>JAECXD010000869.1:0-1200000 GCA_018151445.1 Zaprionus inermis | reverse complement strand
CGGTTCGGCACGGTTCGGTTCGCTGTGTGTGTGTGTGCGAGTGTGAGTGTGTGTAGCTTGTGCGGTTTGCGTCTCGTCGTGCGGCAAGTGGCCGCCTTTGTTGCATGGCAACACTTGGCTAATCGATGCGAGCTGCCCAAAAAATAAACGGAGGAGACAACACACACGCCCAGCAGGATAACACAAGGATAATGACCCAAACCGGTCTGGTAGGTACCACTGCACACACTACTCACACACACACACACACACGCGCACAGTTTTTAAGCAGCTGATAAGGCGCAAACTCATTTTTAATAGGCCAAACTCAGCCAACTGCCAACACAAGCTTTAACTGATTATTTGCAGCAACTTTTCTCGCTCTTGTTCTGCGGTTGCCGCTTTCCCATTGTTGTTTGTTGTTGTTGTTTGTTCTTTTTGTTGTTGTTGTTGCTGTGGGTTTTCGGTTATGTCCTTGTGGTCGTCCTGGCTGCCCCTGACTGCTGCTGGCTCCGCCTGTCAGCGTTGTCGCAAAAGTTAAATGCGACATTTTTGTTTTTATCGCACAAAGACATCAAAAACTTGACAGCAACAGCAGCAACAACAACAGTCACGACAACAACAGCAGCAACAACAGCCCCGACAGCAACAACAACAACAACAACAACAAATTGAGCAAAATAGTCTGCAAATAAATTGAAGAAACTGCCAAAAAATTAGTTGAACAAGTTTTTGGCTTGCCTTTTCTTCGTGTTCTCCTTATCGCTTTACGCCAATTAATACGCCTCAATGGGGGCGTGTCATTCGGTTTGCGGTGCTCGTAAATTAAATTGTTAACTAACCAAATATCTCAAGCAGAACTAACCCCGCCCACCCCAACTCTGCTGTCTGCCCCCCAAAAAGATGACAGATTAAGTGCACAGTTTACTTGATATGGGTGAATCGAGAAGTCGATTTTAAATTCCAGACAAATTGCCACTCCCCCACATAGCTGGAGGGCAGAAAATGTGGGCGAAAGTTTTTGTCAAGAAAGATATATTTATTTAGAATGCAAATTAAGTGGCAGACTCTGTGTGTGTGTTGGAAAATTGAGAAAAACAAAAGCGAAAGATTAAGATGTTTGCACAGAACTTTATTGATAGGAAAAGAGGCGGAGACTTGAAAGTATTTAATGGAATTGCTGGGAAACATGTTTACTAAGTCAAGTCGAATTTTAATAATTAAATTAAATGACATAGTTTCTTTTTTGTATAACTTCGAATTGTATGAAATTTAAGCATTTTTCTTATAAGCTCGCCTTCTCTCAAATATTTATAAATTCAATTTTCTAAACTGTTTCCAGCCAAATAATCAATTTCAGCTGGAAGCTAAAATGTTTTTCGGCTAAAAATTTATTCATAAATTCAAATGCAATCGCCAAAGCAATTGGTCCCGATTGAATTAATAAAAAACACACACACAGCAAAGTTTGCAGCTGAAACTGAAGAAAAACAAGTCAGAAAAGTAGATCTTCGACATGCCGAAGGTTTTATACACTTGCTGTCTTTGATTTCAAACGATTCTTGCCATGACAGCTATAGCATGTATAGAGAGAAAGAGTTCTTCAATTCATTTTATAATACACAAAAGGAGAAAATCAAAAATTGGAATTTCTGACTTGAATCTCTGTTTGATTTTGTATTAAAAAAGACTTTATAGCTTTGCACACTCGTTGTGAAAATAAATATACCCCCTGCCAGGGTATAATCAACTTAAAAACCCGAAAATATTCACTCGTTTTGAGGGTCTAACTTGGTCGGGGCGGTCTGGGAAAATTGTTTATTTTGCAAATTAAAATTTGTTTTCATGCTGAATTTTAAGATTTTCGTCAGCTGCTCTCTTCATGACAAATGCAAAGTGAAAAGTTCAATTTGTTTTACTTTGTTAAAAGCCCAGAAGTATTTCCCATGGAGGTAAACAGCAGCAGCAGCAACAACTGTTGTTTAAATATACGATATATAGAGAGTATAATGCTGCACGAGAATATATTTACGAAATTTTAGAGCAGTTGAACTTGACTCCATTCGTAAACAAATAACGTGGGCTACAGTCGACCTTAGGACACCCTTTGGTCAGTGTAAAATAAACGCCCAGGGGCGTGGCATGTAGTATTTGAATAAAGCTTGAGCTGAGTGTGGTCTATAGGTATCTTTATGCCAAATTTGATGTCTCTATCTCTTATAGTGGCCTAGATTAGCGCGTTCATACAGACAAACTCGGCTAAATCGCACAGTATACGCTTTCTAGGCAATTTTCAATGGTCGATGAATGAAATATCCTGTAAATGATGTATACATGTCACATGTGTCTTGAGTTGCATGCGAATTTCTTTTGCCAGTTTGGAAGTCATCAACTTGTCCGGCCGTCCCAAGAATGTCATAACTTTCTATTAGTTGGCAGATGGTAAATCCTTCTGATACTCTCAAGAACTATACAGCAAATAAGCAAAGATAAACTATAGCCAAAACAAATGCAATAAAGGATATGGACAAGGACGCATTGCAGTCTATGGGATGCGATTCTTTCATTTTTTTTTTATGCTTCGCAATTCCTTTCTTAACTTTATTGTCCTTGCAACGGTAGCAGCAGTAGCAACAGGAATGGCAAACAACAATCTCGAGAGCCAAGCCAAGAAATCCAAACAAACAAACTTTATCTCAATGTTGCCTTCGACTTGCGAATCAAACACGCCCCTGCACACACACTCGTTGAGTTGAGTTGTTAGAAATAAAATTACAACTTGCATCCTTTGGCTAAGGACATCTTGAGCAAAAAAAGTATACTGTTTGCTCAGTGGAAACATGAAAGGGGCGAGGGAGAGAGTCAGACAGAGAGATAAAGAGAGAGCAGTACAAAAGACAACTTACGCATTTTAGAGAATTTAATGAGTACGCTGAGCACACACACAGCACACACGTGCCTCACACAACTATCTGCCATTTTTGGCAGCAAAGGAAATGTGCGCCAAATTCAAGGATCAAATATTTATGCACATTGTGCAAGCGACAGAGAGATCAGGGGGGACCAGAGAGTTGGAGAGAGAGAGAGGGAGAGGGAGACAGAGCAAACATTCAGTTTCGCAGCAGGCGCGCATGAAAAATGCAGAGCGTATATAAAAAAAGGCGCAACAGGAACTGCGAATCTGGCTGGCAGGAAAAAGGAACCCTTTAACACACGCTGCGACAAAAGTCAAACAATAAACGCGCACATAAAAGACAAGTCGCCGTTGGGGAACAACGAATTCGAAATGCTCTAAAAAACAAAAAAAAAGAAGTTCCTATTGAAGTGATCTCTATGTGAATTAAAGTTTCTAAAGGGTTGAGAGATAGTGCGAATCTTAAATTTAAAAAATTGTATAGCAAATGACGTTAAATATCCGATAAAAACAAACAAATACATTTGAAATTCCGAAAAAAGCCTGCTGAAAATTTAGAAGACATTTTAAACAATTTTTTTTTAAAATCCCAATAGTACAATGGTTTTATAAAAACTAAAAAAAGCTTATGAGCAGCTAAATCAAACTTTATTATTATAATATGGGAAGAATGACATTTTTCAACGAAACTTTTATTTAGAATCCTCGTTATTATAAACCCATTTCTTAAGACTCCGCATACCATTTTTCAATATGATTCAATCTAAAAATTATTAAATTTTAATTTCATAAATTTTTTTCTCTCAAACGCTTTCTATAACTTTAAAGATCTTAAAATTGCTAAATATTCTGCAGATATTTCAAAAAATAATATTCAAATAATCAAAACAGTACCAACATTTTATCGAAATCAAATAAACCCACGATACTTGATAATATAAATTGTATTATATTATCTAAGTGAAAACGTTTTACAATGACAAAAACTGCTTTAACTTTTAGAAAGCTTTCCAAAGCCCATCTAAAACTGCTTATCAATTTTCAACTGTTATAACATTTTCAAATATCTTAAGTTACTTAGTTGTACCCTAACTGAATTTCAAAACATGTTTCCTAGCAAATACTTAGCCAAACCCTTTCGAAAATGTGTGTGCAATATTTAAGCTGTTTTATGTGCGATTCCAGATATACCCGAAACTATAAACTTAGAAGTAAGTGAAAATTGCAAACGGTAAATGGCCAAAATGCCAAATGTCACAAGTAATAACGGCCAAGTCGCGGCGCAACTGCCAAATTTTTATTGTCATCCGCTTCCGTTTCTTTTATATATAGAGCATATATGGTATATAGTGCTATATGCTGCTCTCTCTCTCTCTCTCTCTCTCGCACAGGTTGCAGGTGTCTGCAGCTAAATAAATTACAGCAGCAGCAACATTGTGAGCAAGCTAAAATGAAATAAGCCAAATTGACAACAAAGTTGCGTGCCTACTGAGAATCGAGTTCCGTTTCCCCTGCTCAACGGGGAGAGGGAACGAGGCAGCAGGGCGGGTGAGTCCCGGCGCGAGTGCGAATTAATTCAGAGGCAGCAGCAGCGGCAGCAGCAACTCAGGTGCGCACACACACATGACCAAGGAGCATGGCGGGTATACCAATGTGGCGTCTTCTCAGTGCGTGTCCCAGCTGGGCAGCAGCCGCGTGCAGGCAGAGTGTTTGCGCGCTTTGAAGTTTCCGCTTCCGCAATGAACAACAGAGCCGAGAACACATTGTTGTCCTTGTTGTTTTTGTTGTTGCGGCATAGCACACTCATTTCAAGTTGGTCGCACATTAGCGCGCACACACACCAAGACCCACACACGGACACCCGCACAGCCGCTCGGCACTCTGCACTCTGCGTAGATTGCTTGGAGCATCTTCATTGCTTTGTCGTTGTTGTTGAGGATGTTGTTGCTGCTTAAATCATGTAAAATTTGAAATTTAAAGCACATATTAAGCTGTTGGCCAACCCCCGCTGCTGTTGCTGCGCCTTTGGCACAGTCCTGCCAAACACCTAATTTAGTTTAGTCCTTGTTGTCATTGAGTTAGCACTTGGGCGCAATTCCTGCACAGCCAAGGGAGGGCGGGCGAGTGGCTCTCGCGGTAAGAAAAACCCGTGTCTTGTCGTGTGAACTTTGTAGCTTCAAAACGAGCTAGAACACACAATTTAGGAGAGAGGCGGGGAAATATTCAAGTTAATTTTCAAGGAATTTATTATAAGGCTATATAAACAATATAAGATTAAGTTTTTTTAACTCTGGCAAGGCTTTGCATACTTAAAAGAAAATATGCTGCACAACTCTAAGAAAATATGGTATATTACCCTTGATTTTAGATAATTAGGCGTTTTCAGAGCATTTAATCTTCAGCTTATAATGCAAGTTATATATTCACACGCATCGAAATTCCACTTTAATGTAGACTTCAAAACAATATAAAAATACCAATCCACTCAAAATTTTGCACAGTTATGCGAGCTGTAAGCAGAAATAGAATGTGAAACGAGAATTAAACAACACACATTATGCATTATTTATATAGATTTCACCTATCCATTGCCAATAAATAAATATATTATTTAGGGCAATAAAGTGCGCAGATTTTGGTTTATCTGTGTTATTATATTTATCGCTCATGACATACACACACTTTTAACTCACACAATCACTTCTTATTGCCAGCAATTTCTTAATTCGAATGTCTCTCATTCTCCTTCTCTGCTTGGCGTTGCCAGGCATTGTTGAAAATACTGAGTTGCCAGCATGTTAGAGATTGTAATGCCGTGACTTACATAAATAAATATTCATCATTATATTATTTCACTTAATATTATCTGAGTAATTACTTTGACATAATATTTACTTTAAGCCAAATTTATATTCGTATGCATATTGCCATTTACGACAAGTCTGATGATGAAAAACGCCCTGCTAATCCAGCTCGTAAGCTACCTAGCATGTGTGTGTACACACACTTATACACTTTAAATGCACTAATGCCCCAAGCAATTACTTATCCTCCCTCCCAGACGGCAGCTGCGTCTTGCTGCGATTAATTCAGCTGAAATTGAAACGCCCTCAACATTTCTGGCACCTGCCATTAAATCTCAGAGTTAGCTTCGACACACGCTAGCACAGCCACGCAACAATCTTGGTACTTGGCTGGCCAGATTTGCTTGACGCCTCGCTTGACTTGGGGCCCTTGCAGCATTGGCCATTTCTGAATGTGCCACGCAATGCTAGGCGAGAACCAGCCCCTCCTCGCCCAGCCACACCCTTGCTCTGCTCAGCTGTGCAACCTCATACCAGACGCACAAGGGTAAAGCGTAAACCAAACATGGCCAACAGCTGTGCGGGGCTTCCCTGTGTGCTTCACTCGACTCGTGTGTGTGTGTGCGAGTATCTATGTGTCCCTCGTGCAACTTTTTTCATTTCGCTGGATTCTTAATTAAATTATGAATTATGCACAGTTAGTTAAATAGACGTTCGCCTCGACGAGCGGGGCCTCTGCCCGGTCGGTCTTCGCCTTTGCCAAGATACCACTTGTCGTAGTATTCCAGAGCATATTTCTCTGGCTTTTGTGCGGCTTACATTGGAGACGGATTTGCTCGGCAGCACACAGCAAGAGAGAGAGGGAGAGAAATGTAAACAAAAGCTTGCTTTTTTATGCATTTCTTTTTTATGTGGCGATTTTGGCTCGTAAATGGCATTACTAACCCAAATACTTGTTATTGGCAACACACACACAACACAGACACAACACACTCACAGCACACTCAGCGATGAGCAGGTGCGCCATTGCGTCTGTATGTGTGTCACATAAGTCGCTTATTTATTGCAGCGACCTTAAATGGGCACAGCAGCGAAAGTGTATCACGTTACCAGTTGGTAACTTTGTTTTGCCTCCGCCCACCCCTTATCTTTCCACTTGCAGATGTATCTGTTGCACATAAAAATGCCCTGCCAGTGAGTGTAATAAAATGGCATAAACTTGTCTTTATTTATGGCCAGCGCAATGTGTGGTCCTGCCTTATGACTATATTAAACAATCGTAAAAGTTTTGCTGCGCAGATTGTGACGAGAATCTTTGACAAAGCAGTTGACTCCCAGCGACAGATTGATATACATCGCATGTATGAATTATTATAGGTTTATTTGTATTCAAATTGAACCATTTTTAGTATTTTCCATGGCGTGTCTTCGATTACTTTCATATTTATTATCTGCCTACCGCCACCTTCGATATTTATCGTAGATCGAAAAAAGTGTTGAATAAGCTTAAAAATTAAATTGTGTTTGCTTTTTCATGTATATAAATCATTGATCGAGCCTATCGATAGTGTTGTATAATAAGCGCAAATGAAAGTTACAGATATCGATAATAAACAAAGTGAGAGCATAGTTTTCATATTAAATAAATCAATTACAAACACACTCATGTCTACTTGTCGTAAATATGTCGTACTTCAATTAAACACTCAAACACAGTGCAATTTCTCACTTAATTTTCAGCTATGTGTCGCATTGTTTTGGCCTGAAAACATTTCATAGTTTTGACAGTGGTGGCGTATAAATTTGCATAGCGCTAACTGCTGCGTAAAGTTGCATCAAGTAGCCTGCTCGACAAAGCACTCACTCACAACACACACACGCACTCGAATCGTACACGTTTAATTGGCACTTGACAATAACAACTCAGTTGCCAATTGGCAGCATGAACAACAAGAAGAAAAACAAAGCGCTGCAGCCGCGAACCAAACAGCCGGCAGCATCATCAAAGTCAAACGCAGACGCCGCTGCCGCTGCCGCCGCCAGTAGTAACAATAACAACAACAACAACTAGAGCTGCCAGACATGCACACGCACGCGGCAACCGCAATTCTCGCCATGCAACAGACCAGAGAGCAGGACATGCGGTTAACAGTGCCGCCTATGCGAGTGTGTTCAGGCTGAGTTGCCAGCCACACACACACACACACACACACACACAGAGTCAGAGACAGACACACGCACAAAGGACTTTGCCTGGTTAGCTCTTCATTTGGTCAGCTGATGACAGCAGCAGCAGCAGCAACAACACAACAACAACAACAGGGGAGTTGGCAACACTGTTGGCGATTTTATGTCGCCGTTGCCGTTGCCCAAGTTCGGTGCATCCCTTGGCCGTCTTTGCTTTTGACCAACTCTTAATTAACTTGCCTCATCGCGCTTGCTCGCCAATTCCTTTGAGCGCATTTTATTTTTATGTTGCTGCCTGCCACAACAACGTCTACAGTGTTGGCAACAACAGCGCGACAGCGCAAAAAAAGTTAAATGTTCTGTCGACTTTCCTCCTCGCGATCCTCCTGCCTCGCTGGGGAAAATGGATTTTTCATCAACGCGCCGCGCACTTTGTAAGCTAATTTAATTGCAGCTACGTGATGTCGCTTAATCAGCCGAAAATATTATAATTAAGGCGTGGCACAGCCGCCACACGCCTCCGCATCCTCCCCATGCGATCCGTCGCACTGGCTTAGCCAGCTTAAATGAACATTAATTTGCAGCTTATTGGAAATAGTTTGGTTAATTGCGACAATATTTAGAGCACTGCGGTAAACTAGTTTAAAACGCAATTAACACAGCTCACGCGTAATTTCGCTTTTAATTTGCCACGCCCTACGCCTGCCCCTTTTACATAATATTTTTATCTATTTCTAATATTAATATAAATTCCGTGCATTTTATTAAACTCGTTTTTTTTCTCCCTTTTCAAGCGGAATTGTTGGGTTATAAATATTTACGCTGCTGCTGCCAAAATTCTGCATTGCATTTTTTCAGATTTAGTTAATTATTTATTTATCTTGTAGAGCGTATAAAAGTTAAATTACATTTCATGCAAATGATACTAGCTTTATGTTTTGATTGTAGTTAAATATTGTGTGTTTAGGGAAATCGGCTAAGGTATTTGCTAACTGTGGCATGAAATTAGTTTTTAAACTGATTTGAACTATTTTAATATAAATATAATGAGAAGTTTCCGTTTAAAACAGCAAAAAATTGTCTGCAAAAATATGTTTTTAATTTATAATACATTAAAAAAAAATGAAAATAAAATGAAATGTTAGTCTCAGTAAACAATGATATAATGAGAAGTTTCCGTTAAAAATAGAACAAATTTGTAATCGACAAAAGTGAGTAAATTTCTGCAAAAATATGTTATTAATTTATACTGAAAAAAAAATGTTTTTGTTTTGAAATACATATAAATGACATTCGAGTTTGTTGATGAATGAAATTAATTTTGCATATTGTAAAAATGCAACAATGCGGAAATTACAAATGCAAGCCAATTTACGCCAATAATCTGTGACATAGTCACAGTGGGCAAAAACAAACAATCACTGCGCACCTGGGAAAACAGAACTAGAGGGTAGGGGGTAGGGGATAGACGCAGTAGGAGGCTCTCAACACGGCGGAAGGCGCAATAGTTTTTATTTAAAGCGATAAAAACTTTTATTATCAGGGCACGTAAACTACCCCAACACACACACACACACACACACACACATATTCGGTCTAGTTGAAAACTCCCTGAAAGTATGCAATATTCCTCACACACATACACAGCCAGGCCTGACATAGACACAGCACCCCAGGCAGAACGGGGGAACGGGGTAACCGGGAAGTCTTCTGAATAATCGCCGCCTAGCTGGGGGCTGCGGTTGTCTTGTATAATCGATGTATCCATGCCAGCTCACTTGGGCGCCCATCCTCAGATGGGCCACGCCTACCGCCTTACAATGTGTGCCGTTACGCTGTGCTCAGTTTATGTTCTACTTTGTTGTGTGAGTGTGTGTTATTTTATTGTGTTTTGCGGCGTGATTTTGCGGTGCGCCCCGAAAACTAGACTCGCAATTGGTTGCGGCTCAGGCAATTCACGTAGCAGACATTTAGGCGCGGGCTGGCTAAGTTAGCATATGAGTACTACGTGGCGTATACGTTGCACTTATTGATTTCTGATAAATAAGCCCACACAATTGGTAAAATTGCCTTCGAAATTCGAGCAACAAAAGAAATGCCGAAAAACGAAAGCATTGGCAGAACGAGAAGGAGAGACAGAGAGAAAGAGAGAGGGGAGATGGGGAAAATATCATTGAAATTGGCAGTGAAATACGAGTGGAAAATGCTCCACACAATGACTACAAGTTGTGCAATTTCTTCTGCCTCTGCTGCTTCTTCGTGTTCCTGTATAAGATTAACGATTGTTTTGGCGTTTGAAAAAGAGAAAGAGAAAAAAGTGCATAAAACAAAGGCAGAAAAGTCCTATTTCTTTTTAATGATCTAAGCAGTAAGGAGAGAGAGAGAGAGAGAGAGCGAGAGAGCGAGTGAGAGGAAATTCAGGAATATATCATATTAAAGTTTTCATAAGCTGCAACACGCTGAAAGTTCTAAAACAAGCGATAAATTATGGTTGAAAATATGAAGGAAAATGAAAACATATCGAAAGCGATTAATTTTGATTTACTTATTAATTAGAGCATTAGCTCAGGTTAGTTAAAAAAACTGATACCATTAATCTGCAGCTTACCAATTTCCACTTTCAATTTCAATTACAATAAAAACAATTAATTTACTCGAACGCAAAACGTGCTCTCTTTCATATGCAACCAAAATCAATTTCCATATAATCTCAATGGCAGCAGCTAACCAAAAATAGCTGCCCTCACCCCCCGCGCAGCGCCACAACTAGAGGCGAGAGTATAAATTGCTAGATAAATATTGTTATATAAATCCAGTGGAACAGATTGCTTTAATAAATATTGGGCTGGCGTAAGACGCAAACGTGTTTACAGAGGCGGCTCGCAGCAGGGCTCGAGTGGCCGAATAAAGCGGAAAATGTAAACAGAAGAAAAGCAAAGAAAATCAACGGCAATTTTCAAAAACACTTTTAAAACACATTTAGAAAACAGCGAAATGGCAGCAAAAAGAATATCACAAAAAGGAGAAAACACAGAGGGAAGCTGGAAAAAAAAGCAACGCGCAGAGAGAGAGAAAACAAAACCATGTTAATGCCGAAAGGCAAACGTTGGGTCAGCTATCAAGGCAGACGAGGGCGGTTGCGATGAAGGGATGTGTGGGGGGGGGGAGGAGCAGGGCTGCGGATGGGATGCGCAGTTAAGGCGCGCATTAAGTGTGCCCGAGCAGCACAAGGCAATATGAGTCGGTTGTTCCAAGTGGCGTATACGCAATCTACTTGAATCACGTGTGCGAGTGTGTGCGAGTGAGTGCGAGCGAGTGTGTGTGTGTGCGATTGTGCGATTGTGTGTGTGTCACAGTGTCCTGCGCGCGCGTGCTGGCACTTAATCTTTCAGCTCGCACAGCACAGCACAGCATAGCCCCGAGATGCAGTCAAAGGATATGCCGGTCGTATATTGTATGCCAGAGAATTTCGAATGCCTTCGCCCTGCCCAGCCAAAGAAAAGCTTCGAGTGTTACGAGAAATGTTGCCTCAGCTTGCAGTACGTACGACGCATTGGCCAGACATAAACAGTTTATATATCGCACAGTAAACCCAACTAATATCGCTGGCAATTTTTCAACTAAATATGGCAGACAGAAGAATAGAAGCAAACAAAACTTGAAGAGAAACTCAGAAATTTAGTGCAGACATAGCCGTAGAATTTTAGCTATTTTCAGGCTATAAAATAAGGTTACAGCTTGCATTTCAATTGGGCTGCTATATCCTCTCTCTTTTTCTCTCTACTTCTTGTTTAACATGCACTCGCATTCGTTTTGCCAATTTATTCATTCATTTGCCATGCCAAACTTCTGTCCTACGCTGCGTATGAGTTATGAAAATGATTTGGCCACATTTGGCGGTCGAGAAATTGCGCATAATACGTCAAAGTCAGCAATTGATTTAAGTCAATTAATTTAAACGAGCCAAATACACTCGGATCACGCCCGCTCGCTCGCCCTCTTGCCCCCTGAGCGAACAATAACGCCGCAAACAGGCTGCCGCTGACGCACAGACTCGCTCATGTGGAGCTGGTAATTTTGTGTAGTCTACTTTTAGGGGCGCGCATGAGTGGCAAAATCTACGCGGCATTACTGCGTGTGTGTGTGCGTGTGTGTGTACGTGTGTGTGTGAGTGTGTGTGTGAGCGTGTAATAAGCAAACGGAAGTGCTTGCAAGACACGTTTTACGCAGTGTGGGGCGTGCTGAGAACATTCGTGGTTACTTAGGGGTTCAGCCGAAGGACTCTTCCTCTAATTGTATTTGTGTAGTTGCTGATAGGTGTGGTGGTGGGCGGGAGGGGTGCAGTGAGGGGGCAGCTAGCGGGCAGAACGCAAACAAAGTATTTACTCATATGTCTTGCACAGACAAGTTAATTATTTTGTGTTGGGTGCGTGTTTATTTTTTGGACAAATCGATTTTCAAGCCGCGCGCTGCAGTAACTCGCACACACACACCTGTACACACATACCTGCACACACACACCTGCACACACACACCTGCACACACACACCTGCACACACACACCTGCACACACACACCTGCACACTTAGGCAACTTCAAACAATAAAACATTAACTGGAACTGTTTGCTTTCTGCAGTTTCCTCAAATATTTGCGCCATGTTTGTCTGAATTAATTAACAGCATTTTCAAGTGTCTTGCGCCAAGTCAGAAGTCAGCAAGGGCGTGGCAGGAGGAGGCAGAGAGAGAGGGAGAGAGAGCGAGCTAATTTGCATACTCCAGCCTCAGCATATTTTTCGAGCTGATTCTTTTTTCGACTTTGTTTGCCGTCCGACGCGCTGCATAAATGCAAAACTGACTCAAAACTGGCCCAAAAAAAAACAAAACATAAATTTATACAAAATACACTGCAAGAAGCGTGCAACAGCAGCAGCAGATCGGAATAGTAAACAATGACATTTTAATTAAATTTATGTGCACAAATTGCCAGCACTTTGACAACGACAAAAGTGTCTGCGGCAAGTTAGAGTTCTTCTTTTTTTTGAGGGTTTTTTGAATTCCCCCAGCTAACTAGATTTCAATGACACTCTCCAACACACATTCAAGAGTTAACCGTGTTGGGGAATTTTGAATTTTGCATAAATATTTATGGCGTTTAGCTGGCTGCATAGCGAAACTTTTTGCTTCAACTTTCCATTTATTTTTTGTTTAAATTTTCGACACGCAAATCCCCACTGAAATTAAACTAAACTAACTAAACGATGCAATAGAAATTTATTCTATAATTATGTAACTAAAAGATGTTTAGAAGTTATTTTGTCATTATACAACTAAAAGATTGAATAGAAATTCATAAAAAAACGGAAAGTTAAACATAAACAAGACTATGAATTCAATAAACAGTACAAATATTAATGAAAATGTGCAAGAAACTCAATTAAAGTAATTGAAAAGCGAAAGTAGCGAAAGCTTGCACAAAAGCGCAGAAATCTTAATTAAAGTTTTGCATAAGTAGAAACAGCTTCTGCAGCTTCAAATCTCGACAGACTCGAGGGCAACCCGTCAAAGTTGCGCTTTAGAATTTCCGCTGAAGTCACAAGCAGCAGCAAGAGCTCAAGAACGTTGCTTGACTTAAAGCCATACTCCATGCCAAATGCTCTTGAGCTCATTGATGGCAAGAGAGTCGGCGTGAGGGTGGCAGGGGAAGGGGACTCGAGACAGACAGACCCTCAATCATGGCACAAGCGACATCTTTCTGCAATCCATCATTATCATCATTATCAGCTTGCCTCGAAGCGGAGACTTTGCACATTGCATGGCTGTCTTTGCCTTTTCGACGCTGTCACTCACACACACACTCGAAACACACACACACACACATACACACAGAGAGGAAGTCTCGGATTTATATGCAAGCATAAACCTGCTTATAATTACCCTGTAGATTACACAGTTCGCCTAACAAGGCCCATTCATTAATGCCATCAAAAAGAGCAGCAGCAGCACAGCAACTGCAACATTTTGTTGACACACCCAGCGGACGGCAAACCGGACCACGTTAATGACACAGCTTCTTCGGCCCGCTCCCGCTCTCTCCCCCTCCTCTCGTGCCAGCCTACTAAGTTGCAGTTGTGCCAAAGCCGTAAAAAGAAAAGCAGGCAACAAAAATAAACAGAAATGGAGACCAGGCGAAAACGGAAACCAAGCTGGAACGTGCTGCTGTTCAGTTTCGCTCTTGACTACGGTGACGTTGCATTTCAGCAGGAGAACTCAACGGGTTTTATGGCACACGCACACACACACACACACACACAAAGGGGGAGAGCGAGGAAGGAAAAGCGAGCAACCGAGACACGCACACTTTGCGCTAGTTAAAATTTTCCGAAAATTTGCCGCTGCAGGTGTAACCAATTTGTTGCCATTGCACCAGGGGCAGCGGTGCGGGTAGGGTAGTATGGGGGGAACGGGGTGCGGTACGCACGGGGCACAACTCGGCAAATTTAGAAGCATTTCACAACTCGAGAATGTCGTGCGCAAAGTTAGAAGACGTCACAGCGTAGCGTTTTGTCGCAATGCAACGGCAGCTTGCCCTTCCCTCCACTCTCGCGACCCCGCATAGCATCGTGACAACCTGCTGATAACGTCGTAGCCCTTGCAGAACTCTCTGTCTGTAAGACATTGGTCTCATTCGCAAGCTGCTGATCTGCCAAGTCAGCCTTTTTCCGCACAGATCTGTTCTCTTTTTTCGCCTAGCCTGAAAAAATAGCTCTAAATCAGCATGATTCCGGAAATATTTAAAAATTTATATTTCCTTTTTTTTTTTTTATTTGCTTTCATTTCTAACTTATCGATTATTATTGAATTCGTCCTACAATCGACAAACTACAACGATGTAATTTGTGTACAAATCGTTAGATTGGAATATCGATTCGCAGCCTATCGCGTTGCAATTAATTGTGAAACATGTCTGTCCTCTTTTGCTTTATTTTTATTTACTTATTTTTTTTATATTTCATTTTCAACATATCTTCACATAATTTTGTCGATAATTATTGCATTTTTCATACAATCGACATACCACCACAATGTAATTTGTAAGAGACTCGATATTTTTGGCTATCGATGTGCCTATCGCATTTCAATTAACTGTGAAACATGCCAAAAAAATAAGTTTAAGCAAGAATTTCGTAAATTTTGGCAGAATTTTACCGATTTACAAAGAGTATTGATCTTGATTGATTGATCTGAGATCACAGGGCCTGCTGCAGGTACTGCAATTGTTTAAAAAGTATTTACTCATATAGAAGATTGTGTTTAACAATATCTAGTCTTTTTAGTGGATGGATTTTATTTTTAATCAAAATTATATTATTTCCTTTTTTTTTGTTTTTTTTTTCTTTTTGTTTTGCACCATTTTTATCATATTGATCTATATTTTCTGTGAGGGGTAGCAAACACACATGCTGCATAATTGTTGTAACTGTTTATGATTGCATGTTGTCGCCTCTTGGCCGTTTGCACTCATTGCCAATAGAATCGGGTACATTATTTTGTGCCCACTGTCCGAAAGCAAATGCCACATTACACATACGCCCCGTTGTCGGGTAACTTTTATTGCCACGTTAAGTCGGATTTATGTTGATGTGTTCGTGCTCGCCTGCTCTCTCTCTCTCTCACTCTCCGGCAGTTGTTGTTGCATTCGACTTATTGTGCTGCACATTCGTTTGTTGCTTTTTTCACTCCTTTTTTTTGGCTACTTGCGCTTTAATTGACAGTGCAGTCTCTTTCTCTCTTTCTATCTCTGTCGCCGGTTTCAATTTTGAACTTATCAGTGGGGCCACTACTGCTGTCCCCCTTCATCTCTCTGCTGTCTCGCAGTACGTCATAAAAAATATTTATTCTGCGCTCGCCGAGCGGAAAGTTGTTAACTTTTTGGCGCAGCTTATGCTCGCCTGCAGTGCAACTTCTGTCTCTTCCTCCCTCTCTCTCTCTCTGACTCCATCTCTTTGCTATTGCCCATTCGACACTGGTCTAACCATTCGGTCTAGCCATTTCGCCTTAATGGCCAAAACTAAGCACCTCGCACACATATGTGAGCGAGTGATATGCGACCAACTTGGCTTCCTCATACACTTCTCTTCTCCCCCTCTCTCCACTCTCCTCACTCCTCTTTCTCGTGCTGCTCGCACAAAGTAGTCAAACAAAATGAAATGCTGCAGCAAGTTGTGACAGACTGCAGAAAACTACAAATTGTTGGCTTAATTTAAATGTTTAATAAAAAATGTGTTGCGATTCAGTTAAAAGTATGTGAGGAGATTTTTAGACAAGACCAAAGGCAGCGCAAAAAAGTATACTATGCTTAATTCATAAGCAGTTAAACGGCAGCGCTTAAAAGTATGCTTTAAAATGTTGACTCTCTCTATTTGAATTTGATTTATTTTGTTTGTTGACAAGTGTTATTATAACTTAAAACGTTTACTATTGTAGCAGATTTATTTCTAAAAATAATATATTTACATATTTAAACCCAAGTAGCTGGAAAAAACTCCCTGCACACTTAATGCAACATTGTTAACAATCTCTCAACAACAATTTACTTATTGTCTTGCAATATTTTTGTTCTTTGTTTATTTGCAGTTGGCGAATTGAAAACAGGCAAACGCAAATTGCAGCTGCAAAAATATGAAACGCAGCTGAGGAAAACCAAAAAAAAAAAAAAAGAAAACGGAAACGAAAACAAAAACTGCAGCGCAGACAGAGAGGAAGAGACAAGGAAATCGCAGTAGAAAATAAGGAAAAACGCTTGCAACAATAAAGTATACATAATAATAAGTGTAATAAGTGGCAACCCTAGCAACAACTCGGGGCAGCCTGGTCAGTGTGCGAGGAGGCGATGGCAGCCGCCGATGGGCAACTGCAGCAGCCGCAGTAGCAATAAAAACTAAACTGGACACACTCCAAGTGGATGCTGCTTGAGCAAACAATGCGAACTAATAGAGCACTTGAGCGGATTTTTTGTGCAACAACAAGCAGGATAAGTAAAGCAGCAGCAACAGCAACGACAGCAGCGGCAATCAAACGCGCCACGGGGCGTATGATTAACAACGATTAAGCATAAAAGAGCGAGAGAAACTGACGCCATGCAGCGCGAGAAATTCAAACATGATGCAATGCGCTGCAGGCGTGATTTAATTAATAAATGCATTAAATATGCAGAAATAGACACAGCAACAGCTGCAGCTGCAACAGCAGCAACAACAACAGCAACAGCAGCAACAGCAACAGCGACGCCGCTCACGGCAAATGGCGCCACAACCATTGGGCCCATATTGGAAATGACGACGCTGTGCAGCTTAACCACGGAGCCATTAATGGACTTGCAACGAAACCACCTGCTAAAGATGCCAACAACAACAGCCACAGCAACAGCAACAACAACAACAACACACAGCATTGCCAGAACATTAGGGACATTAGCCAAGCGCCGCTGGTCATCGTCGTCTGCTGCGCTGCTCTTGACGCTCTGCCTGAGCCTTTTGTTGGGCAGCAGCCACGCGGGCTTCGCCTGCCTCAGCAATCCCTGTGTATTCGGCGTCTGCATCGATGGCCTGAACAGGTGAGTCACCAGCTGGAGTTGCTATTGCCCCAAACTGCTGCTGCTTCTGTTCTGCCTGCCCAAACCTTTTGCTGGCAACTTGTGTCTACTTCTCGTTTCTTGTTTCTAGCTCAAACTGGCTTGCTACTGCCTGGAGCTGCCTTGCTTCTGCCTTGCCCCTGCCTGCCTCCCACCTGCTCCTAGCCATGTCTACCGCATCCACATGCACTTCAAATAAGGCGCATTTTTCGCTTATTATCGCCAAGCCAATAAACTCCGTTCAACACATTTCGAGTGGTAATAAACTTGGCAGCACTTCAGCTGCGCCAACAGCAGCAGCAGCAGCAGCAACAGCAGTGGCAGCGGCAGGAGTAGCCCGAGCAGCTGCTGGAGTTGTAGCAGTCCTGGCATCCCTGGCAACACCGTAGCCGCTGCAGCTAAGTCATCGATTGCCCACAGTCGCCCCCATGCCACACGCATTCATGTTTCTGCCTCCACTTGGCAGGCAAATGAATGAACAGCTCTGCCCACACTCCTCCCTGGTCAACGGGCCGTGTCTCCCCTGCCCGCTGCCCTTTTGTGCCCCTCTGCGAACGAGGCCAAGTTGCGGCCGGCGAGTGTGCATATCGAGTGTGCCAGTCGAGTGGTTTGGCCATTAAAGTGAGGCTTCGATTGCATAAGCTGCGCATTATTAACTTGCCCAGAGAGTGTGTCCAAGGCACACGCGTCCACGCCCGCCTCCTCCTCCTCCTCCTCCTCATCTACAGCTAATTACCCGCTTAATCGGGCTTAGGCTTAGCCGGGTGTATTAACAGCGCATTAGTTGTGTGTAAAGTGAACTTTTTAATCTGCGGCAGAGTATGAGCGTAAAGACAAAGTAAAGAGCTGATCAAATTGATTGATAGATCGATGGATAGCCTAAAAGGAATGATATATCTTAAAAGAACATATATTATATACTTGACACAGATACAAAGTGAAAGAGCATGGCAACTGGGTGATAAAAATAAAAGATATTAGATAGTAACTGATAACTTAGCTGAGCTTGAAAATCTAAGGAATCTTTCAAATATGCTAACAGAAACCTTTAGGAAACTGCCTATTAGAAGCTCCCGTCCACTCGAAAATTCACCCAGCTAATATCCTGCATTTTTCCCATGCAATATTTGTCTTTATAGCAATTGATTATATGGAATCAGAGATGCAAAGGGAAAGAGCAAAGAAACTATATTCAAAATACGACAGATATTAGATAAACTTAGCTGAGCTTTTAAATTTTAGGAAACTTTCTAATATGCTAAAAAACTTTAAGAAACTATCTATTAGAAGCTCCCATCAACTCGAAAATTCACCAGGCTAATTTCCTATATTGCAGGGGATTAAATGAAATAAAAGATGCAAAGTGAAAAGGC
The DNA here is from genome assembly GCA_018151445.1 of Zaprionus inermis. Lineage (NCBI taxonomy): Eukaryota > Metazoa > Arthropoda > Insecta > Diptera > Drosophilidae > Zaprionus > Zaprionus inermis. The sequence goes on along the minus strand of JAECXD010000869.1, from coordinate 1,181,111 downwards.
ATAAAAACTGAATAATAAAGACGAGGAATAACTAAGTCATAGTTGAGCTAAGAAAACTTCCCAATTTGCTAACAGAAACCTTTAAGAAACTGTCTTTTAGAATCCCCCATCCCAGCTAATTTCCCCTTTGCTTCATACAATCTTCGACTTTATAGCAAGAGATTAGATGGACTTAAGCTCCTTAAGCGCAGCTTACAGTGGGCTAACAACTTGAGTGTGCACTTCGCTGACATTATTCCCGGTTATGGCTCGTATCGTCTATATCAGTTTGCACCCGAATGTACCCACTTCGCAATGGGTACAGTGGGTATTAAAAGTGTGCGGGTACAGTGCAGAGTGCAAGTTCACATACGTAAAGCATAAAAAAGAACGTATTACCAATTGCACAAACAAGCCAAAGACGACGAGGCCAACAGCTGTTACGTGCGTTCTGCTGCCTGCCGCTCTCTCAGACTTCCCCGCTCTCTTTCCCCACTCTTCCTCCCTCTGCCACCCCCTTTCAACAGTTGCACAACTAAGTAACTGGCATTTTATTTCCTTCGTATGCGACCGCTGGCTGCGGCTCTGAATGGCCACCTACCTCCCCAACTGGCGCACAAAAAAGTGCCTAACCCTAAGCCAAGCTGGGATGCCACTCCCCCACTAACCATGCGACGCCCACTCAGCGTCTTGCAGCCCGTGAATTCGCTCTATAAAAAGCGTTTACGATATTTTTTACGATAAGTTGGCGCAGAAGCTGCAAGTCAAATGCGACGTAGCTGCAGAAGCTTGAAATGTTTGCTTGCGCGAATTTCTTGACATAACCGCGCCCGTTACGCAGAGGGAGGGAGAGGAAGGAAGAGGAGCAGCGCTAACTGGCCAGATAGAAGTTTATGCCTTGGCAAGCTGAATTTATTGCTGCAATTAAATGTAACATGATTCCATGAGATTTAAACGGATTAGCTGAATAGTTTCGCCAGCCACTTGCTCTCTCTGTCGAACCTAAGCAAGGCGTTCGATTCGATTATGGATGCGAAAGGGAATTCAAGTTATCAGTATTCATTGATATTTTATTGGCTTATCGTGGTTTATGTGCGCATAGCTTGTACCACTGTATTTATGCGCAGATCGCGCTTAACGAGAGTCGTAAATGGAATATATAGCAAAATTATTGTCTATGTAAAGCAAACTTTACGATTTGAACAAGACAAATAGATATACACAAACTGGTATTACTAGCAACTTTATAAAGTCGAGCTCAAACTGCAGCACATATAATTAAGTGCAATAACTGTAGAGCGTATTATAGAGTATATATAGCGCCTTGTGCTCCGACTTAATTAAATTGCCAGTCGTTTCAAGCATCAACTGTCCGTATATAACCGGCAAAAGGGTTTGCACTTACAAAGTCATGCATTATTTCACTCGTTGCATATGTAGTACTACGATATGCTATCGCTAAGCCATCAGTTGGACATGACAGTAGCACAGAGAGAGAGAGAGGGAGGGTGAGAGAGAGGGAGGGAGAGAGCGAGGAGTAGCCAGGCTAATGCGGACCCCAAGGCCATTTATCTACTCAGTGCAATTGTTTTTGGCATGCCAACAAATCAACAGGCCTCCGGGGTACGTAGAGTTCGGCTCAAAGGCAAAGCCAGTACTGGCAGCAACAAAAGTGTTTTTCTTTACGCTCGCTCTCAGCACACGCCCCTACCCCCCACCCCCCCAGCCCATCTTGCCTCTTGTAAGCTACAGCATGTCGTATTCGTACTTATCTGTAGATGGCACACACACACGCGCAGAGCGGGATAGAGAACTGCATCCTAATGTAATCCATTATAAAAGAGTGCACAAACTACCTACGAGGCAGCCGCACAACCTTATCCCATCCACCTGCCTCTCTGTCTCCCTCCCAGCCCGCCTACCCGCCTACCCGCCTACCCGCCTGCCTATTCCGCCCATACGACAACAATACAAAAGTTCTTTAATTAAGCTGTGTACCTACAAACTTAGCCGAGTTACACGCGAGAGAGAGAGAGAGAGAGCGCATCGTATCTGCCTTGTTCCATGCCATGTCGGCGACAATCCCCTGACACTTTTGCAGTTCCGTTACTGTTGCCACTCCCACACCCTGTACCCCTGCCCGCTGCACAACCGGTTCCAAGTTTCTGTTTCTGTTTCCGTTTCAATTTCAATTCACTCTTACTAGCAAACGATGGAAAAACCAATCCCAAATGGCTACCAAATATTTATTTGCACTACTCAAGCGTAATGCTTTCGCTGTTCCCGCTGCTGGCCAAGTTTATAGCACTCGCCTGGGCACTGAACTAAATCCATATACATATAGTACATGTATTCCTGTATTAGATAAATATACATTCGCAATTTCTATGCATGTGCGGCCCCAACAAGCAGAGCACACTCTCCAAAAAAAAGAAGGAAACAGAAGAGCCTCATGTTATTGAACTCTCGAGTGGCTACAGCCATTTTTCACAAAGATAGAGAACGAGAGAGAGTAAAAAGAGCAAAAATAAGATATTAAATATTAGTTTATTAGATCAAATTCGACGAATGAATATGAAATACTTAGGAAAAGCGAGCAAATTGTACATTAAACAGAAAATTACCAAAAAGTATGGTAGGTTTTTCGTTAGACTTTTATAACTAAAGTCATTGGAATTTGGCAGCCATTTTGCCTGGTTAAGAAGATGCACTTTAGATAATATTTTATAAGATTAAATTATAAGAATAATTAATAAAATACTTAGGGAGAGCGAGCAAATTGTGTATTAAACTGAACTTGCTGCACGTGCCCAAAAAAGTGTGCTACGTTTTTTAATATTTTTTTATAACGAGACACATTGAAATTTGGCCGCCATTTTGCCTAGATAAGATTTTAAATTATAACGTATTTATTTGTTATTTATAAAATTAAATGATTGAATAATGAAAAACGTAAGAATTTGAATATTTAATTTAACTTGCCTACAAGTGCCCGAAAGAGTATGCTACGTTTTTGTTAGTCTTTTATCGCTAAAATCTTAAAAATTTGGCAGCATATTGCCCCAAACTCGCTCTTTCCACGTCTCTCTCTTTCCCTAGTGACACTTATCTCTCACGCTTCCTCACTATTTCAAGTGACATTTATCTTTGTTGCACACTGTACTCGTTATTCGACGGAGCATATTGTGCTATTTGTGAAACTATTTTTATCTAAAACGTTTGCTTATTTTTTCTATTTCTTCTTCTACTACATGTCCGCCTTTCTCTCGCCCCTTCTTGCTTCGGTTTTATGGGTTTGCCTGCTACAAATTTTTCGTGCCGCCTCAACGTTTGATGCATCATTGACACACCGTTGCGCCCACACCTAACTGCCTAACACGATGATAACAACAACAACAATGAGTACAGCTCGTACTCGTGCTACTGCATTGACGGATACACAGGGATACAGTGCCAAACGAATTGGGATGAATGCTGGTCGGGACCCTGTGAAAATGGCGGCACATGTGTGGATGGCGTTGCCTACTACAACTGCACGTGTCCGGAAGGATTTTCTGGTAAGTGTGTGCGAGGGTATAGCAAACAAAAAGAAACCATTACTTCCTCCGTATATATAGTTTATTTTTATGCCTTATGGACGGACAGACAAACGCACATACCCGACTAGAGTATAACAAATACCAGTGAGTACTAAAAACTTGCACAGCTCGCTGAGCAGACCCAGTCGAATCGGCCTGAAGGAAGCGTAAAAAAAACCATCTCACACCACGTGCAAAATGTATTTTTATTAAGCAAAAAAAAAAACAGTAGAGAAATAACTACGAGCCTCGCTGCCAGACACTCCCCACCTCAGACACTCCAGCACGAAGTGCACACATAACAAGGTGCGGTATGAATTGGAAGGAAGGGCACGGAGGGGTGTCTGCTGCCAGCAGGGCTCTTGGCCAGACTGCCACCTCATCGCACTAAGCCACAACGCACGCCAAACGTATTTGTAAAATTTGTGGCAAAAAAAAGAAATACTATACTATACAGTCTACTATAATATATAGTGTTTTCTTCCATACATACTTTATTTTGCACATTCGTTCACATGTGTCTGCAGCTTCTCACTACTTTTCAAGAAAACAAAAAAAAAGCGGGTAGCAAACAAAAAGAACACGTAACAAAGAAAAGTTGCTTTACAAGTAGTTCGCAAGCAGCATACCCTGTACAAATGTTGCAAATTCTAACATGGAATTCAAGCAGACGAAGAGGTATAAGTGAGATTACTAATTAATCATTATTAATTAAAATATAAAAATAAAAAATAAAGGAAAAGTAAACTCACTTAAGTAAACATTAAATAGTTTACTCGAAATTAAGGGCATATTTTTAAAAGTTTAATTAATGACTTTAGAAAACCGTAAGAAATTTACTTGATTATAGTACTCCAAAAAGATATACTAGTTTGAGCAAAGAAACTACAAAATACTTTAGAAAACTGACTATAATAAATAATAAAATATCTATTGGATAAAAAAAATTAATGAAAATAGCTTTGCATATAAAATTGGAACTTTTTACAGTTTAGTTTACAACACAGGAAATTTATAAGCACAACCTTAGAAAACTGACTTTAAAAAGTTATAAAATATATAATATATACTGAAAAATAACGAAAAAATGTTTGCTTATCACATTTCATTTCATGACGAATAAGTTGAATTTCCAAGAATTTTTTTTAACTTACACACTGATTACCAAAACTTTTTGGAAATTTACATTATTTATTTATTGAAAGTCAACTAACAACATTATTGAGTTTGTTTTCACTTAAAAAACCATTCAATATTATATTTATATAAATATTTTTATAAATATAAAATTTAAATTTATAAACAAAATAATAAATAATATATTATGTTATATTAAAATTCAATTTAAATATAATAGATTCACACAGAAAATACTGTATAACTTAGGTCACTTGTCCTATACAGTTTATTTAGTTTCATTGTGATTTAGTCAAGACCAGAGGCATATAGAACTTAAAGTCTTATAGATCTTACTCATTATATATCTTAGAAACTGCGCAAATGCCTGGCAAATTAGTGGATCTACGCTACAGGGTATGTGTGAACGTGAAGTGCGAGTTCGCAAGCGAGTGCGATTGCGGGCAGCGACTTTAATGTGGTCTATTGTGGTAGTCAATGTTGGGTGCTTAACTTGCCACTTACTACGTGTGAATGGTGGCCCGTATGTATCTCTCTCTCTCCCACTCCAGCTACCTTCTCTCCCCCCCTCCCACTGTGTGACCAGCCAAGTGTGCTTGTGTGCGTATGCGTGTGTGTGTATCTTGTCCCAGTGCGGAAGTCTCAGCTTGAATGTATCTAATGTTCATCCTTTTGGCTTCGTGTACTTTCCGTCCGTAACGTATAAACACATTTACGTCTGCTACGTGTGAGCAGCACTTAGCCAGTCTCCCCCGTGCCTGCCCCTGTGTGTTAGGGTGTGTGAGTGTGTGTGTGTGTTTAGTGAGTATCTCAGAGTTGACTTTATAAAATTTTGTGCAATTTATAGCCATCGTGTAGGTGTTATATGTATTACCCATCAACGCCGGCTAATACCCCTAACAAATTGCTACAAATTTGCAGTAAAAGTTTCCCTGCCACCAGAGGGGTGTGCTAAGGAAAGCGGGACCGGAGATTGTGAGGAGGGGAACCCACTGTAATTGACACATAGTTAGGATTAGAAATCCTAATCCTAATGTGCTGCACACATGTAACACGGCAGCTTAACAATTTAAATTGTTGTTAACTGAAAAAGAACACGTGTCTCACTAAGTGAGCTTGTGGTTAAGCAGGGTTGAGCCAGGTTGAGCCGGGTTGAAGTAATCAGCTTGCGTTATATATAGAGCAAGAGAGAGCGGAGGGCGGAGGGCAGAGAATCATCCTAATTAAAGCGGGTTGCCAGTCTTGCCAGGCATTAAAAATCTTCATATTCGATCTTTGCGCTAATTACACTTGATATTGTTAACACTTTAATTTATTAAACTAAATACATAGGCCGGCCCCAGGGCGCATTACTCATACGCCACGTTTGACGCAATTATCTCGATTTTGTTTTTCACTTTAGCCAAACACAACAACTGAATTAAATCGCCATTAATAAAACATAACCAACAAAAGGAAAAAAGCAAAAGAAAATGAGAAACAAGAGTGTCGCAAAAACACAAAGCAATTTTGAGGGCTGTAAATGAAATCGGCACAGAACAAGCTGCATTTACGCGAAGTTTTCTATACACTTACAAAAAAAAAAATAAATTAAAATAAATTAAAAATCTAGTGAAATTCAAATTGGATTTAAATGAAAAACATGCTCAAGTTTCATATCTAAATTCCACCACAACTCGCCTCATCTCAGGCCACCCCAGCGACATGGCCAACGTTAGGGTATACAAACAAATGAAATTATGCAAGGCGTCGCTGTTGCCAGTGATTCTAAGTGGATCAAGCGGAAAAGATACAACAAAAGCAGAAACTAAGCGACAGCTTTGAGGCAAAAAAAACACTCACACACAAAAATGCAAATAAAGCAAAAAATGCTACATAAATTCAGTTGAAATCATCCTGCGAAAATATGCTTTCTGTTCGCAAAAGGCCGCAGAATATGTAAAAAAAAAAATTTAAAAAACTGCGTATAAAATAAATAAATTCTGCGCTTTTTTCACTGCTGCGCCAAAGCTCGAAACGACGGAAATGAAGCAATAAACTAGGCAGAAGTAGGCGAAAAAAAACACACGAAACTAAAATGGAAAATTTTTATATTTTGATATGAAAGGCTTTGAATGAATGAGGCCTCAAAAAGCGCTACAAAAAACGAAGTGAATAAAATAAATGCGATAGTAGAAAAGTGTAAAATATTTAGAGAGATGCGTGGGGTATGCAAGACTTGAGTAAACGCCATGAACTATAGTGAGCACACTTTTAGAAGGTATAAACTGTAGAGCACACTCCGTTCTCACTATTTAACCGCGTCTTCCACCTTGTAGGGCTCACAGAAAAATGTAAAATAATAAACTGGTTAAATTTTTGTTTTTGCTTTTGCGCCATTTTCTTTTATTTTTGAAAATTTGAAAATGCAAATGAAAATTAAAATGGCACAAGCTGCAAAAGCAGCCAAAGCGCGGCCAAGGCAACCAACATTCTAATTAATATTTTCAGCTTTTATTTTTTGTTGGCCCTTTATGCGCGCATTTCGCTTTTCAGCTGCTTTTCAGCTGCTTTTCACTTTTGTTTTTGCGCCCTTTGAGGTGGTCTGCATGCACGAGATAAATAACGAAATGATCTGCCCGACTTAAGTCGACTAAATGTGTTGGTTCTGCTTCTACTTACACTATCTCGCGCGCGCTCTCTCTCCGTCTCTCAGTTTTGTTGTTCTCTATTTTACTTACCGTACTTTTTGCCGTTTCTATCACAACGGAAAATGCCAGCAAAGTCAAGTCACATTAATGCATTGTGCTACTTCCGCTTTTGTTCCCTTTCGATTCGGTTCGGTTTAGTTTTCTGCTTGATTGGACCGGCTTAGCCGCTTTAATCGTTAGCAATTTGGGTTAATTGTTGGCAGAATATCTGTAATGAAATCAATAAGGAATATTTGATTAAAACAGGGGCAGTTCGAATAGAAAATCCAATAAACTGGGGATGCCAACTAAATTAGTTTTATTTGTGTAAAATTGCTAGCTCAAAGTGCTTAAATTTTATGGTTTTATCTCCAACTCTTTACATCTGCGTCTCTACACAACAATGAAATCCACAATCTTCTACTCAAATGGCAGGCATTTTATCAAACAATCTAGAAATACTGCAATTCTCAGCGGGATAACCTTGCTCCCCTTCGCAGACCCGCACACAATCTACAACAATAGAAATGGTTTTTTAGACGCTGCTCAGGCATCTCCTTCTGGCTGGCTTTATGCAATCATTGCAGTTAGCAGCGGCAGCACCCCAGACCCCATTTTGAAGGCCCAGGCCAAAGGGTCTTTGGGGGCATTCAGCGCGAAAACAATGCAAATTGCAGTTGGAGCCATTGCTGAGCCTATTCACATTGAAATTCGCATTTCATATTCATGCAAAGTGGTAGGGCAAATCAAGTTAGCGACTAGCAGATACCCTGCGAAGTTATACTTTCAGAAAGATCACTTAATGTGCTATTCATTCATAGAAATATAATATAATGTCATATATACAATATTATAGCTCACTAATATACTTAGACAAGCTTTAAAAGCTTCGCAAGAGCTTTACAACATCTTAAAAATGTAGACAATAAATTGAATAACGTTAAGCTCTCTTTAGAAGCTTTTAAGTGCGCTAAAAGCTCGGAAACGTTTTAAAATTAAGCTATTACACTATGCGTAAGCCTTAATGAGCTTTTAAAATATTTGCATGACTTTAAACAAATGCTTAAAAGCTCTCAAACTCTCAAACAAATGTAAAAGACGTTTGAATGATTTAATGAGCTTTAAAAAACTGAGTTTCTTTAAACAAATGCTTAAAAGCTCTCAAACACTTAAAATTAAATTCAAAAGCTTTGTAATTGATTTTATGAATTTTCAGCTTTAATGAATTTTGCTTTACAGGATAGATACAGGATAAGTTAGGATAGTTTCGAGCAGGCAGCTTTTTTATACCCGCTACTCGAAGAGTATAAGGGTATTATAACTTTGTGCCAACCGAAAATGTTTGTAACAGGCAGAAGGAGACATCTCCGACCCCATAAAGTATATATATTCTGAATCAGCATGAACAGCCGAGTCGATATAGCCATGTCCGTCTGTCCGTCTGTCCGTCTGTCCGTCTGTCCGTCTGTCCGTCTGTCCGTCTGTCCGTCTGTCTGTCCGTATGAAAACCTAGATCTCAGCTATTATAAGAGCTAGAGCTACCAAATTTGGAGACAATATGTGTTAATTATGCCCGCAGATCAAGTTTATTTTGGATTTTTGCCACGCCTCCATCCGCCCCCAAAAATCGATAATAAATCGATAATAGCTGCAAATATAGCTCTACAGCATTCATTTTTTATCCATGTGATAAAAACCACCATCCGGGCGTGTTGCGAAAGTTTCAATAAGATCGGCCGATAAATAAGGAAGATATTCAAGAAATAGTATTGCCTTGTGGCCATGTGCCTGTGTCGGTTTTTCCTAATGTTAGTACCCGAGTTCAACACCAGCAGCAGACAACTTTTTTTAATTATGTGGCAACTTTTTTTAAATTATGTGGCAACTTTTTTTTTAATTATGTGCACCGAAAATATTCATGGTGCAATTTTATCGGTTATTGCGAAAGAAGTGCAGTGGTCGAGTGGTGATGGTAGTTGACTGTTCAGCGAGACGTCCGGAGTTCAACTCCTGGGTGTGCCTGGGCGACTTAAATTTATTTTTTTGTATCTTATATTTTTTTTTATTTTATAGTGTGTTGCAAAATTCAAAATAAATTTTTAGTATATTTAAAGCCACTTAAAATCGAAAGAGACATTGAGCAGCAACACAAAATACAAACGACAAATCTAATTAGATATGTTGAGATGTATTGTGAGGCAGCATATATGTATGTATGTATAGGCGTCTCTATCACACATGCATAATTCATAACTGCAGAGTAATAAAAGCAAAGGGCAACATCCAATAAGAATCGAGTGGAACTTGCATAGGCAAAACAAATTAGAGACGGAAAGAAATAAAAAGCAAGAACGCATTGTTCACATTTGGCACGTGTTTTTCCGAAGAATTGTAGCGGGTATATCACAGTCGAGTCAGCTCGACTGTAGCCTTTCCGACTTGTTATTCCTTCATTTTGCAGATACCCTATGCAGCCTTGCTCGCCCACGCTCGTCTAGGGTATTAAAATAAAAATGCATTCATAATGCAGCATTGCAGTTTTATGCATTTTTTCACTATTTTCTCTTTTCTGCCCTCCCTTTTTGTCTGCTTTAACTTTTGCAACACTTTGTTTCATTTCGGTTGTTTTTAACGTAATTTTCGTGGCACCTTTTTACGAGTTTGCTGCATCAGCAGCAGGTGAACATGAATATGTAAATATGATTGGGGAATATGTATGCGAATGCGCAGGTGTGTGTGTGTGTGTGTGAGTGTGTGTGTGAGTGTGTGCCTGCCCCACAAATGTTTCTCTTGTGCATTTTCGCGTATTCATTGCACACTCATTCAATCAAACATGCATTTGGCTCAGCTGCTCATTCATTCATGCCTTCATTTGCGTTTCGACAGATTTTTGTCTTTATGAATCGGCTTGTTCCATACCTCCGCCGCACACCCGACTGTTTCCCTCTCCTCTCTCTCTTTTTTCATTTTGCACACCAATCGGCGTTTCCTTTGTGCAATTTTTGACTCACGGGCAACAGCTACAAGCGACAAGCGCCCTCATCAGGTCGAAATTCCAACTGTATCTGGCGTCTCTTCCTGTTGCGATTCCTCTCTCTCTCTCCCACTGCGACCCTTTCAAATTCCCCTTTGATCATAGCTGTAAAGCAGAGGTTTCTGCCGGTGTGGGCAACCATAGAGCAGGTTTTAAAGTCACAAAATTGTGATTTATCGAGGGACTCGATGGAAAAACAAATCGCAATTCATTGAATTTTACGTGGCTCAACGATTTACATAAATCTTTTATTTCATTTACTCAATTGCAATGGCATTTTGAGAGAAAGAGAGAGAGAAAGAGAGAGAGAGTGGCAGGTGGAGCGAGATGGATAGAGCTGGCGTATTATGGTACTCAATATTAAAATACATTTGCAGCTATCGAATTGTCCCCATTTCTAAAGTTAATCAATTGCCTTTTGGGGATTGAGTTTTGGCACATTCCCTCTACGCATTGTGCGTCTCTCTCTCACTCTCTCGCTCTCCATCTGTCTCCCTGTGTAAATGTGCAAGAAAGAGACACATCCCATAAAATATTCATAATATTGCATATTGATTTTATAATGGAAACTTGCCAGTTTATTCAACTTTTTGTGACAACTTTCACACACACACGTGTTTGAGTATCTGTGAGTGTCTGGGTGTGTGTGTGTGCGTATTACTGGTTTTGGGATTAGCCATATAATCGAATGTTGTTGGATTTGCGTGTGATGACATTAAAAATGCAAAGTTTCATAAAATTTTTATACGAAATGAGGTTAAAATTGATTCGCAAATAACTTCAAATTGCGCTAATTGTCATTTGAATATTCGACAAAAATGGTACGACAAATATTCGATAATAATCTGAAATAGATATTTGCATGCAGTTTCAAGGATTTTTCTTAATCTAATCAACGGAAAATATATTCAACATTTTTTTAATCCACAGCATCATAATTAACGAACATGTTTGTGGTATATAATAAACAAGTCGGAAAGGCTACAGTCGAGCTGACTCGACTGTGATATACCCGCTACAATTCTTCGGAAAAACACGTGCCAAATGTGAACAATGCGTTCTTGCTTTTTATTTCTTTCCGTCTCTAATTTGTTTTGCCTATGCAAGTTCCACTCGATTCTTATTGGATGTTGCCCTTTGCTTTTATTACTCTGCAGTTATAAATTATGCATGTGTGATAGAGACGCCTATACATACATACATATATGCTGCCTCACAATACATCTCAACATATCTAATTAGATTTGTCGTTTGTATTTTGTGTTGCTGCTCAATGTCTCTTTCGATTTTAAGTGGCTTTAAATATACTAAAAATTTATTTTGAATTTTGCAACACACTATAAAATAAAAAAAAATATAAGATACAAAAAAATAAATTTAAGTCGCCCAGGCACACCCAGGAGTTGAACTCCGGACGTCTCGCTGAACAGTCAACTACCATCACCACTCGACCACTGCACTTCTTTCGCAATAACCGATAAAATTGCACCATGAATATTTTCGGTGCACATAATTAAAAAAAAAGTTGCCACATAATTTAAAAAAAAGTTGCCACATAATTAAAAAAAGTTGTCTGCTGCTGGTGTTGAACTCGGGTACTAACATTAGGAAAAACCGACACAGGCACATGGCCACAAGGCAATACTATTTCTTGAATATCTTCCTTATTTATCGGCCGATCTTATTGAAACTTTCGCAACACGCCCGGATGGTGGTTTTTATCACATGGATAAAAAATGAATGCTGTAGAGCTATATTTGCAGCTATTATCGATTTATTATCGATTTTTGGGGGCGGATGGAGGCGTGGCAAAAATCCAAAATAAACTTGATCTGCGGGCATAATTAACACATATTGTCTCCAAATTTGGTAGCTCTAGCTCTTATAATAGCTGAGATCTAGGTTTTCATACGGACAGACAGACGGACAGACGGACAGACGGACAGACGGACAGACGGACAGACGGACAGACGGACAGACGGACAGACGGACAGACGGACATGGCTATATCGACTCGGCTGTTCATGCTGATTCAGAATATATATACTTTATGGGGTCGGAGATGTCTCCTTCTGCCTGTTACAAACATTTTCGGTTGGCACAAAGTTATAATACCCTTATACTCTTCGAGTAGCGGGTATAAAAAGCTTACTCAACAGTATATTAATATTAGCTTTATCGATTATAGATCAATCAGAAATTAAAGCTGTGCGTAATTGTTAATATTTAGCAAATCTCTATGGCAAATTTAGTATTCCTTCGTGCACTTCCCCTTCATGTGTCGCCTTTAATTTCTTTATTGGTCTTACCTACACTCGTTCGCCTTTCATTTGCTTTCAACGTGCAAATGGATAACCAACTAACTAGATATTTGTCAGCACAAATTGTGATAAAATACCCTAGTTACGCTGCAGCCAACGCGTGTTAATTAATTACTTTACACATGTGCTGTGCACAACACGTGCGCGCGGTGGAAAATCGCAGCGGGAAAGCTGCTTGCTGGCAACCGAAATGCGATTTCCTCACTCATAAATTTACCCATTGAACTGCGGCACAATACTTTCTAATTTTACGCAACGCTGCAGCCAGGCGATAGAGCATTTTCCAAATGCATTTCAATGGAAATGCTGAAAAGCTGCTTGCGCTGACTGCTCGATGTGGTTGACAAATTCAAAAGAAATTCGCAAAGTGAAAAAAGGAAAATAGTTAAGGGAGGAGTGGGAGTGCAGGAGCGAACTTCGGGCTAGAAAATATCGTACAAAATTCAATTAATTAAAAGCTGTAAAACACACACACACAGACTTGCACACACACACACACACATATGGTGTGCATCGCATGTTGCAGTTGCGCAAAATTGCCGTGAAAATGAGCTTGGCTTGAATTCTTTTGGCCTGGTTGTCCCAACATCGCTTGGGGACTTCCTGCCGAAGCCAAAAAGTGCAATTGAATGCGCAACAATGCGCACCACAAGACATTCAAGTGTGGGCGGCAATGGGTGAGCTCCAACCCACCAATCCGCCAAGTCACCACACCACACTACAGCACCAGCAGCTCAGCAGGCCACCAAACCATCCCGGCTCCATCCTCCCTCCCACATCCCGAGGGTTATGCGAATTCGAATTACTTGCCTCTGCGCGTTGACTGAGTGACATACTTGAATTGGTTTAGTCGATGTGGAGCTGGAGAAGCGTGGATTGAAGGCAGACCTCCCACACAGCCCACTGCCCATCCCGCAGTGCTGCTCCGGGTTTGAGTCTGTGATTAGTTTCCCGCACACAGCATTCACAGATGAGCCAAAGTGCATTTCATTGCTCACTGTCGTGGCGAATTTACGATGGGTATTTCACTCACAACAGATTGCCCCAGCCCGGATTAAGTGCGCGCATACAAATCGCCCGAGAACGTGCAAAAAACCCAATTGCGTCTATAACAAATCTGGCTCTGTTATAAGCACCAGGGGACGATGTGCCATAATCAGTTTAAATTATTTAAATCGCACGAGTCGAATTCGATAGCATTGATTTAATTCGTTGAGTAGGTTTTAGAGAAGGGTGTCAGACCATAAAAACATTGTAATTTTTATGTACTATCGCTAATAATATTATATTGCCGATATTGATACATATATGAAGTTGAGCTATTAGAGTAGCTGCCGTTTATTTGTGTATTTCTTAATACATATAATAAAAGCTTATTATGTATTTTTTACCATCAATAGTTTTTTTTATTTATTGGCAATATCGACTATAAATTATTATTACTACCAACGGTATACTTAATAATTTATTATTGAACTGTTGATTTTATATTTTTTACATTTGCATTATTTATTTATTTACGATTATTGATGTCAAAATGTCGATATTTTCAATGAAGTAAACAATAAATAAATCATTATATTTTATATTTTTACTATCGATAGTTCAACATTTATTCAAACTATTGATCATAATTTATTATTACTACCAACGGTATACTTTTTAATTAATTATAAAACTATCGATAATTGATTCTAAATCGGTTAGACAATAGTTGTATTGTCATATATGAAAATTTACTTATATTATTTATTAATTTTTGATTAATTCATCAGTCATATCGATAGTACCAATTAGAGTCTATTGCCATTATTAATTTTAATTTTTATTCCACACTTAGTAAAAAAAACACAAATATTTGTGCATAACTGGAATCGAATACTCACCCCAGGGTAACCTTTGATTGTTACCAGAGTGGGGATGCCTTTTAAATATTTCAACTCAACGTTTTATCGTGTTATTTTAGTTTCACTTACAAAATTCTCCCTGCTGCTTGACGGATGAAATGGAATTTCTTAATTATAATGAAAAGTGAATTCTTGATTGCTGCACTCGCAGCGCACTCACACTCGCACACGCATTCACTGCAAATTATGCAGTTCTGTGTACTCATTCATTCATTTATTTATACGAGTATATGCATTTATTCGTTTGCTCGCTTTCAACGTTCACACACACACACACACACACCCGCATACGCATAGCTCATGAACAAAGAACTGGTGGAAAACTTAAAATGCAAACGAAATGTACAATACACATACATGCACAATTCATGCGTTTTTTCTTGCTGTATATATATTATTTTTTATTATAAACGATGCCAGATTCTCTGAATACATATCAATAGAGATTCTCCTCCCTCTCCCTCTCTCTGTCTCTGTCTCTGTCTCTGTCGTGTCTGCTCTTTCTCTACGAATTGTGTGCAGATAAAATTTAAAATTCAATTTTTGCATCCATATACGCTCACAAAAATGTAAACTGCGTGTAGGAAAATGTTTTGGGGTTCACGCTTATTGTGATTCGAAGCTAAAACAAATGTTCCTACCTTGTTGCACAAATGTTTACAGTTCGCTGCAAGCAACAAAAACGAATAACATGTGAAAGGCAGCCACAGCTGCCGAAAGTAGTGCAATGGGGGCGGGGTGAAAAAAGCAAAAACCCGCTGCATAAAGTGACTGAAAAAAGTCGACTGTAAGCGCAAGAAAAATAGCATTGGAAGTAGTTTAAACAAGGGGGGGGGGTTATGCACACACACAATCAAACTCGCTAAGCTAAAGCAAAGCTTGTAGCTAAATATTGAAAGCGCACAGGGAAAGTGTGTGAAGGAGTGAAAGAGAGAGAGAGATGAAGTTTGACAATTGCGTAAAACAACAGAGACACAAGGTGCAAGTTAAATAGAAACAACATTTCCTCTAATTAAAGATAGTACAAAATTTATAAAAAATGTTGGATATGTAAATTAAAATTACAAAACCAGCAAAAAAAAAACACACGAAAAGGCCTCAAAAAGTTAAGTGTAAACAAAAGCAAGGTGAATCCACCGAAAAATTGCAGACTTCGCAAAATGTGTAGCCTACTTTTTTGGACAGTGTTAACTACAGCACAAAATGGCCGACTGAGCTATATGTGTAGCATACTTTTTAGGGCAGCCTGCGAATTTGAGCTTTACTTCGACTAAATTGATCGTATTTCCAGTATTCAATTTATCGTTCTCCATTTGCTTCGTCTCTTGTTTCACTTGTCACTTGTTTGCCAAACCCAACGAACATTTATCAATATATTTTTGCATGTCTGCTGCGTATGCTCTCGCGCCTCCCCCTCTTTCAATTCAATATTCAAGTGCGCACTTTGCGCACTTTTTGCGCATCAAATTTTGATTAATGTTGCATTTTCAAATATTTAGACAGCCGTCGGCGAAACGCAACAAAGCGAACAGCAGCCGAAAGGAACCCGACAAAATGGTAAACCAAAACCAAAGTTCCGCCGAAAGAATTGTGTTGTAAATTCACATTGGCAACAAAACGGGGCACCAAAAAACGAAAACCATCAACAACTGAGGTATTGAGATGGGCAGGCGGACACTCACAACCAGTGCCGTCCATTAAACACCAAAAAAAATGTGCGCCCAATTCGGACAAAATTCATTCATAAAACATGCCCTATATGGCCAGCAGAGAGAGAGAGAGGGAGAGAAACCTAGAGAGTGGGCGCTGAACCTAGAACCACAGCACCCTAGCTTCCATCTCCTACTAGCTACCGCTCACGCACATGCAGCAATAAAATGAAAATCGATTTTCACTTTAACGACTTCACACGTAACAAAACAAAACAACGAAACGAAACAGGGTGAAAAAAACCTTGTAAAGGCCTCGCGGCAGTCGGTGAAACCACAAACGGAGCGGAAAAAAAAGAGAAAAAACAAAATAAAAAAAAACAGGAGTATAATAATGAGAGACTGAAACGGCGTCGCGTTGAGTAAGGTGACCATAGGCGACAAGTCAACTCGAATGCGTTGCCGACCGATTGCCGTAGCAGCACAGAAACTGGGTTAAGAATTGTGGGAGCGGGAGAGGCGTTGCTACTCACTGGCTTGACCACTTCCTGCATTTGCTGCTCAACTGGAGCGTAATGTGACAGGTGCAACGTGTCGTATACTCGCCGCAAAATGAATTATTTTCTCTCGAGCAGCTTATACTGTTATTACATTATATTTTGAATTGCATTTTGTGCGAATAATTAGGCCAAAGACTGCACTCAGTAATAAAAAAATATATAATAAATTTTAAAAAAATACATGTTATTAAATACTCGTTGGTAATTCAATTCCCAACATTGCTCCCTCTCTCTCTCTCTCTCTCTCTCTCACTCTTTCCTACAAATTCACAATAGCCATTTGTATCTTTATGTCGTCATTAAGTGCAGCCCTTTGCAAAACTGTTAAATTTAACGGGCGACAGTAAATAAAATTGAAATACGACTCTGTCGAGGCATTTCGAGTATTGCTCCATCAAATCATAAACCAAGCGGACGCAGACGGACAGAATGGCCACATAAACAAATTGAATTGCAATGCCGACTGACCCGCCTGCCCCCCGTCACGCCCATTCATCCCCCCCCCCTCCGACCCTGCTCTCTTCAGCTCAGCTTGCTTCCTCGCCTCGACGCCCACAGTTCCGCCTGACTTAATGGAAGCTCTGCTCTAGCGCCTCCACATAGACCGAGACAGCGAGCGAGAGAGGGCGCAGCTGTGGCTGTAGGCGTGGCTGGCTGAAATACGAGACTGCACTGCACTGGCGCGGCACATTCATTACTCAGGATTGATAAATAAGATTACAATATTTGGGTGTAAGCGAGAGACTGAGAGAGGAACAGCGCGGCGCATCTAAATTTCACTGGCTTATTTGTTGCATACTTTTTGGCGCTGACTGAAATTGATTGAAGTACTTTGAATCAATTCGCTTAAGACAACTCGCAGGGCTGTGAATACACTCGCACACTCATCCATATACAGCCACTGCCTTAGGGCACAGTCCGGGCAACTTACTAGGTGCACTTTCTTTTCACTCGGTCATCGACCCGTTCGAATATCGCACAAATAACGATGGTTTTATGACTGTGGTCAAACACAGGCATTACACGCAGCTCGTAAAGCGACTCACACATACACATGTACATATAAATCTGTATATGTGTGGCAAACAAACAAATGGCAGCTGCCAGCGTCAAATGAGTAGAGAGCGAGAGAGCAGAGCCTGTCTGCGCGGTTTTATCACTCATACGCAGGGTATATCAGCAGCTTAGAAGAGAAAATAAGGTAGTACAGCTTCATAAGCCAAGTTCAGCGCCAGCTTGAATCGTATTCGGCTCATTAAATGCAGCATAAAAAAATAATAAAAACTTTGTTAACAAAATTCTCTCAAAAGCCTTACAAGTTAAAACTACTCAAATTACGTTGGAAATAAAATAAAAGCTCAAGTAATTACAGCTATTTGCCTTTTATAATCCATGAAGAGTTAGAAGCAAGCTTTAAAAGTTTCCTCAGTGTATTTTTAAAGTATATTTAATTGTTTAGTTTTTTGAGGCTTAGCTGTCAAACTTTTTCATCTATCAAGAGTTAGAAGCAAGCTTTAATTGGCTTGGAAGCTTTTGCGAGGTTTTTTTTTTATAAATTTCCTTGTTTATTTTCAAATGTTTAGCTATTTTGTTTTTGTAATCCACTTAGATTTAGATGCAAGTTTAATGTGCTTGAAAACTTTCACGGAGTTTTTTTATAGGACATTTCATTGTTTATTTCCAGATGTTTCCTTTTGTAGTCCATTTAGAGTTAGAAGAAAGCTTTAATGTGCTTATAAACCAGTTTCAGTTAAAAGCAAGCTTGAATGAGCCGTAAAGCTTAAATTTAAAGCACATTAGTTGAGCTTTTCTACCTTTTTAAGCCAGTTAAAGTTCGAAACAAGCTTTAATGTGCTTTGAATATTCCATGGAGTATTTTTAAGGGATATTTTATTCTGTATCATTCAAGACGTAACTATTTCATCTTTTAAAACCAGTTTTAGTTAGAAGCACTCATGAATGTGCTTTAAAGCTTTCATTTGAAGAACATTTCTTGAGCTTTTTTGCCTTTCTAAACTAGTTTCAATTCGCAACAAGCTCGAATGCACTTTAAAGCTTTCTCAGTGTATTTTTAATGGGCATTTCATTGTCCATCATCACGCAGCTGGCCCTGAAGCCGGCTTAGATTGTTCATTGTGTTGATTTAGTGCTTATGCAAATTTAATACTCGGTCGCCTGTTGGGGCGACCTTCCACCCATTTGCATAGACTTACATTACACAGTTGCATTATAAACAAAACACAAAAGCGGGCGCAGTGCGAGAGGGAGTGGGACAGGGGGAGTCATTTATCTTTTGGGCTGGGCTTTTATGTGGCTGCATCTGCATAGTTACATATTTTTATGTTCATCACGCTGTGTGTGTGTGAGTGTGCGAGAGAGTGTGTGTGTGCGACTTGTGTTATTTATGGCCACGCGAGTGATAAATTCTTTTGTATTGCCACGCCCCCACCTGAGTCGCTTGATGAAATGCAATTTTGCCCATTAAATTAAAAAGTTAAGCACATTAATGCACATAGTGGGAGAGAGAGGGGGAGAGGGGGCGCAAGAGGGAGCAAGAGATAGGTATGTAGAGAGAGAAAGGAATTCGCACTGGCTGCACATGCGACGCAGGCTTTTTGACACTTTTCTTTCGACACTTTGAAGTGCTTTTTAGACTTTGCACAAAGTTTTTTCGCTACTCTTTTCTCTTGCTCTCTCTCTCTCTCTTTCGCTATCTGCCTCGCTCTCGGCCTGCCTCTTGTACAACCTCTGTCAGCTAGACAGCTGCACAGACACTTGAGAGATACTACGCTGAGAGAGCGAGAGAGACAAAACTTTTGGCTAGAGCAACTTTCGAGCATATTTTCATTCTATTTCTTTGGCCAACTTGTTGCCAAAACTATAACTAAAACGCGTGTAGCCAGGCACGACGAGAGGCTCCGCAGCACCGAGCAGGCACTACAAGGCAGGCAAGACAAATAAATTTTGCGAAAACTTCAGACAAAACATTTCGCTGGCAATAAATTTGCAGCACAAACACAGACAAGCTGCGAAAAAATCACTCATACGCACTGTTGCCAGTGCCACAAACTACTACGGCACACACAATGGAGCCGCCCGCTCACTTCGCTCCTTTCTCATTCTCTTCAACTGACTTCCTTCCTTCCGTCTGTCTGTCTGTCCGTCCGTCGGTCTGTCTGTCTGTCTGTCTGTCTGTCTGTCTGTCTGTCCGTCTCTCTGTCTGTCTGTTTGTTTACCCGTCAGTTGCTGCCGTTGGCAACCAACCACCAACTGAGACGTCCTCGTCGTCATCATCCTCGTCGTCGTTTGCTTTGTTGTTGTTGAGCACAAAATTGAAAAGTATTTTCAAGCAGCATTGTTGTTGCTGTTGCCCTCTTGCCCTGTGCAGCTTGTAGAGCATAACAACTGTGTCATGTAGCACTATCGAACCCATCGAGTCCATTTGTTATGTAAGCACAAAGTAAATATTTGAACGAACAAACATGCAACTAATCAATTTGCAGCTCCCACGTCTAGACGTGGCGTCTATTTTGGGCTGCATAACTCAGTCGAGGTCGTTTATGATGATGTGATTGGATTAATTTCTTGCTAAAATTCTGAATACCAAGGGCAGGCAGTAAAAAGAAAATTCCTAAAAATCTTAAAGAGAAAAACTCTCATTCGATAATATCGATAGTTTAATCTCTTTTTTTTGTCGCTTAAACATCCTATATAATCGATAGTTTCAATGGTTTTGCAAGAACATCTGGCAATCGATAATATCAAAATCCCAAAAACTTCGATTATATTGATAGCTTAATTATTTCTTTTACGCATCGATGATTTTTGTCGATATAAAATCTAAATGATAGTATCGATGGTTCTGGGGAAAGAATATCGCATAATCGATAGCATATAAAGTCGAAATCACTTTCAATAATATCGACGGCTTAATCATTTTTTTAAAACATGATTGTCTTTATCATTTACTTTGAAATCGGATATAATCGATAGTATCGCTGGTTGTTATTGTAAGAATATATTGAAAATCGATAGTATAGAACTCCGGAAACCTTTTCGATAATATCGATAGTTTAATCCTTACTTTTTTACATGCTTAAAGTCCGATATAAACGATAGTATCCCTGATTTTGGTGCAAAAAAAATGTGAAATCGATAGTATTGAAGTCCGAAAACACATTCGATTATTTCGAAAGCTTATTTATTTCTTACATACAACGATTGTGTTTTTCACTTGCTTGTAAATTCTATATAATCGATGGTATCGCTGGTTTTGGTGTAAATATATCTGGAAATCGAAAGTATTAAAATCCGAATTTTTTTTTGTAGCGATAAAGAAACAAATTCTTATCGAGAAGGCGCTTGCCATAATCCTAGCAATGTTTTCATTTAGATATCAGTCTATATATGCTACTATATTTTTATAAATGCCGATATAATTAACAACTTTATCACCTGTATCAATTTAGTTTGTCATTGTGTCAGTGCATTCGTAATTCGACTAATTCCAATCAAGTTTTCTATGCTCAGCACTCGATAGTCATCAGCTACTGCACGTCTTGGTGGTGTGCATGCGTGTGGACTGTGCATGCGTCTGTGTGTGTGTGCCTGTGTCTGTGTCTGTGTTGCTACTTCTAAATTGTTTATATTGCATGCACCGAAATCAGCACTTGAAGGTTTGTTTTGATTGCTATCGACGCGCTGCTGCTCGTATCGAAAAACTTGTTCGCAATTTCTTGAAAAAAGGCGACAGAAGCAACGTAGAACTGTAGAACAAAGAGAGAGAGAGAGAGAGAGAGAGGGGGAGAGAAAGAAATGCTTGATATAATGAAAAGTCATTCGATTGCATTGCCAAAGAGCAGAAGCAGCCAAAGAAGGGTCAAAATGGTTTAAACCAAATACAAATTTTAACCCTTTGATACGATACGTATACGATACGTTGAATAGCTGAGTATGTGGCAAATTGAAAAATGATTAACCTGCTGCAGCTGCTGCTGTTGGTAATTAAAGAACTTCCCTTTGAGTACACTCGAACTTTGACACAGTATGCCCAGGGTACAGTGTGGTACAGTGTGCAGCATGTGCAACATGCTGTAATTTGAAATGCGGCGAATTCATTTGAAATGCATAAACCAAACCACAAACAATCATATATAATAAGTAATATTTTGTTAAAGTTGGGTTGGTAAATGGAAAATAAAAATGGGAAAAATGGGGGAAAAATAAAAAGTTTTATTTATGAGCAATTTGCACGCGACAACTTTAACCCGCAGAAGTATGAATGTTTAATTAAAAAGGACAACGCGGAAAAGCGAGTGAAAAGTTGACACAACTCAAAGTGAAACGGAACAGAAAACGCAACTGTACAGAACACAAAACGAAACGGAACAGAAAACGTCATGAAATGAAACAGAAAAGTTGTAGAAGGCATGAAATGGAAATGCAACACAAGTTGCCATCAATTAATGTCACTTGCTTTCCTCTCACTGTCTCTGTCTCTGGCCTCACTCACTGTCTCTCTCTCTCTCCTCTTCAACAGGCTCAAATTGCGAGGAGAACGTGGACGAATGCATGTCAAATCCATGTCAAAATGGCGGCCTATGTCGAGACCGTAACAATGGCTACACCTGCACCTGCCAGCCAGGTTATCTGGGGGATCATTGCGAGTTGGATGTCGCCGTTTGTGACACGGGTAAGTCGAGAAGCCTGCACCGGAGAGGGAGCGAGAGAGAGAGAGCGAGATAGAGGAGATTGCTGAATTCTTCTCTTTGCAGGCACCGGCGCGCGTTGTCAACATGGCGGCGAGTGTATCGAAGGACGCGGCCTGGAGTTCAGCTGCGAATGTGCCGCCGGTTGGCATGGACGCATCTGTCAGGAGGAGATCAACGAGTGCGCCTCGTCCCCTTGCCAGAATGGTGGCGTCTGTGTGGACAAACTGGCCGCCTACGCTTGCGCCTGCCCCATGGGCTACACGGGTGTCAATTGTGAGGAGGAGATACTCATCTGTGCCGACAATCCCTGCCAGAACAATGCGCTGTGTCTGATGGAGGAGAACATACCCACATGCTACTGCGTGCCCGACTATCACGGCGAGAAATGCGAGTTTCAATACGATGAATGTCAGCTGGGTCCGCGTTGCATGAACGGCGGCGTCTGCATCGATGGCGTCGATACCTTCTCGTGCTCCTGCCCGCCCCAGTTGACGGGCATGCTCTGCGAGTGCCTGATGGTGGGCGAGGAGTCCTTGGATTGCAACTACACAGCGCCGGCCACATCGGCACCGCCAGTGCAGCCAGCTACAACGGCCACGCCTCCGTCGACAATGGCACCGCCCACGGTACGACCCGTTACACCGCCCGACACAACGCTGGCGCCCACTGAGCCCGTCGCTCCGCCGGCCACGACAACCGCAACACCGGCTGTGGCACCGTCGGCGCCGCCAGCAACAACAGCAGCAGCAACAGCATCCTCATCCTCATCCTCGTCGGAAGAGGTATCAGTGGAGGTAAGGATAACGGCTGCACCGCCGGAGAGTGATAGCCAGAGCATAGGCAAAGACGTGACCACCACCATGAGAACACAAGCATTGCCGGAGCCCACGCGAGCGGCACAAGCGCCCGCACCCGGTACAGCTACTACATACTCCTCCTCATCTGCCTCCGGTTCGTCCGAGGAGAGTCACAACATTTACACCACGCTGCCGCCAGTGCCCGCAACGGGTATAACTGCCTCCTCCGGCGAAGGTTCCTCCGAAGTGGTCACCTCCGAGGAGTACACCACGGTGCGACGTTTCGAAGTCAGCGCCAGCGCTGGAGAGTCCAGTGAAGAAGGTAGCACCACCACAATGCGTCCGACTGCACCGACATCCCCACCATCGGTTCCTAGTGTCAGCATTACCGTGGACTACGCCTCCTCGGGTAGCAGCAGCAGCAGCTCGGAATCTGTAGAGCAACCCGCGATGCCGGCAACCACACCCGGCAGCATCTATGTGCACAGTGTGACGACAATTGAGACCAGCATCTCGGTGGATTATGCAGCAGCAACGCCACCCACACCGACACCCTATTTCCCACCATATACCACGACAAGAGCCGAACAAACACCGCCAACGCCACCGCCACCGCCAGCGTCGGAAGAGCAGGAGGAGACTTCCACGCGGCATTTGTGGACTGAAGTGTCGACCACAGCGGCTCCATTCTTCACCGAGTACCCCGCCGAGGTGCTGATCACCACACATCGCACCAGTGCAGGTCGCTTTACCACACTGCAGCCACCGCCCGCGCGGCCAGAGACGACAACGATGACGTCGGCGACACATGTCGAGTATGAATCGCCAGCGACAACGACATCAGCTCCGCACATTGTGGTAACCATACTGGAAGGTGGCGCCACGCCCACGCAAACCGCACACCCGTTGGATAGAGAACCGGGCACAACCCTGTTGCCACCAGCATCGGTGACCATGCCCACCCAAACGGTGGCGCACACGACGCAGCGGCAGCCCATGATAACAGAAGATTTGGTGGAACCACCGCTGGCAACCACCGTGCAACCACCGCGAGAGACAACACAACCAGCACCAGTGGTGGTGGTAACCCTGCCAGCTGCCACAGAGCTCCCAGCAACTGTAACGGTGCCACCGACTCCACCCTCAACGCAATCGGCCCAGACATTGCCACCACCAACGCCGCCGTTGCATGTCTACAGCACAGCTGGTACCGGGCAGCCAGAGTTGCCAACGCAGACCAAACAGCCGCCGCTGACACCGGTGACAGAGAGCAGCGAGGAAACAGAAGGCGCCAACACGGTGGCCACCGGGGGAGCTAGCAGAGGCGGCAACGCTGCAGGCGGAGCTGAGGAGAAATCCGGCGATGTGGATTGCATTAAATTAGGTTGTTACAATGGCGGCACCTGTGTAACAACCTCGGAGGGTTCTCGGGTGAGTAAGCTCCTTGTCGCTGCTCCCTTCTTCAAGTTAGTAGTAGGTCAGCCCCGAGTGGCAATCGATAGACACCCCACCCAGCTCTCTCTCTCTCTGCAGCGGGGTTTGTTTGTTCGATGCGTAGCCCCAAAAAAAAATCAAGTTGGTTACACTATTTTCAACCCTATTGACTCGCTAATTGGCCATGCTGCACACCCTCGTTGCGGGTGTGTGCACCCTGGTTGCTCCTAGCTCCCCTCGCCTGCTTGTGGAGTGATTAAATTGAGCATAAACACTTCAACTACCCTGGCAATACTACCCAAAAATAGGGAAAATCCACTAAAACAAAAACAAATACGAATTGTATCGAGTTTGCCGACTATGCATAGTTCGTTGTCTGAATTAGTACTGTTAAAACAACGATGAAAATAGCGATAATATCGATAGGATTAGCTATCATTTATGGTATTTAGTAATATCGATTGTTTTTGTAGCTATGCTTTGGATTGATGAGTGTTTAATGCATTTATATGAGGTTATGATCCATCCAAACGTATCTATCGATATTAGCGATAGCTGCCTCTCAGACTATCGTATATTATTTTGATGACAAGTTTATTTCATACGAAAAATGCTATTCTATTGAGTAAACTGATTTTGCCGTATCCTCAAACAGAAAATATATTATAATGTACGAGCTAGTTGGCTGTTTGAATTACTCTGCGATAGTTTTGTTAAAACAACGATGAAAATATCGATAAAATCGATAGTATTAGCTACCAATACTTGTCTTTAGTAAAATCGATTGTGTTTGTACCCATGCTTTGGATGGATATTATGTTGTGAACCATCCGAATGTATCTATCGATATTATCGATAGCTGCTTCTCAGGCTATCGTATATTATCTTGATGCCAAGTTAATTTCTAGAACAAAATAACATTATGTTGAGTAAACCGACTTTTACGCACACTACAAATAGAAAAAGTATTCTGAAGTGCGAGCTAAAACATCGATAAGAAATCGATAATATCGATTGAAGGCAGTGAATCAGCTAACACCAGTTTTTTTTTGACAATATCGCTTGATTCTGTTTCTTTGCTTTAGAAGTGATGCTGTTAAACGTTTTTATATTAGAATACCACCATCTAATGTATCTATCAAATTTATCGATAGTTGCCTCTCAGACTACCCTATTGTATTAATGCCAAGTTAATTTCATAGCGAAGCGTAACTTTAAAGCAAACTGTGCTGCTTAAATAATGCACTGCAATTACAATAATATAGAGCTGAAATAATAATTATAATTACACTCAGCTTGATATTCTATGCATGAAACGGAGGCAGGCCGAGCGATGTTAGTTCCAAGTGGTTTCGAATTTAATGGGGTTTTGTAAATGCATGAAACTAACAGTAGTTGGTAAATAAATCGCCATTAGTTTGTAAAAGGGAGAAACTTTAATCACAGCATATAATGGGGAAACAATGCGTACAAGTACAGGGAACAACACACAAATTGACAAGTCGAAATGGGAGAGTGTGTGGGCTGAGGACTCGCTAGAGAAACGCATATGCAGATTTCGTGTGCCCAGACCAATGCATAAATAATTATATAGGATATGTGTTGTGCCACCAGGAATGGGCCAAGGAACACTGAGCCAGCCAGCAAGATTTGTAAGCTGCTTACACCAATAACACACAATACATAGATTGCTAAGTATAGCATGGTAGCCAACACTGTGGGAAACTCTCTCTGGCGTACACACAGACACACACAGACTGAGATGCTGCAAGTCCACAATAATAATAACATCAACAACAACTACAACTACTACTATATGTAGTAGTATTATTACATGCAGCGACGACAAAGGATTTTCATTAAATTGTGAATAGAGCATGACCAGGGCTGAGCCTAAGTTATTTGCTTGAAAATTATAGGAAAATGCGTACAATTTGCAAAATAATAAAAAGGAAAATGCAGCAAATGAATTAGTGCAGAAAAGGAGTTCCACTAAATGCTAAAAGAGAAGAAAGAACTAAATGAAAATAACTTAAGAGTAAGCAGGGGCCTAGTGAAAGATTCTATTTTTGCTTTTAAAAATTTCTACATATCACTTAAAACTAGCTTAACTACACTCTAAGTGCTCCTATCGAAAGTTGGATGCAATGCAGCGTGGACTTTTCCAGACTTTCAAGAACTTTGCACACATAATTGATCAACTTCAAGTACCTTCACATATAGATACATACAACTATGTACATATGCAATTAACATGCATAAACTGAAGGAAACTAAAGGTCTTTTGCCGGCACAAAAGCTTCTTATTTGTACCTGAACTTTTTCCATCGCTCTACAATTTGTTATGCACACTTAAAGACATAAATAATTTTACACTTTTGCTGTAATTTCTTGTCGAAACTTTTTGACAGTTCCTCAACTCACGCAAAACGTGGCTATGTATGAGAGCTGCTCCCCTCTGGCACCATCAAATCGTCAAATGCCAATTGCTCCTGCAACTGAATAGTTAAGTAGCCTCGTTTTGCCAGGTTACGTTTACATTTCAGCTAAAATCAGACAAAATTTTGCACAGGCATCGCAGTTTTGTTCTACTACAACGAGAAGCCACAAAAACGTTCTCCAGAAACGTGGAGACAGTGTGTTGGAGAGGGATGACGCACAGGCAGACGGACAGACGGACGGACAGACAGACGGACAGACCGTTGGTCGGTCGATAGGTGGGTTGTTCCGTCGTTCGGTTAGACAAGTTGCCAAAGTATGCCTATTCAACTATTTATGAAAATACTTGTGGTAATTGTAGTCGAAAAAAAACGACTACTGGCTGAAATTTTGACTAAAAACGCAGGCGCAAGCTCTACAGGAATGGGTCTGGGGCTGGACGGTTAAAGGAACCTTGTTCATTTTGGAAATTTGTATCTGAAAAATGAAGCACAAGTTGTGAGGCACATGCCAACATTATGGTTAACTGGCAAATCAATAATTTTGAAAACAAAGTTTTATAGTCCATTTAGCCTGATTTCAATGGAGTTCCACAAAGATTTTATGGCATGCTGGACTATGATAATCGACTGGCTGTGTGTGCTTTAAAGAGCAAGTATTTATGTTTATCTTAAATGAAATAATATGCATACTCACTCCTTGAGCTTTAACTTGAATAACAAATACTTTTTAAGCAGCAGGTTAATTTGATTTAAAATAAAGTTTAAAGTTTGCAGTAGAACTCTCAGCTTTATACGTTCATAATACCCAAAGTTGTTAAGCTTAATTATCAGAACAGATTATGAAGCATAAAATAAATTAGTTCTTTCAGACTGTCTGGCAACACTGGCACACGCTTCTTCTCTGCATAGCCTGCAGCTTTTGTATACTGTGCATATATTTATGGGCGCAACTGTGGCATGTGCTCGCCCACGTTTCAGGCTAATAATGTTTCTGACAGCTGAGCTAATTTAATCATTGAGCAATAGTTTCAGATTTCTAGAAATGCGCCTTTGACCTTTCATTCGCTCTACTCTCTCCACTGTGCCATAAATCGCCACATTCGCACCCACTGTGCAAACAATGAGAAAAAAACGTAATTTTCATAATAAATTTACCGCTTGAGTGAGTGGCACAACACCGCAGGATGACTTTGTTATGGCATCAACGTGGGCACAGCAGGGCGAAGAGAGATAGACAAAGAGAGAGAGAGAGAGAGAGAGAGAGAGAGAGAGAGAGAGAGAGAGAGCGCGCAAGGCGGGCAACGCAAAATGAATGACAGGTCTTAGTGGAAATCTCAGTGTGCGGATGAGAGAATGTTGCAGCAAGTGGAAATTATTTCATAGAGCGGATGCCACTTTATTGTTGCCAAGTAATTTAACTAACGGCTCGTGCATACCCACACACAGACACACACATACTCCCACACACACAGGCACACTCATGACACACAGACAAATAAATCTCAGTGCGCCTTTTGTTAATTTTGAGCACCGCGTTACATAAAGAGATAAGCAAACAAACATTAATATGCAGCTCAGAACGAGATAGTGAGAGGGAGAGGGAGAGAGAGAGAGCCTGCGTATGAGAAAGAGAAGGATCTAGTCAAACAGTTAGACAGACACTTACATATGTCAGCTGTCATTTCGTTTACCCAAGTGGACTGTGACGGGTTGTGCGGTGGAAAAGCTTATGAAAAAGCATATTTTTGTAACGTGTCTAGTCAGAGAGAGAGAGAAAGAGAGAGAGAGAGAGAGAGAGAGAGCGAGACACAGCATGTGGCAGAGCGAGAGGGGTTGCCAGTGTGGGCGAGAGAAAGCTGCAGCACGCAAAGTGGCACCCGCACTCAGCGAAAGTCACTCGTAAAGTGGCATTAAGCACATTTCAAGTGCCAGCCCCGCGCACCGAGTTTGGGCGCTTTTCGCAAATGTTTGCCTGACTATTGCTTCGCTACTCGCGCGCTCTTTCTCTCGCCGTCTCGCTACCTACCCCCCTCTCTGTCTCTCCGTCTCTGCCTGCCGCCATTGCGCTGTGGCGGCGCCAAAAGCCGACGCCACTAATGAAAAGTTTGTTGAGCCCTTTTAGACGCTCACCACATGTCCGTGTGTTGTCCGTGTCCCTCTCTCGCCTCTCTCCCTTTTCGCTTGCTCCCTTTGTCGCTCTCGGTCTGCGCCTGCATTGGTAGCATGTATCACTGTGAATGGTTCTCCATGGCCTCCTCACCGTAATGCGTCCTCAGTGTTGTCTTTGCGCCGAGCATCTGTTCCCAATGAGTGCACTTCAGTCATTTGCAAAAGCCTTTCACCATTTGCCCCCGTTGACATTCCCATTCTAGCTATCGGATGGGCGACGGGCGACGGGGACGTGGCACAATTAGTTTTGTTCCATGCCCATTTGACATTATGCAGCTGTCAAAATGCGTTTAAATTATCGCACGATGACAAATATTGTGCAGCCAAAGGAATATTTGACCATGCAGATGGTGTTTAATCTTTGCCCAGTTAGAATATCATGATTATGGTCATAAAGGTCGGACTACGTTGGGCGCCATAATGGAACAGTTTTGAAAAATATGTCTAAATTTGTTTAAGAAGCTGTTCAAACTAAATTTATGATTTAAACATTAATATCTAGAAAATCAAACTTAATTCTGCTAATATTTCTATAATTTGGGTTCTTTTATTTAGAAAAAAGGTTAATTCGCTTAAAAGTTCAGAGTTATGGCTTCATTTAGCTCATATTTCCATAAAAGATCACATTGCTTTACCTTTGCTCAGTTAGGATATCGCTATTATCGCATTTTTATATGTCGACCTAGGTTGTTTAAAATGCTATTATTATTAAGTTTGTTATGTTTTTACTATAATATCTAGAAAATCAAACTTTATTTTCCTAATAGGGATATTAATAAGTTTATTTTTTTAGAAAACAGATTCATTCGCGTAACATCTATAAAAATGGCTTCAATTTCATTGAAAATGTGCCTTAGCTTTGCTGAGTTAAGATATCGATACTATAGCCAAAAAAGGCGGCCTACGTTGGGCGCCATAGTGATACATTTTTGATAAACAGGTCTAAATTTGTTTAAGAAGAAAAAACTTGTAATGATTTTTACAGAATATCTAGAAAATCCAACTTTATTCACGTAATATTTCTATAATTATGTTCTTTTATTTATGCAAAATTTAAAAAAAAAGCTTCATTCGCTTAAAATAAATAAAAATTTGCTACGATGGCAAATAATCTTTAAATAATCTAAATTTATTATTTAAGCCCTCGAAATTGCAGTCGTTATGAGTATCATAAAATATATACGAAATTAAACCATATTATCTCAATTGATTTGGTGTCTTTAAAGAAAACAAGCAAGAATATTTTGAAAATAGGTTCATGTTCACCCCAAAACCATTATGCAAGGCTAGACAGAAAATTGCAAGCACGAAGCCGATGCATAGCAAGTTTTCACATAACGAAATGTAAGCGGAAAATGGCGCACCATAAATTACCCGTACTTATAGTATGCAACACACACGTACACACAGGTAGTTGTCCCTTGGGGCGTGGCTGCCTGTGTGAGGCACACACGGCGACCCTGTAAAGCAGATGCATTGAGCTGCAACCAACTACATGATGAGAACGCGTCAACAAGAGCCCGACACGCCCCTCCATGCAGCTGCAACAACAGGCGTTAATTTTTTGTACCATGTTTTTTTCGAAGCACGCGAAAAACAGGGAATAAAAGCAAGCAGATTGGATGTGCAGGCTTTAAGGCATACGCTGAATCCTTTGTCGGCCTGTTAGACACACGCGAGTGCGACCCTTGGGGCAATATTTTAGTACATGAGCGCTGATTATTTCATGGGTTGGGGGAATTGAAAGTTGCCCACACTGTTGTTGTGCTTATTTTTAGCTGATAATGTTTAAAATTCAGCGTCATTCGCATACTCAATTCTCAAGATTCAAAAATTCCCAGGCATTGGCATGCAGAGCATACAAGGTGTACGGAATATAAAATATTTAAGATGAAGACTACAAGAATATTAAATATAAAACGATAAATGAGAAGTGTTTCTACTGTTTCAAGTGAAAATTTAAATTAAAATTAAATTTATGCAATTATTTCATTATGCTGTACAGGAAAAAGACAATTCAAGTTTAAACTATTTGCAAGTTATAGTATAAATAAATTCAATTTAAGGGTAGCTTACTTCCAACTTAATTTAACGAAAGTAATCAAATTAATCAATCAAAATATGCAATATTCAACTTAATTACGGATTAACGTTAGTTTAATTAGAATGCCCTCATAGAAAGTTCTGGAAGTGCAACTTTTAATGGGTTATAAATTGGCATGGCATATCAATAGCAGCAAAACTGTCGTAAATACGGTAAAAATTGCATGTGCATTGAGGCCAAAGTAAGTTGAAACAATTTTAATTTATTTTCCCGCGCCAAACAAAGTTCGCTGGACCTCGTTCTTATCCTACCCCCATAAGTTGTACCGAGGCCAAAAATTCCAATAAATTGAAAAGCAATATGAATTAACTTTTTGGCTCGCTTCTTGGCTGCATCTTCGTCCTCCTGCTGCCGCTACTGCTGCTGCTGCATTGTCCTGGTTTTAATAATTTATGCCCCACCAAGGGACACTTTAAGTGCAACGCCAACTGCAACAAGAAGCTGCCAATGAAGCGCCCGAAACTTTTGTTGTAACTTTTGCTTTAACCAAAGAGCAAAAAAAGAGACAGAGAGGGTAAAATGCGGGCAAGAAGTGAGTGTGAGAGAGAGCTGAAGTGCAACCGGAACAAAACCACAGACGACCCCATCAAATTGAACAAATGAAGTGCAGGCCAACTGGGGAATACGAACTGGAAAGCTGTTAACTAGGGAGCCAGAGAGAAAGAGGGAGAGAAAGCCCAATACAAGAGAGCCAACTAGGCAGAGTAGCCCCCCACGGCTGCAGCTGCCTGCCTGCGAGTACCTAATGGAAGTTGGCCATATGTTTGCGAAAATATGAAAATAATAAAAACCATACACTCCACAGAACTTACTCATGTTCAGCTCGAACTCGTTTCACTCGTTTCATTACCAAAGTTCTGGCGTCTTGGAGCATATTGATAGCTTTAAGTTGAGAGAAGAACTATATAAATGCCATTCGAGAAGTTCTTAAATCAAAACTTGCATCATAATTGTGCCAGAATTGAATACATTAACTTTGATAAGTAAATATTGCAGGCATATACCTAAATGGTTTTCAATGGGAATATTACTAAAAATTAAAGTTTTTCTTTTAACTCATAAGCTTTTCCAAGTTTTCCATTTTAAAATATGAACATGTTTCAAAACCAACTGATATTCAACTGCAAGAAACTTGATCTCTAGATTTGAAGAAAAAGCCTGGACATAGTTTAGGCATATATAATAATAATATAATATAATAGGCATATATAATAATAATAAATTAATAAATTAAATTTTAGTGTAGTAAACTCCTGGCAAATATTTTATTCTTCCAATTTATCGATAATTTAGCCAGCTTTTACTTACTCTTTTAATATTATTTTTAAATTTTTAATTTTAATATTTTGCGTTTTTCTAAGTTTTTTATATAAAAATATCAGAACATAGTCCAAAACCAACTGATTTTTGACTGCAAGGAACATATTTTATGGCTTGATCTCTAGATATTGAAAAAAAGCCTAGAGATAGTTTAGGCATACAACTATATAATAATAAATAAATTAAATTAGATTTTAGTCTAGTAAACCTCTGGCAAATATTTTATTTTAATTAATTAAATTAAATGCTTAATACCAAGTGATTTTCGACTGAAAGGAACATTTTTATGGCTTGATCTAGATCTCTTGATTTCAAGAAAAAATCTACAGATTGATTAGGAATACAAATATTATATGTAATTAAATTTTAGTGTATTTTATTTTTCCTATCTAAACATATTCTCTTTATGAACATTTGCCAATATCCCATCTTAACTAACTCTCTCCGTCGTCTCGTCCACAGTGCGTCTGCCGCTTCGATCGGCAGGGTCCGCTCTGCGAGCTGCCCATAGTCATACGTAATGCAGCCTTCTCTGGGGATTCGTACGTTTCGCATCGCATCTACAAGGATATTGCGCAGCATGAGGTGCTCGATGCGGTGCTACCGATGCACATTCAGCTGAAGGTACGTACGCGGGCCACCAACGGATTGATCATGCTGGCCGCCGCTCAAGGCACCAAGGGAGGCCATTATATGGCTCTATTCCTGCAGAAGGGTCTAATGCAGTTCCAATTCTCGTGCGGATTGCAAACGATGCTGCTGAGCGAACTGGAAACGCCCGTGAATACGGGCCATGAAATTACCATTCGAGCTGAGTAAGTGAAACGCCCTCGCCACGGAATGCAATTATGTGGCTCCCATTGGAGGCACTCTCTCTCCCTTTTCTTCTCTCTCTCTCTCTCTCTCTCTCTCTTTCTCTCTCTCTCTCTCTCTGTGGCATGGTTGTTGCTTTGGGGTCTTACAAAGTGGCTATCGGGCAGCCGCCGTGCTGCTAGCGAAGCACTTTGATGGGAATGAGAGAGTTCGGCATGTTAATTAACTTTTTAAACTGCGCCTGACACGAGTGTCGAGTGTCGGGTGTCACAGAGTGCAGCGGGCTGCGTGTGGGTCAGCAGATGTAGCTGTAACTTGCGGGTCACGATGTGGGTCATTGTCAGGAGGAAAGCCATTAAAGCATGCCTTGTGTCGATTTCCATGCCGTTTGGCCACCGCAAATTATAATGCTTCAAGTGTAGAATAAATTGCTCGGCTGCCTTTTTCGTTTTGGCTTCTTTTTTATTTTTTGCTGTTTGTGCAACATTACCGAGACCGCATGGCAAGCCCACGCATTCCACTCTCTCTCTTTCTATCGCTCTACCGCGGCCCTACTACCCCACTCTTCGCTACCCTACAGCTTGTGTGGCTGGGGCATTCGACGATCCTTGGCTTCGCATTCATGCGTAATTAGTTGGCGTAGTTGGTTTTTGGCTGAAATTTAATTTGCCGCATTTGCTGCTGCTGCGTTCGCAACGGAAGCGGAAGTTGAATGGCGGCGGCTGCGCTGACGCCCCCCAGAGGCTGGGGAGGGGAAGGACACCGAAGAGGGTAGCAAAAGTGGGCAGGGACACGAGCACGCGCTAGAGTAATGTGGGGCTCGTGCGTAATTAATCGTTTAACTAACAGTTTCTGAAAATTGCAGCACTTTCAAACGGAGAAACGTAATGGTGTAAAAGACAATTGCGATAACAAAGGCATAGCAATTGCTGCTGCTATCTTTGTGGTATCTAAACGAGCGGAAGATGCCGCTAACTAGACTCAGAGAATTGATGAGCGGGATAAACTCAGGCAGCCAGCTATACAAATAGTTTTCTAAGGGAATTGACTACAAATCGGTTTATAGTGCTATTTAGTAGTATATGCTTTCGATTAATTAATGATAAAGAAATGAACTATTTAATATATATTTATCTAGAATCATTCTGAATAAGAATATATATGAATAACGCCTGCTGACAGTATTAAAATAATTTCTAGCGAAATATAATATAATAATACAATATAACTATAGAATGTAAATATATATATATATATAAATATATTTTTTAAGCCAAGTCTATATGTATCTATATACTTCAATCCGTACGCGAGACAAACAATAATCAGCATATCAAGCGGACTAGTCTCTTAATTGACTCATCTAGTCATCCTGAACAAGAATATATATACATAACGCCTTTACAAGGAATAATAAAAATTTGAAGCAAAGTATAAGGGGTCTATTACCTAAAGATGTCTCCAGTATCTAAAGATGTCTCTAGTATCTAAAGATGTAGAGTATAACTATAGAATATATATATATTCTTGAACAATAAAACAATTAAATAGCTTATTTAATCTTGGGTGCAAAGTACTGTCTTGCAATAGGTTTGTTCTACTAAAGAACATGTCAAATCATATGTGTTTATGTCTAATATATCTATATGCTTCAATCCCTCAACGAGATATAGAATAATCAGCATAACAAGCGGACTTATCCCTAAATCGAACCGGCAGATCATCCTGAAAAAGAATACATGTACTCAACGTTTTCTTCAGCCCGTTCTACGTGTATCATATATATATTTGCTTCAATTAGTAAACGATAAAAAGCCTAATATATATAATTTACAATTTAAACCGACACAGCAGTTCAGCCTGTACAAGAATATATAAATATAGCTAACGTCTACTTTAGCCTGTTCTACATATATACATCCATATATCTGCTTCAATTAGAAAACGATACAAAAAGTAATACGAATTTTCAGTTTAATTATATATATACCAAACGTCTTCTGCCCACTCGTACAAGCTTAGTATAGCATTTCTATCAATATAATGTATTGCTAGGGAAACTCATCAGATGCGTTAGAATATATTGGTGTTTCTCACTCTGCACTACGTTTTAGGCAAATTCTTATGGTCGCCTACATGAAACCTAATCTCAAAGACAATATTCCTTACATAGTAATTACAGTTTGTGACCTGCTTCCATTAACATCTACCAGCTAAGCGACAAAACCAACTCAAGTGTGCAAGCGCCGTAAATCAAAAGAGTAACTTATTGATATATAGGAATATGTTACATATTATTATACTAAATTTATGTACATTGTATGTACCCTTTCCCTGGACACATGATCTTTTCATTTATGCAGCAATTGGCAAGTTGTCAATTCAGTAGAGTGCAATTACTTGGTAAATGCCATCGCATCGCTTTGCACCGCATTTGATAGAAAATGAGCAAGTAATCATTTTATAAAATCAACAAGCAATGAATGAATGAATTCCCGCTGCGCAGACAGAGAATAGACAAGTCATGGCATAAACAGCACATTAAGGAATAAATATATCAGTCCAGGAATGGTAGAATACTAGTAGTGGTAGCACGACAAACACCAGCATGTTGGCCTATATAAATTATTTAGTGTCTTGTGGGAGTAAAAGCGTTCTCTCTCTCTCTCTCTACTCTTGCGCTCGCTCTCTCTCTTTCTGTTCGCTTGCTTGGTTTTATGACTATCGAATCGACCACAAATTTACTTTTTAGCACTTGGTCCCAGCTCGGGGCATGTTCATGTGCTACGAAAAACTGCGTCCAACAGTGGATTTACGAGCAACAAATTTATGTTTGTTGCCTATTTTTATTTGCCTTGCGTGCTTAATGGCCATGCACGGCGAAATGGCCGTAATGGTGGCAAAATGAGGGGTAAGCAGGCGATGTGGTGGGCGCGTATTTAATACCATCACTTGCTTCATAGCTCACCCAGCGGCGATTAAGTGTCGCCTAGTCTGGCGACACTGGCAATGAACCGAGAGAGGGGCTAACTCAATGAACTAGTTAATGCCACACGCAAACACCCTTTCTCACACACAACCACCCTGAGTCACACACAAGCACCCTGTCTCATACACTACGACAATTATGAGTGTCCTACGGCCAGTGGAACTTCTGCTGAACTTTTCTTTCGAGCTTTTCCTTTTCCTTCCTAATGCGCCTAATGCCCCAAACAATTGACATTTTACTTAGAGATCTTGCAACAATTTCGTGTAATTAGAAAGCCATAACAATTACCGTTAGACGCCGCTTGCCTCTAATTATTGCCATTGCGTATTATGCAAATCAAATTAAGTGCAATAATTGCCAAAAAACTTTGCCGCCGCCGCCGCCATTTTAAAAGCTTTTCTCTTGCCAGACAAAAAACGAAGGAAAAGTTTTCCTCAGCTAGGGGGAGGGACATGTGGCAAGTCAAATTGGCCGCATCAACAACAATGGAAATTTAATTTATTGTTTAATCAACCATAGCTAATTGCTCAAAAAATAAAATATCTCAAGCACTCAGTGTAAAGTATCTCAAGCTCAGTGTAAAGTATCTCAAGCCTGAGCGAATATCTTTATATTAGTTAACTATTTATTTGCTAATTGAGTTTGCTTTGGCATTGAATCTGGTTTTTAGAAAATCACTTTGTGGGTCTGAGATTATACAGTATCTATTATTATATTTCAACGCGATTCTTATGTGGTTTTTCTTTTAGTTTCTCTTTACATTTTTCTTAGGAACGATTTATCTGCTCTGTTATTCATTTCGATTAATGTTTTATTTGATTTTTTTCCATCAATCATGCCTACAATAGGTTTTTTTTCCTATTAGCAATCACTTTTAAAGTTACAACTGAAAGCAATGAGATTAATCAACGGTTTTTCGCTGCTCCTCTGATTGATATCTCAATAATTGCGACTATGAAAAAAATTATCAAC
Organism: Zaprionus inermis; assembly: GCA_018151445.1. Classification (NCBI taxonomy): domain Eukaryota; kingdom Metazoa; phylum Arthropoda; class Insecta; order Diptera; family Drosophilidae; genus Zaprionus; species Zaprionus inermis. Next base: position 1,143,527 of record JAECXD010000869.1, on the reverse strand, counting down.
AATTTTGTAAATTTACTGCTGTTGTTTTGTAAACTCGACGGACACATACTGTGTAATCTCTTGTCAAACAGTCAAACTTCTTTTCCATATACATTATCCATTAAATCAAACACTACTAAATCCTTCGGTACACAATGAAACCTTATATAAGCCCAGTATTGTTCCACTGTTTGCACTATTCGTTTACTTGGATTAACCAATAAATACCTGCTTTAAACACAATTGTCATGAATGAGGACAAAGAGTGAAAAAGAATGATATAGACTACAAGAGATAAGACTGATCAGTTCGGTGAAAACGGGACAAGTTACACAAAAAATGTGGACAGGCAAATAAAAACGGGAATACTTTGCAAAAAAACAGCTCAATGTGAAAGCATTCCAAATAAAGGCAGGTTACATATGCTTTACGAAAATATATAAAAAATATTTCAGACTATCCGAAAAAAAATTTAAAAAAATATATAAGAGAAAATAAAAACAATATAGAAGGGTCGAAAAATTCGGAGTCTGTCTTTTGTGCCTTGCCGGACGAAACAAATTTGACAGTCAATTGACATTACAGCCAATCGGCGGAGCACAGTGGAACGTGAATTATCAGAAGACAAAAAATCCACAATTGAATTTTACCAGATTGAGGTAGGAAATTTCGATTTTTCCTCAAAATAGTTACACAAAAAGATAAAAAAAAGGTTTATAACAAAAAATATATATTTTTTTTAAATTTGAAGACTTACATTTTCAATAACATTTTTAAATAACATATTCATGTTTTAAAATTTTTAATATATATTCACAATTTGATTCTTCAAACATTTAATGATTGTGTATGTATCAATATTTTCAAAATAGCATTAACAATATTTAAAATTTTAGTATAACACAATATTTATTTGCTTTACAAATATTTGTATACCAACATTTAAAGTTATGTTTTCATATTTACTTTAAAAAAACTAGATGTACTTCATAAAAATAGCAATACTTTGAATAGAGTAAACAATATTAATAATTTCAGTATCAATACATTATTTGTTTGCTATTCAAATATTTTTACACCAAAATATAAGGTTATGTTTGCATATTTACTCTAAAAAAAAACTATGTGTACTTTATAAAAATGTCCTCGTTTTTTTGCCATCAATATGCGCAAATCAAGCTGTGTTCCCAAATCCCAAATCGCTCCAAAAAATTCGTTTTTCCGTGCTGTTTTTTTCTAACCCTTGCACCACTGTGTGCACAGTGTGCACAATGCGCAAGTTGGGCAGCGCAAGAGGTCAGTTGTGAGGAAGAGAGCGAGAAAAACTCTGCCTGATACGGGGGTTTATGAGGCATTTTTGTGCGGGCGTCATAAATATTTGCACGCTTCGGCATGTTGAATATAACTTTTTCTTATTTGGTTTTCTTTTTGCCTCTTTTAGTATTTTTTGGTTTTTTTTTTTTGCCTTTTGCTGAAAGGCAACGAGCAAAAGTTGCCCGCAGTGTGCGGCATATTAAATATTTTATATGTGCACTACCCAAACAGGACTAAGAGACAGCAGCAGCAGCAGCAGAGGGAACACCCTGCATGGAGGGAGAGAAAGAGAGAACTTTTATCGCTGCTCATCCTCACAATTGCGTTCTGTACTTTCAGATTGGACTTCAGCCGCAATTACACGCATTGCAATGCCTCGCTGCTCGTCAACGACACATTGGCCATGTCCGGGGATCAGCCGACATGGCTGAAACTGTTGCCCACGCGCCTGCACACGCCCGAGGTCATATTGAACACTTGGCTGCATTTGGGCGGTGCACCCCAAGCGCCAATTGGCCTCATTATCGAACTGCCGCCGGCGCAGAGCGGCACAGGATTCACCGGCTGCCTGCATACACTGCGCATCAATGGCCAAGCGCGCGAAATATTTGGGTAAGTGTTCTTTTATGGAGACGCCAGTCCAGTTCGCGATGCCTTCGGGGTGCAATGAAGAAGCTACACCCAGTTAAGGGGTGCCCTTTAAATGTTTATGCCACATACGACGCAAGCCGCCTCGAGGCAACAGAAAAACCGAAAAACCGAAAATATGCGCCACAAAGTTGCAGGTGAAGCTGAAGCAGCTTGAGCAAAACTGTGTGCAGTAAAGTCGTCTGTGGGATTAAATGGATAGTAAGCCGAAAAACATGGCAAGAAAAAGTGGGCAAATGAAAAGGCAGCAAGACATAGGCAAGCTTTCAAGAAGGAAAGTCTTTAGAAAATGGCAGCAAAAGGGAAAAAACGGAAAACTGACAAATTGTACAAGCGTAGAATACCTCAATCAAAAGCGTAAATAATTTAAAGTGCTACAGCTTTTTTTAGGAGGAGGAAATTGTATAAAAAATAAGGCAGAAAATTACTTTGAAGATTTGATTGCTTTTTGAATTGTGCAGAAGAAAATCAATTATTGATGCAAAACTTGAGATGCAGTTTAGAAACTTATTCTAAGAAGACGATTGTAATGATAATTTGATTGGCGTTCAAGCAGCAGATAGATCATCTGCTTTAAGGCTTTAAGCCCTTTTAAAAGTAATGATGGATAATAAATAGAAAGATCGTATAAGTCTATTGAATTAATGCGAATATGTTATAAAAGCTTTTATTATGTTAATATACATAAATAAATGTGATTAGGTAAATTTAACCGAGGTGCATGCAAAATATCAAAGATTATAAATAGCCAGATAATAAAAGACTATCTAATTTACGAGAATAGGTTACAACAAAAAGGTTAGATTAGGTATATAAATACGATTATTGATTCAAAGTGTATACAAAATATATATAGGTTGAAATAGGTTCGATTAGGTTAAAGATTGGTTAAGATTGGATTAATTTAACCAGTGTGTACAAAATATAATGGAAAATAAAAATTATAAATAGTTAAATATTTTTGAATATTTAGCAATAAATAGTCAGATAATGAAAGACTATCTAATTCACCAGAATATGTTAATATAGGTTAGATTGGCAAATCCAATCAAATTAATAATCGAATAAGTATTCAGAATATTATAGTTGAAGCATATATTAACACGCTTCAAAGATATGAGCAAAAAGGTTAAAATAGGTCGATATACCTATTTAGATTTGGTTAAAGAGATAAAGATTGACTTAATATCAGGGACAATAAAAGACTACCTAACTCACGAGTTCCTAACTCATTTAAAAAGTAAACTATCACATGGCGCGCATCTAGCTAAACTCTTTGACAAACAGCTGGCAGATAAAATGTCAACCTCCAAAAGGGTATTATGAGTTTAGTGCGAGAATGAGAAGCTAGAAAGGAGCTTACAGAGAGAAAAACAACTAGGCGAGAAATACGGAAACCATTCGTCAGCGCATTAGCGCGCACTGGACTCGGGGACAGGACAACGATGGACAGATGGACGTCTGACAATGAATGGGGTTGCGCAGCAGTTTGGATGTGGTTCGGGTATCGGGAGGGGGAACCGGGCAAGTGTCGGGGAAAATGACACGCTGACAGCTGCGGGCTATTTCGATGTGGCACGATGCGACGTTGATGGTGCAGAGTTGGGAGGAAAGGCTGTTCAATATTGACAGACGAATTAGTAGGGTCATGAAATTAGCCTACCTACCGTACTCTATTTGCTTTACAACCCTTCTTTCGTACTCGATAGCGACGCGCTGGATGGCTTTGGCATTACGGAATGCGGCTCATTGGCCTGCCTATCGAGTCCGTGTCGCAATGGCGCCGCCTGCATCAAGATTGAATCAAACGAGCTGGACGAGAACGGTGACAAGGCAGAGAAATGGAAATGCAAATGCCCCACCGGCTATATGGGGCCAACCTGTGAGATATCTGTCTGCGAGGACAATCCCTGTCAGTACGGTGGCACTTGTGTCCAATTTCCGGGCAGCGGTTACCTCTGTCTCTGTCCGCTGGGCAAGCATGGCCATTACTGCGAGCACAGTGAGTAGTAGCGAATGCATTGAGCTTTGCTCAATAAGCTAATCTATTGTTTACCCTGCCCCCAAGACCTTGAAGTGGCACTACCCTCATTTTCGGGCAGCGTCAATGGACTCTCCTCGTTTGTGGCCTACACAGTGCCCGTTCCGCTGGAGTATTCGCTGGAGCTGAGCTTCAAAATATTGCCACAAACCATGTCGCAAATTTCATTGCTTGCCTTCCTTGGCCAGTCGGGATATCATGATGAGAAGAGTGATCATCTGGCAGTTAGCTTTATACAGGGCTACATAATGCTCACATGGAATCTGGGCGCCGGACCACGTCGTATATTCACACAGAAACCCATAGATTTTCGACTGGACGCACCACGTGTACCCTATGAGATCAAAGTGGGTCGCATCGGTCGTCAGGCCTGGTTATCTGTGGATGGTAAATTCAATATCACCGGACGATCTCCTGGCAGTGTCAATCGCATGGATGTGCTGCCCATACTGTATCTGGGCGGTCATGAGATTGCCAATTTCAATACGCTGCCACACGATCTGCCACTGCACTCGGGTTTCCAGGGTTGCATCTACGATGTGCAGCTAAAGGCGGGCCAGGTCACGGTGCCGCTGCAGGATACACGCGGTGTGCGCGGTCGTGGCGTGGGGCAGTGCGGCACGCGTGAGTGTCATCGCCATGCCTGTCAGCACGATGGAGCCTGTCTGCAGCATGGAGCCACCTTCACGTGAGTAACAGGGAAACACATAAATGATACCGGCAAACATTTCCCTCTTTCTCTCTTAACAGTTGCATCTGCCAGGAGGGCTGGTACGGTCCACTCTGTGCACAGTCCACGAATCCCTGTGACTCCTTCAACAACAAGTGCTACGAGGAGTCAACCTGCGTGCCCCTGGTCAATGGTTACGAATGCGACTGTCCCGTCGGACGGACTGGCAAGAACTGTGAGGAGGGTAAGACCGCTTTAAAGCTTCGCAGCAATTCCGTATCTACAGCCTCATCCATTTGATTGGCAGAAATACGTTCCTTGAGCGATGTCTCGCTGACGGGACGACGCTCCTATCTGGCGGTACGTTGGCCCTATCTGTACGATGGCGGTAGCGATAGGCTGGGTGCCAAGCGCTCTCAGATGGTCAGTTATCGTAACTTTACGAAAAAATTGATGCCACCGAAACCGATCTCGACGCCGAGCACACACTTTGTGATGAAGCTACTGAACGAGGTGGAGAAGCAGCGTAGCTTCTCGCCCGTACCATTAATGGGTTCGAAGACTTTCGAGGAACATCATCGTGTACAGTTCTTCTTCATTGAGTTCCAGCTACGCCCGCTCTCCGAACGCGGCCTGCTACTCTATTTCGGCACGCTCAATAATAATCAGGACAAGAAAATTGGATTTGTATCGCTCTCCCTGCAAGGTGGCGTCGTCGAGTTCCGCATCTCGGGACCAAGTAGTCATGTCACGGTCGTTAGGAGTGTACGCATGCTGGCCATAGGCGAATGGCATAAGATCAAAATGGCACAACGTGGACGCTGGCTAACACTGTGGGTAGAGGGCAGTGCCTCCTCGGCCCTGGCACCGTCGGCCGAGGTGCTGGTCGAACCCGATTCATTGCTCTTTATTGGCGGTCTTAAGGATCTCTCCAAGCTGCCGCACAATGCCATCTCCGGTTTTCCCATACCCTTCCGTGGTTGTGTTCGCGGACTTGTTGTCAGTGGAACGCGGATTGTTCTTAACGAAACCAACATTGTGGGTAAGTTAAGTATTCCTATTTAAATTGGTAGTACACCTTGAGCTCTTCCCTTGAGATTTTCAACTCCATTGGTCATATAAGTTCCGAGTTAGAGAGCTTTATCTCTTAGATCTCCAAGATCTCTTGGAGCTCCTCGATCTTCTAGATCTTTTAGATCTGTATCTACTGAATTTTCACATATTTAACTATGGTTACTTCTCATCGCGCAGAATCAGAACTCCAATAGCTCTAAAATCTTTAAGATCTTCTAGATTTGTATCTTTTGAATGATCACCTATTTAACTATGATTACTTCTCATCCATTTTCATAAAGAATCTCGCAACATTCGTGACTGTGATGGCACCGCCTGTGGTGGCGACTCTTGCGAATCTGGCGGCCATTGTTGGCTGGACGAGAAGCTGCAGCCGCACTGCATTTGTCCGGACTATGCTAAGGGAGATCGCTGCGAATACTCCGAGACCTGCAAGCTGATACCATGCAAGAATAACGGACGCTGTCTGCGAAGTGGACGCTGCTCGTGTCCCAATGGCTGGGGCGGCTTCTACTGTGAAATTGGTGAGTGGAGATGGCGACGATGGGGACGACGACGACGGTTCAGCGACCCTCATGCCAGTCTAATTGAAAGTTTCCGAAGCTCGACGGAGTAGGAGAAGGGTAGCGATGCGAGGTAGTACAGTTTTTTAATTGCCAACTCGTGTGCCGTATGTTGTCATTTCCTGACGCAAACTAAAATTGTGGATTCAACGGGTCGAACGGAGGAGGAGCGGAAAGGCAGGGAAAAGCAATTCGTCATCGAATTAGTCAAGCGACAGATGTTTAGTTAGCGCTTAATGTCCGTGACAACCGGCACAACAACAGTAGCGAGCACAACACTCACCGAGAGAGAACCCATAAATCACTTTACTCGCAAATCTTCGAAACCAAACTGGTTTCATAAAGTTGAAGTTCAATGTGTCAGTCGTCAAGTAAAAGTTTTCTATACCGTTTTATACAGAAGCTGCTACAAGTAGATCTTATAACGTCAGATAACCGCTATCATTTTGTTTCTGTTTCAGTTGAAAAGTCGCTCTTATCTGATTTGTTATTATTACTACTTCTTCTCCCTCCCTTTCTTTGCAACCAAACAAGTTTTCAATTTCGAATGCTAAAAGCAAACGACAAAAAAAGTAGACAAAAAAAATCAAATCCAACGCAACATTATTATTATTATAATTAGAGATCTGCAGGTTGTGATGTCGTGACAGGAGGGGGGTCGGTAGGAGGGATGTTGCTGAATATACAAAGCCATTAACAGCACCATGAATCTTATGCTTCGCTGCGCAGCGGGGTCAGGAAGTTGGGTTTGCAAAAAAAAAAAAAAAAACAACCTACCAAAACCTAAGCCAAATCACACTAAAATTAGTGGTCGAAAATAGGTTTTTAACCCCAAGTTGAATGTGCTGAAATAATAGAGAACCATTTCGTAAATTCGACCTATTTTTCTATTTATAATTTCATTTTGTAAGCCGCGAATTGCAAATTCTTTCCGAACATACGATTTAGTCTGATCGAAATCTGGAAATCGATTAGATTTTTTTCAAAATAAATAAATATTTATAAGCTAAGATCAATTGAAGATCGCTTTGAATTTAGGGACTATAAAAAAGTTTTACGATTCTTTAAAAGCATTTGGCCAGACTTCGTTGTACAATTCCTGGCCCCGCCTCTCTCTGGAACAATCAGCTGTCGTTTCGCCTGCCTTTCACTTATTAGCAAAGCGAATTAACATGCCACTAATAACAATAAGCCATAAACAAGCTGGAGAAAACACGAAACATCAAGTGCAATCAAGTTGCGAGTGGCGACCGGCAAAGAGACGAGTAGTTGAAGCAGAAGCAGCAGATGATGAAAATACCGAGAGCGACAACAAAAGCGAAACTGAGAATTTGAGCCACTGTTAGAAGTCAGATGTATACAAGAGATCAGTCCGATTTAGAGATGTGCACAATTGTCAAAACCCATTGGCCAAATTCACGAAATCATTTCATTTCGTGAGTTTGTTAGAAAAAGAAGTCCATAAACGCCAGATGCACGTATTTCCTTGTACTCGAATTTTGTCTTTGAATGCCTGAGTTCGTGAAATGCTGAGTAAATTAGGTGGCAACACCACGTGTAAGATATAAACTTACGTCGATAAAATCAAAATCAACCCGTTGGAAATAAGTTTTTATGATCGTATATAATTTTTCTAAAATTAATGATTAGCATTATTAATTTTTTTAACAACGAATAAACAGCTGACTATAAATAGTGTTGCCAGTCTGCTCAAGTTCATGAATTCACATCACATTTGCATGAAGTCACGTATCAGGCTAGCTTAATTGTGTTCGGAGATGATCTAAACTGATTTAGAAATGTGCAGAAGTAGGAAAACAATCGTATGATATTGTAAGATTAAGAAAGAAACCCTTTATGCTTTTACTGAATCGTACAGTTTCAATTTGTACATCACCCTGCTTCGTGTCACGATATGTAAGACGACACGAGACGCGCTCTAAAGTGAGACAAAAGAGCGGCAAAAACGAGATCAGGGACTTAACAATGGATCTGGTGATCGTAATGCAGATGTGTGATGGATAGTAATGACGTTGATTGCGTTACCAATGCTGTAATTTAATTATGCACTCACAATGCATACTTATCCACACGTACATGTATTTACATACTATGTAGGTATATGCAATACCCAATGCATCGAGTAGACAACACTTCCCGATCTCTCAGTCAGCTCGTCTCACTCATCTCACCTTCTCTTTCCAGCACTGAGCAAGCCAACAACACCGAGTTTTCGTGGCAATAGCTACCTGATCTTGCCACCCCCTCGCATACCGATGAAAGACAAACGTCGCGGCCCTTCGCTCTATGTGCGACCTCGTGAAGCCATACAAATCTCGCTGAACTTCTCCACCATCGAACCGGACGGTTTGCTGCTGTGGAGTGAACACGATCAGTCGAAATTCTTGGGTCTTGGCCTGGAGAATGGTCACCTGAAATTGGCTAGCAATCTGCTGGGTAGCAACAATGATACTGTACAAGCTCCGGCCAGTGGCTTTGTAGCCGATGGAGCTTGGCACGGCACCAGCGTGTTGCTCGATCGTACGCGTCTGGAGCTGCAACTGGACGGTGAGGTGATATTTACAGAGCGGCTACCGGAACTGCAAAGGCGATCTCCAACAAACACAACACCGACAACAAGCACAGCTGCAACAACATCGATGCAACGGCGCAACGGCAGCAAAGATCCAACGATCAGCTACGAGGATGTCTTCTACTTGGGTAAGCAATACGAAGCAACCAGGGAATGAGGTAGTCGCAGTGCGACTTTTCTATACGATTACATTCCTGTGTTACAGTGTTACATCTGCCACACATAAATTAAAATGCAATTGCAGACTTACCGCCGTTAATTAATACTGCAACGTTACTTTTTGGGGTTTTCGTTAGTTTTTGTCTTCTTCAATTCTCCCACTGCACCGAGCTTAGCTTGATTCGTGCAGGTACACGCATGGGGAACTGTTAGAGCCGGCCCGCCGCTGTGACGAAACTGTTCGCGCATGTGTGAGTTGTGTGAGCAACAGAAACAAACATACTCAAATCACTGTGGGTAAAAGCAGGAAAGCTGCGTGCTTTCTTTACTGCATGTGAAGAGAATTACAAAGTGATAGACCGACGGCTTCGCGATTTGTTTAACATAACAAATGGAGCTTGGGAAATAAATGTAACACAACGTGATCATTAATATTTCGTTTCCCTCTTCAAACGAAAAAAAAACGTTTTACACTGCGTTTATGGGAGCTTAAACAAAACACTAAGCCCCACTTAGTTAGAGATGCGCTTAGACACAAACAGAGTGCCTATCGATTTTATTACTTATCGATCGAAAGTATTTTTGTTATTCTCAAATGCTCTGCATCGCTTTGGTATTGATTTCAACAAATTTATTATGAAATTAAAAACCATAATCCCCTTTATACTACGACTAGCTGGGATGTTAACAAAGTATTTATGAAGTTGAATTGAATTTGTGATTTTCGATAATTCAAACTGCGTCCACACTGTAAACTAACATAACTATGTTAACACGACAGCTGACTTTAGTAATTCCGCTGATCTGGCAGCGCTGTGATTGGATTTGATTTCTAGTAAACTGTAATTTGAATTTTTCATTATTCAGGTGGATTCCCCAATCTAGAATCGGTCAGTAAGCGAACACAAGGACGATACTTTGAGCCATTTAAGGGTTGCCTGCAGGACATACAATTCGGTGCAGAGCCAACGGCCGTTATCAGCGATTTTTCGGCGTATCAGGGCGAAAATATTGGCTCTTGTGATTTGCACGGAGACGAACCAATTGTTGTGTAAGCCAACGAACAAATCAAAAAAAAATAATAAGATAAAAACTCGAATTAAATAAAGTATATAGAAACAAAGATTGTGTAACCTATCGTATATTTATGTGAAATGCAATTATAAAATTGTGGACGAAAATTCAAGTAAAACTGAAAACCGAAAATATAGTTCTTAGTCTAATCGTTAAGAAAGTTTATATTCACAAAAGTCACTACAAAAAAGAAAACACAAAAAATTAATAATTGAAAGTATACAGATGGAACAATGAAGCAAACGAAATGAAACGTAATTTTGTAAATTTTATAGAAATAACTGACAAAAAAAAATGGAGAAAAAAAGTTTAGATTAAAAAATAAAAAAAAAACCATTGGATAAAGAACATTAAAAAAACAAAGGCAACGTGTTTTTTCATAAGGAATATCGAGAGCTAAAAAAGCACTTGAACAAAATTGTAGTTTAGGATTTAAATCTAGCGAATATACCAGAAACTTCTCTTACTTAAGTGATATTTAATGTGGAGTAATGATAAACATAAAGAAGCATATGACAAAGCCGAATACATTTTCTTAATTGAACTCTTTTAAATTAAATTAGTACATTATATTGTTTTGTTACACCCGTTTTTGTTATACAAGTGTTGGCATTTCTGTTAACCATGTTGATCTACAACCATTGTATGTATGTGTTCTATAACAAACTTGAAAACTGCCCCTATATAACGATTTCTGCCATTTTCGTTTTGAAACGCAAAAGCAACACTCAAATTTAGTTAGGTAAAAACTATTGTTCTCCCAAACGTTGAATTGGCATAGTGCTACTCAAATTGACGCCATTTAGTTGCCTTGTAGTAAGTTAGTATAATATTCTTGCTATAATTTATAATTTAAACAACAAATATAACAAAGACAACATACTCAAAAACTTTGACTCTTTATACAAATTATGAAAATTATACAATACAACAAATACTATTCTTTAACGTGGAAATCAAGTAGCGAAAACGTAAAATAAAGCAAAAGAACAACAACCATATTGTATGCATACAGATATATAATATATGTATATGTATATATCGATGTTTATATATACATGCATATATAAATATATGTGTATATATTACTATTATACAATTTTAGAGGAAAGAGTAAAGTAAATGGAAAATCGTAACCGAAAACTACATTAAGTATGTAATATTCATTTCGACATTTAATTTCAAAATAAACTAGAATGAGTTAATGACAACATTATGCGCTGCTTTATTGCTTTGAAGTTTTTTTTTTTGTTTTAAATTTTTATCTCTTTCAGACACTGTGGTTCAAACTTTTAACAGTTGCCATTTGCATTCGATCTATGAAGTTGCCAGGTTACTAGAACTGCAGACGTTACCCCAACCTATTTGAAACGTGAAGCTTTTTTAGGAGGTTTTCTTTTCTGATTTTTTACAACGCAAAGCACAAAAACAAGTGTTCGGTTGGTCAATGCTATTTCCACGATCGATTACTCGGCGATCTTGACGAACGTGCCGCGACCACAAATTTCCAGCTAAAAAGATATACGGTTTTAAATGTGAAACATTCAGTGAAACAATAAACCACACTCACCCAGACTTAGGAAGCAATCTTCCACATTTAATGCACTCTCAGCTGAAGTTTCTTTAAATATCAGATCGTTATCGATAGCGTAGTTTTTGGCTTCACCAAAAGAAACCATTCGCTTGTCGTTCAAATCGACTTTATTGCCGGCCAGCAGAATAAGCTTGTCGTTCCAGTCCTTTATGGATTTGTGTTGATAGATTAATAAATTGTAAAATTATGACGTAAAAATTCAAATAGCTTTGATCGTAGAAACGCTTACTTACCGTCTTCTTGATTTCTTCAACCCAATGTTGAGCTGCATTGAAGCTTTGTTCATTTGAAATGTCGTATACGATAATTACAGCATTACAATTGGCATAATACGTTCGTAGAAGTTCCTTAAAACTAAATAATCTTGTGTCAATTATACCACGACACTTTTTTCAAATAAAATTCAATTCGTACCGTTCTTGACCCGAAGAATCCCAAATCTTTAATGTTATCACAGCCTTTTCCAAGCGAATAGTTTTAATCCTAAATTCCGCTCCAGCTGTTGCCGCTGGCGGGTGCCTTATGGGTGCCTTATCATCGATAAGACGATTAAGCAATGCTGTTTTTCCCACCGATGAATTGCCTAACAGCATAATTTCAAACTTATAATTCTGCAGATTGCTTAATGTTGCATATTTTCGTTTCTGAACCTCATCGCAGGCTCCGTTCTCCATGATTCCCAATCGTTAACTAATCGCCCTATCGACAATAGCTCCCCGTAAGCAACTTCTTATATACAAGTATGTGATTAATTATGTTTCTGATATTATGGTTTCGGATGAATCAACCGATTATCGTCAGCTCGTTTTTATAAATAAATATCAATTTATTTGTGGCATAACAATAACTTTTATTGTTGTATATTCAACCAAATAGACCTGGGGTTGCATTTAGTTATTCAAAACAATCACAATTATTAGCATTATTATTAAATCATATCATAGAATACCACACACACGTGACTTATTCGTGACGTTCTTACACTGTTTTTTACACTCCTTCTTTGTCAGTTCATCAGCTGTAATGGAAAAAAAAAATATTAGATCTACTCGATATATACGTTGTCGTCATATTACCAATTTCCGAAAATATTTCGCAAACATTGATGCCATTTTTTGCTGACGTTTCCATGAATATCAGACCATTTTCGAGGGCATAGTTCTGTACTTCTGCGGAACTTACGCAATCCGGATGCCACAAATCCAACTTGTTGCCAACCAAGGCTATAACCAGTTCTTCAGACATCTAAAACAAAAATATATTCACATAGAATATTGCAGACAACTAACAATTCGATTTTCAACAGAACACACTTTTTTACGCAACTCGTTAATCCAGATTTTTGCGGTATGCAAACTATGGTCATTGAGCACGTCATAGACTATCAGAGCTGCATTTGAGTCTTTGTAATAAAAAGGCGCGAGCCGGTTCCAACTAAACAAAAAACAAAAAAAAAACCTTTTATAAATAATTATTACCATGACAATCTTTTTGCAACTCACCACTCGCGGCCGGCTACTTCCCATGAATCAAACCTAATGCATTCCTTTGGTGATATACAACAATAAGACGACACGAATGTGGGCTGCATACAGTCAAGATCTTTTCCGTGAGTTTCATATTCTATAAGTGACGATTTTCCCACTGCCGTATCTCCCAAGATGACCAATTTGTAGTGTTTCAAAGCGGGGGCCGGCTCAACTTTATTTTTTCTTCCCATTTTCACTTGCGGAACTTATAGCTCAAATCACTCGGTACAACTGAAAGGAACGAAACACTGAAATTACAAACTTACCACTAGCAAAGCTCCCTTTGTTTATTTCGATTCTTCGAAATGATTGAAATGGTGAGAAACTCTGCGTGAATCACGTCACGCTTGCAAATTCCTCGACACCTAGTTCCATGTGTTTACTTATTTAAGCTGGATTTCTCTTTGTTATCACCATTATATAATCAATTATCATAACATAATGAATAATTGACAATAAATTAAATGCATTACCATAATGCAATAGTTTGCGAATCTTTTAAAAATTCAATTAATAAAAATGCATCATCCATTCCGATAGACCCAAGTAGGCACAAGAAAATAAAAAAAAAAATAAAAAACAAATCATTATGGATACGAAACAAATAAGAAAAGTCTTCAATATTTGGAAATATACATCGATTTAAATTTTATAATGTGCGCCGGTTTCGAAGACTACTGCTGTCCGAATGAAGAAAAGGCCATATTTTTTGGGGTCTGGACCCTGGTGCACGGAATCGTATTTCTAATCGGTCATTATAGTATTTACAGCAAGTATCCATAAAAATTGGCATTGGTATTATTAATTATTTATTTTTATTGATCACTCAAGTGTTCGACGAGGAATGTTTTCAGTGCGAGGGTATCTCGATCATCATTATAGCATGTGTCATTCATATTAATGCGGGCATTTTTCTTTTATTAGGAATTTTAAAGGTATGTACTTAAATCAATTATTTGTTTCGAATTTTCTGTACATAAATATGTTAAATTTGTGCAAAACTTAGCATCGAAAAATATTAATTTTAGTCGGTATCACATTAAGCTGGATTCTACCTGTCGTCAACTTTTATTTTATCTATTTAATAGGTAGGTTTGCACAGACACAAAAGAAATTTTTATAGTTTTACCTTTTTCTTTCAGTTGTGCAAGTCATTTTCAGTGTCATCTTGTATAGGTTCTATTTCCTCGGAGTGGACCAATAAAATGGGAGGCCGACCGCATGCTGTAGCTTGAATTCAATTATTAAATTAAACAAATTATTGTAAATTAGTGAAACCTAATGTATGTTAATTGTGGAAAATTGTATGTAAATTTCTTTATAAATAAAATGCAAATGAAATCGTTTCAATAGAAAAATAAAAATTAATTTTGTTGCAATACCTTTCTGCAAGAACTTTTGCAGTTTCGAGTCTGCCTGTCAGCAGAGTTTCTTCATAAAAACATTTAATATATTCACCACTTATAAACCATATATATGCTTTAAAATCTCATAGTAGGCAAATTTATACATTACAACAAATACACAATAATTTACAAGCAAAAAAATGTGTGGGTCATCGTCGTGTTGTAAATGTTTAGACGATTGCTGTTGTCCGTTTCCGCAAAAGGCAAAATGTTTTGGTTATTGGACATTTGGCTGTGGCGTATATATATTGTGGCTGACTATATTTATGAAATTACGTAAGCAAACTAACTTCAAAGATATGTGATCAATAATATATGTATATAATGTAAACAAAATATTGTAACTTCAAGAAACCCCATTACCCGAAAACAAAATTGGTTTTATGAGAGAAATGCTAAAGGAAACAGTATATTGTGTTGTCCACATGTTGACGGGTCTCTTAATGGTTTGCGGGGTTAACAAAGTGCGTACGTACTTCTTTTGGGAGACTTACTTGATTTCATAATTCTTAATCATATCGTATCAGAGTATGCGATATATTTATTTAACAGGGCTTCTACTTAGCTGGATTTTACCAATCGCGATGACGATTTACATTCCATCATTGTTTTTTTTTTTAATAGGCAAGTTTTGAAGAAGTAAATCGAGTATTTTATTCATTAATGTTCTTTCAGTCGTGCAAATCATTTTCTTTATCCCCTGTATAAGATGGTGTTTCTATGACTTTCAAAACGAATAACAAGCCTCGGGTTAAACAGGATTCATATAGTATATATTCCGATCGGAAGTCGTTAAAACTGGATCGTTTAAATTGCAAATTATTAATGGAAGGATTATGCATAACGCATGCACATAAATTAAGTTTCTATGACAAATGTGAATATGAATAAATATATATTCTTCACTTCAATTATATACGTGTGTATATTTTTATTTTTATTATAAATGTTCAATTTAATGCATACATATTTAACATAAAAATTATAAATTGGATAAAATACACATACAGCTTTTTCCCCTATCAGGATCATTCTTTACAAGACATCAGCTTGATGTTGTTGTTTCTACATTTGTCGTTCTGCTCGGCGCATGGGATCATAATACTAAAGCAACGGGGAATATAGATGAATTGATTTAAACAAAAGTTGTGTATGGTAAAGTATTTTCATCAAGATTTATTATTATATTTAGTTCTTCTTGTTGTTTTTGTCGACGACTCCACTTTCTTTGCTTAACTTGATCTTATTTTGCATAAAATATATATAGATGCAAGTGTTGTGTTACGATCTTTTTGTTTTTAAGATAGGTAGCATTTAATCTTAGATTTTTGCTAGAATGTAAATAAAGAATAATCGAACCGAATATTTATAACTAAGAATCAATTTCATACATTTTTTTTCTCTTTTTTATGATTTTTTTGATTTTTTTTTAATATGTCTGTATATTATTTATTACTTACACACATACATATGCATGTATATGTGTAGTTTATATAAATTGCAACTATCACACGCATCCGCCGCAATTGACAAACGGACAGACACACACACACACACGCACGCACACACTCATATTGCCACAGGCGTAAGGACGAGCGAATCTTATCCAAACTTAAAATTCGGCTGAGATTGAGACTGCGGCTGGAATTCCTCTCTGGATTTGAATCTCTCCGATTTGCTGCTGCTGCGGTTGCTCGAGGTTCAGAAACTTTACAAACGTTCGTTTTACTCTGTTATCTCTACTTTCTTTTTTACATAATTCAATTTAATTCAATTCAAATTTTAAACATTTCTACGACACGATGTGAATTTTCGAAAAACTTTCTACGCTTTCTGTTCGATTCATTTCATATTATATTGTTTTGAATAATTCATTATTTATGTGGTTTTCTTTCTCTGGCATTTGATTGTGATAATTTACTTGAGGTGAAGGAACGAAGGATAGCTGTAAGTGACGATTATGAACTATGGGACAACTGAGATATATAGAAAGTGAGAGAGATAGAGAATATATATGAATGTAAGGTGAAGCCTTTTATTCAGTTTTGATAATTTCTTGTTTTGCTTGCGATTTCTATTTATATTTGTTTGGTTGAATGGTTTCTTTTTTTTATATTTTCGCTTGCTTCGGTTTGTGTTTTCTTTTTAGTTTCCATTTTAATTTAATATTTGTATAATATTATCTTTATCTGCTGGTTATTCATCATCATCATCATCCTCGATTGTGAAAATTAAATTTATTGCCCCTATGAGAGCCGGATTTAGTTTTAAATTTTTAAATAATTTGTTTATTTATAATTATTAGAATAAACTTTTTAAATCTCTCGTTGGAAATTTCATTTTCTGCAATGACAAAAAGCAACCGATTTTTTTTAGAAATAAGATTCTTCATAATCCAAGTTATTTTATTAATGCTCGCACACGAAGTCGCACACACACCTACAAAAAGACATCACTTGCAGCAATTGTTCGTCGCTTGATTTGTTTCGGCTCCACTTGGTTTAATAACAGATCCTTGATTGTTGTCGTTCTTAGGTAGTTTCTTGGCTGCAATCGAACGAATATATTATTGAATGTAATAATAAACTGTAATGTTAATAACCTACCGATTGCCAAGAAAATATCATTGACGTTCATGCCCGTCTTCGCCGATGTTTCCATGAACAACAAACCATTCTCCTCGGCATATTGCTTCGCCTCGTCGAACTCAACAACGCGAATGTTCGACAAATCCGCTTTATTGCCAGCCAACGCAATGACAATGTTTGGTGAGGCCTAGAAATAGTTAATCAGTTTATTGCATTATGATTATAGATTTTCACAGAAATTTATTAAAATATTTCTATATTAAATCTCGAGTTTATCGCAATATACCTAATTTCGTATTATGCATTTTGTAATTAAATATAATGTATACATAGATTTAACAATTGTTCTTATATGGACTTTATTCCCGCAAACTTCTGAGCTGGCCATGATTTTGCAAAAGTGCAATGAAGCGTAAGCAATGCCGGAAATGACAAATGAGTTCAATGAGCTCAAGAGACAAGGCAATACAATTCAATAAATATGAAAACAACAAAAATTAAGTTGAATTTGCATTTAAAGTGTGAGAGAGAAGAGAGCGAGACCGTCAGAGAACATCAAAAGGAGTTCGAGTCGAAAGAGATGCTACGATATTGCGATTAAACGACTATTCGAACTCACTTGTTTATGCAGTTCCTTGACCCAGGTTTTTGCACGCTGAAAACTGTCCTGATTCTGTATATCATAGACAACAATGGCGGCCTGCGCACCTCTATAATACATAGGAGCTAAGCTGTGATACCTGTGATGCGGAAAAAGAGAGAGGGATCAATTAGTATTTTAATAATATAGAGCAATCAAATTCTGAAACTTACCGCTCCTGTCCGGCTGTATCCCAGATCTCGAACTTCACTACTGTATCCTCTATACAAATGGTTTGTGTCAGAAAGGCCGCACCTATCGTGCTCTCCTGATATTCATGGAATTGTCCCTTGACAAAACGCAGTACTAGCGAGGATTTGCCAACTGCCGATTCACCCAGAAGCACCAATTTGAATTGGCAACTTTTACTCTGCGATGTTCCATTGGGACGTTGAGCGGCTCCAGAATTGGAGCCCCCACTGCGTGGTGCTGTTGCCATTTTCTGTTGTTGTTTTTATGTATGGTTCCTGTTCGTGTTTTTCTTATTATTGTAGTTGTTCTAATGACGTTACAATTGTTTTATATTAAATTTGTATGCAAATAATTAAGTTACGGACGGTCCACTCGTGCTCCTTGAAATCTCTACAACTTATCGGGCACGTTTGTGTTTTGCGTGTGACTGTGTGTGTAACTGTGTGTATGTGTGGTCTATGGAGAGAGAGAGAGAGTAAGACAGAATGCTTGGTTACTTAAATATTTGAGTTTTCAGTTTGTTGATAAGCTCAGCTAATTTGGTAAACGTCATCGACCGCTATCAAGCTAAATATAGTATATACATATGTAAATTATTCATGTCGCAATAAATGTTCGCGGTTAACCCTCATTGCAAGACCGAGAGCTAGAGGGAGAGAGAGCGAGAGACAACAATTGATTCAATTAAGAGAGTAACTGAAAATCTATGATTCAAAGCAGGAACGCCCCATTAAAATTGCAGAAACGACTATTAAATTATAAGTTGTCAAAAAAAAAAATTGATTTTCATAAATCATTATAAGTCGGTAAGGCTACAGTCTGACGCGCCCAACAGTAATATACTCTTCGCCAAACTTTGAAAATTTATTTTATGACTTCAATACTTTTCTTAATAAACGTAAGTTGCCGATTTGCGTCGGCGGTGATCGTGGCATAAATGTTTTAAAATAAACCTACACTGTACAGGAGCCTCCATGCCAAATTTGGAATCTCTAGCTTTCTTAATAGCTGAGATCAAGATGCTCAAACGGATGGAAAGATAGACGGACATGGTTCAATCGACTCGGCTAGTGATCCAGTGCTTGAATATATAATTAATAATTTGTGGGGTCTGCCACGCCTCCACGCCTGTTACATACATTTGCACAAACTTAGTATATCCTTTTTTGCCCATTTTCAATGGTCGAAGAGTATAAAAAGCTCACTAATACAAGCATGACACGAAACGTAAAAGTTAACTTCATAACAAGGTCAGGGCAAGGCCGAAATCTTATCAACAATAAAGTAATATACAAATGTAGATACATCTGGACTTATATGAATGTACATATATGTAGAGCTATGGTATGCTAATTGAGCGACAAAGTTCAATGTCAAGAATGTGTCGGAGAGAAATGCTCGAGTGTCAGCGTCAAACATTCAACAAACAATACGAACAACTATAAAGAATACACACAAACATAGTTAATTGCAAATTGCGCTAATCACAACAACAACTAGGAAAAACCATCTAAAAATATTTCAGAGACGAAACCATAAAAATGTTAGGCGTAATTTTTCCATTCTATTTGTCTGTTGCTCGCGTGTGTGTGCGGGTGTATGTGTGCAGTTATATGATAAAAAGGGTTTTTATGAATACCATTTATCTTGTTAGATTTCTGTTATATTTAAAATGCCATTCAAGCAATATGTATACACTGACAGACATATGTGCAAAATTGTTATCGATAAATGCTCATTCTATCTTATCTAGACTATTGCGAGTCCGTTATTCGCATTACTCACTTACGATTTTTCACAATTACAGAATATTTGTATATAAAAATAAATAACTTAAATTTTTTCAAAATATTCCGCAACAATTATTCCATATATGAAGAATTAAAGCACTATACAAATCAAGCTACCATTTTACTTGGTTAGTCCAAGACTGTTAGTCATGGATACGATAACCAGATAATAAGGGGACTTCAGAAAATTCTGCAAATAGTACTGTTATCAACAAAGTGAACATGAATCACAAGTTTTACAGCAATATTCACGGACTTTTAAAAGTATTTTTGTAGTTCTGGAAACACCTTTGGATTGCTGAGTCGAATAAATTAACTATTTACTCCCACACTCACATTGTTGTACAATAGAACAACGCCACAGTCAATTAACAGAGCGCTGCTAAAACGCAGAGCGAATTCGTTGGCGGTGAGAGCGAACAGCGAAGAGAATCCAGAATGGATCAGTCTGAGCGAATTCAAGACGGAAATCGAGGGGCGGATGCAAGTGTAGTTGAAGCGAAGGCGGGCATGGAATGGAAGATGAAAATCAATGCAAAATGAATTACGCCAGCTGACAGTAAAAGGGGAAAAGGAGCAGCAGATAAGCGTGTCGCATGGCGGCAGTAAGAAGTGCAATGAAAGTGAAATACTTCCCGCATTGTTGCTGTTGCTACACAAGTACACGGATCTGTTACGCTATTATTAAATTAAGCGACCATCTTAGCATCCACATACGGGGAGCAACAATAACAACGACATATGTAAAACACAAACGTTGGAAAACTTGCAGCTTCACTAGGCTGCACTTTGAGTTTTCCATTGTTTGCCTGAATCGAGACTCGCTTCGGGGTTTTGGCGCTTTTGGAGCAAAGTGCATACCCGCACAAATACATACGTACACACACACCGCACACTTGCACACAAGGCGAGTTTTGAAGCACGACTCATACACACCAACACAAACACACGCAAAGCTGTACATAATAATTTTCTGGATGGGAGAGTGTCACTCTTCTCATATTCTCTCTCAGCACAGAGTAACAATTTTCACTTCAATTGTTTTTTGCCGTCTCTTTCCATCTCCCTTGCATTGCTTTAAAGTCGCGACGTTGCATTTTTATCGCAATTTTAATACTGATTTTTTTCAAGTCATTTTGATTTGACACTGCTTTAACGTCTCCTCCAATTGGCATTAATCAAGATCACATGATTTTGAAGAGAGAGACGTGTATTATAAGCGAATGCGCCGCACAATATTGTTAATTTCTTGGGCACACATGGCTTGAAAATTGCGACAAACTAAACAAAAAACAATGTATGTATGTAAATACGGTTTCGTTTCGATCGTACCAATGCGTTGGGAAAATAATAATAAGCATTGTGGATAACAGTAAATATAAGGACAACACACGACCCGTTCGGGGAAAATTCAATAAAATATAAAACAACGGGTCTGCGGCTAGTCAGGAAATTACCGTAGGCAACAACAACACTTGAACAGCTGACGATGCGTCATTCACATGTGTATATGTAAAACTAAACGGCTGCTCGCATTAGCATTTGTATGTATGTGTATTTATTTTATGTACACAAAGAGAATAAGCGACAAAGGGTAGAAAAGAGAGAGTAAAACAAGTACCGTTGGCTTATTATGAACTTTTTTTTAACTACTAGAAACGTGGTTATTTTAAAACAACACGGTTCTTACATGTGCCGCAAATGCATAAGCGAGCTATCGCGTTAAACCTATTTTATTGGCCAGCACTGTACGATGAGTTCAACAAGTGTAGTGTAGTGTCTCGAGCATAATAAGTACACACACATAAGAATAAATAATCAGAACACTAGAAAACATGAGAACATGAGTGAGAGCCGGTATGTAATGTAATCAGTACAGCTTCTAGAATTAACACGTCGACAGAAATTGGCGTATTAAGAGCATTTCGACAACGTTAGCAATAATAAAACGCATTTGAGTCGGATAAATAAACAAAGGAATAAAATATCAGATTTTGTTTACATTTCATTCATTTTTTCTCTTCTTAATAGAGTGGAAATATCAGACGAAGGCGTCTCAAAGCGGGGGCGTCGCAGCCTGGTATGACGATAAGCGACGATAGTAGATAAATTCAACACAGGCACACATACACAAATAAACAAACAGACCTGCCCAGTGAGAGAGAGAAACACAAAAGAGTTTCGCATTTTAAGACGCAAAAAACGTAGGGAACAAAGAATGAGCTCGTTCGGTTGGTGACACGGTAGCTTAGCTGCTTATTAGATTACGGGACTACGTATGTTTCTCACTTGGTGTACACCTGCAATTGTTTATTTCAGTCAAATTTCCCCCTTTGGGTTATCACAGGCAAAAACAAACGCACATTCCACTATTCGTAACCACTGTGCGCTGCTGCAGTTAAACACACTAATACCAATGAGATACCTAGTGCTATCTCGTTCGTACACACGCAATCGCATGCAACGCACCC
The DNA here is from genome assembly GCA_018151445.1 of Zaprionus inermis. Classification (NCBI taxonomy): domain Eukaryota; kingdom Metazoa; phylum Arthropoda; class Insecta; order Diptera; family Drosophilidae; genus Zaprionus; species Zaprionus inermis. The sequence goes on along the minus strand of JAECXD010000869.1, from coordinate 1,121,202 downwards.
AAATTCAGGGCCAGATATCGCACTCGCTCACTCACTGTCGCAGAGCAGTAAGCAGTATGTCTATGTATGCGATTGTGCTTTGTGGGGCGAATTGATTGCTGCGCTCTTGCTCTCTTTCTTTCTACTATCGATGACGATTGTAATGGTGGACATGAAAAATTTTACACAACTTTCTTAATTAATGGAAAACAACGCGCCCTTCTGGCAAACACTTTTTTAATATCGTTCATCTTTACGCACTTTGATTGCAGCTGAAAATTTTTGCACTCTTTTCTGCTGCCACACGGGTTTTGTTTGTGTTTGTCTGTGATTTACGATTTCTTATTTGCGTTTTCGAACGTAGCGCAGCCACGGAGACTTTGAAACAAACGCACGCAGGCAGAGATAGACAGCGACTGACTACGACTCCACGGCTCTCAGTAGTTGCAGTTCTTGTTTTTGTCAATTTACAGACCTTTCAGCATATGTGAGACTTGATTTTTACTTTACTAGTCAAATTTTCATTTCTCTTTGCAGTTTGCGATTTTAATTCAATTTACCACTTTGTTTTTCTGCAAAAGTCCTCGATTGAACTTAAATCCACTTACAATTTTAGAGTTGTTTTTCGATTTTTGATTCGATTATTTATTATTGAGATGGCAAAATGCCTTGACGAACGGCTCTAATTTGAACAACTGAACAATTGAGCTGAGTCAAGGGTCATAGAGTAATCTCTTATAATCAAGTTATATCAAGATCATATCATATTATATCATATCATACTTGAAAAATCCTTATATTGAATGTAACTTTACTTGTTACGCACAACTATCGTATACTATTAATTAGAATTAAATGAGTTTTTTTTTGTTATAACATATCCAAGTAATTGAGCGGATTGTAACGATTATTAAACGTTTAGTTTATATATTTCAACAATCAAAATTATTAAATTATATTATTATTATTATCCATCGGGACACCATACATTTTTAAATGATTTTTCAAATATTTAAAAGTCAAAGTATCGATAGCTTAAACAGTTATCATCGACAACAATCGATGGTTTGTTTGAGAGCTCTATTTTATAGTCTTACGTCACTATCACCATCAGCTAAACCTTATTGCGGTACGCAAAGCTTTACGTTTTTGCCTTTCTTTGGTATTTTTAGATATTTGGTCACTCTTAAAGTACCCATTTTGAGTATTTTGTGAATGGTAGTAAATGGTAATAACATTGCAAGACGTGAAGTGAAAACGCAAATCAAAGCTAGAAAATCGCCGTTGTTAATCAAAATACAATTATTTATAAAAACCCAAATATTCTCTATCAAGTTGTCGGGGCTCTTCAACTTGATAAACATTAACCGGATCCTGTTGCGAATTTCCGAACTTCTTTACTCACACACACACACATACACTCAACTATAATTGTGATCTGTGCTGCGCCTCCTTTGCTTTCGTACACACACACACACCACACACCTCACACACACACACACACACACACAAACACTTCCCCCTGTACTGCCGTCGACGTAGTTTTCACAGCTGCAACGCAAATTCTAAAAAGGAGTTTGCGAATTTGCATACAGTGTCCTGGAGAAAGGAAACTAAAGCGCATATTGATAAATACTCGGACAAAAGGTGCATAAAATATTGATTTTGTTACACTCGAACATTGTTGTAATTTGTGTTTTATAGTTTTTAGATTTCTATTAATTCAATTGCCACAAGCTGTTGCATTTGTGTGTGCGTGCGAGTGTGTGTGTGTGTGCGTGCGTGTGTGTGTGTGATTTTGCAGTTTTGACAGTGCACATATTAGGTAAAATACAATATTTCCAACTTTATGCTAATCCTGGATTATACTTTGCACGTGGCATAGACTACCTACTAGGCGTGCCCGTTGCACTAAATATGTATGTATGTATTTGCACATACAAATTTATGTACTTATATACCTGTACCGGAATTTTCCCTGAATACAGTATCTAGAGCCTGTACAGGTATAAAAAGGCAGAAGGAAACTCCATGTACGTTGGTTATAGAGTAGATTAGGTGCATATATGATGCTGATTGAATGGAGTACAGATTTTTCAATTAGTTGTGATAAGGCCTAAGAAATCTGTACGCTGAGAAATTTTATTTAAAGTTTTCCATCATGAAATTCGTTTATCTTATGTAAACTTCCGATGCAGAGATTAAGTTGATTAAAAATTTAAGAGTCTCACCGTATCAGTAAAACTACCTTTCGTAGAGCTAACACGATTAAAAATTCAAATGCAATGTTTGACTAATGTGATCTCTTTTCATACTTCTCTCCAGATGGCACAACGGCAACTGTTCTTGACTGGCAGGCTGAAGAAGAACTGAGCAAATTTAATTGACCGAGCCTTTTGGGGCGGAATATTTGATAATGTTCCGTCCGATTAAGAAGATTTTCACGTACATACAGAAAAATGCCAGCAATGGAACAATGTTTGGCAGCACAACGAGCGTAAACTCCAATGCCAGCAACAATGGATCTAGGTTGGAAAGGGAGCTGCAGGAAGAGGCAGCGGAGCAGCAGCAGCAGAGGCAGGAGCAGGAAAAGGCTGAGCAGAATCCGGTTCAGCAACAGCAGCTAGAGGATGACGATATTGAACGTCAGATAAAAACTTCAATAATCGATGCCAGCAAGGTGCATGCAAGCAAATCAAAAGTTATGCTACCCCTGCAATTGCGATTGGACGACGAACTGGCGGACTTTGCGCATGAGCCGGTTGCGTTGGGTGTTGCCGATGAGGATGATGACGAGCTGGACGAACAGTTTCTTGAATTGGACAATTTCCCGAACAACGAGATTATTGTACTTAGCGATGGTGAATTGAATTCATCATTGGCCTCGGATAATATATCTGAGGATCCGTTGGCCATTGATGATTTTACGCAGCCATTGGCACGAGGAGGCGATGAGGAGGAAAACGATGTTGATGTCGAAGTGGAGAACAATGGTGATTTACTCTGGCTCAAATTGGACACGCCAGTGGCTGAGGCTGACGTGGTTGTAGCTTCTCCTACAATTGACACAAAGCCAGTGGTCACCAAGACCAAAGAGGAGGAATTACGCAGTGATGGTGGCTCCGATTCGGGCTTAGGGAGCGAAAACGATAGACACAACAACTCAATTACAACTGCAGCCACAACAACAACAGCAGCAACAACAACAACAGCAGCAGCCGCAGTGAATTTAACTGCATCCACGACAACATTGCCATTGCGCTCGAACCTAAAACGGCGTTTGGTAGATGATGCCATGGAGTTGGCCCTGGTGCCCGATATGGGGAGCGGCTCTGCAGCCGGTTCCGGCAACATTTGCTCTACACAAAAACGCTCGAAGCGTTCGATAAACTTTGATAGCGTTAAAGTCTATTACTTTCCGCGGCAACAAGGCTTTAGCTGCGTGCCCACAGCCGGTGGATGCACGCTGGGCATGGGCGCCCGTCATATTGCTTTTAAAACCATGACTCTGACCGAGCATGCGGCAGAGCTGAGGCGTGCTCATCGCAGCCAAAACCAGGAGCAACAGCAACAGAATCTACAGACACGTGGCTCCAGTAGCGATGATAGCGAGGAATCCGAAGAGGATTATCTCAGCGAGGGCAGCGGCTCCGATGCCGATGATGGTTCCAATGGCTTTCTGCAGCCGGTCACGCCCAAGCAGCGTCGTGCCCTGCTTAAGGCTGCCGGCGTACGGAAAATCGATGCCAGCGAAAAAATCGATTGCCGGGACATACGCAATTCTCGTGAAGTGTGCGGTTGTTCGTGTCGCGAATTCTGCGATCCGGAGACATGTGCCTGCAGCCAGGCTGGGATCAAGTGTCAAGTAGATCGCGCCATGTTTCCGTGCGGTTGCACGCGCGAGGCATGCGGCAACACAGTGGGACGCGTGGAATTCAATCCGACCCGGGTACGTACGCACTACATACACACAGTCATGCGTCTGGATATGGAGCAACGGCAGAGTCAAGTTCCATCGATTGGCAGCAGTGGCAATAGCAGCGCCTTGATATACGGCGCCTCTGGCAACAGCAGCGTTGTTGCCGGCGTCGAATCACCCGCTGTGGTGGCGACAGCTTCAGCTGCCTCGCATTGCTATTTCATGCAGCCGCAATCGAATTACAGCTCCGGCTATGCCTCGCCTGCGTATACGCCCGAGACAAGTGTGAGCTACTATCAACAGCAACAGCAGCAACAAACGGCGCCGCAGGCGACTGGGTCGTCTACGTCTGCATCGGCGAACGGCGGCGCCTGCAGCAACAGCAATGCCAGCAGCAGCAGCAGCAGTAACGGATCGCAGCAACCCAGCTATGCTGCCGGTTATCCACAATTGGATAGTCTGGACTCTGGCCTATTTGCCAGCGGCAGCAATGTTACTCCCTCCTATGGTGAGCTACTGACTCCCACCTATCATCCGGCTCTCAGCTATGGCAGCGCCCAGGTGAGTGTGGATATTCTACTGGACTAGTCTCGAAATGGATATTTTTAAACCCATTTGAACCTTTTGGCATTATAGCTCAACTCCTACACAACGTATCAGCCGACATCACCAGCGTCCGGGGGCGGTGGCAGCAGCATTGGCTCCAATGGTGCTTATAGCTCGTGTGCGGTGCCATCGGCGCCGCCGTATGGTAATGCCACCACCACCGCCTCGAATGCAACGCAATATCAGCTTGCAAATAGATTGGAAACCACCGCCGCCTCGATGAACGTACGCAGTAGCAGCAGCAGCATATCGATAACGGCCAGCAGTTGCTCCACCGGTCTAGCTAGGCTAACTGGCAGCAGTGGAACAGGCGATTTTATTAGCCTGAACGCGCCCATAGGCAGCTCGTCGCGTCTGTCACAGATTAACGATCTGCTGCAGCATAACCGCAATACCACCGCCGCATTGGTAGCCGTGTCCGAGGGTTACGCGACGTCGGCTGTGCGGAACCGCAGTAGTGGAATGGGTGTTGGTAATGGCAGCAGTTGCAGAACAAGCACCAGCAATGCAACCACCAATACCACAAGCACCACCATCGACTCCATAGATACACCGCCCATTGTGGAGGAGGCGCAGCGCAGCAATTGCATGACCTTTGAGGAGCTGCCGCCGCCGCTTATCAATCCTGCGCCAATTGTCGCCGTTGTGGAGCAGCATTTGGAGCGAAAGCACCTTATAGTATCAACAGCGCCACAACCACGACAGCCGATCGATGCCAGCGTCATGTTACCCAACAGCGGCAGCAGCAGCGGCATCTAGAAGCGCTACGATAGTTGCTTGGATAATAGTTTTATAGCAATTTTACACAGCAGAAGACTTAATTATGTTTAAGTGGCAGTGTCGGAATCGAAAACAAAGCAAAAACAACTACGTGTCTACATACCCCCGGTTACCTTACGATCCCTCTCGCGCTCCGACATCCAGATCGTCCTCCTACTTTACTCGCCTTGGCTGCGTGTTGTCGTACTCTTCAGTAGCGGCTGATATGCACACACACACACAAACACACAGAGAGATAGCATATATATAAATATACTTATATATAACTGGCCCCGCCTTGTATAAATCAGTTTTAATTGTTACAAATACTAATTAGAGTTAAATGAACATTGTAATTTAGTCACTTCGTTGCTTAGGTTCGGATCTATAACTAATTGATTAACTAGTTTCGCAGCAGTCCACCTAATACAGTTACCCAGAACTTCCCTTCCCGTTGTTTCAACGAATTTAATCAAGTTTAAAGTTATCTAATTAACAAACTATGTCAACATATGTATACAGTTCATTTAAATTAACCAATTTCTTTTCTGTTTTACTTCCTTTATTTTCTGCAATCTGAATTAATTCTCTCGCCCATAATTTATTGTAATTTTTTGCATTTAGTTACTGATTTTCGTTTATAGATTGACAATTCGTATGTAACTTAAATTTTAATGATTTTAACTTACGATTTTATTGTGCGTTGTTCGTTTTTTGTCGGCTGCTTAAGTATTCATTTAGACCTTTAAGTTCCCCCTGATTTTAGCAGATTAGTCCTAATGAACTCAGCGGCAGCAGAAAAAACATATGCAAAACAAAACAAAATCAGCAACAACAAATATACATTAGAAATGAATTAGAAATACGTATGTATGTACTATATGCAACTCGAAAATGAACCATAAGCGAAAAAACAATTACAACAACAAAATGCAAAAATGAAAATAACATCAAAGTAAAGAAAGTAATTGCAATTATTTAAATAAATATTGAATACAAAATAAATGAATTTTTTTGATTACCCGATAAGTAAGAGATTCAATTAAGGAACCTGCCTTATTTAATGTATCTAAAAATCAATTTTAAATTTTTTAAAAATTATTGTAAACAAAAAAATGTCTCGTCTCTACAGAACTGGCTTTAAATAACCTAAGCGATAATCTAGTTGGATGTTTCATCAAAACTGACGCCGATTTGACGACGTATCTGATCCGTAATCGCGATGATTTCCAGACTGGCGGCATGTGTGTACTTGGGACTTTCGAACAGACGCTTCTCAATGCATTTGCGCACTTCTTCCGCCTCGTAGCGCAGGCCACACGAATTGGTATAATGGAAATCGAACTTGGCAGTGGGCAGGGGCCACGATTCGGGTGGTTCATTGGAGCGCGTTAGCTGAGTGCAGCACCAGTAGTTGGAGAGCTGTAAAGGTAAGGCAGATTCGATTTATATATGCTATACCTAAATGTTTATGCGTTGCTTGCAGAGATTGCCAATGTGTTGGGCTGTAGCTTACCTTGATCTCCCCTTTGGTGCCCACGATAAGAGCATCGTTCTCCAGATTCTCCAGTCCCGTAACCAGAGCCAGCAGACGTCGATTATCGCCGTAATCGAGAATGAATTCAGTCTGCACATCGACACGATCGCCGTTCAGCTGTGTTCCACTCGGTATAATCTTGACGGGCGCCCGACCGAAGACAAATTGGCCCAGCTGAAGTGCATAGATGCCTATGTCGAGGGTAATAGAGCCGCCCAGTGCACGGCTGGCAATGCGTTCCACATTGGCCAGGCGGAAACCATGCTGTAGTTTGATTAGATTCACCTCGCCAATTGCATCGGCAAGCAGCAGCTCACGCAAGCGATCGTAGCTGGGAAAGAAGCGACTCCACATGCCTGCGGGCAAAGAGTGTGAGATCCGATAACCAGAGTTGTGTACTCTTTTGACTCACCCTCCATGAGAAAAAGCCCACGTTGCTCGGCCAGCGCGTACAGCTCCTTGGCCTGTGGCAGACCCAGGCACAGTGGCGTCTCGCACAGCACATGCTTGTCGCGTGTCAACATCAAACGCACCACAGCATAGTGAAAGGGATTCAGGGTGCCCACATAGACAACATTCACCTCGCGATCTTGAGCAAGTGCATCGAAGCCATCATAATGACGCGGTATTTGATTTCGCTGTGCAAACTCCTGCGCACGTTCGCCCTCCACATCGGCAACGGCAACCACGGCATGGCGTCCACTGCCCTCAATAGTGTCCAGCGCTGTGACAAAGTCTTGCGTTATCCGTCCAGCCGCCGCGATGCCCCAATTCAGATGCTGTCCCTGCATTGTGCTTGTCGATCGGCGTACGTCGTAATCGGTAATCGTGTCTTTTCACCTCGAAATCGTTGGGCCAACTGTCCCAAGTTGCAGTTGCACTTGCAGGCGATGGCGTCGAATGCGGCTCCTTATCAGTGCTTGGCATCTGCATTCACTGCAATTGCATTTTTTCATTACATTCCACTGATAAGAGAGGCGCACGGTCTACCCTCGACTCACTCTCGCCTCCCCCCCCCAATCCATCCCCTCCTTCCCTTGAAGAGTTGCACGACTGTCGACTGTCTCGGAGTGTTCAAAATTGTGTCGAGTTCAGTTCGTTTTGCTTGGTTTTCGTGTGGTTTTCCCCCGAATTTTTGTAGTATTCATCAAACAAAACAATTTATATTTAACACTGTATCAGAAAGTATCTATTATGCGACGAGGAAAATTTAATTTATGATTACAGTTCGCTACACTGTGCCAATTGGGTGCTAAATACCTGACAGTAGTCACATGACTTGCGAGCACGCACGAAGCCCGATAAGGCCTGGAGACGAGCCCCCTTTTTTGTTGAGGTTAGAGCACAAGATCTTCTATACAAATACACTTTAATTGTCTTATACAATCTACAAAATAATATTTTAACACTTGATTTACAAGCAATTTGACCTAAGCAAAGTCATCGCTTCCAGGCTGACGTATCCGCAAAATGCCCCCTATTGAATTAGGGTGCTCTCTTATCACTACGCTACCTCTTGTGTATTTCGATTTGAAGTAGCAAAGTTTATCAGAACAAGCTGATAGTCACATGTTTTAACAAACTGTACTGACTTCCGCTTATAACTATCGATCGATAGAAGTTTTAAAATATACAATTTATTCGAAAAGTAAACAAAAATTACCTTTCTCTGGTTTATACAAATATTTATAGTTTCAGTTATATATATTAAGATGGTGTCTCCCTATTCCTCGTCGAATTGATTGAGCACACCGATCTGTCGACGGATCGTGTCCTCGATTTCGGCAAAGAGCAAACTGTCCGCATAGCTCACATTCTTGTTCTCCACATCGCCAGCGATTATGGATTGACGCACGGCCTCGGCCTCGTAGCGCATCGCCTCTGAGTTGGCATAGTTGGTGGCATGTTTGCCCTTGGGCGGCAGCCACTCCTTCTCCTTGCCATCGATATCGATCAGTTTGTTGGGCGACCAGAAGTCAATCAGCTGCAAGTGGATGGAATGAAAATACAAACGATAAAGCGAGCAAGCCAAACAAACAACCCGATTATAGTATACATCTATGTATATATGTATGCATAATCTGCTCTTTCCCAGCTGGTAGTGCTTTATGTGTGACGTCACCATCGAGCACAACACTCGAGCTTTGAGCACACGCCGGCAACGTGATACGTGCTATCGGCTACGTGTTATGTGCCTGTGTGTATGCTCTGTTGTTTGTCTCCGGCTTGACTGGGGGAATAAGAGATTCTGGCAAGTCATTGTGGTCGTTGCTGGCGCTTACCGTCACTTGTCCTTTGGTGCCCTTGATGACAGCCTTGTTGTCCAATTTCTCCCGTGATGACATACGAATGCGTGCAGTGCGACCGCCACTGTAGGTCAGTGTGGCAGACACATCGTCATCGATGCCCTCGGCATTGGTCTGGCCGGTGGATTCGATTTTCTGCGGTGGCTCCTGGAAGGCCCACTGCGATGCCTGAATGGTGTAAATACCCAGATCATAGACGACACCGCCGCCCAGCTCACGCTTCCTGCAAGTAGCATATGCATTAGAATAAAAACAGATCAATTGGTGTGCGAAAGACTTACTGCAGGCGATCGACTGAAGCCAAGGGAAAGCCAAAGCTCACCACCACATCCTTGATCTCACCCAGTGCTCCGGTCTGGATAAGCTGACGCACATGCTGGTAGCTGGGAAAGAAGCGAGACCAGACTGCCTCCATGAAGAAACGTTTGTTTGCCTTTGCTGCAGCCAGTATGCCCTCCACTTGCTTCTTGTTCATGGCCAGCGGCTTCTCACAGAGCACATGTTTGCCATTGTTCAGCATGAGCAGAGATACCTCGTAGTGCTGCGGATTCAGAGTGCCAATATAGACCACATCTGCAGGGGATGACAGTTAGGCAAGCACATGCAATCTTTCTCTCGCAGTGTACTCACCAACATCCTTGCTCTTGGCCAACTCCTCGTAGCTGCCCAGCGCGGTGGGAATCTCGTGTTTCTTGGCAAACTCAGCGGCGCGTTCCTGTGAACGTGCTGCGACGGCCACCACTTTGTGATCGCTGGCCGGGAGTGTGCTCAGTGCAATCACAAAATCCTCGCTGATCTTGCCAGCAGATGCAATGCCCCAACTGATTAGTTTGCTCGACATGTTGAATGTAACTCTATCGACCTGCGAATGAGTTCTGTATGAGACGTACTCTTGGTTAAATATAAAAACGTTGCCTACGCCAACGGTAACGCATCTGGGCCATGTTATCAACAGACTGAGAGAGAGAGAGAGGGAAATAAAAGGCGTTGCACGGGAGAGAGAGAACGAAACTCTACGCCACAATAACGTTACAATTGGTAGACACTTAAGTGTTTAGCTCGACGTCCTCTCATGGGGCTATTACAGTGGGTGCTCGGTAGAACAAGCTAGGAATAATTTAAGAATATTCCTGCACTTTTATCTCAATACAAATATCTTTCAGAAGTTTTTGAGCTCATGGTTTAATTCTTCTTCTTGCCAAGGAAAGAAGCCAATTTTATAAAAGATCTACATTTTCTAGAATTGAATTTCACAATTTCTTAAAATTTTGACATCTACGCTGAATTATCGGTTTTTACTTTGCGCAATTTGTATTGCTTACTTATCACCCTGGTGATTAAGCTGGGAAATCTTTAGAGTGTCAATAGAGAATTGAAGATTGATAAAAATAAAAGCCTATTGTCATTCTGTTTACGTGCAGAACTATCATTGCGGGCTTTTGCACTGTTCAACATGTACCTATTATTTTATCCATAGGTGTATATGGATGTTTGCTTATACATATTAATTTCTATTTACAAATGCAACAGGTGCGGCAGCTATTGCCTTTACATTTGTGCTAATAAATGGAAATTCAAAACTGACCATACTGAAGCATATATATTTATATAAAATATTTATGCATACACTGGAAAATACATAAGTCTAACAACAATTTCATAGACTAATTTATAAACACGCAAGCTCAGCAGCCGGCCAAATTTATAACAACAATTATTTGATTAGTATTCGACAAAGCCTTATTAACTAAGTCAATTAAAAAAGCTTACCTTGTATTATACAAATGTAAAGTTTAATTATAGCTGAGAACTTTTTGAAACAAACTTTTCACCGAGTTGCGTTAGACGACACTGCGGCACAAAGTATACAAAGCAAAACAAAAATAGTTTTTGCTGTAACTTAACAGTGGCGTAGCAGAAAACTGTAAGCTATGGACATTAACATTGTTTTGAATTTAATTAAATGGCGGAACTTTTGAAATTCCATGTTAAGCGAAACCATTTATTGTAATTTTACGAATAATCAATGATTCTTGGGCATATTAGGGAAATATAAATAAAATATTATCAAAATGGTTAGTATTTGAACGACTATGTATTTCAATATCGCTTTATACTCAAGAATTCTTAAAATCATGCTGCCTTAACGAGAAGGCAGTTTTCCGAAAGGCGGAAATATACTTAGGACTGTTTCAACGTCGTTCGAATTATTCGATAAATCATCTAGTAGCGATTCATTTTCCTCGTAACTCAGCTTCTGGAAGCGTCTGGACAGTTCAATAGCATCTTCGGAAAATGCGATTTCCGACCGCAGATTCGGAGCGTTTGAGATGTCCGAGGTTATATCCGATTTGTAAATGTTAACAGAGACCGAATTGAAGCCGAAATTCAGTTCTCCATTGGCTTCCGCAATGGGGGCCAGTGATTGTCGGTTGAGCTTCAGAATGGCCTGACAAGTGGGACCTGAGCTCTTCTCGATTTTAACCACCCTCCAGTCATGAGTTGGCATCTGCGGGTTGCATCGCTGAAGCATATTGAGTATGACTTCGGGCTTGGCCAGCGACGTGGGAATCCGTATACGTGCCCGCGGCTGGCTGGGCACCTCGCACCAGTCCAGAGCGACAAGCTTCGCTCCTGGATAGACCTCTCCCACACTAGCCACTGCCACCTTGAACAGCTGAACCGAGCGGGCATTTTCGCAAGCAATGACTTTGATGTTGCCCTGATACCAGCCCACATCTTTGCAGCACGGTGGAGGACCTGGCACCTGCCGCAGCAACTCGAAACATCGAGTGGCCAACGCAGCCTCTATCCACTTCCAGTGGGTGCGCAGTATTCGATCATCCGGTTGACCCCTATCAAGCACCCCGAGAAGCATCTTTCTCGAGGCCAGTTCAACAAAGGACTGACGAGGGGGTAGACGATTGCGCTTCGCGCTGGGTCCTGCTACCTCCACAGAGTACTGTCGTTTTGTCTGTCTGTGCTCTTCGCGGCACCACTCCTGGCTCAGGTTAGGTAGCACCTGCTTGGCCCATTGCAATTTCTCCAGCCATTCGGCAGTCGCATTTTCGCCACGTTTCTCGTTCTGACGTTTGAGTATGAGGCCGGCAATCCTTTTCTCAGCGTAACTGTATTTTTTCTCCTCTTGAGGATCTTGCTGAACGTGATCGATCGATAGCTGCGCTGCCCATCTAGCGCAATTGTTGTAGACAATTGAGGACGTGTTTTGGAAATTTTGAAGACTACCGATCTCACTGCGGGTTGCGTAGCTCTGATAGCTTCTGTTACTACTGATCTCACTTCTGGACTCGGGATTACGAAAACATTGAAAATTGCCGAATTCCTTTTTAGTTTCTGTGTTCCGAAAACGATTTACACTTCCAATCTCACTTCTGGTTTCAGTGTTCTGAAAACTTCGAACACTTCCGTCATTAGTTTGGTTTTCGTACTTAAAATTTGAATTCATCTTTAGCAAATAATCCGTTGAAAATCGAAAACTTATTCAATTCTATATTATCGATGCCGTTGCTATATTTTTGAGGGTTATTTGTGAAAAATCTGTTTAGTTTAAACTATTTTATTAACTTACCAAAGTAATTCAATAAGGCAGTAAGGCTGAAAAGACGTATTCAAAAATTAAATAAAAACATTAATATGTTTAACATCAAATTTGGATAATATCCAAGCTATTATTTTTCTACACTTAAAGATGTCCTTGGTTCTCAAAAGGCGCTTCGTTTTAAGTACATTTTGTAATTCGACCTAAAATTATGATGCTCTTTGTGTAAACAACATGTGCACAGAGACACAACCTCATAAATATATGTCTATGTATTATTCGGCTTCCACTTTAGAAACCAAGCACATTCAAGAGTGGAGAATGAAGGAAGAGTTGGAGCTCAAATACATTGGGTCAGCAAAAAGTAATGTGTGTGTGTGTTGTTTATACATATATAGGCAATATGTACTATAGTTGAGTACATAGAGCTGTTAAAGAAAGAATCACATATTAGAATGATTGTTTAAAACGATTTTATCCAAATTATGTTCAAAAAGAATTTATAATTTAAAAACATACGATAATCGAAGTTCTTGAACAACAAATATTTCTTAGTCAACATATATTTAGGACGATAGAATTTAATATTTACTTTGAATTAAAAACACTTTTGAAATTGTTTTTTTAAATTAACATATTTATAACTTTGTTATCTGATTTGCTTTTATTGAACGGCTCAGCAGACCGATTTACAAGAAAATTATGGTGCAATTAAGCTTAACCCGACCATTTGGTTCAATAAATTTGACAGCACTAGTTTAGGCGGGTCAGCAGAATTTTTAATCAAAGACACTGCAACTATAACAGCTATTTTAAAGTGCGCTGTTAAACATTTTCTGTTAAGCGGTGGAGTAAGCTGCATGCTTAGAGTAGAGAGGAGCGAATTCTGTTAAGTTGCACCATTCGCAAGCACTCGCAAGTTCTTTCGAATTCGCCATTCACTGCGACCATCACGCAGCTGAGCACTGATTTTTTTACTTAGTAAAAGTTAATTTTTAGTGCTGTTTCCATTGCTTTCCACGGTATTCCATATGACAATTGATTTATGCCTACCAAGAGAAAGCGCTTTCAATATCTAACAAGAACAGTAGCTAGAACAAAGCAATAGTTGTAGTTGGTGACAACACAAATTTAAAGTATCATCAAAAGGGGAGGCGATCCGATGTTTATCGTTTGCTAAAAAGTTGCCCTCTTCATACACAAGTTTAAGTGCGAAACAATGGAAATTGATTGAGGCACGTCAACACACAACGTCAACGTCATGAACAACTAAACGTGTATATGGAAATGTGAAAAGCAAACGCAGGTCGGAGAACCTAGAACTGGATCAGCTGGGACTGGTGTACAAGTTTAAGAGCATTTGAGTAAATGCGTGCCGCAGTTGGAGCTGTGCAGCCTCATGCCAGCGTGGAGCCACCCGTTATGTCACGACTTGACTATGAACAGAATGCTCTGCATCATAGTAGCCTTCTGGTGCTGCTGCGAGGCGTTGGACCCTCGCGTGCTCGCATTTTGCAGCGGGCATTCGAGCGGGTGCGACGTGTCAACAACATCAAAGTAACGGGTAAACTATCGTCTCCAGTAGAAAAACTAATCATCCGGAAGGCACATGATAAAACAAATAAATCTCGTATTTTCAGACTCCAGCGGCGTCGTACGCAACATTTATTTTCGCTTCATTCACGAACATCCGGTTGATCATAACGATTGGGGAGACTTTCAGACGCATCGTCGCTTATTGGGCCTTGTGACAATAGGAAAATTTGAAAACCAAACGGAGCTCAACGAGCTATGCCGTCATCACGAATCCCTCAAGGTTCGTTATGGCAGCACGTTGTACGAGTCTCGTGCCATATTTTTTGGACCTGATGCGGCACCTGCCAATGATTTAAAAACAAATCACAAAGATGCAATAAGCGTTGTCGATAATGCCGAAACTGTGCTCCAAACAATTGGCGAAAATGCTGTCAGTCCAGATGCCACGACCAAAACGGAGCGTGGTCGACTGCAGGATGAGTACACTACGCCGTCCAATTTCAAGTCGCAGGCTTTCTTCTATCGTGAGCAGGAACACTGCTCCGATCTGGAGACGCGTATAAGTGACTTTTTAAATGCTCTATTTTGGGTACTGGAATCACGGCGTTTGGAACGTTCGCGTGAAAAACCCGATAAGGTCAGTCTCTTGCTGGCTCCGTTCGAGAAACGTGACTTTGTGGGCCTCGACATGGAGTCGCGAAACAATCGTAAACGCTGCGTGGGGCGTGTAATGAAAAATCTTGCGGATTTGTCCCTGCAGGCTGGCCTCCTAGAGGATTCACTCAGCCTGTATCACAATGCCAACGAAACGCTGCGCTCAGTGGGTGATTCGCTTTGGGTGGGCGCCAGTGAGGAGGGACTTTGCGCAGCCTCCGCCGTTATTCTGTATCCGCAAATGCGCGAGATTGAAACACTGCACAGGAACGCATCGCTGCAGGAAACAGGTAAGTACTTATTGTAATCTTGTTTAAATGATCTACTAAATTTGATCTTTTATTTAGGCACTTCACCACTTCGAAATACGCCAGAGAAGTGGCGGGCAAGCGATGCGACAAAGAAAATAAACACAAGCACTGCTGCAGCTGATGCGCTCACTTCGCACTCATCTTCCTGCTCATCGGTATCCTCCATACTGACAAACAATTCTTCGACCTCGGGCACACCTACGCCCACAACCTCAACATCATCTTCCTCGACGTCGACAATATCGGTGGCGCCATATATTCAACGCAACGGTGAGTTGCCTGGCAACATACTCAAGCCGGAGGAAATCACAAATTATTATCGTAAGGCGATAATTAACTACAGTAAATACCGGAATGCGGCCACAATTGAAACTGAAGCGGCTCTGAAGGCTTCACGCATTTGTATTGAGCAGAACCGTCCGCTCGACGTGGCAATGTTTCTGCAAAATATACTTTACATTAATCTCAACATGAGCGAATCGGAACGTGTCAAGCGATTTGAAATCATCACAGAACTGTATCAGCAGATTGGCTACCAGCGCAAAGCTGCATTCTTCCAACGTTTGGCGGCACTTAAACACGTGCAGCAAGGCAGTCAGGCGCCGGACTGGACACAAAGCTATCGTCTAATGTTGGGCAGCTTTACTGGCTATTTGCTGTCGCTAGATCCTCTTGAGGTGCTGGATAATGCTGCTGGTTGGCCTGCATTGCAAATTGATCTGGTCCAGAGTCTGATAACTGCTGCCCGTCGGCTGGGCCATTCGGCGTTGGCCACACGCCACATGACGTTCCTACTGCAAACCCAATGGGACAATATGTCCCCAACCGAGCAGAGCGAAATGGCTGTTCAGTTGCAGAATTTAAGCGCGCAATGTGAGGGATCGCCTGTACCGCTGGTGCTAGAAAATGGAACTGTGATACCGCCTGCCAATTTAACCGATTTACCGTATTGCATGGAAATCGTGGTGAAGGATTTGGCCGCACATTTGCGACCGCAGCGCATTAAGATTGCCAAAGCCGATAGCGGTCCATTTTTGTTCACGCCTATACACTTCAATTCTGTGGACCGTCGGGAGAAGAAGGATAAAAATAAAATAGGTATATATACATTTCTAGCCAACAATTGACTTCTCAAGTAACCGATTTCTTTATTTGTAGCTTTTCTATGGGTACAAAATGATATGAGCGAAGTGTGTTTGCGTCTGCGAAATCCCTTGCCATTTGAGTTGACTGTCACCGATATGCGGCTGCTTACCAACGGCGTGGTCTTTGAATCGGTACCGCAGACTATAGTTCTGCAGCCACATGTGCCTACCTATGTCTCGCTTCATGGCACACCCATTGAGACGGGTCAATTGGATCTACAGGGATACAGCACGCACACACTGGGCGTCAAGTCCAACTGCCGGCTGAAGCATATGCACGGACGACACTTTCAGCCCAATTATCTGGTAGACGTGATTCCTGCCCTTCCACGCATCTCCGTCAAAACATCGCTCCCACAGACGGCAACATTTAGCAATATGAACAAAGCTGACATTGTGGTCACATCTGCCGGACTGACATTATATAACGGCGAGTCCTCTAGCTGCACCATTACCATTCGGAATGAAAGCGATACGCTGCCGCTAGAGCATCTGGAAGTGAACATCAATTCAAATGTCGAGCAGGAATTACAAAAGAAAATGTTCCGCATTGATGAACAGGCGCTGCAGGTTAGCTATGCTGTTAACTGAATAAGCATATAATATAATCATATACTAATTTGATTACAGGCTCAGCTGCCAGTTGCTCCACTTGGCTCTATTGAGTTCGTGCTCTTTATTTATGCCGAAGCTGATTTTGTTTGCCCTACCGGCAGTACTGGTCCAGCATCATCTGACTATGGTAGCTCATCCATATCGCATTATTCCAACGTGTCGTCTTCAGGTCATGGCAGCTTGCCTGTGCGCGTTAGTTCACCCCAACATCGCCGTCAAGAACCACATAATATACGCGGAACGACAATTTCGGGACCACAGCATTCTCTGCCTGCTTTAAATCTACAGCCTGGCAGCGCTGCTGGTCCGAATGGACGATCTTCGCAGTATGCCCAACAGATCGAGGCTCAATTGCGACTGAAGTACTCGGGCGGAGAGGCCTTGGTTGCTGGCTATTGTCGTCAATGTGCTGTATCCTTTAATCTGGAGTTGTTGCCCAGTGCGCAGATAACCAGCTGGGATGTGCTGCCCGCAGAAATGTGAGTTTTTCTTAAAAATAATTATTTTTCTTTTGTATGGAATGTAATTCCTATAATTCTCATTTTCTTTACAGACCCTCACAATTCTATTTGGTACTAGATATATCCAATCTAACCGCTCAAGAGATGTCGCTCAATTACACTGATAACAAGAATATACTCATAGAGGCCAAAGAAAGCTGCCGCGTACCAATTCCAGTGGATCGTTGTTCACTGGAACAGGTCTGTGCAGCACGAGCAGCTGAAGTCGCTGAGAATTTAGAGCGCGGTAGGTTGCAGAAAATACATTTTTATCACACTTGTTATCATATTTATTCTCGTTTTGCAGAGCTGTGCTTTCGTACACAGCTTCTTTCCTTTAGCGATGCTCTGAGCAAGCTCTGCTCGACTCATATAGCGGAAAAGGTCAAGATCAATTGGTTGCTAACCGGCACTGATATTCAGGGCGTTGCTTCGTTGCGTGGCATATTTTTATCACATGCCATGGTGGATTTGACCACCGTCTCTCCGCTTCACTGGGGTAAGTTACATTTGATTGAAGTTCCAAATACCCTTACAATATTTTCTTTCTGCAGCTATTAGTTTCCGGAATGAACCAGTGCAACCGCATAGCGAGATATCTTGCACTGTTGGGCAGCGTGCCGAGCTTAGCATCAAATTGACAAATCAATCGCTGCAGCCGCTTAAGAATCTGGTGCTGACCATAAAGTTCTATCAAGATTATCTTAATGGCATGGAAAATTACAACCTAGAGACACGTGTAGCCATTTCTGGACCCAACAGGTGCGTTCATAAACAGATGAATTTTTATTGTAATTGATTGGTTCTTAATTTGCTCTCTTGCAGAATAACTATCCCCGTTCTGGAGAAGCAGGAGCAATCACAGTTCAACTGTTCTGTGATATTCTTTACACCTGGACGCTTTAAGACCAGCATTGAGTGTGTCACACGACCGCAGCAAAGCAGCATTAGTAGCAACAGTATTTTAACACGTTCCCATCCTGGAACTTCCGCTAATACGAGTCAATTAGATGGCCTTTCCGTTGGTTCGCCGCCAACTTCCGGCTTCGACGAGCAACAGGCTCATACTTGGAAGTTTATACCGCCCATTGAGGTGACTGTTGTTGAGCAGTGATTGACTAATAATTGTTAACCCTTGTAGTTTAGTTTCGTTGTACTTGTATTTGTTTATGTATATTGTATACTGTGTACTGTATATGTACCTCGCCCATTTCCATGTAGTTCTATGCGATATGGATATGAATATATATATATAACGGAGTTAAGCTTGTAACCTGAGAAGCAATTGTTTATAAAATAAAAATCATTACATGTATGTATGTACATATTGATATTATATATATATATATATATATATTTAAGCTCAAAACGCACTATGCTTCATAGGGACAAAGGCCATATAATGTTCAATATAGGGTTATTTATGTATGCTTTAGCCGTGCTACTGAATCTAGCATAATTAGCCAATGTTTCGCCCACTAAATTCTCAACTATGAAAAAATCAATATAACTAACAACACATTTGTACTATGAATATACATAAATAATCAAAATATTTTTATACAATATTAATAAAAATAACGAAATTCTGAGTGCTAACCACATAGAAGAAAGTAGTACATATATAAGTGATATAAATGGTACATACACATATACATATATTATTGAAAACATTCTTTTGAGATACATAGAAAAATGCGTAAAAATATACTATATCGTACTCTGTCAAAAAATCAGAATTCCTAACCCAAGCGTCTTATATCGTCCCAGGAGTAGCCTGTGCGGCGCAATAGAATACATGAGAGCACAAAAACATAATATCCTCCTGGTATAATTGTCAAGATACCAATTATAATAAGCGCCCAACTGCGATCGGTACGTTCCTCTTCCTGGTCCGCCCACCAATCGAGTGCTGCACAAATCATGCAAATCTATTTGAAAAAGAATGATGACATTTCGATAACAACATTCTTTCTATACAAACCGTGCCGCTGGTAAACAATGAGAGTATTATTGTTATAATCTTCCAGGGTGTTGGTTCTTCGATGTTTGGCACTGTCCATTGTTCGTTAACGAAGCCATCGGTCTGATCTTCTTCTACTTTAATATAATCACCGCCAGCTGACGACCCTGCTCCGGCATTGAGGCGTCGTCGCGAGTCGGACTTAGTAGGAAACATATTTGGTAGCTTGTTTGATGCGATTTAGCTAGTTGTACTTGCTCGCTCGATTTGGACTCATGCATGCGAGCATTGGGCAGTGTTAAACTTGTTTGTTTTACTGATTAATATGACAAGTGCAAACAGCTGATCTCGCCGAGTGGATGCGTAGCGTTGTGGCTGGCAATCATATGTTTTCAAAACATTGGCACCAGTATTGGTAAATACCGAAATTGCGTGAAACCAATGCGAGAACCAACACTTTTCGATAGTATTAAGTACTTTTTTTTTATAAATTATAAAATATACTTTTAAGTAGTCCCTTAGGTTCGCATACATTTCTATATTTGTTGAAAATATAATTTTGTTTAAACAGATTAGTTAATTTTTTCAAATTTCTTTATTTGTACAATTCTGAATCTTGGACAATCTTGGTATTTAATTATTATCCACCCATTAGAAGTCCATTGTCTGCAATTAAATGTTAGAAACGTGATTAGTAAGACGTGTTATAAGCTACTACAATTTCTTCCATCAAAACGTTTAAAATATATCAGTAAACTACAATTTGATAAATCAATCATAGACATCAGTTGTCCCTATCTTAGTTTTCATCATAAGGTTTGTGAATACATACAAAAGTACAAATTAAAGCTCAACATACCGGAAATATGACACTTTTCTTGATTCACAGAATTCTCCCTTGTGTAAGCCATATTACCTACAAATAATCTAATGGAAATTCGATCACATTAGTAAAATGTTTATACTATATTAAATTTAATTATTTTGTTAATAAGTCAGTCATATATAATTTGATAAATCAGTCATAGACATCAGTTGTCCCTATCTGAGATTTCATCATCAAATGTATGAATGTGTATGAAATGGAGCTTAACTTACCAGAAAATTTGACATTGCTCGCTGAACTACATTCTCTGCTTTCTGTGACCACAATATCTACAAATAAGGTTATGTAAATTTGCATGTATTAGAAACTATTTTGAATTGGACTTTTTTCATTGTTTTGTAAATTAATCAGTTAGATATAAATCGATAATTCATTCATAGACATCAGTTGTCCCTATCTAAATTATCATCATTTTTATGTCTTATTAGATATTTTATGTAGAGCAAACTCACTTTTGATTAGTTTCATTAGCTGAAATCCAAGAAAAACGATCTAGTGAACAACGATCCGAGCCAATCATTACTTGTTTGTTGGCCCATGTTTTGTCTGCAAGCAAATATGACTTATTTAATTTGGTTTATACCTAATAAATTAATTTGCAAATTTATTTTGATCAGCTACATACAAGATAAATCTATCATCGAAATCAGTTGTCCCTATCTTAGTTTTCATCAGAAAAATACTTATATAGGGAAATGCAATGCTCTTGACTTACAATTTTTGATCATGATCATATTCCAGATTTCATTTGTAACAAATCGATTTCAATTGTTCAATAAATATTATTGTCCACATGGTTTCCGTCGACATCGTTGCGCTGCTTCCACGTGTGGCCACTTTGCTGACTTCTTTTAAAGTGATAAAATTGTGCGCGTTTTAGTTTCTGAATTCTTCAACACTGACTTTTAGACATTTTTGGTTTTCGGCGTCTTTTAGTGCTAAAATGTTAATAGAAATAAACAACATTGTTATTTTTGTTGCTATTGACTACAATTTTTGTTTTATTATATAAATAGAAATTGCTTATTGAACACTTAGTTGATATAATTTCATCTAATGCGTTCAACTGGCCAACAATTTGAATTGCTTTCATATGCATATGTACACACAAACATATGTCAGTCTATCTCTGTGTTTCTGTCTGTGTGTGTGGTCAATGTTTTGAAGCGACGCAGGACTTCTTCACATTGGATTAACTGGAATCTAACAAAACATCCATATTACATATTTGTTCGCTTAATACTATTTTCCACTTAAATGTTTGTAATTTTTATTGCTGTTCATCAGCTGGGTTCACATCGTGATTCTGCTCGACCAATTGCTCTTGTTCCAGTTGCTGCTGCTCCTGCTGCTGTTGCTGGAGTTTGAGACGCTTCTTGGCCTGGATATCGGCCAGCGTCTGCTCGATGGAACGCATATCCTTTTTGTTCTTGCTAGGCACAAATCCATAGCTTTGGTTCGTCTCCGTTTTTCGAGCTGCTTGCAGGGCGGCTGACTCGCCAATAAGGTGGGCATATTTTGCCTTGTAATTGCTTGTGGGCTTCACTTCGGCATCTGTGGTGCTGGAGCTGGCATTGGCACTGGTGCTAGCCGTTGGTCCAGTCGTGTCGGAAGTTGAGGGTTTGTTGTGATCACTTTGGTTTTGCTGCTCTTGGGCCAAGCGTTCTTTTCGACGCTCGGAGTATTCTTTGGCTATTTCCTTATTCCAGCCTTCGCCGTTACGACGGGCCGTCACTTCGTCTTCGCTAGGCGGGTGTTCTTTTTTATACACCACCGAATGGCGATCTTCGTCCTCGCGGCCAAAGCTCATGGCTATGAAGCCACCATTTTCGGCTATTTCATGTATAACCGAACGATGCACCTTATCCAATGGCTGAAACTCGATGCAGGTGCGATCGTCCTTGGCAAAACGTCCCATTCGCTCCTCCACGTACTTTCGGAAGCGCAGCAATTCCTCCTTCTGTTTGTTCTGCATGCGTTCCATCATTTCTCGCTGCTTCTTGATCAGCGTCTTCTGTTGCTCGTTTGTGGCTGGTGGCGCATCCATCGAATTCAATATAGAATCTAGCAAATCCATTTTGTCGTCGCTTGTTCGCTCGGTTTGCTATGGATTGCGTCCGAGAGCAGCGTTTCTTAATGCGTTGTTTGTTGTTACTAAGACACGCAGTTGTCAATTATCGGTTGCGGAATTGTTATGTTAAAGCCACCATTTGGTTTATTTATATATTTTTATGTGTATTGTATAAAAAAAAGATTGTTACCGGTGCATGTGCACTAAAATACTGAATGTCAGCTACTGACTGCAAATTTTTGGTATTTTTATTACACAGCTGACAGCAAGTTGGCAGCCTGCAAGTGTTAACAGTTTGGCGCTTTAAAAGCTGCATCAGCTGTTCGTTCATTAAAGTGGATTGTGTGTTCAATGAATGAAATATAAAAATATAAATTAATAAAATAAATTTGCTTATGAATTATTAAATGAGAAGATTGTTAGCAAGGGTAATTTGCGCATAAACACCAAATTAGCGCCAGCTTTTGAACAATTTTAACAAGCAGCAGCTTGTTTTTTGTGTGGCTTAAGCTGTCGCAACATCTGGCAACGCTTTTTGGTACACGAACAGGCGGGTGAGCTGCTTGATTTTCAAAAACGTGCACAAATATGCAGTTAAAACAATAAATTAAAGCGTTTTAGATGGCAACAAACCGGCGAACGCTGGTGCATTGGTTCCGGAAGGGACTGCGTGTTCACGACAACCCGGCATTGTCCCAAATATTTGATATAGCCCGCGCCTCGCCGAAGGAGTTCGTTGTGCGACCCATTTTCATCTTGGATCCAGGCATTTTAGACTGGATGCAGGTGGGCGCTAATCGTTGGCGTTTCCTGCAACAAACGCTGGCTGATTTGGACCAAAAGCTTCAGGAGCTTAACTCACGTCTGTATGTGGTGCGCGGCAAGCCCGTTGAGGTTTTCCCCCGTCTCTTCGAGCGCTGGCACGTGCATTTGCTGACCTACGAGACGGACATCGAACCATACGCAGTGCAGCGCGATGCCGCCGTGCAAAAGTTGGCTTCAGCAAGTGGCGTGAAAGTCGATTGCCACTGCTCGCATACCATATACAATCCTGAATTGATCATTGCCAGGAACATGGGCAAAGCTCCAGTCACTTATCAGAAATTTCTGGGCATTGTGGAGAAGATGAAGTTGCCCAAGGTATTGGAGGCACCTAAAAAGCTGCCCGATGGCACACAACCAATTGAGGATGATCTGGAGGCTAAGGATTCGAGTGTCTACGATTGTCCAACGTTAGAGCAGTTGGTCAAGCGGCCCGAGGAGCTGGGTGTCAATAAGTTTCTGGGCGGTAAGCTTTGGGTAATAACTTGATCATGATTGCAAATTAATGTTTGCCTTTATCTTGATACAGGTGAAACTGAAAGCCTGCGACGCATGGAGGCTTCTTTGCGGGACGAGCGTTGGGTAGCCCAGTTCGAGAAGCCAAACACATCGCCCAACTCGCTGGAGCCGAGCACGACCGTGCTGAGTCCCTACTTGAAATTCGGCTGCCTCAGCGCGCGCTTATTGCATCAGCGACTTAAGGAAATATTGGCACGCCAACCAAAGCACTCCAAGCCGCCTACGTCGCTTGTGGGTCAGGTGATGTGGCGTGAATTCTACTACACCGTCGCCGCGGCCGATCCGAATTTTGATCGTATGCTGGGCAATGCCTACAGTTTGCAGATACCCTGGCAGGAGAATCCCGATCATCTTGAGGCATGGGCACACGGACGCACTGGTTACCCCTTCATCGATGCCATAATGCGACAACTGCGACAAGAGGGCTGGATACATCATCTGGCACGGCACGCTGTCGCCTGCTTTCTGACACGCGGCGACTTGTGGATCAGCTGGGAGGAGGGACAGCGCGTCTTCGAGCAGCTGCTACTCGATCAGGACTGGGCGCTCAATGCCGGCAACTGGATGTGGTTATCGGCTTCGGCGTTTTTCCATCAATATTTCCGTGTCTACAGCCCCGTGGCCTTTGGCAAGAAAACCGATAAGACGGGCGAATACATAAGGAAATATGTGCCAGAGTTGGCAAAGTATCCGGCCGGAGTTATCTATGAGCCGTGGAAAGCTACGCTGAGCGCACAACGCGAATACGGTTGCGTCTTGGGCCTGGATTATCCACATCGCATTGTTAACCATGATATTGTACACAAAGAGAACATAAAGCGCATGAGCGCCGCCTACAAGGTGAATCGTGAGGTGCGCACGGGCAAAGCGGAAGACGACTACGACGGAGAGGAGGGTTACGAGGCACCACAGTCGAGTGGTAAACGTAGGGCGAGCTCAAAGGCCACGGGAGGCGTGGCCAAGCGAAAACGTTGACCAACACTGTCGATTAGTCGATAAAATGAATGAATGAAGTTTTTGACGTGGATGTCTATCGCACAACTTGCATGAAACCTATCGATACAGTATTGTAAAGTCGATAGTACTATCGATAGCAAGGGATATGAGTACCCAATAAGCTTATACTCTATTGTTAATGCAGCCGATGGGCACTTTTCTGTCAATAGAGACCATTATGCAAAATTGCCTTGAGCGTATGCGGGTTTAAGCCATTAGTTGGCCGTGGCAAATCGTCGAGGTCAGCAGAGCATAAATCACTGGCTCAGGGAGCTGTGGAAGAGACGGGTAACTAAGCTAGCACACAAGCTGCCGAGTCATAAAAATGGTGTAAGAAAAGCAATATTTAACTTTAGCTTTAATTTGAAAATTTGAATCAAAGTTTAAGTTTTTAAGTTTTTCTATTTATCAAACTTAACGAGACGCATGTCATCGCCGACAGTCTCGAAATCCTCTTTGTTGCGCCGGAAACGATAGGTGCCAATGTCGAGGGACGCTTTCTCGGGCATTTTCACCTTGATGCCCTTGTACTTAACTTGGCCTTCGCGCTTGGCTGGCACAATCAGAAGATTTTCCTTTTTGTATTCATCTTCGTCGCCAATTGCAATCGAATCCCCTGGATTCTGCACAGTTGGCCCATCTTCATCGTCGCCCTCGGCATTTTTCCAGCCATCGATCTCGATGGGAACAACCGGCTGGCCGTCCTTATCCAATACAGTCGAATTGTCTGCATCTGCGCTTGGCTCCGGCTCGGGTTTGGCAGCCTCGTCGGCCGTGGTCGGCGACATTAGGTCTATAACGCTTTCAGTCTGCAGCGAGGTAAGAGTTGTGAGGAAATTTCGCGTAAATTCGGGATCTTCCCTTGCAATATTGTGTATATTAATGTCTGTCACCAATACACCGCGCACCATTGACTCGTCCGTCTTTACGCGTTGCCGCGAGCTAGTCACAATATTCGAACGGGCCGCGTATTTCGAATAGACGATGCGCGCCATGAATATATTCTTACGTAACTTGCACAAATTTCGCAACATTTTTTTTGTTGTAAAATTGTAAACGTATTACCTTATTTGACACGCGTAGAAAATATAAATATTATAGTTACTTGTATTTTGAAATAGAGCTGATGATAGGCCGAAAGTTGTGACTGTTTTGAGACTATGCCCCAGTTCGAACTGACAAAGAAAGTTAATTTCTATGGCAGCGGCTACTTGGGTGTTTAGAAACTACAGAAACAATCATATAACACCTGAACTGATAAGGAATATGCATGTTTCCTCTTCAGCTCAAAGATTTCATGGTGTAAGTAAAGCTTGTTTGGAATTTTTAAGCCTTGTCTGTTTCGGACTCTCCATTGCCTTTAATCTTGAGGTTATTTCACGCTCGATTCTTGAGCAAACCATGGTGTGGTCAATCGTCACGCCAAAATTATGGCTGTACTTGTTGCCAACGATTTAGCTGTGAAAAAGCAGAAATTTCTGGCATTGTTCTGCTTAAAAAGGAAAATGAACTCCATCGAATGCGATCCCAAGCAGAAATTGCGTAAGGAACGAAACAAAAATAATTTAATTGGAAAAGCCCACAGAATACAATGCCATAAACTGCAAACAAATGGAGTAGAGAGAGGCAGAGCTTGTGCGAGACCGAGTTGTAGATTTAAAACACACTTTGTCGGGCAAACTGGCAGCTAATTACGTTGATTTTCTCTCTCTCTCTCACTCTCTATTTGCGTTCCGAGCAGGCCCGACAAACAATTCCTTGCCAAATTATCTGCTAAATCAAGCAATTTCAATTCAAGCAACGAGCCCAGCACACAAAGCAAATGTGACGATATTTCCGAGAGACGATTCAGAAACGTTTTAGCCTGTGTCCAACGTTTTTTTATGTGCTCAGCATAATACACAAATGACTATGTTCATGTGTGTGAGTGTGAGCACATTACGGGGTAGGTGAACTTCGCCGCAATTGAAGTCTAAGTACGCAGCGCAAGATGATGCCCCCGCGTGCAAGGGCGAGTATTGGCTCCAATTCCCTTCGGTGATTTGCCATTTCGTAAGATATTTGCATAATGTTTGTGCCACGCTTTCCACATACTCCAGCCTGAAATCTGAAGAAGGGAGAGAACTCGCACTAAGCAGCTGCAGCAGTTGCAGTCGCAGGTGAAAATTCGATTAAAGCAATTTTTTTAACGAGAGTAACTTACGTAGAGCAAGAAATTTAAAATGCTTGAGATACAAATGTTAAAATTTAAATTGAATTTAAAATTTCGTACCTGCAAATGTAGAATCAATGAAATATTTTCCTTTATGTGAATTAAGCTCACAATTCCTGCATTATGCTGCTCGAACAAAGACTTTAAAGCCGTGTAAAGTACCATACAGCGAATTCAAAGCGATTTGTGAATAAATATTTAAACAGGTACAACAGGTACATTTCGTATTGAGTACAAATGCGCCATTGTCTAAGGCGACAAGCGTATGCAAGTATAAGCGCGCACACACACACACACAGCGTGTTTGTATTTGCACCAGTAAGCAACCAATGCAAAGGGAAAATTGAGCGCAAATAATAAGCATTGAAAATGATATTGACTCGGCGGGCGATTAGCCCGCCCCTATACTCCGCTATCTGCCCCCGCCCTGCCTGCTGCTGTCTGCGGCAGCACGATTTATGCAACGCAAACCCGGCAAACAATTATCCCGATAAAACGTGATTGATTATGTAAGCATGGGTTCTGCCTCCGCACCGGTCTTCTTCCAGCCTCGACTTCTCTTCGCCTCCCTTTTCGCAACAGTTTCCGCTTCGCTCTCGGAGAGCCGAAATTTTCAATCAGTGCAATAATTAGATGTCCTTCTATGAGTTCAATGGAGCGTGCAAATTTTCAATCAAGTCCAAGGCAAACTTTTCTGCAGCAATAAAAATATATGTGACTCGGCGGCAGGCAGGGTGCGGAGGCAACAGTGGGCCCTCGGCATCTGAAATCTACTTAACCAAATTGATGACAATGCGATAAGTCAGACGGCGAGTTAAGCCGCTTAAATGCTTATAAACTGCCAGTCGAAGCGGGCCAAAAAATATGATTCCCCATTAAGCCTGGCACCGAGTCTATGGATTGCTCCCGGAGCAGCGGCACTAGGTAGTTGCGTGGCAGGCTGTAGGTGAGTGGGAAGTAGGATCCCCTTTTTTCGGCTTGCTATGCGAATTATATGCGTTGCATATGCTGGCTGGCTGCTGCCTTGGCGTAGCATAAATTGTTGTCATGCCACAAGCCGCATTAAATTCAGCAGCGGCACGTACAACAATTTGAAGCTCTCATCCTTTGGCTGAGCTGCGGCAGGTAAGCGAGTGCCGCAGACAAAGAGACTGTACGCGCGAAGGCGAGGAGGAGGAGGTGGTGTGGAAGCAGCGAGCATAGAGAAAAAGATTGTCATAAATATATCAAACATTCGTTCGTGCCATAAATAAGCAAATGCGTGCACTTTCTTGCCATAATTGGCAATTTGCGTTCTCTTCTGGTTTCTCGTTAGTTTTCGACTAAGTTCTATTCCTCCCTCTCTCCCACCGCCATTCGCATTTGGACGCGTGGCCTTTGTGCGTGCCTTTGACTTATGACCTCCGATTACAGCGGCAAGCTTATTAGCCGGCACAAGTGTCACACGTAACTTCGAGAGCAGTTATTTAATAAACTAGCAGAGAGCTCTTAAGTACTCACTAGCCCTGCCCAAGGAATTCAGTTAACTGCAAATATTGTTAGAAGCGCAAATATCAACTACTTTTAATTTTCTCTTGTCTGCTACGATAACTCGCAATATCGATAAGCGCTTGCCCAACCGATCGCAATTAACAACACTGCAGGTATTTAATTTTTGGTATTTTTGATTGTTGTGACTTATCGATTTATCTATCGTGTTTATAACTAAATTAACTGCTCACTTTTCACAATCACGCAAATGCGAGCATAATTTATTAGTCGCACAACTTTTCAAATCGTTTTATCACTTTTTACAGCACTTGCGAAAACACTTTGTGACACTTGGCCCTCCGATTTTCCGCTTACAAATTGTCTAGGCAAACAACATTTTCCGCACTGCCGGTCAACGTGCCGTCTTTCCGTGCCATGCCCATTACCATCACGCCCACCCGCTTGTCGTTCTCGCAGCAATTCGCGTCCAGAAATTCGGCAGTCTTTGAATTTTTAAGCTATTCAAATTGATTTGCTACATGAAATATTTTCTATAAAGTCGCTTTGCGTCGTTTGCTCTGCCATCTTACGGATTTTCCGATGCTGTCTGTCTCTGGGTGTGTGTGTGTGTGCGAGAGTGTATCTGTGTGTTTGAGCGTGTCTTTGCTTAGGAAGATTTCTCATGACATTTGCCATTTGGAAAATATTTTTCTTTGCTCGCTGCGACTGCAAAATATGCCAAGCGGCGTGTTTCCAGTTTCCTTTTCAATTCAATATTGTAAAATTGGCGAAGTTTTAGGGATAAGAATAGACGAGCAGGCAGGGATATTTGGAGTAAGTCCAGAGAAATCGATAGTCGGAACTGTTGCGACATGCTGTTGGCATTGAATCGTGCCCAAGCTGCAGTTTGTTGTACGTGCAGCGGCAGCCCAAAAGTCAAAGTTGTCATCTATATGCCCTCCACTTCGACGTCATCAATGGGCAACCGCCGCCACTTGCTCCCTTCCGCTTCACTTCGCACGTTTCGTAGCTCCAACTCTAACTGGTTGCCATTTGCGCCGAATCTGTTACTGTCTCTCTGTGTGTGATTGGGATGGGGTGTGCGTGTGTGTTTGTGTGTGTGCGGGGTAACTGATTTATGACACTCAAATGAACTTCGACGCTGACGGAATAAATTTCTAGCGATTTTTGTGTTGAGCTTTCGATTTGTTTTGCATTTCTATTTTATTCCCTTTAATTGAAATTGGAAATGTTATCCTGCCATTGCTAGTTTCTTCCGGTTTTACATTTTCTTAAGCAGCATCAGTTTTGCGCATCATTCTACGAGCGAGGGTATTTCGGCTTGAGTATGCTTGAAATTCAAGTTATCCCTTGTTTATGTCTGCACAACGGTATTTTGCTCTGTGCTCTGTTGCGCTTGGAATTTATATCTGCACATATGCACGCGCGCTCGTGTTTGTGGGAGTGTGTGTGTACGTGTCCGCGCACGTACGTCTAACGCGAATTCGTCAAGTGAAATCTCCGAATTTTTGTTTTGTTTCACTCGCACTTCTGTCTTCAGACTTCAGTCAATTTTGACATTTACGCGTTAAAGTTGCCATTCCCATTGCGACGGCGACGCTGCGGCTGCGGCTGCAACAACGACTGTTGCTGCTGCTGCTGCAGTTTTTGGTTGAGTGATTTTCACTCTTCTATGCATACCCTGTAAAGTTGTGGCTGTTGGGGTCGGTGTGGAGTCAGCTTTCTAATAAAATTGTAGCATACTTTTGTGGTGCTTTGAATGGGGCTCGTGAATTAATTTATCTTACTTTACCAAGAAATTTTCAATTACTAATTACATATGTGGATAACTGTGAGTCGAGCTCAAGGATAAGCTGTGTTTTTTTCTATCTATCAATTTGGCGCGTTGGCGTCATAAAAAGCTTACTCGACGCCCCATGCTTGTAAAATAACTGATGTGCAAATGTTGGGAATCTAGTTGCGTTCACCTTGACAGAGCGCGAATGATACTATAAAATCGCAAGTCCTGAAGGTTGTCGGTCGTTACAAGTTGTTGCAGTTTCAGCTTGTTTGTTTAGGTTTGAGCAGCATGGCTAGGCAATATAAGGTAACTTTTGCAGTTTGCTATGAAGATGATAATTTCGCAATTGTAAATTTATTAAAACCCAAACTTTAACTTTCAATTTTCTGTTTAACGTTTGTTGTCTAGGACATGGTCAAATTACCCTGGTTACTATTTGCATTAGCAGAGGAAACAGGGGAAAATAAACATTGTTAGGATTTAGTACATGTACCTGCCACATGAATGTAAGCAACAGCAGTGGCATCTGTAACAGCAGCTCAAAAGGATTGTTACAGCGCAAGAATTAATAGTTCCTAAAAACCCCAATCACAAAACATCCCAACAGCAATAAGGACATTTCTGGATTGCTAAAATTAACAGCAGCTGGTAATAACAGCCACTAACAACAGCCGGAAGGACATTTCAGGATAGGAAATTCATAGCTAACATAAGTTCAAAGCTTAACAGCAGCTGGTAATAACAGTTTCAAAAAACCTCAATCACAAAACATCCCAAAAGCCTTAAGGACATTTCTGGTTTGCAAGGATTAACAGCAGATGGTAATAACAATCACAAAACATCCCAACAGCCGTAAGGACTTTTCAGGATTGTAAGAATAACATAGGAAATTCATAGCTTACATAAGTTCAAAGCTTAACAGCAGCTGGTAATAACAGTTTCAAAAAACCTCAATCACAAAACATCCCAAAAGCCTTAAGGACATTTCTGGTTTGCAAGGATTAACAGCAGATGGTAATAACAATCACAAAACATCCCAACAGCCGTAAGGACATTTCAGGATTGTAAGAATAACAAAGGAAATTCATTGCTACCCCTACGCACGAACTGTTATTGCCCGATGGCGGCTAACATATTTTCGGAGTTGCGGCGAATTCGCAACGTATTACCAAAAGCTTGCGCAGCTTGTTGCTGCTGCCGCCGCCGTCGCTTTCTTCTTGTCTTCTGCTGACAGTCGCGTCAATTGGCAGTGGGTGCCACTCGCAGACGATTCTACGCTACGTAGTAGCAGTACCCAAACGGAATTCCGGCGCTACGGAAGTGCGACGCGAGTCTGAGTAAAACGCGCTTACGCGACGTGAAGCAAGAAAAACGTCGAGTGTTTGTCGAGAACGTAACGGTAAACGAGTTGAGGCAGGCCAAAAAAATAAACAAATAAAAACGAAAATATTTTTAAAGTGGCCAAAAAGGGAAACTGTTCGTGTGTGTCTGTGTGTGTGTGAGTGCAATAATTCAAGCGTCAGGCTGAGCCTGGCACGCGGCTCTGATCTGACTGTGTGTGCGTGTGTGTGTCTGCCAGTGCAGTGTGCAATAACGACAATAGAAATTTAAATATTCATGAACCTGTCGATTGTGAACTTGTGTCGCCCGTGCCGAATGTCGATTGTGTGCCGCAGCTATATTCGCACGTCAATCTCCGCAGCAGCAACAACAACAACAACAGCAACATTTGTGTCAAATGTCAACAAGCTGCCCCCCTACTCCTCGCACCCCGCACTCCCACACGCAATTGTGGGAATTATGCAAGCATTTTTGCGAGTGCAATTAGCGCGACGAGCTCGTGAATTGGGCGAAAACAATTCACAATTGACAGGCTACATTTGTCGCAGATTAAGCATGATGTGCTGTAACTAATACATGTATCATATGCCTACGCGTGCGTATGTGTGTGTGTGTTGACCTCCCCCCCCCCACTCTCCGCTCTTCACTCGTGCGTGTCAAAGTAAATAATCGTTGCGCCGACCACAGTCACTTGGTTGCCTTCCTCTGCCTTCCCGCTTCTACGCGCTGCCAAATAGTTGGCTCGCTCTGGGAATTTCATCAATCCAGCGCGGGCTGGGGCGGCAGCAGGGCAAGTGGTTAAAGGGCTCCCAATCGTGTGATTTATGTGCCGTCATGCGTAAGCTGTAGCATCCATTTGGGGCAAAGTGTTCCCCCCCTCCCCGTTGGCAGTCGCTTGTAAATCACAAGTTCAGCCAAAAAAATAACGCAGGCAGCCCAATTCACCTGGCTGTAGGTTTTAAAGCAACCATATGTGCCTGCGCTGCAAAGTAGACAAAGTAGAACGAGCGCAGCAATCAAGCGCTGCAAAGTAGGCAATGGAATTTAGTTGCAATTGCTCTGTTCAAAATTAACAGTTTTATGTTAATTACATGTTGATTATAGAGTGCGATAGACAAGCTCGATAAGTTTTAACAGTTTTTAGAGCATGGATTTCAAAAATATAAATTGAGTTTTAAAGACAATAAATTGAACGTGAACTTCTAACTAGAATTTATGGAATATGCAACAAACTTCTCAATAAATGCAATTATTTTGCCTTTTTCGTTGCATTGTCAACTGTTTTACGCTTGAATTTTTGCACAGTTTAAATCTACCTCAACGTACACGGCCTCTACAGCATATTGCCAGTCCAATCTCAAGTATAACCCACTCCAAATACAATACAATTGCTGCCTCCGGCCAGCTCTCCGCATGACAGCAATGCGAAACCAGTCGACTGAACGGGCAGCAGGTGACAGCCGAGACAGGTGGCCAGCGGGATTCATACGCTTGACACCTGGTCAAGTGGCTTCGTTTAGCCGGACAGGCAGACAGGCGAAGAACGTTCGTCAATGTTTTACGACTTTGGGCAGCGCGAAAATCAATCAAATCCGCACAAAGGCCAAATATATACTATATGCTTGAATTACGTACACTTGTACATATATATATATATATATATATATATATATATATATATATCTAAGTGTATATATATATTGGCAGATATTCGAGCTGGGCAACGCTTGAAAGTGAAGCAATGTCTCGACTTGAGCGAGACAGAGTCAAAGCAGGCACGTGCACTTCAAAGACAATGTGGACAGACAGACACACACACGCACACGAATGCACACACTCGCAGCTCGACACATATAAAAAAAACCTGCGACTGAATACAAAATAATATGCAGCGTTTCTTTACGCAATTCGACCTTTTGCCTTGGGCAAAGTCGCTTAAGTCAGCTTTAATTTGCTGCGTAACATGCAGTGTATACACTCACACACACACACACTTGCTGACCTGCTGTCCCGCTCACACTAATTAACTCAAAAGCAGTTGGCTCGCGCGCAGGTGCCTAATGAAGAGATTTGCCTGTTCTGACGTTTTTGAGCACTCGAATCGAATGCATAATTGAATTACCCGGCATCCCGTGCCCATTCATTACGTCTAATCTCGCTTTACACACACTCATGCACTGCAGTCCATATACTATTCATAACTACTAATAATATGCCTAATCATACGCGGCGTATACTTAACGTTCACTGCGAGGGAGAGAGAGAGAGCGCGTTAAGAGCGAGGGGCGAGGCCTGAGCAGCTTCTGTTCTTTTGCTAATAATTCATAAACACGCGCCTGTTAACAGCTAAGTAAACACACACGCACACACAAAGCGACACACGTGACCTTTACACACACGGACTGCGGCAGGCGGAGGGAGAGAGTGCGAGAGGGAGAGGGACAGGGACAGCCTGTGGCCAAAGAAAAGTCGAACAAAGACTCAAGCCGCTTAGCCCCAAGGATCTCTTGGCGGTGTCTCACAAGCTGTCGCTGCGGTTTCAAGACAGGCACAGACACACACGCACACACACACACTCACAGACAGGCGCGCACGCACACAATTATGCGCATTTAGTCTCACGCACGAGTGTAATAAAACGGCGCCTATTTTTATGCTACAAATTGTTGCTGCAGCTGCTGTGGCGAACAAAGAGAGGGAGAGGGGCAGAGATGGAGAAAGATAGAGAGCAAGTAAGAAAAGAGAGAGAGGGAGAGAGCGGTACGAGGCAGACAGAGCGCGTGAGGAATGAGCAAAAAGCAGACAACTCGCAGCTTTTATGTGCATCTTTTGTATTATTTTTCGATACAGGTTTGCAGTAATATAAGACATAAATATGGCGTATAAATACCGTAACATGCAGGCAAATTAATTTTATGCATATTTTATATATTGATAAAGGCCCAGAGGCGGTGGGGGGGGGGGAAAGAGGGGCGAGAGTGCGCTGCAAAGCTCAAGCGTAGCAGAGCAAGGCAGTAGAGTAAGAAGCAGAGAGAAGGATTGTCGCTCAGGGAGAGAGAGAAGACAATGGGCAGTGAGAGTGTAAGAGAGATAGAGATAAAGGTGGAGACGAGACAGAGGCCACGTAAAACCTATGCAAACGTTGCCTCAGCTGCAGTTGCTCTCGCTGAGCACGCGGCAGAATTTAACAACGCGACTGAAGCAGCAAAGAAACAAAAGCAGCGCAAACAACACGCTCAGCACACACACACACACACGCAGCACACACACACACGTAGCACACGCACACACTCGCACAGCACACACGCACAATACATTTTCTCAATTTAAATTCAGCTTCATAAATAACAAATTTTTCATTTATTTGTGGACTTTTGCATATGCAGCAGCAGCAGCAGCAGTAGCGGGGTGAGGAAGCGGGCGGGGGAGAGGCAGAGATAGCGGCAGTAGAGCAGAAACGATAGTCGTGCCGATAGTCATGCCGATAGTCGCGATTTGCGGTATTCCGCCCGATTGAATGAGAAGCCGCCATGTTGTGGCACGTGTTGAATTTCAATTTCGACGTAACGTTAATTACGAGATTCATTTAAGGCAGACAGAGCGAGAGCGAGCGGCGAGAGCGAGAAGGAGAGGGAGGAGCAAAAGCCGCAGACCGCACGCAACGCCCGCAACGCGATAATAAATCATTTACCTTTATTGTCGAGCAAAAGTAAAAGTTGGTCAAGTTCGTTGAGGAAGAGAAGTAGCTGAAATAGAAACAGAAAGAGGAAGAGCAAGGAAAACAGAAGAAAAAGCGGGAACAACGCAGAAAAAAAACAGGAAAAACTACATGAAAAGCGGCATTGTTTGTAGTGCAGTTTTTTGTCAGCGCGCGATTGGCAACTGATAAGGATTAAGAGATAAAGAGAACGGAAGGAGTGAGAGGGCGAGAGAGAGGGCGAGGGAATGCTGCACACCGCAGAACAAAGGCAGCACACACACACACACAGAGAGAGACACAAGCAAAGCTGAAACAGGTCAATAAGGTGAAGCTTAGAGAGAGAGAGAGAGAGAGAGAGAGAGAGAGAGAGAGAGTTAGACCGCGAAAGCAATTAAGTTGAAAGAGGAAAAGCGAGAAAGTGACGTTGGCTAAAAAAGGCAAAAAAATAAACAAGCGTAGAGCAGGATAGAGAGAGATTAAGTGAGAAAGAGAGAGAGAGAGATAGGGAGAGAGAGCGAGCGAGAGAGTAGGGCAAGTGCTGCCTGAGCAGGTGAGCAGCCCGCTCGAGTGTCAAGTGCCCGCAAAGCGAGCGCGTGAAAGGGACAACAACAACAAATGAAACAACAACGACGACACAACTTTTTGTATATCGTCACTTTAGCGCCGTAAAGGGAATGAAAAGTGGTGAAAAGCGGTGAAAATCAGTGAAAAGACTCGAGCAGAGTGTCGAATTTGTTCAGTTTGTGTCAAAACGGAAGTGACACCGGATATGCAAATGGCGGCCATCAATGATGGCGGCATGCGCATTGTCAGCTACGCTCTAACGGCAGTCAAAGCAACAACAGCAACAGCAGCAACAGCAGCAACAGCAGCAACATAAGCAACAAGTGCAGCAGCAGCGACGCAGCAGCGGCAAACTTCAACTACGCGCGAGAAAACAATTAAACAATTGCTGAATGCCTGCAGAAACAGTTATTGCTAAACTGCAGCAGCAACAGCAACAACAGCGGCAACAACAGCAGCAACAACAGCAGCAACAGCAGCCGCTGGCAAAGCAACAACAACAACAACAACAACAACAACGAGACGCAGTCGAAGCCGCACAGAATTTCAATATAAATTTATGCACGCCCTTGCGTCGCTGCGGCGTCGCAGCCACTGCACGTAACATTAGTTGTGCTGCCGACGGCAACAGCGACGCCGCAGCAGCAGCAGCAGCAACAGCGTGCAGTAGTAGCAGAAGCGGGCAGCGAGGCAGCGGCGCCAGAGCGGCGACAACGTTGCGAGCTGTTATTATAATAATGGCGTTAGTTTTTAGCATAATGCAACAGCAACAACCACAACAACAGCAGCAGCAGCAGCAGCAAGTGCTGCACTGGCCATTCTCCAACGGTAAGTACGCACTCTCGCACTCTCTTTTGCGCTCACTTGCTCTCTGACCGCGCTGTGCGGCGGGTGCTTTTGGTGCGTGGCTAATACACTTCGCTGTGTTGTTGCTGGCGCTATAAAAAATTTGTGTTGCATACTTTTAGCTGCTGCCATAATATTTCACAGCCACGCAAATTATGTTTACGTGCGTGTGCAAAGCAACAGCAACAGCAGCCGCGTGCTGCCGAGTGAGAAAGCGAACGCGAAAAGTTCGCTTCTAACAGTTCAAATTGCATTTAATGCATAATGCAAAGCACTTAAAAGCGGCAGCAGCAATATTTTACAATTATTTTCAATTTAAGTTGTTACTCTTTTGAATAATGTTTGAGAATTACCTTTTTCTAATTTATGATCAGCAGGTTGACTGCACTTTC
This sequence comes from Zaprionus inermis, assembly GCA_018151445.1. Lineage (NCBI taxonomy): Eukaryota > Metazoa > Arthropoda > Insecta > Diptera > Drosophilidae > Zaprionus > Zaprionus inermis. The sequence goes on along the minus strand of JAECXD010000869.1, from coordinate 1,084,193 downwards.
CCTTTGTTGATGTTAATGTGCAGAGCCCTGTTTATGATATGCAAATTGTCGCTGTAAATCAATTGCACTAATTAATGAACTCAAATTACCCACAGTGTGCAGTAATAAATTAATAAATAATAATAAATTCTAAAATATATTTAATTGGGCTTTTCTTCGTACCATAGGTATGAATTAACTTACACATCAATAGCACGCGATGCCTACCATCACTAGGCACTTATCGGCTTGCAAGATCCCATGCATTTGTCGACTTCTAACATTACCAGCAAGTGCTCTACATATGCTGTTAATCTGTTAACATTCGCTGTTTTGTTCGAATGGCATCGCAAACATGTGAATGCATGCTTAATTATTTCTGCCTATGTTTACATTTCAATAACTTTCGTGTATATTATCGGATTTGTGCATCGTACGTTTTGTTTGATATCTATTCTCATTAGCATTTATGCTCATTCTACATATGTACGTATGTAGGTCTGCTTATCTGACAGCTTCCATCTAGAATTATTGCGCATATAGCAGCATATTCTCGTCAGGAATTGACCACGAATCGTCGCTGTGTATGTACATATGTATGTATGTGTAATTATCACTGTGTGAGTTTGCTCTGCAGTGCACGCACGCACACAAGCGAAGTTCCTCTTAGTAACTTTCCACTTTCCATTCTGTGGCATTCTGCGCGTTCTCTGATTTATGGCATGCTCATTGTCTAGCTTTGTACTGGCAGTCGGACTCCTCCCCCTCGCCGCGCCACTGCAGCTCCTTGTGTCGGCTGTCTGTGCAGTTATACCGCAATAATCTTGTTTTATTAGTCTCCAGCGTAATTTTTCTACACTTATTTCTTTGCTACGCTATGTTTCAAGCTGTGTGTGCCGCGCAATACCCTGTAACCTACATTAAAAAAAACTATAAACAATTTTATGGAGTCTTTTTTGATATTAAAGTGACCAGATTTCGCAATTGTATGCATTGACGCCTACCATAGACGAATAAAACCAATCAAGACATTGCAATGTTAAGTTTCGATAAAAACCCAATTTTTAAAACTGGAACGCGACACTGGGTTGATCAGTTCTTTCGCATCTTATCGCATAGGCTTTATTTCGTCTATGAACCTACCAACGATGCTTGACAGCACAAATCGATTTTTGGTTTGGATTAAATAAATAAATAAACATCGTAACGCATTCCAGCTCAACTGTAAAGTTTGAAAGACTTGAGTCTTTGAGCTTAAAAAATAGCTGTGTTAGTTGGGGCAGGGTATATGCGCGCCGCATATTGACTACCTTAAATGCTTCTCTGTTTGTTTTTGCGCTGCCATCCATAGGGATGACTTGTGGCCGTGTGCTGAATACGAAGTTTGCATTGGCTTCGAGAGCGTGCGCTGCTAGTTCGGGTTTTTATCTTATAAATAATTCATTAATATTTTTCAATTGATTTATCCCCATTTGTTGTTTTTTTCGCAGTCAGCTCAATGGCAAAATTTGTCAATGATGAAATGTGTGTTTCCGATGCCAAGCGAAGGCTTTGCTTTCCAGCTGTCGTAGTCGAAAAGAAGAAAAGCGAATTGCTACACAAGTTTTCTTCGCAACAGGCCCAGTAAGCTCTCTCCTCCCGCCCCGCCGCAGTCGCAATTTATGGCGCTTAAAGCGACGCCTTAAAGTTTTGCAATGTGTCTGCGAGAGTTTCACGCAAAAAGTTCTACAATTTTTGGGGGCCAACTTTATATTAGCATATAGTACAGTTCAGTTCAGTTCGGCTGTAGCCGCCGGGCAGCCGAGAATTAATTTGAAAAATTTCAAAAAATTCTTCTTCCTTCACTTTCACTCATTGCACTCAATTTAAGCTGTGCCGCACACGGAGACGGCGGGAGGAAGCAGCAGGCTCCGCACTAGATTTTCCGCTCGAGCGCTAATTATGTGCCCCAACTTGTATGGGGGGAGGGTGCGAAGAGAGTGTGGTATCATCATGCAACGAAGCCGCATCGTAAATATTTTTGCTAATGACCGGGGCGAACATTAACAAATCTTCAAAAAATGTTGTACTGCAAATTTTGCACTAATTAATGAAATTTATGTCGGTCAACTTTTGCGTTTCGCATGAAAATGGGGCCAAGCCTGGCGAAACCTTAAAAGTGAATTGCTCTGAAACTTGGAGACGGGCTAATTGAATGCTATAGCTTGGAGTGGAGGGGAAGTGACTAAGGGGGCAGAACTTGAACTCGAACTGGAAGCCGAAGCCGAAGACGAAGACGAAGACGATAAATTAATAGTTTGAACATTTTGTGCGGGCGCAAAGTTTGCACTTATGAATTTTGTTTGCTGCTGATTCGCACAAAATGTGTGGATTGTGTGTGGGTTGTGTGTGGATTCTGTGGAGGCACTGATTAATCAGTGAAACGTATTGCTGCCCTTCTCTTTCGAATTGGCATTTCCCCCCACTTGCAGTCCTAATTTATAGCCCATTGAGTTTTATTTTATTGTAGTCGATTTTGTGGCGAAATCTTCGAGATATTTATACTCGATTAAACCTGTATGGCATCGAGAAGGCATTTCATTTACTATTATTACATACATCTGCTTTAAACTGGATTACCTAATGCTATTTAGCATATAACCAATTTTATTCCCATGCTTGACAAAGCAAAACCAGCTCATCCTGCGGGCACATCCTGCGGCACACCCGGAGCTAAACGGTGACCATTACTGTGTCTGCAGTGGAAAAACTTGAATACACCCCCCCCTTGCTGCACAGCTGGAAAATTAGGTCAATTGCGCGTAGGGCGCGTGGCATGGAATGCGGCATCCTGTGTGGCCGGATATTGCCATGTTTTTGCATATTACACATACGCCGCGTCGTCCAGTGTCAACGTTAAACAAAATATATGCGCATTTGTTCATATACGAGAGCACACTTTATATGCACATACATATAGACGCGTCTGTGTGTCGTGCAAAAACTACAAAAAGCGTGCGATAAATTTCAGCCAAGTCGCGCAGAGCCGAGTCCCAACTGTCGGGCAAAGTTTTATTTTGGGCCGGGCAGAGATGAGAGCGCCCCCCCCACCAAAACTTGCGCATATAATTTACACACGCACAATGGATAAGACCAAGACCCTCTCTCGCTTTGGCCAAGGCAAGCAAGCAGGGGGTTAACTTGGCCAACTTATTTAGAGAAAACTCAACTCTCGGTGTCGACTGCTTAAAACTACAACCGAAATTAAATTGGGCAAAAGCACTGGCAAAAAACGACATGCAGACGAATGGGCAGACGGGACAGACGCGTTTATAAATGCGTTTGCAGACGGGAAAAACGTGGCACAAAATGAGAGAAAAAAATGTAACAGCGCCAAAAAAAATATAACAAAAACCGGCACTAATAACGTGAAACTTTATTAATTTGCTGTCGACGAGACGAGAGAGCGAAAAATTTACAGCTTGCTAATTTGGTAAATTTGGTTTTCTAGTATTTTTCAGTTTGCTTTCACTTTGCAGTGTATTTATTCGATACCCCGTAGTATGAATATATAGAATATGTATGGTTTCATAGTTCTTTTCAGATTTTTGAAGTTTCTAGAGTTTTTCGGCCGTTGATCTCTGGAACTAGCTGAGGTAGAGCATTAACATAGCAGATATCTCTGTATAAAAATATAAAGTATCTAAATCATATTTTATCGCTGATCTCTATAACTAGAAGAGCTGTATGTACATGAATTATTTTATTAGTATGCTAATCCGGTTTAAATCCTTTTCCAGCTAAACAAAGCAACCAGTTTAAATTTGTTTTTTGCGAGAACGCTGTAACAAGATAAGCTAGAGTTATCAAATTTATTGTGTGTATGTGCTATATTGCTTATAATCTAATACGGCTTAGCTTCTTTTCCAGCTACACAAAGCAAACAATTTAAATGTGTTTTTAACGTTGATCTCCACTACGATCAAAAACAAACGGAGCTCTATTTGCTCTATAAATGTCACACATATATCCAAGTCAAGCTACCTACTGGATATCTCGCAGTCACATCGCAATTCCTAAGGTTTTTTCCGCTCTTTTTTCGCACAAGTCCAGCTGACGCGATTTTGGCCACACACACAAACACACACAAACACACACAAACACACACATACATCTTTCTTGCTTTTTGCCGCTCCCGCATTGCTGCACTTTGTATCTGCCTGTGCCATCGCATATTTTTGCAGTCCCGCAACGTCAACGCATTGCATTAATTAAATTGCAATTTTTAGTTGGATTTTCTTAGCTTTTTTTTAACGCTTTTCCGCTCCCTCCCCGCCATTTCAACGCTGGCATGTTAATTTCGTACTTTGTTGGGCCATTCTTATTTCTATCTCCTTTTTTTCTGCATCTACTCTCTCCTAGTTCTTTTTTGGTTCGTGTTTTATTCGACCGCGTGCTGCGTTCTTTTAGTGTATATTATTTTAAAATTAGTTCGGCTGCATAAAGTAGAGCGAGAAAAAAAGAAGAAATAGCAAACTGTTCGGCATGCATAATTGAAATTTCGCTGGGCAACGTCGGAAATAAGCTTTGACTTAAGACGGGACAGGGGCAAAGTGTGTGTGTGTGAAGAATGCGGAAAATTGTGAAAACCCTAGGTTAAGTTGTAGTTGCAGCCTGGAAGCTGTATTTGATTCAGTCTGTATAAATGGAGTTTGTGTATAGGAAAAGAAATTGGCAAGTTTACATGGGCTAACTTCTTCGGCCACAACGCTACGTCTCTCAGTCTTGCTAAAACTATTTAATATTTTAATAATCATAAATAATATGAAATGTCTCCACATCGTGTAAGAAAATAATAATAAAATATAATAAAATAATAATAATAAATAATAATAATAATATAAATAAATAATAATAAATCAATAAAAATTACATAATAAAGTTAAATTCATATTTTCCCAGCAAGTAAATTATATTATATGCTAATAGTTAAATCAAGTAATCATATAAATAATAAATAATTTAACTGAAATCTCTATATCTTATAAAAAATTCAAAAGCTGAAAATATTTAAGATTTTTTATTTTTCCAGCAATTAAAATAAATGCTAAAAGTTGAATCAAGTAATCATTATAATAATAAATAATTTAACTTGGCTATCTATACCTTTAAATAAACCTTTAGAAATCTGTAAAAAATTAAAATTTGTGTTAAAAAAATTGAATATATATTTTTCCAGCAGTTAAAATAGATAACATACTAAAAGTTAAATCAAATAATTATAATAATAATAAATAATTTAACTTGATTGTCTATACTTTTAAATAAACTTTTAAAAATCTGTTCAAAATTAAAATATGTATAAACAAATTTTATATGCTAAAAGTTAAATCAAGTAATCATAAAAATGATAAATAGTTTATCTCGCTCCATATAATTTAATAAAATTTCAAGAATCTGCAAAAAAGTTAGGATTTGTTTACAATAATTTATATACTCTCAGCAATTCAAATTTGTGCCAGATAGTATTGTGTATTGTAGACAGTATGTATATATTAAATATAAGGGTATTTAACTTACAGCATGTTGTACGCAATTTATTTCTCCTTGAATTCGCATAAAATTAAATAAAATAAACTGCTTCCGCTTCCGGCTGCGGGTCAAAAGTCACACGGGTTAGGGTTCACTTAACCGGCTGCCCGAGTTTCCGACTCGAGTCGAGTACACGCTTTAAGTGCGGCTCGTCTTTAAATTGGCCCCCAATGGCAACGAGCTGCACGCCGTCAGCCAATTAACAAACGATTTGCTTGACTTATGGCAAAGCTTTTAGCTGCATGCGGATCTTTTAGGCCAAATTCGGCACTTCCGCCATCGAATTGGGCCCGTTTCGAGCTCGGCAAAAACAACAAGCAAAAATGGGAGAGTGAAAAGGGGAAAGGGGAAGAGGAAACGACAGACGTGGCACCTATACAACTTGCCACAAGTGCGGCGACTACGTTTATGTGTGTGTGCGAAACCTTGTAACCATAACATAAATATTGTGTGCAGAAACAATGGCCCAGCAGCAGTCGCAACAGCAACAGCAACAACAACAATAACCATAACGAGAAAAACACCCGCAACAACAACAACGACGACAACAGCCGCAACGCAAGTAAACACACACAAGGCAAGGCGGCATTACGCAGGCAAACGCGTTGTATACGAAAGTGCTTTGTGCGCGCAAGTGTGTGTGCGTCTGTGTGTGTGTCAGTCAGGCCTACAAAGTATGCCACAAAGAAGTCAGTCAACCGCAAAAGTTGTAACTGCGCAAGGAATTAGTTGCAAAAGAATTAACAGAAAAAAAATGAAAAAAAAAGAAAAAAATTATGCACATATTTAAAACATTTTCCAGACCTCAATTTGCAGGACGGAAATTTGTTGAAAATATGCATAAATGTGTATTAAGAAAAATTAAGTATTTAAATAGACGTAATTTTAAATATTCTAGCCAGATAAATTTACATCCTACATTTTTTATTTGTGGCTTTTTTAATTTTTTATTTTTTTTTTTTTTTTTTTTTTCTTTTTCCAAAATTTTCTAACTTTTTATTTTAGTTTTCCCTAGTCACAATAAATGAGTATTAAGGAAAATTGTGTATTTAAATAGAAGTAATTTTAATTATTCGAGCCAGATAAATTTGCATAGTAAATTACTTTTTTGTAAAATGAAAAAGTATATTTTTTAAACATTTATTTCAGCAGTTTATACAATTTTCTAAGTTTTTATTCTAGTTTTCTCGAGCTACAATAAATGATTTATATATTCATTTCATTATTTTCTACACTTTTCTTATTATTCATTTTATTTTCGCACTAAATGAGAATAGGAAAATTTTGTGTTAAATTATATTTTATTTTATGTATTCGAACCAGATTAATTTACAAAGTTAATTATTTATTTGTGGTATAAAAGATGAAGCTCTTTGTAAGCGTTTATTTCAACATTTTCTACATTTGTGTTACGTTTTATTTTATTTTTCCCGAGCTACAGTATTTTGTGTGAAATATATTTTATTTTACATATTCGAGCCAGATAAATTTACATAATAAATTATTTATTTGTGGAATAAAAAAGTACACTTTTTAAAAGTTTATTTCAGCATTTTCTACATTTTTCTTACTTTTTATTTTAATGTTCTCGAGCTAATCTCACTTTTCTATAACAGAAACAAGCAGGAGTGACAATAGCCTATTCTTCACATGGTCACATAGTCTATTTTTCATGGATTCCAAGTTTATTGTAGTAAATATGAAAAATGCAACTTCTAGCTTAAAAATTATACCTGCATCGATTTTTGTAGGAGAAGACTTCGCAATTCACACCAATAGAGTCAACAAACTTTGTGGATCTAGTTCTTAAGGTCCTTGAAATTTAGGCAGTTTTTTTTACATTTTTCAAACTTAATACCCTCTTATTTCATACACATTATAAATACACCGGCCCACGCCTAACCTCACTTTTCAAACACAATAAAATAAAAGCATTTTTATTCATTTCAATGGAATATACACTTTTTGTTGAGGCTTCGAGTGCGTTTTGAGCACTCTGCGCAAACAACGAATTGAACATTGTTTGTTTTTTTTTTTGGTTTTCGAAAACTTTTCCGCAGCTCAAGGTCAGAAGTGAAAAACTTTACACTTAGTACAGTTCGGTTCGCTTTTAGTTTGGTTTTAAGAGTGCACAAAGGGAAACTTTATTGGCCACTTGGAATTGGGTTGCCATTCGGGCGGAAAACATTCAATCGATTAAGTGTATAAAGATTTTGTAAGATGTTTCAATCACATGCTGTCAATACACACAGTTGAAACACACACTCAAACACACACACACACACATAGAGCTGCTCGTAAAAGTTAAAGCTGCAGCTGCAGCACATAGCGCAGTGGGAGCTGCTGCTGCTGCATCTGCTTTGTATTTATTTTAAGTTTCTGGGCATAAAAATAAAAAATAAAATAAAAATAAAAGTAAATGCAATACGCGCTGCATATAAAATTTACCACTGTGTTGCCTGCTCCTTGAGGCAGCTGCCTGCACTATCCGGCCAGGGTTGCCAGGGCAGGCGAGCCGGAGGGGGGGGGCGACTACCCTGTCGAGTTGCTGCTGTTTTTAGTGCAAATGGAATTGCTTTTGGCTGTCAAGTCTTGCGGCACGCCGGCGTTTGCCGCCCTTCCGCCCCTACCCTACCCTTCAAGGCAGCCCCTCTACGCTGCGCCCATGTGTGTGTGTGTGTGCGTGTGGGGGTGTGTGTGAGATTTGAGACTTGTGCGCTGTGCAAGGACATTGAAAGCCAGCGGCCAGAAAGAGACGAGAGACGAGAAAAACATTGCTGCGTCGTGCTGTAAAGAATTGATAAACAATATGAAAAGCGCATGCAAATAGGCAGAGGTCACAATAGACTGTTTACATATAGACACAGGCGAAAATTAAAGCATACACTGCGGGGCAGACACAGTCTGCAGCTTAGCTTACTGGGTGAGGCTAATGCGGCGACTTGTCTGCGTAAGCCTCGCAGATTACACACACATTTACACACACATGGACACATAGACCCGCCCTGCAGCCACACAGTTTCAGCACATACGAGCTCCATTTATTTTAATTTCTTAGTTTCCTTAGTGTCCTTTTACGCCGATTTGCTTGCCATTCGGTTGATATATGCAAATAAACCCGCCCGAAAATCTTAGTGTTTTTATTAACACTCACACACAGCTTGGGCGATTTTTTTTTGTACACTGTCCGGCTTGGCATTTATCTGGATTTGTATCTAAATTGTTTGGGCAAACTTTTAATTTACAGAGTACGATAGAGAGAGAGCGAGAGAGGGAGAGTACGAACTTTACTTGTTGGCATAGTTTAATGATTCACGACGATTCGAAAGTTTTATTTACATAGGTCGTGATTCCTGGAAGCGAGCTGAGGCAAAGATAATTTATCGTACAGCTGACAGAGCCGACAACAATTAGCCCAGAGAAGTTACAAATAAAGTAAAGTTAATAGTGGCAATAATTGAAATTGTTGCAATCTCGGCAACTATATGAGCTTGAGTTGGGAAATTTGGCAGTCAGCTGCCAAGTGTTGTCATCTATCGAATATTTATTAGCTGATAAGAGCTGGAGCGAATATTTAAAGCCATAAATAACATTTTATTTTCAATTTGCATTGTTAAGACCGTGCTACCGGCAAATAGCCTAAAAATTTCCGTAATTTAATATATTCAGCACAGTCAAACATATTTGTAACGAAAGAAAGAAATTCGCCGTAGGCACAATAAATCAATAAACTATTTGTTGCCTGCATTTTCAATAGACATTTTTAGGTCGGTCAAATGTTGAGTAGAATATTTGAAATAATTCTGCCAACTGGGAAAAGTTCAAGCTTCAAGGACGTGACCCCAAATCATCGCACGCCTGCCAAATAGCCGAATCTGAGCAAGCGCCCAGCACATCAGTCAATCGAGGCGGCAAAGTTTTATGCTGCTTTCTGGTCCGTTGCGGCGCGTCTAACCAAGCCAATTAATTTGCGGTTTACCTGTGCTTGCCATTCAGCAATAAATAAATAAATCTTGCACACCGCTGGCCAGACAAATAGCCCCACCGAGAGTGCGCGAGAGAGAAAGAGAAGAAAACTTTTCAAGTTGCGGCAAAGGTAAACAAGTTTCTTAAAGTTGTGTTTCAACCGCAAGTGCAGTATAGAAAGTTTTTCGGCATTGTTTCTATTCGAGTGAACTGCAGTGTAGCGGCTAAGGCAGATGCTCTGCCAATCTGCCAATCAAAGTGCGGCCAAAGTTTTATTTAAGACGTTTTTTGTTTAATTAACTTTTGTGTAGGAAACTGAATAACTGATATACAGTGTAAAGCTGTGTATATGTATGAGCCTGCTGAATAGGCAAATAGATGCAGCTGATTATTAATTAAGCTAAACCCAAATGCGATGCAGAGAATTAAAGTAGCGCCAAAAAGTATGCTACAAATATTTTGGTACAGCGCGCATAGACCTGAACTTGAGCCACTCCGCTGCAGTGGGTCCGTTTAATGCAGTCGAGTGTGTCAATGACGACACTCGAGCGCGGATGAACAAGAGCAGCGCGTAGAGCGAGAGACTGAGAGTGAGAGAGAGAGAGAGGGCAGCGAGAAGTAGAGCTGCAGTTGACACTGTCTTATGAAATTAGTTTCCTTTCGAGTCGACATCATCAGCCACTTGAAACGCAGCTGCCTCCTCTCTAGCTCTCTCTCTCTTTTCCTTCTCCTTTCTTGCATTTTTGTGCTGCGTAATGCACATATTTGTGCATTCTTTGCATGGACTATGCCCGAAGTGAGTCCTCGCAGTCAAGTTACGTGAGCAGGACAACGACGAAGCAGAAGCTGAGCTGAGCAGCGCATAAATCCAGCGCCGTCCAAGAACGCAAAACGTTTTTGTTTAACTCTGCACTTGACCCGGCATGAGGACAAGAGGCGAGGTGGGCCGGCAGGAAGATTTACAATGTCCACTCGCAGCTGGGCCGGGCAGGCAAGAAGCCAGCTAGTTGAAGAAGCTCAGGAGTTAAGCCCGTCTCTCTTGCTCTCACGCGCTCACTGTCTGTCTCTTTGTTTGACTTTTCCACTGGCGTAATTCCTGGCCCTGTCTAACTAAACGTAACATGTTGCACAACAGGCTCGTAATAACTGAAAGAGAAATCTGCTTAATTAAAGTGCAGACACCGAAACAGGTGAGAGGAAACACGCAATTCAGTTGGCTAGTCTCACCTTGCCCACTTCAGTACTTCAGTTTGGCCGGTTACCTGGATTGGCTTAGTCAGCAAACAGCAGGGACAACTCATTGTAATCCACAGACACTTGATTAAGTCCCCCGTCTACCGCCTTCATGCTCCATGCTCGGGCTCGACTTTGACCCGCAAGGTGAAAGGAATAATTTGTGGTCACTTTGCCTCTTGTAACTCACCCACTTGGCAAATAATGCTCATTTATAAAAAGGCAACGCTTTTCAATACATTTTATAGCACACTGCGCGAAAGTTTGCTGGTTGTTTACAAGTGACGTGCGTTATTTGATTAATATCGTGGGCAGTGCTGCCAGCTTTTGGGACGGGCATCATTGTACAAAAAAACCAAACAATAATTGCATAAAAAAACGGATAAAGCTAAAAAATTTTCATTAAAAAGCTAAAAACAAGCTAAAAGTATAATATCTTAAAATGAAAATTAAGCAACCACATTGAACATGATCGCTAAATTTGTAATTTAAGATACATTATATAGGCATCTCCAAAAAAAACGGAAAACGCTAAATGAATATAAATGCAATCCAGAATTCCCGCATTCTTCAAAAACAGCAAGATTTGACCGGAAAAAGTGAAATTGGCAGCACTGATCATAAGCTTGGCACGCTGAACAGCCTTTCGTGCGGTGTGTACACACGGATTAAGGTATTATTAAGATAAGCAGCAGCTGGTCACACTCTTTTGCGCGGGAAATAATATGCAGACTAAATTTGTGTCTCTAACCATATACAGCCAGCAAAATATACATTTAAAATGTTCGCTCAGTGTACCTGAAGGTCTGCTCAGGTTTCGAAACATTTTGCATTTGCGCTCCATTTGGCCAAAAAGCTTCTCGCCGGGTGTCCCTCTGATAGATTTGGTCAAATCGATTACGTCCATTTGATTGCTTTGATGTATGGCAACGGTTTTGATTTGTTGTGAGTTCAGCGCACTCGAATCTGTCTCTTTCTCTCTTTCCCTGGGTTTGATTGGGGTTTCATCTCCTGGCGTTGGTTTTAAATAAATTCACCGCAAGAGTAAAGGCACTTGTTAATACGCTAAATTGTTGCACGATGCAACAGTTTGCGTACAGTTGGCCAACCATTTGGCCGCAGCAGATGCACTGGCTAATCTATTTAAGCCATCATGCATCATTTCCACATGGTAGTTGTCCCCGGCGGCAGCGAGGGAGAGACAGAGAGAGGGAAAGAGGGAGAGAAACGAGACAGTTTGCTGCAGCAGAATGCGACAAGGGACATATGTATGTACCACCATTTCAGGCAGCTACTCCCGGTCTCGCCCTGGTAAGTTGTTGTAATTGTTATTGTTGCAGACAGCTGCAACACGCTGACACAGCCTCCCCAGCCCCCAGCCACACTGGGGTGCACTCTCACCCGAAGACCGGGGACCGAAACGAAATGAAATTCTGCCAGGCTGAGCCGCTACAGCAAATAGACGCAGCATTTAAGAGCTGCGCCCCAGAAAAAATTGTCAATTTCTCATGTCGTACATTAGAAATAAATATATATAAGGAATCCGCTTTATATATATATTTTATTTTGCCAGCTTAAATATTTTACAAATATAAATACTCGTCCCGTTGACTTTTTGGCAGTTCAGGCAGGAAGCCAGGAAGCTGTCGCATCACACACACACACACATACGGATAGACACAGCATGGAGCAGGCTGCTGCCGGGGCGACAACGTAACATAGCGATAGTACCACGAAAACCAACAATATCCAGAAGGACCTTTTTTGCGACGTCCACGTTGAATGTCGACCTAACGAGACATAGCTGCACATTTATTTCAAACATAAATGAAACCATTTCTACTTAGTTTACATGGCCATGTTGGATCGCTGGCTTCATGGAAACTATAAACAGAGTATAATAAGATTACTATAAAATTCTTATAGGTTCAGAGTCTACTCACGCTTAGTGAATAAATTTCAAGAGTAGGTTGCGTATGTGAGTTAGTAATGGTATCGTAACTGTTTCACTACTGCCGGTTGCCTTCCGGACTGCTCTCTTCCTTGACTGGCTTTACTTGCTGGAAAAGAAGAGTATTTATAGCACATTATAAATTAGATTTCAATCTCCCATACCAGTAGGCAGAGGCTGGCCAGTGCCTGCGGACTGGGCCGTAGCTTTCGCAGCTTCATGTATTGATGGACTAGCTGGTAGTGATAACTGTTGCCTTTCTCACGCAACATAAAATGCTCGGCGCGCTCCGTACTTTCCGCAGTGCGCTCCTCCTTGTAACGCTGATCGGAAATGTAGTTCTGTATGCCCAGGCTGTTGGCCACTTCGGCGTTTTCGGGCAACGATTCGGGTTTTGCTTTAAAGTTGATTAGATTGTTGCCACAATCTCGAATTATTCCGTTGTTCATGGGGCTCGGCGCAATACCGAAGTGCACCTGAACGAAGTCGTATTCGGAGAGTTCCGTTTCTGGAAAAATGGGCATCACAGCGAGGGGACGTGCTTTGCTGCCCATTTTGGTGGGATGACGTTCTATTGGTTTTTCGCTATCCACAAATGTTTGATTAATAATTTCCTTTTGCTCCTCCAAGCTCAGGGCTTTCATTTCAAGCTGTGCCGATTCCAATGGCGTCTGCAGCCCCGTTCGGGGACGTGGCAGGGCGCCCTTGGCAATTAACTCACGGCATACCTGCGCTCGTGTCGGTACGTTGTTCACCACCTTCGGCTTGGGAGTGTCAATATGCAGCGCTTCTATATCTTTCAGTAGTGCCGCATCCTTGGGATCCATTGACTGTTTTTCTGGATCGTTGCTGGGATTGTACGCATTCTGATTGATCAAATCAATGTTGAAGAGCAGGTGAAGACCTTTGAATTGATAGTTGAACTGTGTTTCCAGCTGCGGAAAGGACACTGGCTCTGTAGTGAAATCCATCAGCGTTTTGCCACAGGGCAGAAATTTGCACTCAACTGCCGGTTCCGGCATCTCTTTGTTGTAAGTTATGGGACAAACTAACTGCTGGCTGTGGGCGGGTAAGGAAAACAAAAATGCACAACAGCGCAGTTTACTCATTTCAAAAAGAACTTTACTTACAGTTTCTCTTCTCCCATTTTCGATTTGTCGTTTTCCTCATTTGCAGCCATTTTCTGAAAATTTGCCTTTGACTCGTCGTACAATTTGACTCGGAATAACTGAATATTTTCCACTTTCAGTGTTGCAAATTTCGCTTTTTGCGCTGGCAGTGTTGCTCTACTAAATCATAAGTAGCGGATATCGATTGACAGTTTCCTGCTGCCATATATATCGATATATTTGAATTGTTTTATTTTACGCAGTGTACTTATGAAAAATACGTTGGCTTAGCTAATTAAATCAGGCGGCCTCCACAGAGTGTCCGTTTCATTGTCAGTCTATTTTAAAGGACATTATCATAATTTTGCGCTTCAGCCTAAGTGCCCGCTGACCTTGAGCTATAACCGAGCTCTCGTACATTTGCACAATGTCTAATCACTTGGCTTATCTGCAACCGCCCCGATTAAAAGGCTTACAGAGGCGGCCGGAAAAAGTGGCCACGACACTTTTGTGCTGGAATTCCGTTTGACGGCACTTAATCAGCGCACAGGACCTCTCAAGTGGTTCGCCAGGCATGTCCCCTTGTCGATTTAATTGCCCCACAGACGCTTTAATGTCAGCATAAATTAAAATTTGATTTCAGCCGACGCAGAATGGGGACGCAACTTGCCATACTAATGAAATTCCGTGCGAAAATTGCAGAGCTCCCGTTGCCATTGCCATTGTCTCCTGCCACTGATGATGATGTGATGATGATGTGGCGGCCTCAATTTAGTTAAGGTCCAAGTCGGGCATCTTCTGGCCGCTGTCGCATCAATTAATTCGCCACGCACCGACAATTGAGTCGCAGGCGGCAACCAGCGAGCGAGCACGACTCGCTGCTTCTTGGACCGCCGCCTCATTATGGCCAACAACTCGCCATCAATTTGCAATTGTACTGTGATGGCCGTTGACGCAACACTGCGCAGCACAGCCCACTGCGGCGCAGCTCGGAGGCACGTAATAGGCTTAGAGAGGCGTTGGACTGCATGACTCGGTCAGGTCTGGTCAGGGGTCTGCGCTGACAGATGGATTTGCTTGCTGCCTGACTGACCGCCTGCCTGCCTGCGAGCAGTATCTCTCGGCGGGTTAGAAATTTGAAGCTGCTTTAATGCTTTGACAGTGTACAATCGAGGGTCTCTTGGTAAGAGAATCAAAGCTCATTTTGGCAGCAATAAGTTGTATGTACATCTGCATTGATAACAGTAAAAATACCATAACATATTATATCAAACATGTCTTAAAAAGATACTGTCCTCTTTTTGGTTCATATTCCTCATCATTTGCTAAACAACTGTTTAATGAACTACAGTAAATTTATAAATCTGAAAGTAAATCATTCATGACTGACATTATTGAAAACCATTTAATATTCCAACCATTAAAACTAAGCATAATAATAAGATTTAAATCCTTGCAAAGTTATGTAATGCGTTGGAACTAAATTTACTCAGAATTATGCCATAAAGTGCGACTGGTCAGACCACGAATTATCAGTACTGACCCAGAATCTAATGGTTCCTTGGAACGTCTTTCTAAACTGCTTTGCTCGATAATTTAAATTATTTAGCTCGAATTAATGGCTTAAAGCTGAAGAAACAGAGCTGAGAGAGACAGGGAGATGAGAGAAGACATGGCATTAGCATGCATTAGTCGGAGCAGGAGGAGGAGATGGCGATGGATACCCAGGAAACAATTCCACTCGTGTCGAGATACCAAAGCAGGCTCCATATTACTTAATGGGCTTTATGCCCTGCGTGTCGGATTTCTACCTACTACTATTTTCGGTCTGATAAGCATTATGGAAAGTGCGAAGAGTGACAGCGAGAGAGGTAGGGAGGGGGATGCGAAGAGAGAGAGAGTACAGGCTAGATCCTGGTGGCTAACAGGACATAATTGTAGCTACATACTGCCGCGTCACGCCCACGGCCACACAATTAGACGCCTTCTGCATTCTCCGGGCGGCATAAATCATAATTACTTGGCCGCTCTGCTGGACTCGCTCTCAGTCTCTCTGTTCCTATCTCTCTCCCTCTCTCTCTCTCTCTCTCACACTCTGCCCAATTCGTTTTCGGGTTTTGTTCTGGGCGCACTCGACTGAAGACGTTTATTAAGCGCCATTACCTCGGCATATAAAGTGCTTTTCCGGAGACAGGAGAACGTCGCCATTCTCAGTGTGTACGAGAATGTGTGCATGAGTGTGTGTTGCCTGTGTGTGTGTGCCCGTGTTTGTTTGTGTGTATTTGTTCTGGACCACTACAATTGATTGCACTGCGGTTACGGGTCGAGCAATTTGTTGCTGCGCCGCTGCCACAGAGCACCCCCCCCCCAACCGCCACCTCACCTCGTTTTCAGCCCCCTGCCTTCTGCACTTGCTTTGCGGTTTCGGTCGTTGCCTGTCGACGGTTCCCCTTGGCCCTCCGCCTCTCCACCGCCCAACCGAGCAATGAAAAGTTTGCTTTGTTTTCGGACAGCTAAATGAAAATTTAAGAGCTATTCATTATTTGTTTTGCCCCCTGCCACCTGCCCGCTGCCCTTTGACCTCCGCTCCCACACATTTTCCTCCTGCCATCGATTTTTAATTTTTATTACGCCGCATAAATTTTACTTTCGCTTTGCCACAATAAAAAGCAAATACATAAACAATATTATATTTCTTACCTGGCCGCGAACACGTCTAATTAATAATTATAAATTCGAAAAATTATCTGCATAAATATTCGTGGTTTTTGCGTGGCTGTCGTTTGTGGCTTTTCATTGTTTTCCCTCTTCTCTCTCTCTCTCTCTCTCTCTATCTGCTGGTTGTTTCTAAGCTACTGAAAATTGTAAAATAGCGCTGTGCTTAATTGGTGTGGCACGTGAAATGGTCAATACAGTTATTATAATTGAATAAATATATGTGCTTTATAGTTCGGCTTAATTGGTCGCATTATAATTGGCCCTAATACTGTAAAAAAGCTTTAAACGGTTTTATGTTACTGAAACTGATTAGGGAAATATATTAAAATAAATATAATAATAAACATTTGCCTAACATTATTGGTTATTTTATGAAGCTCCCAAAGAACGCCATAATCATATCTAAAAACGCACAACTTATGTATTTAAAATATGTACATATTTATACATACATAATTAATTAATATTGATGCGCTGTCGATCGGGTGCATTTTTCGATATTCGCGTATCGATGCATTTAAGTTTAAGTGGTGGTCGGTCGATAGATTATTATTCGCATGCAGCTCAATGTTATCGATGTCTACATAAAAATGCAATAATTCAAAGTTTTACAATACTTGCAATTTATAAATAACCGTCACTGTCAAAATAAACAATTTACATACAAATTTACCAATTATTCCTGAAGGTATTTCTGATTGCCAAATTGAATTTGAACGGCTTATCAAAGCAATTATCATTCAGCTGCGCGAGACTAGTCTAATTGCACGGAAGACAAACACATTATCCCCGGCTCTGCTTAACACCCATACAAGCACACGCGCTCAGGCACACGCTCAGGCATGGACACCTGAACCCCTTGACGACGCTTAGGTTCACGCGCAGCGTTCGTGTGTGCAGTTGGCACATGTAATTAATTTCTAATTAAAGACCACCAAAGCCCAAACATTTGAGCTCAGTTTGACACACACACACACACGCATGCAGTCACACCAACAGAAATCTAGTTGCCAAGTATGACACGGAGAAAATGCTGGCCTTGGGGTGCAGTCAGTAGAGAAAGGTTTGAAGGGTGTCAAGATCTAAAGCAGCGAATGATAAGTTAAACTCCTACTATAAGTTTGTATATCTGGGAAAATGCACATAGGAAGCCAAACATTGAAAATATATACATGTTTATAAAGCCTGTAACTCGCTGGTTACTAGCTTGTTTAAATTTCAACATATTTAAAGATAATTACCGAAACTATTTATCAAGCATATTTCATAGCAATCGTGCTGAAAACCCTTGAGCTATCGGCTAGGGTAACTCGAAGTCGCTCATACTCGACGCTAACGCGAGTCTTAGTCGTGGTGTGTGCGATTTGGAGGCGTGGCAGCAAGTTGGCGTCGCTATTTGAACAGGCAAATGACAGGCAGTTCTTGCTGTTCAACCGTGTGTGTTTGTTGTGACAAGGCACAAGCCGCACTGCACTTCACGACTCTCATTTGCAGGTGTTTCTTCGCGTTGTTCCGCTGCAGTTGGATAACACCAAACAAGTATTAAGAGTTTGCCAAGACAGCCTGGGAGCTTCCTTTGTTCCGAGGTAATGAAATTAACATACACAAGTTTGTTGTTGCTGTACTCTATAGAACTGCGGAAGTTCAACCAGCAGGCGAGTCAATTCAAAGAGCGCCTGCCTGCCAGTTTACCTAATTTACAATTCCCCATTTACGACCACTGAATTTGCATAAGACCTCAAGTATTCCGGGCCTGTAATGAAACAAAAGTACAAGCTGCCAGTCCGTTAAAACGGAGCACACATTGAGGCTAATCAGGTTGTAATTCAGTTAGTTGGCTAGAAGATCGGCTAATAATAAATAATTGCAGGCTCACCCAGGAATCTTGCCATTAGATCTCTTGTATAAGATCGTACCATTCCTTTTTAAACTGCCTGTTAAACATCCTAAAATTTCTTAAGTGTTAATCTTTTCTTTTTCCTGTTAAAGTTTAAATAAAATAAAAAATAAAATACCCAAAAAAAGTACAGATTCATTGAGAGTTACGTAATTCTCTGTATGTCAACTTGGGTTCTTTTCTTTTAATAAATAATATGTGTGTACTTTAGAATTTATCATGTCTGTGATGTGCTTACTCTTTATACTTCTATGTTATATCATTATTAAACAGTTGTCTTGTATTTTTGAGTGCGAGCTGCAAATACAAAACCTAAAAATAGATATTTATTTCGTTCCCCTTTTAATCATTATAATCACAGTAGAGCTTTGCATATATAATTTTTCTGTCTAAGCACATCATAAATTCTGGATATGTCCAGCTCTGTCTTTCTCTCTCTCTCTCTCTGCCATTGCCAAAAAGGTCTCTTTGTAATGCTGCTTTTCACCTTCCATAACTTATGCATTATCTCGCGACCCAGTTTAAATTTATTGTGTGCATTTCCAAGTAGTATTTGCTACACATACAAACATAATTCAAGTCAGCCCAGCGAAAACACTGCCGCACATAAGTATGTGTACGGGGTGCAGTCTGATTAATTCACTTTTGTAATTTATGTGCTTGATTATAGATTAAGGTAATATAAAACTTGAACTATAAGAACATATATTACAGTCTGATTCAGAAACACTGCGCACGAAAAGTAAATTTCTTCTACTCTCGCTTGACTTGTGTGTGTGCGTGCACAGATTACTCAATTAGATAGTACTCTAGGGACGGGGGATGGGGGCGTGGCAATGAAGTTGTTACACTTGTCAAATTACATGCAATTTGCAGTGCAATAACAAATGCTGCAGGAGGCGCAACGTCAACGCGTCTGTCATGCGATACAAACAGCTTGAGCAAATTTGCAGTTGAATTCATCTTCGGGACGGGACAGTTTCGAGTCTCGGGACTCGGGAGTTGGAGTGTTTGATGATACCCAACGAGCAACAGTTGCCACGCCCACAAGCTTAGGAGGGAGGGGGATGCTTGCGTGAAGAGGAAATTGCGACACTGTGTACACATGTGAGTACACTGAAATAAACAGGGAGGGCGAAGAGAAAACTAATAAAGAAAGCTGTGCGAGAACCTTTTGACAAATTCGCAATTAGTTTCTTTCAGTGTAGCACAGGGGCTATGCGTGGCTAACACAACATTTCCGCTTCCGTTTCCGTCGGATTCAATTTGAGTTCTCGTGAAGTCACCAGACAAGTTGCATTTTTCCAATGATTTCTCAAAGACAACGCACTGCAGTGTGCGAAAGGAAGAAGGGGATAACGAGAGAGAGAGAGAGAGAGAAGTAGAACCTATGCGCTGCACTTGGCCTGCTCCTGTCGAGTGTCACTGTGTGCGTGCGAGTGAAATTGAAGCCTTACATTGTCTAGCGATGATGCAACACATTTCTCATTCGGTCTTGGCTCTCCACCTGGCTGTTCCGTCCGCCTCCAGCTGCTCCTGCTAGCCCCACTGCCGTTCCTGGCCTCATTTACAGCCTCGACTTACACGTTGACTTGTTATGCTTTTATGCGACCCTTGTACTTTTTCCATTATGCGCCATGTGCTTGTCGTACCTTCTTGTGCTGCTGCCTCCTCTGCCTGCCCGGTCCCCTTTTGGGCTTGTAGCCCATCGCTTTTATTGCATGTTTTATGGAAATTTTCAGACATTAGACGCACTCTGCACATCAAACGCATTTAACGCATTCCCTGCTCAGAACGTAGGGTAGCTAATTCTCCCGTCTCGCACCCGTTAGCCCCAGCTACCTGTTCTCGTGGCATTCTCTGCTGCCTCCGATGCTTCCAGGGCCAATTTGACTGCCCAACGCACCTGAGCATAAACCGAGCTGTGCGTGCGTCACTCAGTCAGTTTGTCAGTCAGTCTCTTTCTCTAGCTGCTCCCTTCTGCCTCTCGGTTCAATCTCTTTTGTGCGGCACACAAAATGCTCTCGCACTCGTAGCACAAACTGCTAATTTGGTTTGATGTATTGCCCCAGGGACATCCATCAGCAGTTGAAGCCACAACCGAGGCTGCCGCTTCACCTGCCGGCCACGAATTGAGCAATGGTTCATAGAGAGAGAGAGAGAGAGAGAGAGAGAGTGAGAGACAGGCAGATAGGGAGAGATAACAACGACCCTGCCCCAAAATTGATTATATGAAATCAGCCCTATGTTTGCTTCATGCCCCATAGTTGTGTCTAGCCCCTGGTCTCTGGAATTGCCGAGCACATTTCATTGTGTGTTCGTCCTTCGCCTGCTGCCTGCTGCAGTTACGTCTTGAGCTGACAACAAACCCAAATGCTGCCTCCGGTTTTGGAACTACAATTTAAAGTAAGCTCGATGCAGACGGAACTTGTCTATCTGAGTGTACTTTAAATAAAAATACGGAAAACCAAAAAAAGAAAATACAATAGGAAAAGAAAACAGGTTTTTCATTCAAGGCTAAACTTATAAAAACACATACTTTTATTTGCATTACAAGCACTTTGATGGGCAATAGTACAACCTGCCGTAAACCCTGTCCTAATCTCTATGAGCTTAGGCGATTCTCTATTGAAAATCGGACAAGTTAAGCCCCGTTTTCCGAAACTTTTGCTTATACGCCTTTTTCGGAATGTTTCACAATCAATTGCAACGCGATAGACAGCATATCGATACAAGATACAGATGTGGCGATAACCGATAGAACTATGTGAATAATAAAGACAGATCCGTGCAGAAGGCTGACCTGGCAGCCCTGGAAAGCAGAAATCCAGTGCTGCCAACTCGTTTTATTCAATTTTTACTGTTGAATGCTAACTACGGAAAATATTAATTTTTTGGGAGATGCCAATATTTTTTCAATTTTTTTTTTAATTTCAAAATTTATCTCAAGTTAAGTTTTTATTTTTCATTTTCCAATTTGTTGCTTAATTTGCATTTTAACATAATGTAATTTTTAACTTTTTATATAAATACTTTAGCTTCTCTACGCCTTTTTTGAGAAATATTTTTTCGGCTTCATATTACATAGGTGCCCATTAAAATTAGCTTTTTTTTGTTCCTAAAAGTTGGCAGCACTGCAGAGATCTATGCGGAATTTAATTAACAGTTGTGCAGTGCATCTAAAATTGTATGTTTATTTTATTCGTCTTGTATTCTTCAACTCAGAGCCCATATATCATTTGGCAGCAAAACATTTGATCTAGATTTAATCCCTGTTCCTTTTCAAAACCGACAATTGTTGTCCGCCATCAGCGAATGGAAAACTCTCAGCCAAATGGAAAAACATGTCTGCTCATGTCATCAGCCACTGTAAATAAAAGCTGAAACATTATTATTCTTGTTGCTCTTGTTGTTGTTGTTGTTATTGCCGCGGTTCAGCAGCAGTTTGGAACATCATTAATTTAATCAATTCGTCATGACGCTGGCAGAAATACTATTAATTTCAAGCTGCGACCCGGTCCGACGCGACCCGGCCCGTCTACAGTTGTGTGCGTCAGTCTGTGTACAACACGTGTACGCACATGCTAAGCGATAAATTCATTTATAACTGTGATACATGCGATGCTTTGGTCAAAATCCACTTTCACTTGACACACAAAATTGAGTTAAAAGAAATGTCAAATTGAATTTCATTTCCACGTCAACATTCTGGGCGAGCTTTTCCGCTCGATTTCACGCACAGCGACAAGAACGAAAAGAATAAGAATGGAAAGAAAAATAGAGGAACAAGGGAAACCACAGACATACCCACGCGATACCGATGGAAATAATAATAAATAAATATGAAAAGGTCGCATAAAGCTGACTGAAAATGCAAAACAAATCCCTAAGTCCTCGCTTGCCACATGGTACGGGGATTGCTCGAGGATTCCTTGTCGATTTCTCGGGTTGGCGCAAAGTTGAAAATAAAATTTGCATGCTCGTGTCGACGGGGTTCTAGTCTCGTTTCCCCCGCCGTATCCCCGCAAAATGGCTGCTTAGCGACGACATCGAATTATAGACTGGTAAAAACAGTTCCCTGCCCCTGCTTCCCCTCTTGGAGGAGTATATTATGTAGGTGTCCTCGCCGTTAGGAAGTGCCGTGACGCAGGCTCCGACGCATTTAATTGCGGATGCGGATCCCAAGTCCTCCTGCCCTTCCGATTATCGACAAGCGACACCTGTTGCTGTTATTGTAATACCCTGTAGATGTATTTATAGTATTAATCAAGGCGGTTTTCTTGAAGTTGAAGCTACCATAATAGTTGAAAATATAATCGAATAATTTACGGATCTCAGAAATATTAATCACAATATTTATGTAAATTAAGAATATAAAAGCATTCGAAATAGGATAAGTGTCTGCTAAGTAATTAATTTTTTTATTTCTACAGGGTATACTTTTTAGTCAATTTTGTTCGGTATATAAAACATTTATATCTTATATTTATAGGTTTTATACTTTTTATATACATATCAAAATTATCTGTAGGGTAGACTTCCTTTCAATGTTTTCTACAGGGTATACTTTTGTCGATTTCTTTCGGTAAATAAGACTTATATGTGTGTCGGTGGACACATCTTGCCTGGCAACTGTTCATTACGATTCCAGACTGGTTCTGCCATCCGTGGGCCGAGTTGTAGGCGCCGCGTGGCGTCGGTTCGCTTTCATCTTGGCATGACAATCATAATCGGATTTCCAGACAAATGACTTAAGAGTTCATTGAACTTGTCAATGAATTCGTGTTTCATGTAACCGATTTGCTGAACAACACAAGCACGCATGTACGTATATAAAACAACATGTATGAATGGGTTTTTTATTCCTTCTTTTCTTGATTTTCATTTGGAGCGCAGCCAGAAAAACAGAAGCCCAAAAAAGTATGCAACAGTTTTGTGTTTTCGAAATCAAATTAAACCGTTGCGCCGCGTCGGTTTGTTGACAAATTGCGACAGACGGCGGTTTTATTGACATTTGACTTGTTTTGCCGACCCACTTCCCCATCGAATTCCCTTACACCCGCTCTCCAACCACAACAACAAGTGTAAACAGTTATGAGGTCGTGCCGCGCCTCGCAACCAGCCTCAGCCTCGTCCCGCGCCGCCGTCGCTCCCAAGCTGTGCACGTGTGTTGGCATATTTCATGTGGAGCAGATTTTGGACATGTCGTCGGGCCAAATAAGCGCAAAAAATATGGCAAATAAAAAAGTAAAACTCGTGGGATTTATATGATATTTGCTTAATCCAGACAAATCCACGACTAGTTTTCAATTCGCTGTTCCCATTTATCATTGGGTTTTTGAGGAAGTGGCCAGCTCCATATGTGGCAAACGAAGCAGGGTGTGTGAGATGAGCTGGGTATATCCGGAGCAGCCTCACTTTATTATAGATATAGTTTTAATTATTACACTGCAAAGTTTTTAGAGAATATATAGCTTAAAAATGTTTCAATTGATAGAGTTGAGAAAGTTTTTTTTTTAAATGATATATACACCAGAGTTGCAACGAATAATACATTTTCGAGTATACTCGAATCAATACTCGTTGTGATTTTTTCAGTTCTATTTTAATTATAAAGCTTTCAGAGAATATATAGCTACAAAATTTTACAATTGTTAAAGTTTTTTAAAAAACGAGTATAAAATTTCCAAGTATATTTGATTAATTACTCGTACTCGTTGTGATTTTTTTCGGGTCTTTTATTATTATAATGATACATTTTTAGAAAATAAATGTGCTAACTGATTGTTGAAAAAGTTTTTTAGTTGAGATTGGTGTAACGAGTATTACACATTTGAGTATACTCGAATCATTATTCATTATTCTATTTGAATAATATTACTTAAAGTTTTTAGATAATATATAGAGCTTTAAATGTTACAACAGATAAAGTTTAAAAAGATTAAAAAAAAACGGCTGCAACGAGTTAAAAATTTTCGAGAATATTCGAATTATTGCTCGTACTCGTTGTGATTTTTTTTCGGTTCGTCTACGATACCCATTTTTATTTTATTTGCCTATTCATACTAAACTCGCTTTAAAAATTCGTAGTGAATCGAACATGTTTGAAATTTTTAGTTAAATTCTTTTTTTTTACAGCCTTACTCGTTTTTACTCGAGTGAGCTCGTTGCAGCTCATGTATATTATACGCTTTCTAAAAGTTATTTTATGTTTAAATTCGAACAGAATTGTCAAGTCAGTTTAGTTTCAACTTTAAGCAAATCGGACGCTATTATATGGTTACCATATAACCGGTACTTGGCGCCTTTGTAAGTCGCATCACATCCTCTTCTACGTTTCTCGCTTGTTCAACTTATTTTTGTCATTTTGAGTGCTATGCCAAATGCTCATGAGTGCAACACACAAAAACAGCGCACAAACATAACGCACAACCAGCACACACACATACACGCAGGCACAGGACACACACTCGCACAACAAACACGCGTGCTGCGACTGTAGTGTGCTGCATGTTCTGAATGTCGTATTTGCCCGCCGCCGGAAGCTGTTGAGCGCGTGAAGTGGCGCTGGCGCTGCCGACCTCAGCCCACACTACTGCTCCTCCTCCTCCTCCTCCTCCTCCTACTCATCCTGGTGACACACAGCAAACATGGTCGCATCGCGAACTGTTTTTGGCGCCTTTGGCAGCCGTGCGAATCAGTTATCTTTTTTTGTTCGTAGCAACGAACTAACACTGGTCAAAATATAAGCTCGCCGGCTTTGAGACAACAGAAAATGCTTTAAACATTGTGGCTTAGTCCGGAGAGAGGAGAGAGAGTGAGAGAGAGGGAGACAGCCTAAGATCATGCTTTTATGCTTTATGCTTTCCATTTAAGCAGCATTTTTATTTAAACAAGTTCTTACCGCCAAAGTTGTTAAATTTTCCCAGCTCTTGTCTGCGGCAAAATTATTTTAAAACTGAAAGAAAAAATCAACTCGTTGTGCCGCAGCAGCCTCGAGTGAAATAATATTACTGGTTAATTTCCATAGTCCCAAAGTTGTGCGTAATATGTATTTACGGAACGCATATTTTATGATATACCTTAACGATAGTTGAGCAACTATTGTGCTACAAAGAGAATTTTCAGTTTTTCACAGCATTTTGAGTGGAAAAATAACTTTAATGAAAAAAATAGCAAATATTTTGATAATATCAAAAATTATCTAATGGTCAAGTGAGTTCCCATGGTTTCCAGTTTGTAAAAAGAAAACAAAAAAAAACCGGAAAATAATATCAATATTGTGTTTCTCAAAAAATTTTACAACAGACTGAAAGAGATCTCGCAGCCCCATAAGCTATATATATATTCGTAATGAGCAGCCGCGGCGATATATTATATTGTGTTTGTATGAACGCCTTAATTACATTAACTTTGAGAGATAGAGCTATAATTTTTTTTTTTAAATAATATTAATATATTGAAAAGTAATAATTCTTACTACGCAAAAAATATATAAAATATTTTGAAATAAAGAATAAATAATAATTTACCAAAAACCTAACTCTATCTTAAAATAAATTTAATGAATGAATATTTAAAAAGGTATCTTAAATACCTTGAAATTTTGACGAAATATATAGCTTTTTTTTGGAATTAAGCTTGAAAAATATTGTATCTTAAATTTAAAAGCGGCCAAGATAAAATATACCCTGCTGTTTTATACTTAACTCTACTTTAAATCGACTTAATGGAACATATTGAATACTAAGATAAGTATAAGTATATAGAATATTTTGGGATAAAGTATGAATATTTTATCTTAAATTGAAAAGCGGTAAAGAAAAAGAAAAACACACAGATGCCTTATACTTAACTCTATCTTAAGATAGATTTAATTAATGTTCCATAGAGCATATTAATATATAGATAAGTATATATATATTCACATTCCTAGTGGCACGAAGTCAATTGCGATTTAAATTGAATTCTTCCACTTCGGCTTCGTTCATGAGATGAATAACTTTGCGGTCTGTGGCACAACCACACATAAAATGAAGCAGGTAAATCAAAGGGGAAGCAGGATGAATGCCAGGCCACAAAATAACCGGAAAGTGCCAGAGAGGGGGTTACAAGTCCGGACTCCGGACAGACAAGGTTGTAAATTCATTTGAAGACTGCGTAGCGCTAAGACGACGCGCGGCATGCCGTGACAACGATGAAAGATGCGCTGGATAAAGCTTGGTTTCCTTCTGCTCTTGGCTCTCGTTTACAGGTCTTCTCGCTGCTGCACAGGCAGCTCCTCAGGGCAGCAGCAACAACAACGACAGCTACGGCAACAACAATATGACGCTGTGGCAAACGGAAGACTTGAGTGGAGCTAACGTGCCGGCATTGTCATCCGCAGCGTCATCCTCAGCCTCGTTGGCCGCATCGTTGGCGCCACCGCAAGCGGATGCCACGAATCACACTTTCAAGAGTTTAGCCTTCCTGGGCAACACTATGGACGCGTTCCTGCCGAGCGCCTCCTTCTCCTCCTCGTCGTCGTCATCGTCGATGTCAATGTTGGACGGTTTCGCAGTGGCACCACCAGCAACGGAAACCGAGCTGGCCCATGCGCTGCCAATTTTCGACTTTGGCATGCCGCGCAACATCACGGGACGCACCGGGCATACGGAAGCCATAATTAAATGCCGCGTTGATAGTCTGCACGATAAATCGGTAATTATTCCTTCACCTTTTCCATGTCGGCTCCATCTGCGCCGAGTGTGGCAGATTAATCACGAATTTACTCTGCACACACACCCACACAGGTGTCCTGGATACGTAAGCGGGATCTGCACATACTCACTGTGGGCACGGCCACGTACACCTCCGACAAGCGATTCCAGGCAAGTATCTTTACCGAGGTTACCTTTTGCATTAATTCAGCTGCGACATGGAAATGAAATTACGCGGCAACGTATTGCCACGCCTTACTTTCTCTTAACAGGCTTCTCGACTACTTGAAAACATGCAAATTGTACGGTTCATAGGGTTTTGCCGGGTTGTCAAGTGGGCGAGAATTGAGGGATTATTTTCTTTCCTTTTTCATTTTTGTTTTTTTTCGCTCAACTCTTTTCGCAGCTCGAATGACTATAAAAACAAGAATTCCAGTTAAAAAATCAGTTTGTATAAAATCCTGTTGCAACGACAACAAGTGTTAATATTGTTTCACAAATATTTGGCATATGAAGTGATATTTGTATGTATTTAAGTACATATGCGTTGTTTAAAAAAAAATATTCAAATAAATAACGATTAATTATTAAAACAACTGGCGCGCATGTCAGATACTCTATATTCAATTGCGATGCAGAAAAGAGTTGGATAGAGCTGAGATTACCTTTTGTTGCATCTGTAAGATACCTTGTGAAATTATATTCGTTGTTTAATTTATTTATTCTTGAGCAGCAACGAGCATATAATAAATTTCAATAAAATTGCGTCGGACTGCAGGGTTACATAGAACAGAAAGTAATTTCATAATGAACTCAAACGATTTTAAACTAATGCAGTCTTTTACGATACTTATCGATTAATACTTTCGGCCGCTTCTAGTGTTGTGAAGCGTTCCGTTCATAATGTAAACAGAAAAACAAAACAATAACAAAGCCAGCAATTGGTGCTTTGTTTTAATTTTGGCCGCCATCATACTTGTGAGCGAGCTGTGCACACACTCTAGCTGGTCTCTTTTTTCTCTTGGATCATTTACATGGACGCCATGACTGTTGTGAGAGCTGCCATCTCACTCTCTCTGCTGCTCTCGGCGCGTTGGGCTCAATTTCGAGTTGGGCTCAATTTCGAGTTGAGAAAAAGAGAAATCGCAGCGTAATAGCACCTGGGCTTCATTTTGTTATTGTTAAAAGGATTTAATTGAAGAACATAGATCACGCTAGTTATCTTCGATTAAAGGTTTATTTAATAATCCAGACATGCCTTGCAGGTAACGGAATCAAAGGATTCACGTGAATGGACGCTGCACGTAAAATCGCCGTTAGCCAAGGACAGCGGCATTTATGAATGCCAGGTGAATACCGAGCCCAAAATGTCCATGGCATTTCAGCTAAATATCATTGGTAAGTACAGCCACACAAATGCTGTGAATATTTCTCGAATTAAATGAAATATGCCGAAAAATTTGTCATTTATGATTTATGTTTACACGTCCATAGCTGCGGGACATGGCCAGAACAGACGTCACTGACAGAACCTGCCGAATTGCTTATTAAAAATTGTAATTCGGTTTACCTCGCCAGCAGCAAACAATTATGATTATTTCATTTGTTTATTCTCGACGGCTCAGGTCGAGGGCCAAAAATGCCTGTAGGCATTATATTTTAATTTTCCATTTTTGTATTCCATAAATAAATAAAAACGCACCTTCGCAGCAGTTGGTCCCGCAGTGTAGAGCGGTTCATGCGATGCGCAGCTTGGATTGCGCTCACATGCTGAGCTCGTGCAGAGTGCAGGGGCCAAAAATTGGGGGGAGGAGAGACAGCTGGGAGTTAATTAGCTCGTCAGCCCGTGGGACTGTAACAGCAGCTTGGCTTAGCAACCGCCCGATCGGAAATGTAGTGCAGGATTTAATGAGCCATAAATAATGGTGTGCATATAATTAGCAGGCACTGTCACGCTATCTCACAGTGCCCAATAATAATAATGCACAGCTCTGTTCCTGCTAAGATAATTGATGCGCACATCGTTGGTGTTAGCTGGAGTGTGCTTTGGTGGCTAACAACTCTTGCCTGATTATAAACTCAATTTACACAAATCCAAATATATTTCATCGATAACTTCCAAGTCTTCGAACTTGTTTTGCCTGCCTGCCTCTCGGCTGCAACTCGTTTACGCTGCCGCTATTAAAATGCCATTAAAAGTTTAAAGTAATTTAATGTGATTTTAAAAATCTCGACAACTTAAAGTATTTTCGTAGAGCTGCACTCTGCGGTTCTAGCGCTGCAGGAGGAGATGTCGATGACATCGTCTGTCGGCAGCTGTTTTCAGCCACTTATGCAAATCAGTTTGCAATCCCTTTTTAAGTTTTCGATTATGCTCGCAGTGATTTCGCCCAGTTCCTTCTTTTCTCTTTTTGCGCTACTTCCGACTTGCTGCTGCTGCCTCACAAATGAATTTCCGATTACATTTTCTTTTGGCCAGCGTATGCATTTTAATTTACGTTAATGAAACAATTGCGAGCAGCAGCAGCAGCAGCGGCAGCATAAAGCGGCACCTGCAATAAGTACAACCAGAAACGCACTCGAAAGTGGACTGCGTGGACGCTTACTGACTGCGTTCTTAATGACATTATCGGCATATGCGGCGTATGAGTGACTCGCGGCACTGGCTTCTTTTCTCTCTCTCTCTCTCTATATATATCTCTCTCTCTCTGCTGTGTCTTCTGCGCTTCTTCGCAATTTCTGCTACTGCGCTGCATTTAATTAATGTCATTATGCAAATTTATGCGACAGTCCGCCGATTTTTTCCATAAGATTTATACAGCATATAAATTCAGACCTGGGCCGTGCCACGCCCCCAATAAATCCCTCGACCCAGCGTCGGACGAGTTGCTGAAAAATGCAATATACTCGCGTGTCCAAAACGATAATTTTGCCCAAGGAATCCGCTGCAGCTTCAAGTAAATCGCATTAAATGGTTTCATCTTTTAATATTTAATTTTTATTACGCCGGAATTTCACCGAAACTATTGAAGAATTTCAGTAATCCTTTAATCCAACTTTCTGCGCACCACAAAACTGACTTGAGATAAAGTTTTCATGCAGATTTATATCTTGTTCAACTTCATGTTTTCAGTTTTCATAAATGATTCAACTTCATCAGGAAAAACGCGGAAAGGTGTCACAGCGAGAAAATACCCTAGTTTTATTTTGTTTTGATTGAGAGTTTCAAGCAGTGCTGCCAGTACCGCTTTTTTCCGTCTATTCCGGCTATTTGTGAATGCTAACTGCGGGAATAATTTATTATATATTATTTTAGTTCATCATTATTTTATTTTTCATTTTTTCATATTATTAATTTAGTTTTTTTTTTACGCATTTAATTATACATTTTTTCACTTTTTTCTGGGAAATTTATTTTGGCTTTTTCATCCCTACCCTTTATTATTTTGTTTTGTTTAAGAACATCAAGCAGTTCTGCCAATTCCGCTTTTTTCCCGTCAGTTGCGGCTGTTTTTGAAGGCTAACTGCGGGAAAAGTTTAAAAAATGCGGGAAACATGAATTCTGGATTTATTTTATATTAATTTAGCTTTTTTTTTAATATAATAATAAGTATTTAAATTTTTTTTATCGCCAAAATTTGTTGGATAATTCCCGTTTGTTGCACATATAATTTTAGCTTATTGCTACGCTTTTTATTATAAATTCTTTACGCTTTTTTCTATTTTATTTTTTATTTTGGCATTTTTTACATGAGTGCCCGTCAAAAATAGCTTTTTTTGTTTCATTTTATTAAGCTTTAAAATTGTTAGCTTATTGATAATTCTCCAGAATGATCATGTGGAAGTTCGAAACACTTTCAGCGCATCTTCTCTTATGCATATGTTTTTTAGTGTTTGTTGATACGATCTTTGCCTGCCTTTCAAGGACAGGGTATGTACATTTCATGCACTGTCACCCAATTTCAGAGGCAGGCTGAAAAAAGGAATCAACGCGTATTTTATTCCAACATTTCTGTGCGCAACGAATATGCAGGGTGTTAATTGCCTTTAACACTGTGACACTGCACAAATATGTATATACACACAGTGTGGCAGAGAGCGAGAGAGAGAGAAAGGGTGAAAAGGGAGGAAGAGGGAAGAAGACAAGCACACACGCACTTAATGGCGCCGAGGGAAATGCAGGGACTCCACATGCTCAACATATGCCACAATCCCAACCAAAATAAACAAACAAACGGACGGACGGACGCAGGAAGAGAGAGAGAGAGAGAGAGAGAGAGGGAGCAAGGGCAAGGAGTGAAGAAGAGAGCGGGAAGTAAAGAAAAATAACAGCGAAAAAAGAGTGAGACAGCTAGACAACCTGGCGGCATATGATGGCAGACGTGCACACACACAAACAAACATACATTCTTTCATACGCGCCTCCCCCTGTAATCTGCAGTGCGGAGTAATTTTTTTTTTATTTGGTCGCTGCAGGACATTTTTGTGTCTCCATCTCTCTCTCACTTAGTCGCTTTTTTACTTTTCGGGTATATTTTTTAATTATTATTATTTGCACAGTCCGATGCATAATAAATATTATTATTAACCCAGTTTCAACACACACACACACACGGGCGGGCATAAATATTTGACGCGGCAGACGCCATCGCGTACATGTGTGGAATCTCTGCGCTTTCTGCCACTTCTGCATTTACGGCTATATCTGGCTGGCAATTTAGCGGAATTCTCAACTTATGCCGTTAACTTTTACGATTAAAAGTTTTGCACAAATTGTTTTACAAGCGATTGCAGCGTAATCGTAATTTGATGCAGTTCCTAATGTTTTCGCTTTCCCTTTTCTACTTCCTTTTTCTGTTAGAAATCTCACCTGATGCCAAGGCCATAATCAGTGGACCACACGATCTGCACTTCAAGGCGGGCAGCGCCATCATACTGAACTGTGTGGTCAAGCAGCCGTCGGTGAAGGATATCGGACCGATTTACTGGTATCGTGGCGAGCACATGATCACGCCCTTCGATGCGGATGACGACCACGAGGAACAAGAGGAGGATGAGCAACGGCAGCAGCAGCCAGAGCTGAAGCAGCGCAATCCTGCGGGCATGGCTGAGGTTACACCTGCACAGCCGGATCAGACGCTCAACGAGATTCTCAACAACGAATTGCAGCGGGACTTTGCCTCACGCATCGCCATGGAGTCGCAGCTGGGCGATACGCTCAAGTCGAGGTAGTTTCTGGTTCCATCTCGGATTCATTTAATTTAATTGCGCTTCTCAACGTCTTCCACAGGCTGCGCATTTCGAATGCTCAGACCACGGACACCGGGAACTACACGTGCCAGCCGACGACGGCGAGCAGCGCCAGCGTTATGGTCCATGTGATTAATGGTGAGCTCACACGCAGTCCACATACAGTCCACACAAGTATGCACAGTTAACATGTAATACCGTTCCGAGGCTTAGGCTACATGAAGTTGTCCATTCTAAATACAATCCAAATACATTTCACATACAATCCGCAGTTAAATTCACATGCAATATACATACAATCCACACGCAATCCATATACAGTCCGCATTAAATGTCAATACAATACACATAAATATATAATCCACATGCAATCCCTATTCAATCCACATGACATCCACATGCAATTCACATGCAACCCGCATGCGATACACATACAATACATATACAATACACATACAATACACATATAATACACATATAATACACATACAATACACATACAATACACATACAATACACATACAATACACATACAATACACATAAAATACACATACAATACACATACAATACACATACAATACACATACAATACACATACAATACACATACAATACACATACAATACACATACAATACACATACAATACACATACAATACACATACAATACATATACAATACACATACAATACACATATAATACACATACAATACACATACAATACACATACAATACACATACAATACATATACAATACACATACAATACACATATAATACACATATAATACACATGCAATACACATACAATACACATGCAATCCACAAGCAATCCACAAGCATTTCACATGAAAATTTATGTACCTATGTATTTGTATGTTGTTTCAAGTTGATCCATAGCTCAGATAAAGCCCACATGCGAGCCACATACCATCCACACTCAATTAAGCTGCCGCGCACAACTATTCCAACTATTTGTCTCAACTCAAGTGCTCTATAAACAAAATACTTTAGATTTACTACTTCCTTTGCTCTTTTAAACTGCGAACTTGTTCGAGACGCTCGTAATTCTCCATAGAACACAATTCTTAAGACCTTTTCACGCATTTCCCGAGCAATTTGTACGCTTTTCATTTGTTTACACGCGCTAAGCATTGTGCGACATGCGAGCTGCGAAAAGAGCGACAATGGAGCGTATAAGTCATCTGCGGCGTAAGTTCGCCACCGCTCCCCCGTCTCGCGCTGACTTTGCATATTCCGGTCGTAAAATTCGCCAGAGAATTAAGACATTTTAATCCGGGCTCGATGTAGTACACGCTAAAGGCGACGCTGGTCATCTCGTAAAGCAATTGATGGGGACGTTCGTCAGTTTTACGGCTCGCATCGAAGTAGATTGAAGTGCGTTAAGTTTTAGCGGCATGTCAAGTGTTAGCTGAAATGCCCGACCGTTAGATGGATGATACTAAAGCTAAATGAAATCGCAGAGCAATGCGAAGAATTTGCATTTTAAAGAGACACGACACCAGTGAATCAGAGCAGCGGAAAAGGCAGAGTGTGCGCGAGGGCGGGCAGCAGAACCAAAGCATAATAAATATGATAAGATGTCAAAAGTAACTTGCGAAAGGCAGTTAATCATGCTCGTATCCCTCAACGTGCCACATGTGGCACAGACACACACAGCGCAGCGAGGGCAACGAGACAGTGCCATACGCACTGCCAAATGCCTATGCATAAATACAGATAATAAATCACGAGCAATAAAAATTTAACAAAGAGCAAGTGAAATGCGAAGTGTGCAGCGAGCTCGACACGACTACTGCATACCCTAGCTATAAAACTGACTTAAAACAGTTATATAAAAGCTAACTTTATTAGGGTAAAGTTAAATGGGCTTTTTCTTAGAGGTTTTTGGAAGAAAAAACTGATATATTTATCTCTAATGCTTCCTCTATATATCGTATTATAAAAACTCTCCTAAAATCGAGCTACCCCACGTCCTTCTAAACTGAAACCAACAACAACTTTAGCTTTTAAGTCGGACGAGGAACACAGAACACAGAACTAACAAATGATGCGTTGGCAAATGCCAAGAAATATTACGTATACGCAGTGGCATCTTATTGCCAGCCAGCCGACACATATGTCATTTATCTAGCCTGCCCCGAACGCACAACGCGTGACTGTCTAAAATGGGACTTTAAAGGGGCAGTGGGTGCGGAATTGGAAACTGAGTTGGGTCGCTCACACACAGCTCAGTAATATCCACAATTAAATAAGGTTGTTGGGCTGCGCGATGCTAAATGGGCGGAGTTGCGGTTAATTTGAATGTGCATTGCCTGAACTGGCGCGCACACACACACACACACACACACACAGCTAACACACACTGCCTACCACACATGCTCATCATTATTCTTACACTTTGTGCTCTTTTCCAGATGAGAATCCCGCGGCGATGCAGAAGAGCGCGACGCTGTCTTTGTTTGGCCAGCAGCAGCGTCTCGGCCTAATGTTCTGCACGACGCTGGCGCTACAATGGGCCATGCGTGCCATGTATTAGCTGTCAGCCGCAAAAGCAGCTAAAAAACAAAAACTAAGCCCCAAAAGCAGCAACTGAAACTGAAACTGAAAGACGAAAACGAAACCAAAACTGAAAGCGTAACTGAAACTGACTCGTTCAAGTCGCCTGGTCCCTGTCGTCGGCAGAGCTGCGTCCTCTCAGCGCCAGACACAACAACAGCGGGACAAGAGCAGCGACAGCATCATCATCATTAGCAGCAGTGCAGCGGAAGAGGCACCACAGGAGCAGCAGCAAGAGGAGCAAAACGGAGGTGCAGTGGCAGCTACTCGCTGCGTCGCGTTAAATTATGAGCAGTTGGCTTCTTCTTCAGCTTCTTGCTCTCGCCCTCTCTCTCGCTCTCTCGCTCTCTTTGTACTTAGAAAATTTGCCAAAGGAAAGGACAAACGGGCAACCATTAACATCGCCTGCTTTTGTTTTCCCTTTCAGGCATTTTGTGTTTCCTTTTAATATTTACATTTCATTGTGCGAAGCCGGAGAGGCAAAGCGAGGACTTATGAAAAATGCACAGCGCAAGAGAAAGATGCAGACAGCAGGCGAAAGAAAGAGAGAGAGAGAGGCGCACGGAGTGGAAGCGAGAGGGCGAAGACACCAGCAGATCTCTTCGGCAAATACCGCCAGTCTGTGGTTCCTGCATGCCAGCTCACTTTCCACGTCGCCCTGCCTGCCTTCCGGCTCATTTCATTATGGTACCCACTTTACAGTAAAACAAAGGCAGGCACAAACACACACACACACACACGCACAGCACACTCGTAAAGTTTCATAAGCATTTCATATAGTCAGTCAGTCATTCTGCTGTTTGCTTGGTCGGTTTTATTTCCGTTTTTTATGCCCAGCAACGCGTCGACAGTTTGTCACATCAGTTTCCGCACAACACACACACACACACATCGACTACACACGCACACAAGCGAGTGTGCACAATTTGTAATATATTCTTAGCTAAATCTCGCAACGACAACACAAGAAACATGAAGCAAAAATCAGAAAAATAAGAAACCAAACAATCCGCAGTTTTCGTTGTTTATGTTTAGGAAAATTCAATGTGTAAATCGAGTGGAAAACCAAATTTGATATTGCTGGAGATAACGTTAATATTAAACATATTACCATAATTGTAGACATGAATTTACTATTCGTAAGATGGTAAGCAGATTTTAGATAATATTGTATGTGATGATGGCAACAACAGAATAATTCTTTCAACAATAAATTAAATTATGATAAAAATCAGAGTGAAATGCTTACTAAGGGAAATGGAAATTTCAGCTAATGTACCGACAACAGACCAGTTAGGTAAGTACCCCTACAAATACATATCTTAATTATAAGTTCAGTTAAGGCCTGCAGAAAGCAATTAACTTTTAGCGCCGACATTTGACAGGCCTTTTCCAAAAATATCGTATAATGCGCTCCTCCCCTCTCCATTTTGTGCAAACAACTTTTGCGGCTAATTTCAATAAATGTCTGCCAACGTCTTGGCCATGTGCAGACGCCTGGCTGTCCCGTTAACCAAGGCTCAAATATTGGCAATTATAATTGATATTTGCTCGAGGAATAGTAGAAACAACAGCGGGCGGAAAAACCTCGATTGAAGTACAAGCCTATCTAGGTGCACAGTGAGCTGAGATTATTGAAAAACATGCTACAAAAAATATATATATGAACAGCTTCCAAAATTGATTGTTGTACACAATATAATTAAGAAGAAATAAATATCTAATTTCTAGATGTTTTAATCTTGTAAAAATGTAATTCCTTTTACCTACGAAATTATTTGCTGTAATATAACCAGTTTTATTTTTATTTTCCCATTCGTTAAGCTCTTAGCTCATGTGTTTTCAATCGCACTGGTTCCACTGTGCAACGTGATGCCATAAAAACGACATTGCCGCCAACACGCGAGATGCTGCGCTGCTCTGCGAATGCTGACGATGTTGACCCAATTAATGTGGCCAAAGCCGCGAGTGCTTTTCATTAGTTTAAGGGCGACAGTAGGCGGTATGCGGGCAGGCGTGGCAGCCGTGAAAGGTTGCTCTCTGTTTTCAATAGGGAAGGGGGTGAAAAAAATAATGCGAGATAGAAAAGTGAAAAACTGAAGTGTCCTTCAGCCTTCACAGCGACTTGTTGCACGCCAAATCAATCATACGACGCGTGTGCGGTTTTCTTTTTTTTGCCACTACGATATGCGACAATTTATTGGCATTTAATTAGAATAAACCGCAGTGACAGCGACAAGTAGGACAAATGAGGCGGGCAAAACGGAAACGGAGAAGGAGACGCAAACCCATGAGCGTGAGCGGCCAGTGCGCATATCAATCATACGCCGCATAGGCTTACAGAAATGTCTTCAGCAGCGTGATATATGAGCCGGTTGTGCTGAGTATCTGTAAGGCAGAAAAGAGAGAGAGAGAGAGGGAGAGTGAGTGAAAAAAAGAAATGGAAATAAAACATAAACATTTATTCTCATAATCGAGCTGCGTACCGAGCTGAAGGCCGGCAGGGAGGGCGTAAAAAACGGCACCGCAATTGTTTTTGCCCGTTGCGAACGTCGCAATATCATTAAAATCATTTTTCTAGTCCTCGCATCGCATTTGTACCACTCAATGTCGTACAGCGTGTCGGCCACAGCAGAGCTCTGCAACGAGACAGACAGAGATAGAGAGAGAGGGAGGCAACAACACTTTGTTGTGTAATTAAAATTTTATCACAAGTGCAATTTGTGTTTGGCATATAATTTTTTATGTGGCTGCCCTAATGTTTGGCGCTAAATTGAAATTACGAAATGAAAACAGACGAGAAGAACGCACAGGCACACAGCAGGCACTGGAGAAAGAGAGGAAGAGCGAGAGAATTGGAGAATATTACTAACACTTTCGCCCACATGATTGCCGCCGTAGCTGTAGAGGAAGAGCTGCGTCATCGCCGCCACGCTGTAGCAGATGTAGGTTAAGCCGCTTAGCGACGA
The DNA here is from genome assembly GCA_018151445.1 of Zaprionus inermis. Lineage (NCBI taxonomy): Eukaryota > Metazoa > Arthropoda > Insecta > Diptera > Drosophilidae > Zaprionus > Zaprionus inermis. The sequence continues at coordinate 1,046,270 of JAECXD010000869.1, read as the reverse complement.
GGTGTTCTGCCGCGAGTTGAGAGTGATTCCGAGCGCGAAAGATATGCATAGAGAGAAAGAAAGAGAGAGAGAGAGGGGGATAACTATCATTAATTGGAAAGGAATTGCGAGTGTAAATTAAGATTGCGATTACGATTACATCTCGGCCTAATTGCGACTCCAACTCGAGTGGCAACTCATCACTTTAGCCTGGCAATCATTCAGTTTGGCTTTAGTTTTACATTGCTAGCGGTGGCAACTCTGGTTTCTGCAGTTGCGCATATAATGAACTTGCCGCAAACCTCTCAAGGGTCTTATGAATTATACTAATTCGGCCATGTGCTTTAAAAAGCTACATCTACTCAAAGCGAGAGGAAACAAATTCGAAACAACTGGCAGACTGACAGACCTGAAGATGCCCTAGAAGAGCTCAAAGAAGGTGCTAGAATCTTGAATAATCTTGTTGTTCCCTCAAAATTTAATAAGACACTCTGCTGTCTCTAGTTTTATTCGACCATACGCTGTACACAGTATTACTCATACGCCCCGACGACCACACAGCTTGGCATGCAGACAAAGCCAAACCAAGCCGTTGCCATAGATGCCGCCGCAGCATTTTGCAAATGGCCGCAGGCGGCGGTGGCTTTTAAGGACAACGAATCCAGACAGCGGCAGTACCAGAACCAGAAACACACCCAGACCGGAAAACGTGTGAAAGGCGCATTAAAAACTTTTGGCAGAGCAACAATTCATGCGCTTATAAATTGCCACCAAGAGCAAACAAACCAGAAAACCAAAAAAAAAAAAAAAACAAGTACGGAAAACAGCGAAAAAAAGTAAATAAAAACAAAACAAGTCGGAAAGGCTACAGTCGAGCGTACTCGACTGTGGTATACCCGCTATATCTCTTCGAAAAAACACGTGCCAAATGTGAACAATGTGTTCCTGCTTATTATTTCTTTCTGTCTCTAATTTGTTTTGCCTATGCAAGATCCACTCGATTCTTATTGGATGTTGCACTTTGCAGTTATAACTCAGCAGAAGGCTTTAAATTATGCATGTGTGAAGGAGATGAGATACATACATATATGGTGCCTCGCAATACATCTCAACATATCTATCAGATTTGTCATTTGTTTTTTGCATTGCTGCCCAATGTCTCTTTCAAGTGGCTTTAAATATACTAAAAACATATTTTGAATTTGCAACACACTGAAAAATAAAAAAAAAAATAAATAAGATACGATAGAAATATATTTCGGTCACCGCACCTAGGAGTTGAACTCCGAACCTCTCGCTTAACAGTCAGCTACCATCACCAATCGGCCACTGCATTTCTTACGCGATGATCGATAAAATTGCATTATGAATATTTTCGGTGTACATTTTTAAAAAAGTTGAACTGGAGTTGAACTCGGGTCTCCTCGATGTGCTTGTATATATTAACGTTTAGGAAATCAGTGAAAAAAAAAATTAAAAAAAATAATTTAAAAAGTTGCTCGATAAAAATTGCATTATGAATATTTTCGGTGTACATTTTTAAAAAAGTTGAACTGGAGTTGAACTCGGGTCTCCTCGATCTGCTTGTATATATTAACTTTCAGGAAATCAGTGAAAAAAATAAATTAAAAAATAATGATTTAAAAAGTTGAGAAATAAAAGTCTTCTCGGAGCAAGAGCTCAACAAGAAATAAATGCCCACGGAGCAGAATTGTGCTTAAATAGCTTTCGAATAGTGCTGTATAATGTGAGATTGGTAAAAAAGTGTTGGAAATTTTGATACTTTAGATTACTATCGAGGCCCTTTTCTTAAAAAGTATTGGTAAGTTTCGATAAGCTGACTGGCTCGCTTTGACTTTGCAAACTGCAAAGCAAAAGAATTATCTTATTGTGTCGTGTTGTGAATTGTGCTTAGTAAAGCGTTTTTTTTTTTTTTTTTTTTTTTGCGTTGATACAATGAATGTATAATCAAGTGATCCAGACAAAACCAAGCCGATGCTTGTTACGCGCGGATCCCAGACACAGCGAATGTCCACCTCCCGCCCAACCGACCGAGGGGCACAGTCGTCTGACGTACGACTCGAAACACGAAACGCGAAATTGAGAACGCGGACATGCAAAGATACCGAGATAGAAAAGAATTTCGAGAAAAGATTACTTAATTTCTAGATAGGTAAGACAGAATTTCAAATTTTAGGCGTGCAACAAAGGAAGCGTTAGAAAAAAGAAAGTAAAGATTATTATAGTCCAAACATAATACCCTAAACGGATCGTTAAGGGCATAGTTCGACCTACAATTAGGAAGAGTTAGTGGTAAGTATTTACGTGTTAGTCTGCAAGGACAGAAAAGATCACGCTTAATCAAATTAAAGATAAAGTAAAACATATTTCAGACCATAAGATACAAATGCGAGCAAGGAGGAAGGGATGGAACGCAGGCACAGGCCCTGTGCGTGGTTGCAGCACAAATGACAAGCGAGTCGCATCGGAGGCCATGATCTTTCGAGGCAGCGCGAAGATTTATGAGGCACGCACGCGGGTCTCGCTGTTTCTGGATAACTCACACGTTGCGCTGCTGCATCCGCCGAAGACGCATCTCACATCTCTGCTCGCACATTTGCGGCGAATGGATTTTTGTCACTTGGCCCGAAGCCGATTGGCATCGCGAGGGCAACACGCGTGCCCGGCTAATTAATCATGCGGAGGTGCAATCAGAGCACAAACTGCAGAAGAGAGACAGAATGATGAGCTACATATGCACACATATACGACGACTCGTTGTGGGGGCGCCTGTCCAGGCGATTTTACTAGACATGTATCTGAATTATCGTCTATAGAAGAGAAATCGAATAATTCTGCCGAGCTTCTTCATGCCCAGCTTGCGATTGCGGCGCATCAGTTCGGGCAGCGTCGGTGACTTCCTGACAGCGATGCGTATGACTACCAATAGCATGGAACGTCTCAGTTCATCCTCGTTATGATCCTCGACGCTTATGTGGTGCACGGTGACGTTGCTGTTGCTTCGGTTGCTCACTGCTTCGTTGCTGTTGTTGTCGCTAGTGATGGTGATCATTGTATTGTGGTTGCTGGACACCGGCTAAACCGCACCGCAGTTCGGCCCGCTCCAATTGCCAGCGACCGTTGCCGCTGCTGCTACTGCTGCCGCTACTGCAGCCGCTACTGCTGCCGCTACTGCTGCTGTCCTCTGTTGAATTGACGCAGATTGTACTGTATCCCCGGCAACAAATCTTCTTGCCTTGGCCTAGCGAAGTTTGCGCAGTCGCTTGCTGCGTCGAGGCGAAGTTGACTCCCTGAGATATTGAGTCCAGCAAATATGGCAAGGGAAAAATCAAAGGTTGCTATGGCGCCACAAAATAAAAATACTGCTTTTACTGATATTTTGTGAGACTAAAAATTTAATTTAATATGTCTACCATAACTTTGTTCTAACTTTTCTAAAATCTAAACGACTTGCATGCGGAATGAGATATTTTTCCAATGGATATTTTCAACATTAATTGATTTGGGCAGGATTATTTCTTAACTCAATTTTTAAAAAAATAAAATATATCAAAATTAATTAAAATATTTGTTTTATTAAAAATTAAATTAATCGAAACAATTTGCTTGCGGAATGAGATATTTTTGATGATCTATCATTCTAGCATAAATCGAAATTAAAAGTTGCTCGTAGAATATATATTTGCTTGTCTTTCAGCCTGTTTCCCACCGACAAACCCAATGAATTTTTTTTATCCATGGTCTACATTACGTTACGCCAGCAACTTGAAGACTATTAGAACGTAGAAAAGTCACTCGTCAACATTTTTCCGAGACCCATTACAATATAATCAAGCTGTTGTAGCGTTAAACAAAAAAAAAACAAAAAAGCAAGTCGGGAAGGCTACAGTCGAGCTGACTCGACTGTGATATACCCGCTACAACTCTTCGGATAAACACGTGCCAAATGTGAACAATGCGTTCTTGCTTTGTATTTCTTTCCGTCTCTAATTTGTTTTGCCTATGCAAGTTGTGAAAGAGATGTCTATACATACATATATATGTACATATATGGTGCCTCACAATACATTTCAACATATTTATTGCTGCTCAATGTCTCTTTCGATTCTATGTGGCTTAAAATATACTAAAAACTTATTTTGAATTTTGCAATACACTGTAAAATAAAAAGTAAGATACGATAAAAAAGTAAATATAAGTCGGTAGCTGCACCTAGGAGTTGAACTCCGGACCTCTCGCTTAACAGTCAGCTACCATCACCACTCGACCACTGCATTCCTTACGCAATGACCGATAAAATTGCATTATGAATATTCTCGGTGACATTTAAAAAAAAAGTTACCTGCTGCTGGAGTTGAACTCGAGTCTCCTCGATTGAGGAATTAGAAAAGACAAATATAAACACAAGGCACTACTATTTCCTGAATATCTTCCTTATTTATCGGCCGATCTTATTGAAACCTTCGTAAAAAACGACCACAGGTTTTTATCCCATGTATAAAAAATGATTGCTGTTGAGCTATATTTGTAGCTACAATCGACTTTTTTCGATTTATGTGGACGGATGAAGGCGTGGCAAAAATCCAAAATAAACTTGATCTACGTGCAGAATTCACACATATTGTCCCCAAATTTGGTAGCTCTAGCTCTTATAATAGCTGATATCTAAGTTATCATACGGACGGACAGACAGACAGACGGACATGGGTATATCGACTCGGCTGTTCATGCTGAATCAGAATGTATATACTTTATGAGGTCTGCCCGTTACAAACATTTTCGATTGGCACAAAGCTATAATACCCTTCTACTCAACGAGTAGCGGGTATAAAAGCAATGGCAACAAGAGGCCGAAAAACAGGGAAAAACTTTTAGCGACGCTGCCGGCTTACCAACATGATGTCCAGTATGGTCGAGCACAGGACGATGGCTGCCGACAGGAAATGCATTAAAACGATAACGGTAAACTGGCCCGTTAGGTCGCTACACAAATCGATAATCGCATTGTGCCGATCTATGATGACGGCAAGTCGACGCTGAATCGCTGCATTCATCGTGGGGCTGCATACGTCCACTGCGGATGGGAGAATAAGGAGGCGGGAAAGTGTAGCTTACTGGGATTATTCATTTCGCCACTCACCTGCATGTACGTCAGCAAAAGCAGTCCTTATATCCTGCTGTACCAGACGAAAGACTCCGCTAATGTACAAGCAGCTGCACAGGAAGAAACCATCCACGAAGCTGAAGGTGAACACGGTGCAGGCTCCCGAGCACGCGAGCAGCAGGTAGGTGAGGGGAAACCACTGCGAGTTGGTCGCAAAGTCGGGTAGGCTAAGGGGCAGAAATAAAGAAATTTTATAAAAATTAATATTTATTGTTTTATTTGAATTCGTTTAGCTGCAAGTTGTAAGCAACTTTAGCAGTATCGATAAATATATCGATGCTGATCTCGTTGAGGTGTTGCACCGCAGCCAGCTTTCTCGCCAAGTGGCAACACCAGCACATGCGATTTAAAATTCAATATTACCATTTTGCAAATTAATCAAATTATGCGCAACAGTCATATACTGTATTATTTGAGTTCGATTAGCTATCGATACATGTATCGATGCTTATATCGTTGAGATGCAGCACTTCTTGGGAGAGCACCAACACACAATTTAAATATCATTTTTAACATATTGCAAATTACTCTGATTATACGCCACAGTGATCATATATAATACTATTTACTGCACTTGAAATGGATTCACGACATATTCAGCTCAATAAACTTAAAATCGATGTGGAAAACTTGTTGTAACGTGTACATAGCGCATGTAGCACAAACTTCTTTATTACTCTTGCATTTCCACAGCTTCCCCTGCCCACGTAACTCACATGATATTAAAGGGCAGCTCCATCTGGCCGGGAATATCGCGCAGCCAGCGATAGAGTCCCATGATGAGGGGCTGCACATTGAAGGCGGTATTAGTAGTCATGCCCGAGCTGAGCAGCAGCAGCGAAAGCCGATTGGCTGTGCCCGAAATGCTGCAGAGCATGGCCTGGGCGCTGTCGTCGCGATTAAACCACAACATGGCCCGCAGTCGCTGCAGAAGCTCGTGCCAGCGACGATGGTGCAGAAAGAATATGCTCAACTTGAGGACACAAACGGCCTTTGTGCTGCCGGGACAAAAGGCTTCGAGAGCGGTTACCAAATTTGTGAGGTTTAGGAATCCGTAAAGATTCTCGCCCACAGCGCCAATCAAGATGACAGCAAAGCCGAAGACGCACACAAGATTCGCCCGGCAGTTGCGTCTCTGTTGCGGCCAAAGGCCCACGAAGCGCGCGGAGAACCGAGCAATGCGGAAAAAGCTCTGCGAAATGGGTGGCTGCTCACGGCTGTCAATCATGATTGACGACACCTACCAATCCTTACGGTCGCAACAAGACTCGAGTAAGTGCTTATCTTGTCTCAGTTTTTATAAGCTGCCAGCTAATTGCTTGGGATGGGGCTGAATGAAAGCAGGCACGTTTGCTTGACTTTGGTAAAAGTTTTAATTGTTTTTGTACTTACGACTGTGTTTGCATTCATCAGTGACCGTTCTCTTGATAGGAAACACGCCATTTGTTACTCAATGCTTTACCTGACGCTCTGCCTCACTTACTCATCCTGCGACTTTCGCCTGTCGCCTGCTGGCCAATTAAAGTGATCTATTAAGGTACAACATTTGTGAAGGGAATCTTGAGTTTGTAGAGATTTAAACAAAAATTATAACAAATTTATTTTATTTTAATATTTTATTCGCTCGCCTAAGTTATTGGAAATATTTCTATATAATTCTGTTTCTTTCCGATTTTATATGCACAAATAAATTGATTCTCCAGCCCGAGGGTATTAAATCATCGACTTCTATCAGTTGGCGTAAAGTAAACTTAAATAAACGCTTAAGCTGCAAAACTTTTCGACTGTTTTATTTGTTTTTAATTGCCGTTCGGGCTGGAGTTGACTTTTAAGTGCTTCTAATAGATGGTTTCGACTGGCATAACAGTAATTATCTTGTCTGCTTACTCCGACTTTTTCCTGCAAAGTCAACAAACGCACATGCTGTGCGTTCCATAAGCAGGACAAACATTAGAGCAGTAGCATGGTGAACCCTGTACAGGTTGTTGAGTTGCTAAGGAGGATACATATTAGATGTACATATGTGCATGGAATTTATTATATACAATGCATTATTATTTATAAATAATTAATTTACTTTGAATTTACTTTGAAAGGCAAAGATCTCAGCTGCTAGAAGAGATGTTTATAGAAAATTTGGCATACGTAATGCAGTTTTACTTACAAGTATGAAACCTGAGAAAAATCTCAGCTATGCCGGCAATATCTCTGGCTACAGCTTAAGTATCCCTTATGCCGTAGACAATTTTTGTGCAATTTATTGAGAACTGCAATCAACAAATACAATTTGCATTTGTGAGCAGCACATTCCCTCAGTGCACAAGCTGTGCCAGTTTCTAAAACCAATTAGCTTCGTCTGCACTCCCACACAGACTCATAAAAACTCCCACACACACACTCAAACACTCGCACACACACTCAAACACTCGCACTGAATACCTGCAAATAATTGCATTTTATTTTGCAGCAGACAAGTCCATTCATTTGTCGAGATGATTTTGGAAAATTCACACTCGACTCCATGGCAAAATATGCGAACACTATTACGGGCACCAGGAGTAGGCTAATATAGACCAATCCATCCATCGAGCACATGTCCAGCTGTCCGCACACACACACACTCACTCGCACTCTAATCCTGCTGAAACAACAACTTGCCTGACAAGCTCTGCGCCTGCTAATCCCGCACAGCCACAGTCTACGCTATAAGTCTGCGCACGGTACCTGCATATTGGCATCAGCATATTCAATAAGTAGCACACCTACAATAAGTACAAACATGCCCATATGTGCGCAATCCCATAGATATCTCTGCCCGTGCGTGTGTGTAGGCGTATGCGCAACTTGTGCCGCATAAACGTGCGTCAAGTGTTTGCCCACTGCCCGTTCTCTCCGCCTCTGCCTATCTCTGCCTCTGCCCTGGCCTGTGCATTAATTTAATCCACACACTGCAAATATAAAGTGACCATAAAGCATTGCCATGATGATCATGTTGCGGCCCTGCAGCTGCATTGCACTCGAGCTGCCTGCGCCGGCTATCCACTCAGCCAATTATGTAATATGCAAATTCCGAGCTAGAATATGTATGTATATGAGATATACATGCTATATATATGTAGATATATGTTATAAATTGGGCCAACGCAAGAGATTAGATACGCTTTCGTCGAGCAGCTGAGTGGCACGTCTTTTCCAGTTGCCTTGGGAGTGGAAAAGCTATAGAACTGGGCTTAGTTACGGTTTTCAGTTGGGGTTTTACAGTTGCTGGTACTGCAGAGCCTCGATGAGGTTTTCTAGAGAGTGAGGTTATGTATGCATTTAAGGAATACTTTCTTAGTTAATCTATTCATAAATGCATTTCTCACAGTTCATTTAATCAAAAATCTATAGAACTGAGCTAGGTTACGGTTTGCAGCTGAGGTTCTACACTTACTGGTATTGCAAAGCCTAAAAGTGGTTATGTAGAGAGTGAGGTTATGCATGCACTTAAGGAATACTTAGTTAGTCTATTAATAAGAACTGCATTTCTCACAGTTCATATTACAGAGTTGAAGAAATTGAGTTATTACTTATTATATTATTTCGTTAGTTCTGCTTTTTATGCTGTTTATAAGTCCTTAGAGAGTTTTTTAGGTTTTCGGTTGAAAACATCTTTCTCTTCTACAAATTTCGTAAATTTGTGCTTTTTTCAATTATTCTGAAATAGGAAATATGTTACTCGTGTTTTTAGGGAAAGCATATAGTTTTATATTTATTTTTTGTATATTAGAAGTTTAATAGTATAATAATCTTCAAGAGAATTACTTCATTTCTTAGCTTCGCACAAATCAGACGAGTAAGTCGTGTTATCCCTTTTACCATACGGATTTGGCAAGCGAATGACTTTTGCTACCTTGAGCCTTGCCCGACTAGTGGGGGCATCCGATGATGTTGCAGTTGCTGTGGTTGCGCTTGTCAGCCGGCTGACGTCACGATGCCACACAAACCCGTTAGCCCGGGTCTGGGCCAGCCTATTCAGTGTCGTAATACCCCTCGTCGCCTTTCTTGGGCCATGTAAAATTTGTTGGCCTTTTGGTCGAGCCGTTTATTAGACGCCATCATAGGAATGGATACTGCAGCTATTGAATTGTCGAGTACACCGATTTTCCATTTAAGTCTCAGTAACTCTGTGTGTGTGTGTGTGAGTGCGTGTGTTGCAATTGCATTTGGGCATTTTCAATTCCATTTCCGTTTTATTAAAGTTGCCTTGGTTCCCTTTGCTTGTTTCCGTTGTCTTCATTATGCGTGGCAATTGTCATTTCTTTCGGCTCGATTCGGTTTTTGGCAGCCAACGACAGCCTTGACCCCAACGTGTAGGCATCCTGCCCCCCGCTCGGCCCCCTTGTATTCTTCGCGCCGGGCATGCTGCATTTGCACCATAAATTGTAACTTGCATCCATTCATATCTCGGCTAGGGGACGCTCATGCCTTCATGCATCATCGTCAGCGACACGACCACGTACCTCACTCCCCATATCTCCCCCCCTTAAATTGAATTATGCGCCAATAAATTTGTTGTTTTCACTTGCATTAACATAAATTCCCGTTATTCCGCAGCCATGTGCACATAGAAAACATTTTAGTTTTTAAAAATGGCCTGAACTGCATTATATTCTGTTAATTTTGTCACTCTCTCCGCCCCCGCGCAAGCACCTCCTTGTCCACATTTGAACGCAACAGCCCGTGTAATCCACACACGACAAACACGACACACGCCACGCTGCAAAAGGACACAAATTGAACGATGTGACCAGATTGGGCAACGCTTAGTTTATGGGCGCAAAACGAGCGCCGAAATTAGCCAGTAAATTTATGCATCGCGGATCAGTTAGACTTAACGAGGGTCGATTAAGAGCTTGCGAATTAGGTTGATTTTGAGCAATCAATTTTGGGAAATCAATATGATAGGGAAATATATAGGGATTTCAGGTTGCAGGCTATAAATAATATTAAATTATATTAGTAAACATCTATGTGGCTTAGTTATAAAAAATCTTGAATCTGATATTTGTAACAAATATTTGAAAAACTTGAAGATTAGTATAGTTAAATATGCAAAATCTCTATGAAAATCGATACAACTCTACGATAAAACTGCTGCCAGCTGTATACTTATGGAGTTAGTTGACCTTATTTGAAAATAATATATACAAAATAACTATATTTGTTAGCCTTATATTATTGCAATATATTTTTATTAATATATTTATATTATTATTGATGCGTACAATCATTTCAAAACAAAATATAATAATTTCTAATAATAAAATTTCAAAACTATTATTGTTATATTTTAATATATATATTTTTTTATGGACATAACTTTAAAATTTAAATACATATATTATACATATAAAGTAGTTAAATAAAAGAGTAATATTCAATTAAATAATTGAATCAATATATTTTATTATTATTTAAACTATACTATTTTATTTAATAATATTATTACTATTATATAATATTATAATGTTTTATATGTTATTAATTAATATTATTAATTTACAAAAATATTATAATTATAATTGTAATATTATAATGTTTTATTTGCATTAAAAGTTCCCAGCTTCAGTTCTATATGGATCCCTAGATAAGTATACCTTCCTCCGCAGGAACTGTAAAAATGAGATAATAAGCGTTAGTTTTAATATTGCCATTGCATGGGGCATGTGCGCCATGTGGATGCGACACCTTCTGGCGTGGCTGCGTTTATGGCACGCGCGGTTCAAATGATGCAAAAACTGCTAAAGCAACCCGCGCAAAAGTTATCACTTTGGCAGTAAATGCGCGAAACCAAGCATGCATCCGTGGATCCATGAGTCCACACATGAACACGTACACATACACGCACACACACAGACAGACAGACAGACACTCGCACACAAAGCCAGACACTTGCAGATGTGCGCGACGGCAATCAAATGCAGTTGGCAACTCGTGCGAAGAAGCTGCCGACATTCGTCCTGTTTTCTGCCCCCTGCCCAGCCGCCCACACTGTCCATCCCTCTCTCCCAAACTGAGAGAGCAGTGGCTGCGCATAAACTAACAACGCAAAAGAACAAGAACAACAACAATAAACGTGGCAATGTGTTGCACATTTGAAAGCAAAGTTGCGCAAATGTGTGAAAATTGTATAGAACTCACACACACACACACACGCGCGCGCGTTTGCACAAACAACGGCGAACAAGGCGAACTGAGAGCGAAGCGCGGCGAAGTGAAGGAAGCGCAACTGGAGCAGCAGCAGTAGCAGGTCCTGCAGGACGAGTGAAAATGCAATTGAAAAATGCCACAGTTTTGCATAAATCAGCAGGAAAAGCGCCCAAAAATAGCGCACAAGCACAACAACAGCAGCTTGTGGTGGGTGCGGGGCATCTTCCGGGCAAACATGGCACGGCCGCAGTCGTGCCGTAAACATGGCCAGCACGGGGCACACGCGTTAACCGTAGATATAATTTACTGATAATCCGATGTGCTTGCTGCTGCTGCTGCTCCAGCAATCCTTGTTGTTGTAGTTGTTTCTGTTGTACTTGTTTGCCCTGCCGGATCAACCTCAACAGCTTGCGGGTCCACCCAATCTTAAATCCGCAAGCCTCGCTCAAATTCGCAAAAAAACTCAGTCAAACATCTCGCACGCAGAGTGACGTGCAGGCGCAGCGAGAGAGAAGAGAGCGAGAACGGGGCGAGAGAAGAGAGAGAGCGTGAACTTCAAAAATATTGCAACGACATGACTTGACATTGGCGAATGTGGCTGGCGCGGCTAATGCTGCCAGTGTTGCCAGCTCGTTTTCGGCTTGCAGTCTAGCCTTTTTTAGTACGCTGATAGCCGAAAAATGGCTGCAGCGTTAATTTGATCAATATATAATAATATATTTGGCTTATTTGTTATGCTCTTAATTCATAAGTAATTTATAATTATGTTGAATTAACTATTAATTTTAAATTGAAATAGTTTTTCGCGTAAATCCTATTAGTATACAATTACATATTATACTCGAATGTATTTTTCCCGCTAAGTATTCTGAAAAACCGAGGCTGCTGCTTTGAACTGATGCATTTGCTGCGTCCAAATGGAACAGTGGAAACGGAAGCGCACGGAAAACAGTTAGTCAGTCCGACAGTTGGCCATGACGCTGACGATGATGATGATGATGATGACAACGATGCCCGTCGAGCGAGACGACGAAGACGAGGATGACGCCGGCGGTTCACAACTCGTAGTTCGTGTTCGCAACGCTCTGCATACAAATTTGATACGCTTTGACTGCAAATGAAACGCTTCGTCATTTGAAACTTTAACTTGACTTTGGCACGGCAAATTCCGAGTTGGAGCGACATTGCCTTCCACTCTCTCTCTCTCTTTCACTCGCTCTCGATAAGTATCAAGAATGCCAGAAATCCAATCGGAATCGCAATTGCTTATGTTACATATGTCATTTGCTTAATCAGCGAATCCTTGCCAATTGCCAAGCTGCTTAAACTGAACTATTCAATCGAACATAAGCCGAAAATGTAATCCCCGACTTATTTGATTATGCACTATAGTACGGCTATTCGTATGTTTGCATGCGTGTATACCAAAGAGATTGCGCTTGTTGTTTCTGAAGATAAGATATTGAAACCTTTAGTTACCAAAGAGAGAGGATAAATCACCCGCATATCATCATATGCAAAGTGTTCCTCTTTATCCTTTGCTCACACAAACCATTAGATGCAGCCCCACTACTTATTTACCTGCCTGCTTCATATCTGCTTGAGATTCGTTGGCTTTATAAGTAGGCTGATTCTTCATTAGCGTACCTGCAGAAGGGGGAACTGGTGGGAAACTTTATGATATGCTTATTCCACTCCGTTGCCTGTCAGTCGCATTTCGAAAGTGCTGTCTGGGTGACAGTTTGTTTTATGGCTCGAAATAATTCACATTGTACATGGCCGCAGTCTCAGCTCTTGCCATGTTAGTAGCTCTCCTTGCTCGTTGCAAGCCCCTGCTTGAAGAGCACGTCTGTCTACTCTGCCTTCTGCTGCAGATACCTCAACCTCAGCCTGGCTAAGCACAATTATTTGGCTTAGCTTTCGCACAAGAGGTTAGAAGTTTAAAGACGAGCTTGGCATTTTTGGCTTAGCCATAAAAGCCACACAGTTCCGAGGAGAGTCATGTTATGACACGTGCAGAGCGCACAACTGAAAAAACAACAACAACTGTTGTTACAGGAGCAACACCTTCAACAACAACAACATGCTCTGCCAGCTGCAGTAGTACGTCTAGTCAAGTTGCTGTGCAGAAAGTTCAAACATCTTAACATTGTCCAACACAACATTGTATGCCTGATTGTTATTGTTTAATTTGCCTAAAGCTATTTATCTGATTACGCATGGTATGTAAATTATAACACTGTAAAGGTGCGTGTACCACGTGGCCGCTTCTCTTCCAATTTATCATAATTACAACTATCAAACTATAGGTTTCTACCTATTAAGAATATTCGTTTACAGGGTTTACATGTATAAGCTTAACATAAAATTAAATTACCCTATATAAACCAATATAAACTATAATTCATTTCAACAATTTATTATGAGAAGACGTTCCATGACGACCAAAACTTAACGCGAACAACCGTACGGGGTATCTGTCAGCCTGCAATTGACTCGCCCGGAGCTCAACTGGTTAACACATCAGCTACACGTCTTGTTTGGCGTTGCGATTCGAGCAACTCGATTAATATACGCTGAGCCTCGCAACAGGCCCGAGGCTAATACAATTTGCATATCTCACGTCGCACTGATTACATTAATTCCATTCGGATAATAACTTAACATTCTATTTTGGCAATATAGCAAACGTTTACATACATGCAAGTATGTATAAATTTACAAATAAAACTATGTTTAAACTTTTAGCTCAACATTAGAATTGACTTCGCTTAGCGGTTCATTATACGCATCCGACTGTGGCGTGGATACGCGTGCCAGAACCATGTGCAAGTCGGTGAGCTGCTGCTGACGTTCTTCAATCTCAGCTAGTATAGGACTTAGTGGCAATTCCAGTGAGCTGGTGCAGTAGTTGCCCAGCACAGAGGAATAGTACAAATCGCGTACAAACACATTAAATGCCTCAACATTCTCTAAAAGATCGCTGCGCGATCGCTTCAAGATCAATCGTTGATTGTGTGTGCGCTCGACAAGCTCATTGAGTTGCCGGCAATGAATCTTCAGCTCGCTGTGCCGTAAGTTGCGGGCATCCAAGAGCTTTGAGTAGGTTATAATTTGGCAGGCATCCCGCTGCATTTTCAGTTCCTTCAGCTCGTATCCCTTGCGCCACAATTGGACGCAGTGTTTTCCCATGGTTTGTTCATGCTGGGCGGATTCCTGCTTAATGCTCTCCAATTCTTTCTCGGATGCTGCAACTTCGTTATCCAGCTGAGCTTCCTCCACACGAAGCTGATGTAGCTGCAGCGCTAAGCGCTCTATATCGTCTAACGATGCTGACTCGGACTCCGGGTGTTCTTCAGGCTGCTCTTCAATCTCTGTTTCTATTTCTGGCGGCAAAGGGTTTACCCCCAGCAACTGTAACTCCTGATCCGAGCACACAGCATTATTTTCAGTGCGTGATTTCTGCTGTAGCTTTTGATGTTCCGTCGCTATTGATACATAACTCACCCTATCTGATTCCGTTTGAAATTCAAATGGAAAGTCCTGCTTCTCCATTGGCACAAAGTCCAGCAGAAAGTCAAAGATCTGCATGATATGCTGTATGGATGCACTAGGCATCACTAGCCAGGATTTCCTTACTTTTATTGGATAACCGAGCTGCTCCATGGCCTGCATAGTGATATCAATATAATTGCTTTTATCCAGAGACTGCAGTGGAATTCCAGTGAACGCCAGCAGATGACTGATTATGTTTTTAAAGTCCTGCACGGAAAGATGTTGCATGCCCCGTTTTATGGTCGCTACGAAAATGGATGTTTCCCCAAGGTAGTTAGCGATTCGCTCCGTAATCGTTTCCAGAGCTTGCTCGTTGAATTGTAGATTACGCCTAACGGGTCGACTCTTATCCGTGTGCTGCGGCGTGAGAAACTCCTTCGGCTTCTGTGTCGGCGTCGACACGGAAAGTTTTGTAGTCATAGCTGAACGTGCGTTTCGGTGCAACGGGGACTGCAGCATTTCCTTGGTGCGTCTTGGCTCGGAGTAAAGATGCGCCGACACGGGATTGGAAAGCGGACGCGACTTTGCGTGAAGTGGGGACTGCAGCATTTCCTTAGTGCGACGTGGCTCTGAGTGGAGATTTTTCTCCATGGATTCGATCATTTCGAGCGACGGTGCAGTAGGTACAGCTAGTCTAGTGGACGAGCGCGCAGCCATTTGCAGTGGCGACTTCTGGATTTCCTTAGTGAGACACTGTTTCAAGTGGACATTTTTCGAAATAAAATTGTTTTCTTTAGTGGGTGTAGAAACTAGTATTTTTGAAACTGACGTGCTGGCTGAAATACTAGAAGCCTTTGCTCTTGGCGTCACTATCTTGGAACTAGAACGCAAGGAAGTTTGCCCGGGAGTTTTGAACATATCCTTAGTGCGACGGGGTTCAGTGTGGCGACTCTCCTGCGGTGAATCCGTAATATTACTGGTTGTTGGACTAATTATTCTTGGAGTTGGCACTCTCGATGCCATGCGCATGTCCTTATGCAAAGGTGACTGCAGCATTTCCGCAGTCCGACGAGGTTCCAAGTCAGAGCACATCAAATACGTAATTCTTGGTGTAGAATGTAGCTTTGCCTGCTGCGTTATGAGGTCCCTGGTGCAACGGGGTTCCGTTAAGCTACAGCTAACAGCGCTATAAAATGCATATTAGTATTTAGAACCCACAGCACACAGCTTGCACATACTTTAGTTCACTGTTTGAATTGTCTTCGTCCATCATTAGTTTGGCGGGCCAAATATTAACGCAATATCCAGATACTTCCTACAGTCAATCGAAGCTATAAGACTGCTGTATTCTCGCAGTCTAAATAGAATAAGTTAATATACCATATAAATGACGAACGCGTTTCAATTAACTGTGTTTATTATTTATTTATGTGCGCATCAATTCAATTGTTTTGTTTTTGACACAAACAGCAGCGCAGCGTTGCCACCTAGCTAGAAAGCTATTTGATAACAACAACTGCACAACGATCATGACTATCGAAATTAAAATAAGGGTAGCCCGGGCAGTAAAATAATTATTTAAAAAAGAAGAATGAAATTTACTCAGGTTCTCTTGGATAACTCTTAATTTTTAAGCAAAATTTCAAGTAAAGTCGATATCTTAAAACCTTCAAGAAAGCAAAAACAGATTTTTCCTCAAAGGGAGCTGCCTGCACACACACTGCGAGCGACTCGCCTTTCATATGCCCGCCCACGCGCATAATTGCAAAAAGGTATTTACGCTAGAAGCGAGCACACGGGAGTCCGGACTCCGGAACATTGCGTCCAATTCCAGGTCCCAGAGCATAACGTGTCTGTTGTTGTTTTTGGCGTCCAGTGGTGATGACAGTGAACGGTGTTAAATGGGCTCCCTTTATTATTGTCTGTCCCGATGTTGTTCTTGTTTTAGTTGCTGCGTTTTGCAATTTCACCGCAATAAATAATAAAGCAGCTTGTTAAATTTGAACAGCCGCAGCGCAAAAACTGTGAAATAAGCATCGAGGCCCCTTACACGTGAGCTGCAGAAACCCGATGCCAGCGCAACGGCAGCACTATCCGCCACCCTTGCGCACCGCCCTCCACCCCCCACCCTTACATTCATCAGCTTACAAATACATTTTAAAGTTGTTGTTATAGGGAACTGTTTTTTGCCATGATTTAATATTGTTTCTGCAATTCAATTATATATCCGACATCAATTTCCCTATTTATTTATATATCGTATCAAACAAATGTGCTCAACAAAAAGCTCTGTCATTTGAACTTAAATAATGTGAAATGGTGTATCCAATGACATTGTTAGTTTTTGATAGAGAATAACATAGAATTTAAGATGGATGACAACGCAAAAATGTTTTTATTTTCACTAAACTCTCGTATCAAATTTAGAATATGAAAGGAAACGCTTTGCTTTCCGTTTTCGCATATCACTAAATAATTTTGCATTTATTTTATATAATACAGTACACATTGCATTAAACTAATTAAATATATAATGTATATATATGTATAATCGTACAATTTACCAACTTTTACGCCTTAACACAACTTCCATACTCGTGGCCACAGACATACATATGCATATATGTATCTGTATGCATCTATGTATGTGTGTGTGTTTGTGTGTAAGTACATGCAGTTGTCTCATATTGCCTTCACTCAAATTTACGGCTCTTGTTTTGTTTTTTTTTTTTTGTTTATCGGATTTTGCTCTACATTTCGTTAACAACAATTATTGCTATTTGATTTATATAGTTATTGATTTAAGTGTATTTTTGCAATTCATGCATAATATTTGTTGCGGTGTCTAAAGTTTCATGATATCTTTTTTGTTCTCATACCTCTTCAGTTTGTGTATACGCGTTTAAAATATTTAATGTGCTAAACAATTGTTAAACAGGTAAAACCTTTTTGCTATGCAAAGCATTTAGTAGGTGTGTCTGTGTTGTGGGAGTGGGCGTTTGTGTGTGTGTGTTTAGTTGCACTTTACAATATATTCAAATGATGGCCAAATAAACGACTCGTTTGATTGTTAGCAATAGCATTATGATATTAACTATTTACAGCTTTACATAAACTAAATAGTGAAAGTAGAATTTGATATATATCCTCGTTATTGCTCGGTTTTTGCTGCGAGTTCTCATTTGTTAATTGCATTTTATTTTGTGGACCGTTTGACTGACTAATAAGTTAAAATTTTATTTTCTTTTAAAAATACTACGCAACACACCAAGAGTTGATTCTGCCTGTTTTGTTTTTCAGTTGTTCAGTTGAGTGTGAGGGGGAGGGGGGAGGGGAATGTGCATGAAAATAGCGCAAAAGGTCGAAACTTAGCATAGAGTGCAAAAGATTGAGCCAAAAAACGCCTACAAACAATATCATTTTGAGAGTCAGGTGCTTATGCGAACATAGGAATCTAAAGCAACTCGTAAAATAGTGTGTGTGTGTGTGTGTGAGAGTGTGTACATAATAGTTATACATACGAATATGTATGCAGGCGTGTAATAATAACAGTAACTATTCAACGTAACGGACGACAACGTGGGGGCGCTCAATTGGAATTAAACATTAATCAACAAACTGACCACAAATCGACTACCACTCATTCCTGGCAGAAGCCCTCAGTCTCCTCAATGGCAAAGGTCAATTTCTCCACCAGCTGATCGTAGCTTTTGTAAGGCGGTAGGTCCAGGCGATTGAAGCATGTATGCGATCGCGGTAGCCACGTCTCCTTGCCCACCTTTTCGATGCAGAAACGCTGCGGCCCATTTGAGCCCATCAGCTCGGCAAAACCGCCGACAGGAACGCGACAGGTGCCCGTCACAAACTGCAGGAGACGCGCACGCTTCTCGTTGTCAGTTTCACGCACAAACTGAAAGAATCGATTTGTTTATATAGTGATACAGGGATGAGATTCGATGGATCACTCACCTGCCAGAACCAGACCACCTGCTTTGAGTTGCGATTGTAGTGCCTATAGATTGTATTCCGCTGCCAATCCTCCACATCGACATCCTGCATACCGCACAGTATCAGCTCAAGTTCGCGTTCGTCAAAGTATTTGAGCCATTCCAGCGGCACCACCTCGTTGAAGCCCTCGAGGAACGTCTTTGTCTGCTGCTCAATCCCGCTAGATTTACAAAAGAATTTAAGTTAGTTTAAGCATACAAATTGGCAATAGTTTTGATTACTTACCGAGTCATGCGCCACTCGGTCATAAGCGTTATATACTCCTCCTTATTCTCCTCCGTAACGCGTTCCTTTTCGCCATTCTCCTTCAATTCGTGGTGGATAATCTGCCCCAGCACTTCGAAGTCGACACTAAACCACAACTCCAGGTTACACTCATCAATATTATTGTCTTTTACCCAGATAAGCGAATTGTAGAACTCGGGATCGATGGTTTCAATGTCTTTTATGGTCAGCTTCTTGTTCAACATGCGCTTATAGAACGGCATGGTGAATCCACTGTAGATAAACCGACCGTGATACAGTGCCATAGCAATGAAGCGTCCAATAAATTTAAAGTACTGCAAATGGTCCGGATTGACATAGGAAGCGGGATTGATTTGCAGGCTATAGTTGTTCTTGTTCGCGTACTCGAACAGACAGTACATGGGATTGAGCACCTCATGCGACAACAAGAAGAACCATTCTCGCGAGACGCCACCATAGTCGAGTCCCTCCTCACCACGGAATATTATGTACAGGCGACGGCGCAGCTCGTAGGCAGGCAGGCGCATGATCTGATGATACGAATCCTCGAAGAGCGTTTGCCGCGTAACGGTGATCTTGATATGCGAGGGCAGGGCATTGCTCTGGCACAGGTAACGGAACTGGGACAGCTTCCAGCGGAAGCTGCGCTCGTAGGCGCGCGGCACTCCATAAACGCCCTTGGCACCCTTTGGCGCACCTGGTCGTGGATCCTCGAACGTTGTTCGTCTTGTGTTGTGATCAACAAAGAATCGTTCACCCGCTGCGGTATATCGAATCTCCCAGCCAGGCGGCAATGGACCCTCGTTGATGAGGCTCACCTCCTGGCCCTGAGTACGCGGATCTTCCCACTGTGTGGTGCGATTTTTGTGATTTACAAAGTAGACTCGATTGTCTGATTGCACCTTCTTCTCCCAGCCATCGGGCAGTGGCCCAAGCGCATCCTCATCGTCTTGCGTCACCTGCGCTGTCACAGCAGTCGGCTGTTGCTGCTGCTGCGAGTAAAGGAACCGTTGATTGCCCTGCGCCACCACATGGGCACGCTGACCTTGCCAGTGCTGGAAGTGCATCAGGCGTTCGCTGTTCGGCCGCTGCCAGGTGGTCTTGCGCGTATTGTGATCCACGTAGTAGACACGACCGCGTACATCCTTTCGTATCTCCCATCCGGGCGGTAACGGCGTTGGCTTTTCCCAGTAAGTGGAGCGTGTGTTGTGATCCACATAGTAGCGGCGTCCATATTGATCCAATCGTATCTCCCAGCCGGCCGGCAGCAGCTCATCCTCTGCGGGCTGTGTTTGCATTTGCGGATCCGTGCCGTTGCTCACGGGTAGCACAGTGCCGCAGGGCGGCTGCTCCGCTGGCACAGCAGGTATATAGGTCGCCTGCGCTCCATTCTCCATGGTGCCAATTGCATAGATTTCGGTCTGCGGTTGAGTAAGCGGACGTTGTTGCACGGCTACCGGTGGCATTTGCTGCTGTGGATAGGGAGCTGTCTGCGGCACAGCCGCAGCGCTGCCATTTACCAAACGCAGTGGCTGCTGTGCCACTTGTTGCTGTTGTAGAGGCTGTTGCTGTTGAGGCTGCTGCTGCTGCTGTTGCTCCCACACTGGCGGTGCCGTCGTACGTCTCTGCTCTGGACCGACGCCGTTGGGCACAGGCGATCGAGTTGCTACTTGTGGCTCCGCAGTATTGGGTCGCGCACGCAATCGTGCTCGCACTCCTCCATAGATCATACAACTGCGTCCTATCGAAGCAGGATCATTCACAACAGAGTTAACTGCCTGAGCAGCTGCTCCATTTTGCTGCAACTGAACGATACTGCCATTGTCCAGCCTAAGGCCATTGAGGATGGCAACCAGCTCGCCGCTCTTAGTCTGTCGATTATCCGATTTCGAGGTGACAAACAGATCAATCGTCAGTTCCAGGAACTCACAGCGCCCATTGAAATGTTGCAGTATGTGGGCCAGGGGTATGATACGCTCGCCAAGCATTGCATCCTTGCGAAAACTGGAATGGTCCAACACCTTAAAGTGCAGCGTCGAATTGGGCGTTATCTACAATGGGATTAGATTAGTTTTTGCTATATTTATCGCATGTCTCTTTCCTTACCAGCACTGTGAACTCCTCGTTCCATTTCGGTAGATAAGTGTTCTTCACCAAGTCTGTTTTCCGCTTGCTTTTGTTGTCTATGAGCAGTTCCGCGTAAGGATTGGGTTTCAGAAAGCCATTATTACGCAGCGATGCCTCTTCAACTGTGCACGGGGGGAAAATTCAAAAGCGGAATCAATAAGAGAACACAAAACAATTGAAAGAAAACCTTGTCAAAAACTTACTCGTTATGCTCAATTGATAAAAACCATTGTTGCACAAGCTGCCGCCGCCCGCGCTGCCATTGCCTGGGGCAGTTACACTGGCAGAGGAGCTGCATCCACTTGCCGATGCGCCTGGCAGATTCGTATTGCTGGCCGCGCTGTTTACTGTCTGTGGCACGGCTTCAAGGCCGCCGTTGCCAGCACGGGAAGCTGCACCTGCTGCCTGACCATTACCATCGGCCATTTAATCGCTGCTAGCTAGCTAGTCCTTCACGCCTAGTATTCCAGCTGCCCGGCTGCTTACCGCCGTTGGGCCTTAGGTTATAGAAAGAACGAGGGAGAGAGAGAAATAAATTCCAACTGTTAGGCCTTTCGTACTCGCGTATATTTGCAACAAAAATTAAAAAAGTTATCAAGCGAAGAGATTGCGACATAACGGACTGATAAGATTGCCGGCTTGATGTTCCACTCATTCACCATTCCAGACAAGGCCAACACACACACACACACACACACCTGCATGTAAGCTACAGTTCGTTCCAGGTGCAAATTACACACCAAACTCTGCGTGCCAGATAAAAACCATCCACATGGCTTGTGAGTACTCTCGCACACTCGTCGCATGTTTACCAAAATTACAATACACTTGTAGCTCAACTCTAAACTTGCTAATTGAATTACGACAAGTAAATTAGCTGCTGATTCAAGAAAAGAATCAGTAAAATAATAATCATTGTTTTAAAGCGGAAATCAAGTTAATTTTTGCTGCGGACAAGACAAAGTTATCGCAATAGGAAACGGCACAATTGTGTAATAAATTGATAAATACTAAATAGGAATGTACGTACATTTATAGATCTGAGGGGTAAAACCACTATATTATGTATATTTGCGTAAAAAAACAACAGTGACACGAAAGATTTTCCAACTACATAAATTAAAAGCCATCACATTATGTTTCTTTGTTTTTCTAGTTGAATTTTTAATTTTATTTAGGCTGGTTTCAGCTAAGGTCGATATTGGGCACGGCCGTAAAAGTGAAAATATGCGTATGCTATGTCTGCACATATGTACACAAGTATTTATAATACAAATACAAGTCCTACAATACCCTACAGACATGCACGCATTAGTATCCTAACTATACTTTGATATCACGCACTCTCGCAGAGCTCCGTCGGGCCGTATCCGCCGCCACAATTGATTGTATAATCGCCACAGTGAGTCACTGGAAAAAAGTACTCGGACAATGTATATGTATGTAAATACACGCACACACACACACACACACACACGCACCTAGCAGCAGCGTGGAAATTAGATGCAATTCGTCTGCGATTTCGCTTGCATAGATCGTCGTCGTTGCGCCAATTAATTGTTGTTTTAATTGGGAAATTGTTTGTTACTATCGATGTATCAATGTTATTCGTTGATTCGATATGAATAAATAAAAAGAAACTCGTTCAATGTTCAATTGAGGAAATTCATATAACGTGATATTATTCGCATGTGCCACACATTAATTGGAATTCGTATTCGGACTACAACGATTGATAGACTTATTGGAAATACACTACAAGCAGCTGCAATTTAAGCCAGTGCATGGAATTAATAAACAAATGAATTCAACATTCGATAGTAAGTCCTGTGGGGTCCGCTTGATCTCGAATCTAAATATATTTGTACATATTATACAGCATGTGTGAATCAGATGCGGAATGTGAGCAATGTCTCAATTAGCTGGCAAGTGATTCCATCTTAGCACTTGCGCTTTTCTTGACATTCTATCTAATATGCATGTTTAGCAGCTTGCCGGATACCCTGTAAACAAACTAAGCTTATTACAGTGCATATTGAGAATTTGCCAGCCAATGCCGTGCGCAGGAACGCGTGGCCTTCTCCATTTGCTATGCCTTTTACAGGGTATACAAACAATGGGAAGTGTTGCTTAAACAATCGAAGATTTATTTATACGGCGTAAACAAAGAACAATATGTTGCTGCTGTTATCATACAAGTTTGCATGTACATACATATGTCAGCACACACACTCAGACGCGCTCGCACACACACTGATACGTTGGTGTCGAATGCAGGCAATGCTGAAGAGGGCAAGCAACGATTATAGGCAAAAGGAAACTAAAATATGTATTTAATCAGCGAAGCGAGACAACAGCTGCGCCGCACTCTTACACACTTACATACAGATAGATGTAACTGTGTATGTGCATTACTGACATTGTACGTCTGCATTGATGCCACAAATTGAAGCAAATAAATATAAGTAAATCACACCCATACAAGCGCCATGGGTTGGGGGTCGTGAGCTGGGTATCGATGGCGTTGGACACTGGGACACCTGAAGAGTGAGATCAAACACACCTTATACCTGGATATAGTATATATGAAATGTGTACTATACACCCGCACGCAACACATCGTCATGTAACGCACACAAGCGCTAGGTGTATGCATGCACGGACATGCACACAAATACATACAAGCATACGTGCAGACATGTACGCGGGTATGTGTGTCACTCTGTTTGTTTGTAATTGAGGCAAAGGTCGCGGCAACCGCTGACACAGCCTTCTTCTGGTTTAGCTGCCACTTTACTTGGCAGACTGACAAAAAAATGCGACGCACATTCCAATGCACAAAAGGTGTTTCAGACAGTAGTCGTTGTTGTTGTTGCTCTTGTAATTGGGAGTTATCTGCCATGCTTTGGCACACGATTCGATTAGCTGTGCCTGGGCTGGTGTTGCTTACCTTCTTGTTTCAGCTCTGCCTTCTCGCTACAATTAATATACACTCAGTGTTTGCTGTGTTTAATTTCGGGTTTTCGTTGATGATAACAACAATAAGAGTCACGCGATATCGTTTCGATTCACTTGATTTATGTCTTACGCGCGCGTTGCACTTGACAGTATATTGCTTAGCATTTTGCTATTTAGTTGGTATTGTTTAACAGGCAGAATCAATGGATTGGCAAAAAATTTAGTTTTCGTTTTGCAGCAAGTGTAACCGTTCGATAAAAACTGAAAAATACCAAGCTATTGCTGGTATAAATTACTGCAAGCAATTGTGGTATTTTATGGAATACACTAAAAATAACCATATGCTTGGAATTAATTCCAAATGAAATGGTAGAAATAGTAAATTTACAATATTTAGCTCTGCAATATAGATATATAAAATTAATATATTTTAGAAACACCATATAAACAACAATCACACACGAGTTTTAGCTATTTGACTACACTGGCCAAATCGTATCGTGCAGCTATCCCATTGACATGGCTATCGCAGGTTATCGATACAATCGATTCGATGCCAACTTGCGTCAGATCTGAAATTTAAAAAAATAACATTTAAGATGTCAGCTTGTTAATGAAAATAAATTGTTTATGACATCGCATCCTTTTAAGCTAAAGCATAAACGCATAAGCTGTTTGTAAGTTAGCTAATAGGCAATTTGAGTATTGTTTACAAGCACACGAAAGCATTTTGCCGAGAGTTAACGCACAAAAATTTAAATTTGTAATTTTTTTTTTATTTATTTATTAAGTGGAGAATCCGTACATCATAATATTGTATCTTAACATCACAGGATGGAGAAATATTCTTAAGAATTACCAAACATCCTAAATTTGTAATGGATTTCACACGTAGTAGTGTGATAGTATTATAGTTTCTGGAAAAGCCGAAAGAACTTAAAATATCAGACCGCGCATACTTAAAAATGATGTTCCGGTCACAGATAATGGTTTGAGCCGCTGTAACCGCAAATTGGCGCATTCCAATTGTTTTCTTCGAGCCTGGCGTCAAGGCAAATGCGCAATATTAACGGAAAAATATTCTGGAGGTTGTTTCAAAGTCGTGGGCGGACAAACATGGACTCGGCAACGTAGCATAAAGCTCGAGTGAACCAAGAATGGCTGAAAAACAACGTTCCGAACTTTATAACGGGCACACAAAGGCTCTCGAACCCACTAGGCGCTAATCCAATCAATCTTTTTGGAATATTTTGGAGAGTAAGATCCGAACTAAAAGAGACACCAGTCTGGAGGCGCTGAAGAAGCTCTTGTCCGCGAGTTACATTTGTTTTTGGACCGCCTCCAGGCCCTAGTCAAGGAGCAAAAGTAGTCATATCGAGCAAAAGTAAATTGTTTTCCAATTTTGTATTATTTCAACCTGAATTTATATTCTTTTAAATTGGTTGCAGATCAACATTTCCGCTTTCAGCGCAGTATAAAAGTGAAATTGCGGCGACTTCTAGCTTGCTCTGCGCAACAAGTGTCTTATGTGGACAAACAATTAGTACCTTCTCTGCTGGGGCTGGGGCCGGGGCCAGGGCCTGCGAGAGCGTGTGGTGCACGACTGTGTGTTTATTTGTTGAGAGGGCACTCTAAACTGGCCTACCGTACTACCGTACAACCGAGCCGGGCTTACTGCGCGCGTATTTCACACATTGCTCGAGCTTCGAGCCTCATTTCACGTTTCTCCATGCGTTACGTTTTACCACAATTTCGGAGCAAGAACTGGCGCGCAGAAGAGAAAATTAGTAGTACAATTTAATGTCGGGCAAACCTTGAGTGTTCAGTCAGTCGTAACGCGCGCTTTGCCCGCAGTGCAAGTTCCCCAACGAGTCGAGTCGAGCCAAAAGGATTAAACGGTCTACAGGATATACGAAAACAGTCAGCAAATATGCGCGATCTAATCATATACGCGTGCCTCCTGACCAGTCTCTTCCACTTCTCGGAAGGTACAGATTCGTTTAAAAATAACTTATAACAAAAACAGAGTGAAAAAAATATAACAATGCAAACTAAACAAAAAAGAAGATACGTTCACGACGTCTGAAAAGTTGTTCAGACTTTATAAAATCGGAAAATTACATAACTTTTAAAAACAGATTCCATGCCAGTTGGAAATGTTTTCAATTGTTTTGCACATTTCTACTTGAAGTTTAAAAATATCTTTACACTGAAGTTATTTTACAATCTAAAAGATTCAATTTAATCTTTATTCTTTAGTCTATACTTTATACCTTCTTGAAGATTTTGAAATGATTTTCTTTCTCTACTTTCTTTCGTTCTACTCTTGGCTTTGCTTGCGCCAGGGAAACCATGCCCTGAAAAGTCGCGACCGCATAAGACACGCTGCGACGCGTTCTACAAGTGCCGCCAGCTGCCGTCGAACGGACATGTCTGGGTGCCCGTGAAGTGCAAGGAGGGACTCGTGTACGAGCACAACGTGGGCAGCTGCGTGCTGCCTGGCGAGGACTGGGAGTGCCTGACGCCCAGCGAGCTGGTAAGCAGCTCCACAAGTTCGCCAGAATTGGGAAGCAGCATCGTCATTGTGCATAACAAGGATGAAGCGGGTCTCCTGCTGCATGACGATGACAATGTGGAGATTGTGCTGGATGCGGCGCTGAGCAGCGAAGAGGAGGAGGAGCAGCAGCAGCAGCAGGAGAATGCGAAGAAGGCGCAGGCTTTGCCAGTGCACTTCGGCGATGAAGATGTCTCTGGCGCAAGTCAATTCGACTCAAGCGGCGATGGTGAGCTGGTCGAACTGGAAGCTCATCCGCACTTGGAGAATCGCGAGGGCGATGTCAGCATCAGTCTAAACAACAAGCAGGCAAATGCATACAGCACCGAATCCTCCGATCCGCTGACCATCTCAGGCGGGCAGACTGCTTCAGCCATTGATCCCAAGCTGACGGCGCATCTGCAGAGGCTGCAGCAACTGATCGACGGCCTGCAGCAGACGTACCAGAAGACGGACAAGCCGCAGCTGGAGATGCGTCCGGATCAATTGAACGCATTTCTGGCACACTTCGATCTGAAGAATCGCTACGACATGCTCAGTCCCATGGGCAGCTACAAGCACGAACCGAGCACGACGACAACAACGACTAAAACACCTACCACGACCAGCTCGACCAGCAGCAGCAGCTCGTCCAGCAGCAGCAGTTCGCCCAGCACCACCACCTCCGCGCCAAATCCGCTGCCCGTGCCGACGGTGAACAAGACTCGCCTCCAGGAGCATCTGACCAAGCATCGCATGCAGCCGGAAACGAAGTTGCTACTCTCCAACATGCAGGCCTATGGACCTGGCTATGCCAACTCGCAGATTGTGGTCAATCGGCCAGAGGGATCGGTCATGTTCACCCTGCCGCAGTACGGGCTCAGCAGTGCGGAGCAACTGCAGCAACCACAACAACCTGCACAACCTGCCCAGCCCTCTCAGTCCCAGCAGAGCCACGAGTATGGCGAGCACGAGCCCAAGATCTCGGAGGAGACGCTCAAGACGGTGCTGGAGTTGTCCAAGCAAATGATTGCCGCACAGAATGTGCCCAAGGTGCTGCCGAATCCCGCCTACAATGGCGCCTACTACGCACCGCCCATACTGCAGCCGGTGATACTGTCGCCACACAACAATCCCTTCCAGCAATACTACGCGATGCCCAGCTACGACATGACACAACAACCCACACGGACGCACTACGTGCATCGAAAGAAACCGACGGGCTACAACAAGAAGCACGAGCCCAGCACGACCATCATACACAACAATGTGATTCCGGTGCATGTGTCCAGCACGAATTCGGGCGAGAAGGAGATCGTGGATACCTATGGCAATAGTCTGGGCCTGTATCCCCATCTGGACAAGCAACACGAGAGCACAAATGCGGAGCAGCCAACGGATGGCCAGAGCAACAACTACTACAACAAGTTCATAGCCACCATGACAACGAATCGACCCAGCTACGGCTCCAGCAGCAGCGTGACCACCATGAGCAGCAGCAGTCAGTATGGCGTCACGGGACAGTACGGGGCGCCCTTTGGCAATGATTATGCGCAGACAACACCCTCGCCGGCAACTGTGGCCACCTACTACACACCCAGTCCGCATCTCAACGAGCACAATGTGAATCGCGTGTTCCAGGGCGAGAGCTATCCCACTGTCATGCAAATGCCGCGTCCCATGGAGGCGCACAGCTCCATGTTTCCCAGTCAGCTCGAGGCGGGGCAGGTGAAGATACGACCCAATTCACAGAAAATCGAAAGCATGGAAGTGGAGGCTGACGAAATGATTAACGCCGGCTACGGCTCGAACAACAACAATCGGAACAGTTATTCGAGCAACAACAACAATCGGCACAACGTACTGACCTACAGCAGCAGCAGCAGCAGCGGCGGCGGCGGCGGAGGCAGCACCGGCTCGGGCAGCGGCACTTCGGATATGCTGAGCATGAGCCAACAATTAGCACCTGCCTCGTATGTGGAGCACAATTTTGCGATCTCACAGAATGCGGTCAACGAGCCGCAGCAGCAGCAGCAGCCTCACCCGTTCAAGGCGTCTCCTTTTCTAGTCGCACGCCCCACGCCGACCATGAGCACCAGCATCTACAGCGACTCGGCGGGCAACCTGGATCTGAGCATGTTTAGCAGCATGGGAGGATCGGGCGCGCATAGCATGCCCAGCATGCCGGGCAGACCGAAGCATCCGCAGCCAGGCAACGGGCAGCTGGTCAACTTCAATGGCAACTTCATCAGCTTGGATGTCTTTCAGAAGTCCATACTGCCACTGATGACACAATCTTCGGCTGCGCTTTCGGAGCTGGGCAACGTGGAGGTCATCACCTGCCAGGCGGGCGTACGTCAACCCAATCAGACCGACTGTACGCGGTATTTTGTGTGCAGCAAGAAGGATGGCAAGGTTCTATCCTATTCGTGTCCACCCTACACGGGTTTCAATAAGCAGACACGCATCTGCGATGCCATGACCTATGCCCAGTGCGGGAATATACCCAACTTCGGGGGCTACACTATCGACGAGAATCGTCGCATGCAGATCGAGACACTGAAGGCACTGAGCGAGGCGAAGCGACGTCAGGATGCGGCACTCAAGGCGCAGAACATAGCGAATCTTCTGCAGCATTTTGGCAATGCGCAGCCGGCACCAACGGCTCCGGCCATGAGCGCCGGCACAAGCATTGAGCAAACCCTAATGGATTCGTATATGATGGATATGCCTGAAATGATTACACCCTCTCCAATGCGTCCTATCACTCCGGCCACGCCAGTCACCCTGCCTCCGATCAGCAATAGCAGCGGATCGGTAAAGAAGCGTAAATACTACTGCAAGGAGGGCGACAAGCTACCCGATCAGACCTCGATCAGCAGCTACTTTGTGTGCTATAAGAACGCGCAGGGACAGATGAAGGGGCACAAGATGACGTGCTCCAAGGGGCTGCTCTTCTGTCCCAAAACGTTGCTCTGCACGCTGGCCAGCAAGTGCTCTGGTTGAGCCGGGCAAGTGCCGCTTCGAACCTGGAACTGGAACTGGGATCTGCACTCCGTCGGCTAACCTGGGATTACGTACTATTATTTGACTAGTTTTCTAAGCTATTTATTCTAATTTTAGTTAAAAACAAATCGCCCAAGATTAAAACACTTTATAACGCGAATTGCACTTAGTTTCTTCTGTTTCTGTTTTTTGTTTCTGTTCTTCTTTTTGGGGGTCAGCGAGAAAGTTGTCTCAGTGTCGCCGTGTCTTGTGCCGTGTGTGTGTTCTATGTCTACCGGTTCGAGGTACTGCCATATCTAGAAGACCTTGTGCCACAGTTTCTCTCGCGCTTAATTACCCTACTGGCAGGGGGGGCACCAGACCACACATTGCAGTTAGCCAGGTAGTTGGGTAATGTGTGCCAGGGGTAAGTCAGAACGGGTACTCCCAAGGTACTTGCTATGCTGTACAAAATTTCACTTTTGTGCACAAGCCCATAAAGATTTGTACGCACGTTTTGCTTCTTGTTTTGTAGGTTGTTTTCCCTAGATTGATGTTTACTCTTTCACTTCTTGAGTTTTTATACCCGCTACTCGAAGAGTATAAGGGTATTATAACTTTGTGCCAACCGAAAATGTTTGTAACAGGCAGAAGGAGACATCTCCGACCCCATAAAGTATATATATTCTGAATCAGCATGAACAGCCGAGTCGATATAGCCATGTCCGTCTGTCCGTCTGTCCGTCTGTCCGTCTGTCCGTCTGTCCGTCTGTCCGTCTGTCCGTCTGTCTGTCCGTATGAAAACCTAGATCTCAGCTATTATAAGAGCTAGAGCTACCAAATTTGGAGACAATATGTGTTAATTATGCCCGCAGATCAAGTTTATTTTGGATTTTTGCCACGCCTCCATCCGCCCCCAAAAATCGATAATAAATCGATAATAGCTGCAAATATAGCTCTACAGCATTCATTTTTTATCCATGTGATAAAAACCACCATCCGGGCGTGTTGCGAAAGTTTCAATAAGATCGGCCGATAAATAAGGAAGATATTCAAGAAATAGTATTGCCTTGTGGCCATGTGCCTGTGTCGGTTTTTCCTAATGTTAGTACCCGAGTTCAACACCAGCAGCAGACAACTTTTTTTTAATTATGTGGCAACTTTTTTTTAAATTATGTGGCAACTTTTTTTTTAATTATGTGCACCGAAAATATTCATGGTGCAATTTTATCGGTTATTGCGAAAGAAGTGCAGTGGTCGAGTGGTGATGGTAGTTGACTGTTCAGCGAGACGTCCGGAGTTCAACTCCTGGGTGTGCCTGGGCGACTTAAATTTATTTTTTTGTATCTTATATTTTTTTTTATTTTATAGTGTGTTGCAAAATTCAAAATAAATTTTTAGTATATTTAAAGCCACTTAAAATCGAAAGAGACATTGAGCAGCAACACAAAAATACAAACGACAAATCTAATTAGATATGTTGAGATGTATTGTGAGGGCAGCATATATGTATGTATGTATAGGCGTCTCTATCACACATGCATAATTTATAACTGCAGAGTAATAAAAGCAAAGGGCAACATCCAATAAGAATCGAGTGGAACTTGCATAGGCAAAACAAATTAGAGACGGAAAGAAATAAAAAGCAAGAACGCATTGTTCACATTTGGCACGTGTTTTTCCGAAGAATTGTAGCGGGTATATCACAGTCGAGTCAGCTCGACTGTAGCCTTTCCGACTTGTTATTTATAGATCGTGGTACGATAACGATAAGCCGAGCGAATGTTCTAGCAGCGGAAGGCAGTTTAAGTGTGGGTCTGGTTAAAATTGTGTAGTGTCTACATATCTTAGGGATTTGAAAGTACGAACCTCTGGCATAGTAATATTTATCACATTGTATCAAATTAAATGCTTCATGTCCTACAAAACACTTAAGATCCCAAATTTGAGTTTTATTTTTGAGTTGTATAAAATGTCTTGAATTATCTATAAGATTTCAAGCTATACCACAGGTATTATTAATGATTAATCTCGGCAGTTTAAGTATGGGTCTGGTTAAAATTGTGTAGTGTGTACATATCTTGGGAATCTGAAAGTAGGAACCTCTGGCATAGTAATATTTATCACATTTCATCATATTAAATGCTTCATGTCTCTCAAAACACTTAAGATCCAAAATTTTAGTTTAATTTTTGAGTTGTAGAAAATGTTTTGAATTATCCATAAGATTTCAAGCTATGCCACAGGTACTACATTACGGATAAGTCTCGCCTTTTAATCTTTCACAAAAATGACATTATTAAGAGAAGATGGAAAAGAAAGAGTCCATAACTGAAAAGTTAGGCGCCATCAGTTGAAGTTAATTACGACGATTACGGGGCG
Source organism: Zaprionus inermis (assembly GCA_018151445.1). Classification (NCBI taxonomy): domain Eukaryota; kingdom Metazoa; phylum Arthropoda; class Insecta; order Diptera; family Drosophilidae; genus Zaprionus; species Zaprionus inermis. The sequence goes on along the minus strand of JAECXD010000869.1, from coordinate 1,014,180 downwards.
ACAGTTGACTGTTTTGTGGCTTATAATCCGCTGGGGGCGCCTTTGTGGTGCCGAGTTCAGATCTCCACTTTCTCCTTCAACTCCAATGTGGCAAAATAAAGATGAATGCAAGCAGCGCTGCGCATGATTCTCCGCATTCAATTAGTGTCTAATAATTGTTTAAATTAATACACCAGCCACACGACAATGTCGACGAATTTGTTATTGCCCGTCGGGGACCGTTAAATGTCGCCCATATAATTTGTCACTCACGGCCGAGAGAAATGGAATGGCATAAAAAGCTACGGCTGCAGCTTACCATCCGCGCATTTCTCTTGACATCGGTTCGGTTCCACTTGGGTTATCTAATGTGCGAACTGAACCATCAGTTCCACTCGGCTATAGGTGAGGAAATTTGTGCAAGTGACCTCAGTAATTATGTTTATAGCTAAGAGACCCTGGAAGAAAGCGGTTCGACTACTGAACCGGTCGAAAACAGAGTACCGAGAAAATAAACAAAATAAACATAAAAGTTGTACATAGTAATATAATATATTGTATAACAAATTGAAGCTTGAACATACACTTTGATTTTGATTTTATTTGAACTATATCTTCGCAGCATCACACACATAAGAGATCATCGAGATTCAACAACTACGAATACGACTTCGATTATTATTATAACTTATCGTTAATAGATTTATTGGTTTCAACATGTTCAACACTTGAGAGGCTACCTGCTAACTTCAACTTAAGTATCTGTCTTTCACATCTATGTATATGTATATATATTTAATTTAGTATATCAATATTGCTTACAAAGGTTTAGGATATATTATCATATTATTGATTTCGGATTTGTTAGAGAGCTCGTTAGATTTGCAAAAGTTTTAATTTCCAGTTTACTTTCATTTTTTGCCTTTGCCTTGAACATTGCTTTGGGTCGGGGGAACATTAACATTAGTCGAAATACCAAGTTGACCAACATTTGTACACAACTTTCTTCACTATGCTACACATAATATATATATAGTATTTCTACACTTTGGAGACATTTAAAAAGTTTTGACGATATTAACTTGCATTACTTTATAATACAATTATCACATTCTTTTTGATGATGATATATTTTTATTTTCATTTTCATTTTCATGTTAGACTCGTTTTAAAAACTATATAGTTGTTATATATATATATATATACGTAGCGCTTTAGGAGCGCATCCCCAATCTGTTTGGGTATTGCTTTTGCCTCGGAAATGCATCGATAAACTAGCTCGGCTCTAAGATCTTTGGTCGCCGCGCGCACTTAACCGATAGTTGGTACCTAACGACGATAGTATGACGATAGTTAGTTATATTAAGCACAGGAACACACAGTTGCAGCAGCTACATGAGATGTATAAATATATATATACATATATATACATATATATATATATATATATGTAGGTAGTTTATGCTGGATATCAATACAGGTTTTAGACCATGCCAAAACCTTCGCTGCCCTCGCTGATGGCCAGCAGCAGTGACTTCTCGAACTGCTCGTAGCTCTCGTAGTCGGGCAGGCAGAGTTGATTGAAGCTGCAAGAGAAGAGGGCAAGATAATGCCGAGTTCGAGACCAATTCTATCCGCGGCTTTAGGTCTTACCAAGTGTGCGCTGTGGGCAGATTGCCGAACGTGGGCGCTGCCGTGATTTGAAACTGCGGATTAAGTTCTTGGAAACCACCCGGCGGCAGCTGCGAGCATCCCGTGGTGAACTGCAGCAGTCGAGCCATTTCGGTCTGGCTGAAATTGCTGACTCCGGCCCAGAACCAGGCGAGCACGCGACGAAACTCGGACGAGTTGCCGTTGGCAATGTGATGCGACTTGAAGTCGCTGATCGAGTACTCGCCCGTGCCGCACATGAGCAGCTGCAGAGAGAAGAGGGATGGATTAGAATGGGGTTTGGAGTAATGTGCAAAATGAGTGGCTACCTCCAGCTCGTTCTCATCGAAAATGCTCAGCAGATTGTCCGGTATGATCGCGTTGAGACCCTTCAGAAAACTGTCCACCTCATCCTTGACGCTGTTGCACAGACGCTGCTGGGCCAGCGCGTCCAGATACTGATTCTTGGTGGCATTGGTGACGCGGATCTTGGCACCGTTGGGAATCAGTTCGATGGTCTTGCTTAGCTGCCCGCTGCCATCGTAAAGGTCCTCGACGAAGTACAGCTCTAGAGTATCTGTGGCATCCAGATCGGTGTCCAGGATGTACTTGATTTTGGACAAATATAGATCCGGATCGTCTTGCTCGAAGTACTGCGAGACGAACGGATAGTGGGAGTGTATTCTGCGTAGACTGCAACCTCTTCAACTCACCTTGTAGTGCACCCGCAGTCCAATTAGCTGCGCGAGAAACGACCGACTGAACCGGGCGCGTACCAGCTGACGATAGCTGCCGCCCAGTGCGCTCTCGAAGAGGCACTTGCCAACCATCTTGCCGGCAAACTCAAAGTACTTGAGCTTCAGATGTGGCGGCCTTGTGGGATTCGGATGCACCAGCGCCTGATGCTTGTCATGGAATGTACAGAAGAGGCCGCTCCGCGAATCGAACAGGCCACTGCAGACCAGCTCGAACCATTCGCGACGCAGTCCACCCCAATCGATGCCCTGCTCGCCCTGGAAGGTGACCTCAAAGTTGCCGCACCAGTCCGACACGGAGAATCCCTTGGTGGCCTTCATGCTGCTCTCCAGTATCTTTTCGCGCTGCACCTTCAGCGCCATCTTCTCGTGGTAATAGCTGGAATGGAATTTCCGCACCTCGTGATAGAAGAAATCCTGTTTGTCCTTGAACGTCTCCGAGCCGCCAATGTTCTTGAGCAGAAAATGGGTGAAGGTGGCCGCAATGATGTTGCGATCCTTCGAGGCGAGTTCGATGCGCGGCTGCGCTCCATCGTCGATAATGAAGACCGGCCCATGCAACTGACTAACCAGTTGGGGCAGGAAATGAAACTTGGTCGAGGGACACAGACGAAATGTTGCTATTCTCTTCGGTATGAACTTCAGTATCATCTCCTTGATGGTCACCTGAAAGATCAACGAGTTCTGAGCCTTAACATTTCCCAACTTCTATCGGTGCTCGCCCAGCCGTACTCACCTGCTTGGGCCCCACGTAGCACATCACCTTGCGCGGCTTGTTCTTCGTGGCGCCGTAGATGCTCAGCAACTTCGCCTCGTAGCAGATGTTGTGTTTCCGGGAGGCGATGTTCTTGTGCACCAACGTCGTGTCGCTATCTGAAAGAGGGTAGCGGCGGTAGGGTGGGATTAGTTGCGAGAGGGAATACCCTGTAGGCGACACTATGCAATCGGAATTGACTTTCTGTATTCAGAAACGGATGGGATTGTAGCAAGTTATGCCTGAAAGCCGATGGAATGAAGAGTACCCTGCGGTTAAGTGTAAAAGGGAAGGGTCCTAAGCAATATTATTGTAAGCTACAAGCTTTTAATAGTAGAATACCCTGTAAAAAACTGTAATTAAGCTAGCAAAGAGAGAGAGACCTTTCTTCCTTCTCAAAGATTGTGCTCACTCTTTCCCCAGCACAATGATATCGAACTCTCCGTTGGGCATAAGTAAGATCTTTCTTCTCTCAAGAAGAAACTAGCAGACTTAACGACTTATAAATACCCTACTTAGCCTGGCTAACTTATCGATATCTCCACTTATTCCCCAGCACAATGATGTCGAAGTCTCCGTTGGGCTAGGATAGGAAATTCCCAGAAGCACGGATGGGATTGAAGGGGTTAACCCCTCAAAGCTGATGGAGTTAAGGCTACCCTGTGCTTAAATGTAAAAGGCAAGGGTCCTAAGCACTATTATGCTGAATAATGAGCTTTTAATAGAAGAATACCCTATAAAAAACTGTAGTTAAGCTAGTGAATTTATAAGAGAGACCTTTCTTTCTTCTCGAAGAAAGTAGCAGACTGAACGACTAATAAATATCCATTATCTTCACTTACTGCTCAGCACAATGATGTCGAAGTCTCCGTTGGGCAGCTGCTCGTCTCGATAGCTGATGACGGCGCGCAGGCACGTCGGCTCCGGGAAGAGCGCAGTGACCGAGACGCGCGAGTTGACGCGATCGTAGCTGAAGCCGATGGCATGCTGCAGCTTCTCGACGGCAGCGCCGTTCAGATCGTAGATGGCCACCTGGTAGCCCTACAGAAGAGAAGTAGAAAGGTGCATGAGAAGCGGGGAAAGAGAGAGAAGCTCTAAGGACTTACCTGCAGCGCCTCGTCGGATTGATCGAAGAGGCAGGCATTGCCGAACTCATCCCTGGGCTCGATGTGCATCAGGGTGGGTGCACTGGCGCAGCATATGACGGTGCTGGCGGGACGTATGAAACGCGAGCGGCGCGCATCGATGGCGCCGGGCAAGAAGCTGCGCTTGAACGGCGAACCGGCTATGTGGCTGGCTCCGATGAGCACAGAGATCTTGTACTGCCCGGCCGTGCGCACCGTGAACTTGACCTTGGCTATGTTGGCATTGTTGGGATCCGTGGACGAACCGAGCTCCGAAATGGTAACCACCTTGCGGGTACCCTCGGTCACTTCGACAAAGAACTGATCCGTATCACAGATGGGATAGGGCTGGCCGTTGCGCTGAAAGAAGCGGACGACAAAGCACATGGTGCCGCCAACACGCACCGGATCCTTCCAGTCCCATTGCACCTTACAGTTGGCCGGCAATAGATATTTGCCCGTTACATATTGTAGCAGCGAATGACGCGCCTCGGGTGCCAGCGAGGGTTGCGTCATGGCGGCAAGTGTGACCAGACCGGCAACGGATACGGACACCACCAGCATGCCGCCCCATGTCCAGGCGTCCTGATGTTGACTCGATTTCACCACCGTCGACCACAGCTGCGCCTTGAGCGCGTCCAGCTGTGCCTTCGATGTGGGCAGGCCCTGGCGTGCCGTCGACCACTGTTGCCAGTCCTTGCCAAGGATCTTGCTGGCCCGCGAGTCCTCCAGCCAATAGACGTCCTCCAGCGAGGCAACCTCAACGGCAAGCAGACGCTGATAGTGATGCTGCATGCGATATTCGCGCAGCCATTCGCGCAGTATCAGCTTCTGCTGCAGATGCAATGCGGCACGCTGTAGACGCTGCTCGTCTCCCGGTGGCAGCTCCGGCAGTCGCTCCGGATCGCCGGAGCTTGAGAGGGATGAGATGCCTGCAAAGAAAGTTGGAAAATGCCAGAGATAATTGGAGTCTTCTTCTTCAGTTGACTGAACCGGTTTAGGAACCATAGTTATACTTTTGGAACTTTTGGAAGGGTTCAATTGCTGCTGAACCGTTTCAGCAAGGTCTTTTCGTAAGTACGAGAAATAAGTGAGCAATCAAGAAGAAGTCTTCTTCTTACTCCTCAATTTACTGAACCTGTTTGGGAACCTTAGTTCTATAGAACTTTTGGAATGGCTTCATTAGCTCTTGAAGCGTTTCAGCTCAAGATCTTGCTCGGCTAATGCGGCAGTTAAGAAGGAGTCGCATTTGGAGCTGAAGCTTTAGCTTCTGGTTCAAGTTACTGAACCGGTTCGGCTATCAAAGTTAAGCTGAATTTACAAGCTGGTTTCTACTGCTGTTGAACCGGTTCGGCTCAAGGTCTTGTCCAGTAAGTGCGGAACATACAAAGGAGTCGCTTTTGGAACCGATGTTTTGAGCTTCTGGTTCACTTACCCGAATTAGTTTAGCTTTCAAAGTTAAGCTGATTTCAACTGCTGTTGTAGCGGTTCAGCTTAGGATCTTACTCGTTTATGAAGAACTAGTATCAGCTGTAGTTTAACTGATTCAGTTTGGAGTCTTACTAGTTCCAGAGGGAACTGTCTTTCCATTCAAGACTGTGCAGGCAACAAAACGGGTTTCAAAGCAAGCGGAAAGACTTCTGTATCCGATTCCGTTGCGCTTGTACAGTGAAGCTTAGGATTCGATTGATTTTCCAGTAGCCCAAGGACTTAACTTTTATATCTCCAAAGCTTCCCTTGAGGCGCTTCCGCTTCGAACCGGTTCGACTGGCAAATTGAGTTAAATGGTTCGAGCTGGAGCGAAATTCGAAACTTTATTTTCGCATGTCATTGTCATCGATCAAAGGTTATGGCAAATAAAGTCAAGCTCTGTGGTGTCTAAAATTACAATCCAACTAATTTGGCCAGGCGACTACGTCAATGTCAACCCCGTAAACCAGAACCGTAAGGAAACGTAAGGAAATGTTAGGGCAAAGCGAAAAAGTTCGACAACAACGCCAATCAATTATATTTCAATTTTTATGACTCTACCCCACTGAGTGGGACCGGATCCTAAGCCAGAGCTCGCACCCCGCGAACCCGCTCGTCCACATCGGGCTGCAGCTTATCGCTGACTGTCATCAGCAACGAAATTGTTGCCTCCTTCTGTCTCTCTTCCGCTCTCACTCCCCCGAGGGGATTGTAAGTAGTTGACTTTTGGCCTGCGGCATTGGCTTCCACTCTCGCTTCCCTGCCCTCTCTCTCTCCCTGGGCTAGGAGGTCGCGTGGCTCGCACCACGCTGTACAAGTTTGCTTGCGGCTTTCGCATTTCACTTTGTTGCCAACCCCCCCTCTAGCACACTCCCCCTTCCGCAGTCAAAGTCAAGTGGGTGCCAAGCCACGCCAAAGTTAAAACTATAGCCAGAGAGCTGGCCATAGTTTAAATTTCAGAAATAAGCATTTATGCATATTAGGGTGCTTCGAGCTAAAGAAAATGCAAAAAATAATCAGCAAAAACTGAGCTAAAGTGAAATTTTCTATCTTCAAGTTTAACTACTGATCTGAGACTGAGACGGGGTAATATTTCCATTAAATATTTAAGAGAATCTAAATTCAATACTGACCTCATAATTTCCAAAATCTGCTTTGTTTTCTTTACGATTCGTTTACAGCCCAACTGAGCTAAAGTGAAATTTTCTTTGCTCAAGTTTAGCTGCTGATCTGAGACTTACGGGGTAATATTTCCCCCAAATCTTTAAGCAAGCTTTTCAATGAAACTGGGGGAAACTTAATTTCAATACTGACCTCATGTTTTCCATAGTTTTCTTTTTGTTTTCTTTGCGATTCGTTTATAACCCCGCCCAATGACACCACTGTCATTGACTAGTTTTTGTTGCCTCTTTCCCTATCTTTCTCCCGCTCTACCTCTCCTCCTCTCTGCACCTACTCGTTAGCAGCGTTGCTTATAGAGAGAACCGCACAGCAAACCACATGCTACCTAAGCTAACTCAACCACAGCTCTAGCCCAACCCCTAACACCCTTCCCCCATCTACGTAGTTGGGGTAAATGTAAAAATAATACTGCTATAGCGCGCGCAGAACCGTTATTTACCCTCGACATAGAAGCAACGTTAGGTTTGCGTGCCTGACATTCGAAAACGAATTCATTTCGTTACCAATTTCATTTATTTCTAACGCCAATTCCCTCTCTCCCTCTCTCTCCCTCTCTCTCTCTCTCTTACACTATTTAGCCTTTGGTTTTTTTCTTTTTTTCGCTCATATTTCGCGCGAAACGAACAACTTCCGTTTGATTTTGTTGATTTCAAAACGCCGAAGAATGGAAAATGCAAACAATGAAAAGCAAATTTCAGTGTTTTCACACGAGTACACTGAGAGAAATAATTGAATATTAAATAAATACTTAAATTGTAAAAAAGGAATATTTCTACTATAATTTACTCAACTTAAGATGCCTTTATATTAAATCAGAATATATACACAAAAATACATACACCTTCCATTTCTCGCTGTGCATGCGCGCGTGTGTATGCTACAGCATTTTTGTATAATTAAAGCGCTTGTGTTGCATATTTAATGGGGCTGGCTACGCTCGCCTGATTGCCTAACGGGAATTACTAATCGCTTTTAATTAAACAAGCGAAAGTCAAAAGCGAAAGCGATGGTATTTCAGCGCGAGAGCGAGAGGCGAAGGTCGTCCAATGGAAAAAAAGGGAACCTTTTGAAGGTTAACACAACAGAAACGGCAACAAAAACAATGATGGAGATGCGAAATGTCAAGAGGCGCCCTCAGTCAGTCCGTCCGACCGTCAGTCACACACTGTGCGGCCCAAGGGGTAAACGAACCGAGTCTGAAGTGACAACGTTGGCGAATATGAGATATGCGGTCGGGCAAACTGCGTACGGCAAACGGAAATTCGATTCTGGCCCCTTAAACCAGACTGTCTTTGTTTTGACGTTGAATAAAATAACTTTATGTATACAGATAATTGTACGATATGCATATGTGTATGAGGAGTAAAAAGTACAATCCAAAGTGAACTCTGCGCCTTTGTATTTTGTTAAGCCATGAGTAGGTGTAATATTTGTAAAGGTATCAAGCTGAAATTTGCAGTATATGAAGTTGGAAAGTTAAAAAAGATATTCAGTTAATTAACCTTAAGCTAGCTTAAGGCATACGTTTGATAACCAGTTTTACTAGGTTTTACTACGCTCAGTATACTTTATATACGTATACAAATATATCTCTTGGATCTTTCCACACAGCTTGAGAATGACACAGGGCAGCATTTTGACGTTGAATTAAATAACATCATATATACAGACATATGTACGTGGAGTACAAAATACAGAAATAAATTAACTCTGCGATCTGGTACTTTGTTTAACCATAAATAAGTGCAGTATTTGAGCAGGTATCCAGCTGAAATTTGCAGTATATGCAGCATAATAGTTATAAAACCTATTTAGTTTATAAACTTTGCACTTGCTTAAGGCATACGATTGTTATACCATTTATACTTGGCATATTTGCTGCAATTCGTATACATATAAAAATATCTCTCTCTCTCTCTCTCTCTCTCTCTCTCTCTCTCTCTCTCTCTCTTGGCTCTTTTCAGACTCACCGATCGCATGCCGGAAACACAACTTGAGCATGACACAGGGCAGGGTCTTGTGCATGGAATTCTGCGAATTCCAGCAGATTTGCATGTTATAGATCATAAGGGCCATATCGTAATTGTTATTCAGCCGATGCAGGAGTCCCTTGAACTTGGCGCAGGCCTGCAGCAATACCAGCTCGTTGGCAATTGCAGCATCCTCGGGCTCCAAACGAAGTTTATCCATATGGCGTAGCTGTGTGTGTGTGGGTGTGTGTGTGTGTGAACGTTTAACGAAGTAAGGAAAACGTTCGAAATTTCAAAGATGATCTTGTTAATTTTGGCATAAAAGTCAAAGCAAAGTCGAGAGAGAGAGCGAGAGAGAAACACAAAACACAAGGCATCTAAATTGCTAACTCTCTCTCTCACTCGAACTGGACTCGTAGCCAGGGCCATGAGTAAGTGGCGGCGTTATTTGCCTGCTCATTAACAACGACAACAAGCGGAGGCCAAGACAGAGCGAGCGAGAGAGAGAGAGAGAGTGAGAGAGCTGGGCAAATGTTTGCCATCATTTGCGTGAGTGCGCAGAGACGTCGAGGGACGCCGAGAACTTGCCCTAATAGGCTGGCATTATTGGAGCTGCTCTTTGTCATCATTTTGCTATTAATTTTTAAAGCGCTTTGCCGTCATGTTTGCCCAAGGTAAGCACAGAGAGTGTAGAGGCACAGGCACAGGAGTAATTGGCGGCAAGTAAATACCCTGTAAAACAGTTGAGTTAATATTTAACTGACATTAAACTGAGTATGCCTTTGCTTTCTTTTCTTTATACAATTGTGTCTAACTCTAATTAATTTCGGCCTAGTTCATTCAACAATGTCACAATCTTGTTATGGGGTAAACGAACTACTTTCATTGAGAGAGCTAAGGCAAAACTAACAAATTTGTTGGCCAATAAAAGCAGAGGAATTAAAATTTGTTTACCCTCGGAAAAGCATCGAATTGCTTGGGCAATTTTAATATTAAAATATTCATTTCTGGAGCATATATAAACTAATTTCATTCAAGGCATTTCTGAAAATTTGGTTGCAAACGGATCACAAACAAAGGAGTTATTCATTATATTAGCTCAATGGGTAAGCTTGGCCCAGCAACACTTAAAAGTATGCAACACAAAGTACTTAACACAAATAAATAGGAGTAGGGTATATATAGCGTCTGTAGCGTCCTTTTGGGAATACTGTGCTAGATCTGACACATTTGCTGGCCATATGAAAGCAGAGGAATTGAAATTTGGCTCCCTCGAAAAAGATCGAATTGCTTGGGCAACTTTAGTATTAAAATATTCATTTCTGGAGCATATATAAATTAATTTAATTCAAGGAATTTCTGAAAATTTGGCTGCAAACGGTTAACAAACATAAAGGCTATGTAATATATTAACTCATTGGTTAAACTTGGTCCAATAGCACTTAAAAGTATGCAACACAAAATACTTAACATACAAATAGGGGGAATAGGTTGTATATAACGGGCAGACTCGACTAGAGCTCTTCAAACTTGCTTTTTTTCTAATTCGGAACACTTTCCTGCTCGTCATGCCACTTGGCAGCAATCTATTTACAGGGTATCAAAACAATTTCGTTGTTGATTGTTTGCCTTTGCTCTTTCAGCGCGCTGACAGTCATTATTTATGCCACAGCTATTGTATCCCCTTTTGCTTTGTCTGTCTCCGCTCGCTTTGTTTGCATTATCCTTTTATCGATTTTCGAGGGGGGCGTGGCTAGGGAAAGAGGGAGGGAGAGGGAGGAGCAGGCTGAAAATCTCAATTTGAATGACATTCGATCGTCACTCGAGGCGAGGAGGAAGGGAGCGTAGGGAGGCCGATTAACTCGTGCATAACAAAGCCTCGACCCGGAGCTGCCGAGCTGCTCTTCTGTGCCTCAGCTCTTCTTCGCCTTACTGCATCCTCCTGCATCCTCTTTGGCCGCCATTGTGTTTGTTTATCAAAGTGAAAAATGATAAAATTGCCCGACTGCGGGGCCAACTCGATGCAGCAGCGCAGTATTTCGCAAGGGTGCAACGGCATGAGAATATATATATATATGTATTTGTAGCATACCATATACGCTTGTGTATATATAGAGCAGATCCGCGTGTATTTTATCTGCGCGTAATAATTTATTTTGCCAATCTGCAGCAGACGAGGCAGCCGGCAGTCGACATGAAATATTTGAATATTTAATTTTAAATAAAACGAGAGCTCTTCACCGCGCCACACTTGCTGCGGCCTCAAGTGGCCGCATAAATTTAAATGCCACTCGCGCCGTGGCATGCGCTGGCAACAGCCTCTGCAAATTACGTATACGCAACGTGCGCACACAAACGCAGCGCAGCGCAAAGTCAGCTTCCTCATCGTTGTCGTCGTCGTAGTTGTCGCCGTGCGCTCTCATCGTGTCGCAGGCAAAACACCGCAACATGTGTATAAAGCGCTTTGGGGGCTCCCCAAGTGTTCTCCAGCCTCGACTCAGGCCTCAGTTTGAAATCCTTATCCCTTCACCTAGCCACAATCCATTCACGTTTCCCACTCTCTCGCTCAATGTAAATTTTGTAATTTTAAATAAATCTTTAGCTAAAATAAGCCCTAGCTAAGAGCACTCTAAAATAGTTCACTCTGGGAATTGCCTGGGAATAGGTCTGAATATAAATATTATAAACGAATGAGAATAAAGACATCGATATAGACACAATGCGATAATAATTACTAGGTTAATTACTAGGATTGGTATACTCTTTTGAGTTTCCAATGATTTATTCAACATAATTTCCCGCTAATTCATAAATTTTGTTCACTCGTTTAAGCTCGTTTATGCGGTGCCAACTTTGTGAATTTGTTAGATAAGACTTACTTTATAAAAACCATCCCACTTCATGAAATTATTTAAAGAACTGATGTGCAACTTGTGTGCATAAACAGTAAATTCATGTATTCACTCAACTTATGAAATGCTAAGGCACAGCCAACTTAATTGGTTTAGACTAGGTGGCAGCCCCACGCATTAAATGACGAGACTCATAATGAGTTGGGCAGCTTTAAAAAAATATATTAAATACGTTTTCCAGTTCGTTTAATTATATCTACTTTTTGAGGATAATAAACATATACTACGTTTATGTTAGAGTGAAATGAGAATTCTTAAATACGCGAAATAAAAATAGCTCCTATTTATGCGAATGAAACGAGTTCATGCAATGATATTGCCAAACTGGCAACAATATTTATATATATGTTTATAAGTAGATATATATGTTTATAAGTAGAGTATATTAAATGAAATTAAAATTAATAATTTTAAATCATTATTTTATAGTTATCATTTTTTTGACCGCAACTGCTTGAGTTTGTAAACATATTACGCATGATGTTGCCACCTAGTTTAAACACAATTACACGCATTTAAGCTGAATTCGTCTTCATTTATTCACGAATTCATGAAATGATTCGCGATAAACACACCATTATTCTACATATAAGTATATTAATATAGAATATCAAATATTTATTAAAAATTCTGAATTCGTCTTCATTTATTCACGAATTCATGAAATGATTCGCGATAAACACACCATTATTCAACATACAAGTATATTAAAATAGAATATCAAATATTTATTAAAAATTCCAAACTATGCTGAAACTCAGCCAAATTCAAATCAAAGTCAGCATACTTAAAATGTCTGCCATATTTGCTGTTTGGAAAAGTTTGCCATGGTTTTTTTATGGTGTCAAATTGGAAGCAATGTCTATAAGCCTTAACGCTTCGAAAGCCATAAAACCGTGTTCGCTGCGATTTAAGCCCGTATTTGTGGTGTGGTATTTTATAATGATTTAAAAAAAGATGAAAAAGCAACCGCATTGAAAAGGCGTTTGCAAATTGTTTATGCTCAAGTTGGGTCTGATGCGGGAGCTCGTCAGCTGCAGCTGCTAAATGTGTATAAAACGAGCGGCGCAATAAAGATTTCAAGCACACTCGCACACACACAGTGGCACACTCTCTTGGGGTTAAGTATAAGAGAGATAGAGAGGGGAGACAAGAGACAAGGACAGTGGAAGATTTGCTCAAGTTGCGACTGGCAATTGCCTGCAAATGATGGCGCAGCTTAGACAGACGAAGCGAATAATGATGATGACGAGGAGGAGGCAGGAGCAGCAGGAGCAGCAGGAGCAGCAGCAGGAGGATAAGCAAGAGGATGAGTATGACGACAATGTCGTTCTTAGCATTTGTAAGCGTGCGAAGAATCCCAGCAGGGTGACGAGAGAAGGAATCAGGCTAGACGTCGCTCGAGCAGCCTGTGTGCAGCATGCAGTGCCTTTTGGGCGTTTTTTTCGGCCAACCGCAGCAGCTGTTGCATCTTAGCCAAGCACACACACACACACACACACTGTCACCTTACCTGTTCGCCTCCTCTTCAAGCCCCTCTGTGCCCTACACTCTGCTCTTGTTTGACAATGTTTGGCATTGTGTGAAGGCAAGTTTATTATATGTTCCACACATGCCTGTGGCATGCGGGCGCCTGCACCCGCACCTGACTCTTTCGACTTTCGACTTTCCGCTTTTGCCATGCCAAGCACAAGAACATTGTAATCCCTGCAACAAATTGCAATCTCCGCTTTAGGTAGCTACAAAAGCTACAAACTATTAAATACTTTAAATGCGTTTTTTCTATTTCTAAAACAAACTTATCCCGATTAAGAGTTACAATTATAACTATAAGTGGCTTTTATTTAAGTGTAAGTTTTGCAATTTATCATTTTTTTTTAATTATTTATAATTTCTAAAGCTTTAAACAGGAAAACACTGGGATTTTTCACACTCCAAACAGTATGAATTACTGCGTTTATCCGAAGTCAAATTCGCAAAATCATTTCATGAGTTCGTAAAATACATGTATACGCATACACATAAATATTGGCTATTAATTCAACTTAAATGCGTAAAATGGCGGCAATGCCATGCGTACAATTTTAACAAACGTTGATAAAATGAAAATCAACCAGTTGCGTTTAAAAAGAAAAACCCAGCGACCTTGGAAATATTATTTCTGATTGCATATGATAGCTAAAAAATAGTTATTTTACATTCGTTTTTTGTCTAATTATAAACTACACATAGTGTTGCCAGTTTGCTAATATCATTACCAGTACTGCCATCTTTTGGGAACAAAAAAAGCTGTTTTTGACGAACACCAATTATATAAAATAGCCAACAAAATATACATAAAAAAAGCGGAAAAAATCGAATGAATTTAAAAAAAATAAAAAAAAAAAAAAATCTAAAATTATAATATAAGATATAAATAAAGATATAAATAAAAATTAAGCCAAAAAATTTGAAAATCATCGCTAAAATATTTAATTTGCAGAGAAATAATTTATTTAGAAAATAAAAAAAAATAAAAAAAACGAAAAAAAGCTAAATTAATATAAATAAAATCCAGGACTCCCGCTTCCCGCAAATCTAACATTTTTCTCGCAGTTGGCCTGTAAAAACAGCCATATTTGACGGGAAAAATTGGCAGCACTTATTCATTATATGAATTCGTTTCTTTTGCATAAACTGAGGCTATTTTAATTTCTCGGATTTACGAATTCATGTAACACGCTAGCATAAATATAGTAAATGATATCATACATAAAGTAAATCTAAAATCGATTCTTAAAATTTAATTTCCAACTTACTTTATAGATTAAATACAACAAATTAAAGCCTTTAAATATTTAAATAGGTCGCCAGATCAATATCATATTGTTTAAGCAAGTTAAGTGGGTTGGAAGTCGAACAGTGATACGTATAACACACAATTAAGGTTTATTTTATAGTTTGATTGCTTTATGTTCAGAAACTGTTTTATAATTAAATTGTATAAATTTTCTAGCTTGCGTAATGGATTGAAAATACTAGTGAATTGAAAATAGGAAAATAGGAGTGGAAAATTCAATATTTTACCATTCGATTTTCAGCAACACATAAATGAGAATTATAAAGTGCTCCCTTTACAAGAGTTAAAGTAATATTCATGCATATATTCAAGGCTTTTGCATATCCTTTCAAATGGTAGCTACAGTATCGCAATACACAAATTTACGTTGAGTATTTAACCATGTTATATGAGCCTGGTTGAGCTTACCAACACACACACACACCATGTTAAATACAGACAAGGCAGTTTGTACAAAGGGGGAAAATGCATCGTATTGCAGATTGCAGTGTGCTATAAATTAAAAGCCACTGCAGTTAGCCTGACTCTGCTCACTCTCTCCCTTTCTATCGCCCCTCCCTCTCTCCTCTCTCTCGCCTGGCTTTGGGCATAAGCTTAACCTACTTCCCCGCTCGTGGTGTCTGTGCATGCATTGCATTATTTAATTATTTAAACATTAATTTAAAGCCCGCCGAGCCATGAAAATAATCACAGTTTGTCGCACATGTCGCGCGCGGCAATTACGATTATTTTCGTTTAATTATTTGATTTCTTGCCATCGCGTTTAATTAGGCACATGTGGATGAGCCTGGCTTCATTCAATTTCCAATTTATACGCACTGTCCAGCTGTCGCCCCCTTTAGCACATAATACCCAACAAAGTACTGTGTAATCAGCGATGCGTGCGATTTGAAGCGTAAAACAAACCGCAAAGTTGCAACTTAAATTGGGTTAAACCCATAATGCCAAATGTATTAATGTTGCACATTGTTGGCCCAGGCCAATAGGCTTGCTCTGCTGCGGGTTTCCGCTTCCTCTCTCTCTCACACACACACACACACCCACAAGCACACACTCACACACACAGGTACACAAAGTGAGCTGCGCCTGCATGGGCTGTGACCAGGCAATTAATGGCCAAGAAATGAACGTGGCCCTTGTTAAATGGCATCCACACATGGCCCACACCAACCTGCTCACACACACACACACACAGTACACATAGGGTGACACTTACACACACACACGGACATACACAGAGCGAACTTACACACATGACAATATGCGAATTCGCATAAACAAATTTGCACGAGCGAAGCTGCAATACTTTGGCATTTCGAATTGAAGTTGCGTGTACATTTCTCTGCGTGTGTGAGTGTGTCTGTGCGTGCGTGTGTGTGCGGGTAAACAGGCTGCTGCGATGTTTCGCTAAGGGCGTGTACAGCTGAGGTCAGCACTATAGGGCAGTGTTGCAACATGAAAACAACGTAAGCTTCATTTGTTTGGTATTTGTTGAGTAACGAACTCAAAACAATTAGGAAAACATAGAGTTGAGTATTTAATATTCTGGGTTTTTAAATTAAATTTAAATTAATTACATTTACGAGTGTTGACATCAAATTTGGGGGTCTAACTCTTATGGTATCTGAGATATACACGCTTAGATAGACAAACAGACGGACAGACAGACGCGCAGACGGGCAGACAGATGGGTAGGAAGGGGTATATTGACCCGACTAAGATTGTTTAAGAATACACTACTACGTAGAGTCTCCTTTCTCAATACAAAACACAATACTGCTTGAATTGTATTTAATATAATATAATTATAAATTAATATAATAATATAATATAATTCATCGCTTTTTTATTTTTCCAAATATTTTAATGTATATTTTCTGTAATTTGAAAAGGTGATATATGTAATATATGTACTATGTAAAATTTTAAAAGTTTGTTTTTGCATACATTTGTACTTTTCTATTAATTACAATATACTTTCTTCAATTTAAAAAAGTTTTTATTTCGTTTTACAGTAATTTATATAAATATAGTATTTATTTTTAGTCTTTAAGATATAATTAGCAATTATCTTGCATATTTGATATATATTGTACATTTTCAAGGCTTGAGTAGAGCCTTAGTTCAACCGCATCTATTCAGCTAGCCCACACTGTCTGCCCATACACATTCGCACAAGTTTGTGCTAAATTCCTCCATACATTGGAAGGAATACCTGATCTGTGTTTGTGTGTGTTAGGTGGAGCTTAAAGGGTGAGGGGGTGGACTACGGGCATTACGTGCATAGCGACACTTTGCTGGCCATTAGCATTCGGATTCGTATGCGGATTTGAGCTCGCCGCGGCATGCAGCAGGAGATTATGTCATTGGCATGCAAAGTACGCGAGAGTACGCAGTATGTGCACGTGCATACAGAGATGGCTTTCGTCGGCGCAGTGTGAGTGTATGCGTGCCTGCGTGTTTGCAGAGTGCCTTCTTGTCCGGCTTAAAGTTTAATTAAAACGCAGCCGAATCGCAGCGCGAGTCAAGGCTTTGCTGGCATTACTTCACGCTAATCGTGCGAGCAAAAGTTCAAGGCAAGAAATCAATCGGGGTCGGCGCAGCGAGCGCGCAAGCGGAAGCGGAAACACTTGAGCGCAATATTGCGCATACGTCCCGTTTGCGCCGCTGCCATTAAAAAAGCAAACAAAATGAAAAGCGCATCCGCATGGCATTTTTTTTAGTTTGTCTATTTTTTTTGCAGTTTGTGCTTTGCATTTTGATTGGCTGCGGTTTTTGTTGTTCCTCACTTCGTGTGTTTTTTTTTGCTTTGTGACTGTAAACTCACCTGAGGACGAAGACTGCGAGTGTCGCATCGTTGTGACCATCGCAATGGAATTTATTTCCGATTCAGGCGACCACATAGCTTTTCAGCTTGTTTTTTTCCGGCTAATTTTCTTTCCGTTTTTCGTTTCGATATTGTCTTCGCACAAATCGAGCGACACGTTGCACGTTGTTATCGATAACAATTTACGTAATTAAATTGCTTTAAATCATGTTGAGCGATTTCTGGTTTTGTTTGCGCGTAGTTATGTTTTTAAATTTATTAAAAAAGTTACACCACAAAGTTTCGGGCATATTTTCTGAAATTGACGGCAAACTGTGCGGCCCAAATAAGTTTCGCAAAAGTTGTGCAGCCGAGCAAGAGAGTGAAAAACAACGTAACCGGAAGCGAGTCAAAAAAGAAAATAAGTATAGACGGGCAGATTTTTTTTTATTATGTATATAATGTACATAATGTTGTAGGCGCTGCTGTAAGTGGGCGCAAAATTGTTGCGGCTGGCAAATGAATTTTCGACAGCTTTGCCAAAGGCCGAGGCCGTTGGGCGCTGAGATTGTACTGTTTGGGGGTGTACGGGATTGGTTTAAGGCTAGCCCAGGCAATGGGCCGACGAGGCGGAAACAGTGATTGCTTGCCAAGAATTTGTAATGAAAGAGAAGAAGCTGTGCGAGCCAAGAAAATATGGCGTGCAAATCATGGTTAAAGCGTGTTATGCAAGCGAAGGCGGCTTAAAGAGAACTCGCGCTCTTCCTGTCTCTCCCTATCTCTTTCTCTCTGTGTTACTTGTACTCTCTTTGTGCTGCTGAGGCCATTGTAACCGCCATTAGCTGCCCAGCAGACTCTCAATGCAAGTGCTAAATGACTTTTCTAAGGTCATTCGAGCTGAAACAATAACAATGGCAACGACAATGGCTGCAGACGAGCACTATTATTGATGGTGTATACACACACACACTCTCTCTCTCACACACACACTAAGTGGCAGCAAGCTGCGCTGAGAGCAGGGCAAATATCAGCCCAATCATTGACTTAAGCCACAATAATAACAACAACAGGCTTTGAAAAAGCACTAACTGTGAAATATGTGAAAAGCTGTAAGTGCACACAATGCACGTACACTGCGCGAAAGTAAGCATTTATAAAAATTAAAAACTAAACAAATTAAAAAATTCAAATAAAAAAATAAAAATAAATGAAATAAGAAAATTTCAAATTGAAATTAAAATTAATAAAATATATAAAATAAAAAAATTGCGAATAAAAATAAACTTGTTGTTGTGTGAAATACAAGCCTGCAGCAAATTCCCAACCAAATTTTTCTCTCTGTGTTTTTAAGTCGAGCCTGCAGCGCTCTGCTGTAAAAGTGCTGACAGCAGCTCACTGAAATTCGAATTCACGAGAGTTGTTCAACCGAAGGCAGCTTAAAATACCCTACAAGTGACATAGTAAACTTTATATGGTATATAATATGCATACTCTACAGTGTAAAGAAATTAAAGTCAAATTTGTAAAGATTATCAATTGCAAACATGTCCTAAGCCAACAACATTATGTTGCAGGCGCAGCCAACTTAACACTGTTTATCTTGCAAATGTGGCAACGCTGCAAATTAGACCGAAGGAAGAATCAAGCAGTGTTTTCATTTTTACAAAATAAGCAAACTATTTGAGAATAATGAAAACCTGACGTACATATAGTGTATACATTTTATTTTATTTTACTTATGGTTTTTTTTATTATAGTTTATTATTATTATATTTTTTTTATTTTATATTATAACAAAAATTATAATTATACTTATATTAAGAGTATAAATAATAATTTTTTTTTTATATTTATTAATATTTTTTTAATATTATAATTTATTTTTATTTTTTTAATTATAATAAAGTTATTACTTATATTAAGTGTATGTATTTTAGTTTATTATATTTATTTTTTTATATTATAATTTATTATATGTTTTTATTTTATATTATAATAAAACAGTCTGAATTAAGGTAATCATACTTGGAGAAAATTAAAATATTCTCAATTTCCCCATGATATCATCGCAATCTCAGTTTACGCTGGAATAATTCATATTCCTTTTCAAGATATGTTTGCTTCAGGCTACTGACGCCTGCCCCCCCTCCCCCCTCTCCAGCCAGCCATCGCATAGTTGACAAATATTTATTGATACACCTAACGCACACACACACACACGCAGCGAGACTGTCGCAACGTGAGCAAAAATTATATTTTCCCCTTGTGCCGCCACGCCCTGCCCCGTCCCGTTCCGCCCCGCCTTGGCCCCGTCGTTGCCGTCGCCAGTGAGTCAATAATTTCACAACAACACCAGCATCTTCTGTCGCCTTTTCTTCAGCTGTCTCCCTCTCACTCACTCTCGCTGCCTATCTGTCTCTCTGTCCCACTCGTTCTTTGGCCACATCCGGCTACACATCATCAGCGCCATTGATGGCGCCATTTTTGTTTTTGCCGCTTTTTTGTTTGCTTTTCCAGCCAATCTAAGTATGAGAGGCTCGCACTGTTGTTCCGTCTCCTCCGTGCCCCTCTCCAACTGTTACTCCTGTTCTGTTCCTCTTCCTCTTCCCGTTCTCGTTACTGTTCCCAACGCTGCGCGTAATGCGAGCTGACAAACTTTGTCTGCAGTTATAAGCACTAACTGGTATGCGTGTGTGACTGTGAGTGTGAGTGTGCGTGTATATGCCTGTGTGTGTGCGTGTGTGTCTGTTTGCTGTCGGAATTTGTAATGAAAGTGAGCTGTTCATTTGCTTTAGGGTCGCCAAGTGGCTGACGTCTATTTGGGTTTTCCGGCTGCTCTCGCGCCCTCCCTTTACACCTCTCTTCACTGGCCACACACATATACAATTTCACACACACACACACACATATACAAACAGATGTCTGCCCGTTCAGCTGTATAAAAAAAGTAAAACACAAATGGCAGCCAGATATTCTTTACGAGACACAAACGCACACACACACACACTTTCTCGAATGTAGTGACTTTGCTACCTACTAGTAAGTACTGAATTCACTAGCATAATACTGACACTTTTATGACTGCAAATTTCTTTAGTGCGCCAGCTACGAAATGTTTTCTTTATGTTAATACGGAAACCCCAAAGACACAACGTTAAGGCCCCCCAAAAACGAACCCACTGAGCGTATCCGAACGAGAGAGCCCTATCTCGCAGCCTCAGCGAGAGAGTGAGAGAAAGAGAGGTAGAATCTACAAAAAGTTTTGCCACAACATTTTATGACTTATGCTCTTTTCGATTGGGTCGCTCGAAAGGCTTATCTATGCTTTACTGAAATTTTAGATATGAAAAAAAGGAAAAGGAGAAGTTTAGCAAAGCAAACACATAAAAATATGAATGTAATAAAGAAATATAAATTTCGTATAGGATTTTCAATACTATTAAAGACATAAATGTCTCTATATGAAATCACGTGAAATCATTTCAAGATTTCGTTAGAGAAGTGTGTGCATAGATACCATGTATTCGCTTACACACGAATGTTAACTATTAATTAATTTAAAATGCATGAAATGGTGATTAAATTAGGTGGCAACACTGCGGCAAAAATTCAAACAAACGCCAATAAAATCATAATCTAGCAGTTACAGTCAAAAAATAAGCCCAACGACATTGGAAATTTGATAGCTATAAAACAATAATTTTGATTATTATTTGATTTTTGTCTACTTGTAAAAAGATGACTACAAATAGTGTTGCCAGTCAGCTAATATTATTTTCATAAACTATGGTTATTTATTTCACGCTATTAAAAAATGCATGTATCATATGTATATATATATATATTTTTTTTTTTTAGGCATAATTAAACTTTCCAAATTTGGTAGCTAGCCTTATAATAGCGAGATCTAGGTTTTCATACGGACAGGACGAAGACGGACAGACGGAAGAGGAGGAAGAGGAAGCGTGCTATAGACTCGGCTGTTATGCATTAAATTCTTTATGGGTCGGAAGCCCTCTTTAAAACATTCAATAATACTTTTTTTTTTTATAGGTTTTATAACCCAAACATTAAATTTATAGCTATAAAACAATAATTTGTATTATTTGATTTTGTCTACTTGAAAAAGATGACTACAAATAGTGTTGCCAGTCAGCTAATATTATTTTCATAAACTATGGTTATTTATTTCACGTATTAAAAATGCATGTATCATATGTATATATATATACATATATACTGTAGTGTCGTCAATATATCGATAGTCGACATAACATTGGAAAGCATTGAAAAGCAACAATCGTTAATATCGATTGCAATTCAAATTAATATCATTTTATATCGTTCTAAAAACAGGTATCGATTATATTGCGCTTAAAAGCAAGCATCAAATATATATTTGGTCTCAAAAGTAATTATCGATTACAATGAAAGTCTAAAAGGCAATAATAGTTAGTATCGATGATTTTAAACCCAAATATTGATTATATCGAAGATTTTATTCGTTTGAACTTTAACCTAGCCATTTTTAATTCTTCAATGGTTTGTTATATTTTATTTAAATATTATTAATTTGGAGCATGAGTTCATATGGTACTAATTCCGATCGCTTTTTTCGTTGCTAATCAAAGAGGGAAAGGGTTCAATTTTTTTATATGGAATGTTTTAGCGACCTACTTGGTATCTACGAGTTGTGCAACTGACACGCACAGATGAAAAGTAAAAAGAAAAGAAAAACTCTTAAGTTTCTTTGTCGTTATACAAGAGGAAATTATCTTAGCGTTGAAATGCGCAAATGTTTTTCATGCGCTTTGTTTTCAATTCAAGGACACCATAAAAGGCACAATATGATAATTTGCGAGAGAAAAGAATAAGGCACAAGCGAAATGCTGCAGGAGAGCGCAGATGAGACAGAGACAGATAGAACTGTGACTAAGAGAGATGGAAAGGCAGAGTGAGAGGCTGCTGTGTTATAATAATTGCGGCCTGACAAATGTGACAGCAACAAGAACAACAGAGAGCGGAGAACGAGAAGAACAACCAACAAATAAACAAAATTCTCGCGAGGGTCATGGCAATAATGATAACTAACCGCAAAGAGCGCGGCGACGCGCCGCGTCGCCAGCTGCGACAGCGACGTAACACACAGCAGCAGCAGTAGACGCAGCAGCGGCCGCTGAAATGGCGTACAAAATGGCAGTTGCCAGAGCGAGACAGCAGCAACAGCAACTGCAGCTTCCGTTTGCCGTCTCTGACGACTCTTGGCCTACATAACAAAAACAGTTGCAGCTGAGCTGCTACGTGCAACAACAACAATACCAGGAGGAGGCAAGCAGTGAACAGCAGGAGGCGTGTCAAAGCACAATGGGCAAAATTAAACAACAAGTGGAGCAGTATAACATTAGCAAAATGTTAAGTTGTTTTTTAAATATATGAAAGAGAATATTTAACTGATAATTAATAATAGTAATAATAAACAAAAAAGTAAAAAAAAATATTACACTTTTTTTTTGATAATATTCAATAAAATTGATGAAAGTATCTCAAGGCTAAAAATGTTTATGCTTTTATACATTTTGGAATACATAAAAAAAGAAATTTTATAAAAAAATTAAATATATTTTAACATTTACATTTAAAAGCATATAAAAATAAAACTTAAATACAATTATAAAAAATAATAATTATAATAAATAAATAATAATTGTTTTTTATAAAAATTAATAAAATTGATGAAGACGTAGCAAGGCATAAAGATGTTTATGATGTTTATATAAAAAAGAATGTTTCATTAAAACTTTAGCAAAAATTAAATTAATAATAATATTACGTAAATAAACAATAAAAGTTATTTTTATAACATTTAATAATAAAATTTGTGGAAACCATGCAGGACCTAAAGTGAGTTATGCTTTTTAGACATATTAAAATATATATAAAAAAAAGAATAATAATAATAATATATAATTCTTTTTTTTTTATAACAATTAATAAAATTGATGAACACGTGGGAAGGTCAAAAATTGTATACATTTTAAAATATACAAAATAATATTACCTAAATAATAATTAAATAATTAGTATTTTCTTATATTAACTTTTTTTTAGTAGTTCACACAATTTTATGAACTCTCTTCCACCGTGCAATAGGCTGAGACAAAAGAGAACGACACGCTAAGAGGACTCTTTTGCTGAGGCACATGTGTTTTAGGCTTCTCTGACAACGAAAGCTGTTGTTGTCTTGCTGCTGCTCTTGTTACTGTTGTTGTTGCTGTTGTTAGGCTTGTCGTGGTCGTTGTTGCTGCTGCTTTCTGCCACTTGAATCATTTTTAACGGTTTGTCAGCCAGCCCCGCAAACCAATTTAATTTGCTTAGTTGCCCAAGTCCGTCCTCGTACCACCTGCCTCTTGCACGATGAAGAAAAACAAGCGCAATTTCCTTTTAATTTCCTTACAAGCGTCAACAACAACAATAGCAAAAAAACTGACAAAAAAAGGAATTTTGTTTTTTGAGTAGCCTCGTTCCGGCCCGATTGGTCACACTGTGTATTTACCAAACAATTATTTTCCCTTTTTGTCGCACAAACTAAACGCTTCCAACCGGACAAGGGCATTAGCTATGGGCACCTTCCTTTTTCAACCGTTTGCCGAGGGTTCTAGTAACATACATACACGTGGAATATTACCATTTACGACGGGTATGGTATGCCATGAAATTCTTGGGCCTATAAATAGACAAAGTAGTGTGCGACCGGTTTTCGCTAGTCCAAGCAATTTGATTTCTGTTCTTTTCTTTCTGATCGCGTTTATTTTTAGCTGATTGCGGGAGAAATGGGAATGGAACGACAGACAGTAGAAAGAGATAGCGGCACACGCTGTATGAGTTTTACATTTTTCAACGTAGATCATCGCGGTTCCATGGTGTAATGGTTAGCACTCAGGACTCTGAATCCTGCGATCCGAGTTCAAATCTCGGTGGAACCTGAAGTTTCTTTTTTTTTTTTTTATACAATACAATTTTTTGGAAAGCGCATGAATTTTATAGATATTATTTATTATTTTTAATTTGAATTTCTAAAAAATATAAACTTTTCTTAAGTTTTTCTTGTTTTGTCTTAAACATGCTCACATTATGACCATGAGCAATTTCTTGGAGAAAAAGCGAATATAAAACCCAAAGATTTACAATCGAAAAAATGATTAGGAACCTTGCTATTTCCAGGGCATTAAAGACAACAATGTTATCTTATAATTTTACGATTAGATAACTATTTTTCTACAACATTATGAAATACCATTGAATTATTATTATTTTATGCCCATTTTCGTAGCAGATCCAAGCAAGTGGGGCAATTAAAATTTATTTGACCATCAAAAGGGTTCGCAATCTGCATATTATTTATATGAATTATCTGCGAATTGGTCCCCATGCAGCCCTTTGTGCATAATTAAACATTTCAACCTTCTGCGCGCGGTCTCATGAATTGTCCACATTGTTGTAGTAATTTGCCAGGCAGCAGGTCAGAGGTCAGAGCTAATTCCATTAAAAGAGAAAGCACAGCACAGAGCACACACGCACACGATACACGATACACCACGCCATGCCGCGGGTTCTCAATCGGTAACGTCCACGACAATCAAGTAATACTCAGCGGAAAATGAGGCTCGAGGAGAACGATATGCGGTGTGCGGTATGTGGTAAGTGGTAAGTGGTATGCGGTATGGTAGGGTATCAAAATGAATTGCCAATTAATTCTTTATGAACGGACGACATCGAGCAGTTGAAGGGAAGTGGAAAAGTAATATAAATATGAGCGAAAATACTAGCAATAATTACGGTCTCCATAAATAAGTAGTATAAGCAAAAGGAGCCTATTAATAGCCCCGAGATCTTGGCGCGCAATATATAGGATAGATACAGGAAGAGGGAAACTCGTTAGCCGCAGCTGATGACCGCCACGCGCCCGCACAAATTCGGGTAAGGGTTATAAACCTCGGTCTGGGTCTCTCGGTCCCTCGGTCTTGCCACACTTGCCACGCGAAATCAAACAAAAAGCAACGAGATAGATAAACAAAAACTCTGAAACTGTTGAGGTTTACACAGAGTCTCTCTTTTCGCCTCGTTTTCTCCCGTTTTCTTTTGTTATTACATATTAAATTTTGCTCAGTTCTTCTTATTCTTGTTGTTGTTTATGTTCTGAATAATTTTTTCATTTTGCTTTTACAACACAAAATGAAACGGATTCGCGACGTTCTATAGCGCAGACCTCGACCAGCGGGCTCCAAAGTAAAACCAAAACTGAGCATTTAAGGACATTTACGATTGATTTTATACCGAATATACAAGACGAGCACAGGTCCGTCCTACCGAGCTCATTCTGACACAGAAAACTTCGTGAGCCGAAGGCGGCCGACTACAATACGAAGTGCAATTCGGAGTAAAAGCTTTGCTGTCCTGGCCAAACACGCGCATTTCGGTGCTTTTCATATTCCAGCAGGTTGTTTTTTGTTTCGCGCCCTAACTATAATTACAATGCGCTTTTCTTGACTAATTAGCAGGTTCTTTAATAATGCACTGTGTACACAATGTAAAAAGCTGATTACAGCTCGGGTTATTTAAACACAGAATATAGAAAAATATGCCAACATGAAAGAAAATGTATTTTTTTCTACACATATGATTGGAAATATATGGCTATGTAATATTATAATTTAATTGTATTTACTAAATATTATTTATTTGATAAATAAAAGAACAATTCGCCCTTACAATAATTATTTTTATTTTTTGTATAGTCAATTTTCGTACGTAGAGTCGCATTTCACTTGGCCTACGATCAGTTCGGGTCTGAAGCGCATTTCACTTGGCCTACGATCAGTCTGACAAATACAAAACTGCTATTTGGCTTGCGAGTGTCAATACGGTTCCATGGTGTAATGGTTAGCACTCAGGACTCTGAATCCTGCGATCCGAGTTCAAATCTCGGTGGAACCTGAGTAACAATTATTTTTTTTTTTCATAAAGATGAATTTTGTGAATTGCGAAAAGTGAAAGTTATTTGGGTGATAATGCAAACGAATTTCTTTTGTATTAATCACGCTCATCTTTAATGTCTTACAGCCAAAGAAATTCATTTGGTAAAATTTTCGTCTTTGGATCAAAGCGGTTCCATGGTGTAATGGTTAGCACTCAGGACTCTGAATCCTGCGATCCGAGTTCAAATCTCGGTGGAACCTGAGTTGGCATTTTTTTTTTTTAATTTCAGTGACATTTTTTTTAATTTCAGCACACAGTAATAACTGTTAACCTGGAGAAAAAGCTCGACATTTTACTCTAGGCACGTGTTTCAGCTCGTTGAGCTTTTGCAGCACATGCACGCACCCACACACACTTGCAGGAGCGCAACAATGCCCCAAATACATATTTATGGCCGAATATGTGTTCGTGTATGTGTGTTCGTAGCATACACACTAACATAAACAATAGCAACGCAATTATCGCACATTGTTCTTTAGTTGACAGAGTACTACTTGGGGCATTCACTTACCTTCTGAATTGCTAAATAGCTGCTGATATGCGATCCATTCGTCGGCAGTGAAACTGGCGGATGAGAGTCCGTCGTCGTGGGACGTGTCGTAGGCGGAATGCAGCAGCAGCCAGTCCGGATGCGATGACCAAATCAATAAAACAATCTTTACCAATGAGACGGTAAACATTAAACTCAACACGATTGCAATCAGCACTTTCAGCGAGCGTTTCAACATAATCAAATAATGAAACGATTTGCACTTATTTTGTTAAATCGAAGGAAAGCATGAGAGACTTCTTGGCACTTTTGGTTTGGTCTTGTTACAGCTGCAGCGTCAAGTGGAAATGGCCTGCTAAAAAAACGCATTAAATTCTGATAAATATTTAATGCGCGCACTTTGACTGCAGCAGCGGCGGTTGCGACCAAAGCAGCGGCAGCACTTCAGCGCGAACATTTTGCACCACCTCTGAAACGACGGCGAGCAGCAGCGTTATTAACGGCGCACAAACACATACACATAAATGGCTTTTCGATTATTGTTGTGAACAAATAGGCATTTGTTTACAGAGACAGAAATACAAAAAGAACAGTGCGAGAAAAGAATGAATGTTTTTCGTGTGTTCTAGTTGCTTGTCAACAGCTGATGTGGTGGCGTTACCAGATCGGTGATATCAAGTATCTGGCAGCACAGTGTACGTTAGTTGATGCCCAAACCATTTCAATTTAGTCGATACTTAAACCAATTGAGTTTATATGTCTATAAATGTATTATATTAGTTGAAATTAAATTAAAATGCATAAGTTAGTTGTTACTGAAACATTTTGAACATTTCTTTAACGAACAGATTAGTTGGCAAGAAAAAAAAAAAGTTAATCCCTCAGGTTCCACCGAGATTTGAACTCGGATCGCAGGATTCAGAGTCCTGAGTGCTAACCATTACACCATGGAACCACATGAGAGCTGCTTGTCAAAAAATGCAGAAAATGTATTTCGCCGTTGGAATCGAAAGAGAAACGTGAGAGAAAAGCAGATAATTTTCAGAGTTTAGTAAATTGTTGAAATATCTGCAATCTGCGAGTGAGCTAAATAACGCATATTTTAGTTATTTTTTGCATATTTTATTATTTTTTTTGCATTTTTATAAGCATTGAGTACTAAAAGAAAAACCTAATTAGAGTTGCCAGTGTGCACATAGAGTTTGAGGTCCATTATCACGAATCCATTTGCGGGTTTAATCGCGTCAATTATCATTGTGAGCTGTAAGCCGCAAGCACTTAGCCGTAATACGCGTAGGGGGAAGCATAGCCCGAGTATGCAGAGTAAGCGTAGGGAGCGCCGCCATAGTAGTACTGTGGAGCAGGCACCGGACTGGCCACGGGCACCGGAGCAGGGGCGGCACGAGCCACAGGTGCAGGTCCGGCCAGAGCAACAGCGAACAGGGCGGCGAAGACAACAACAAGCTGCACAAAATGAAATGTTACTTGGCCAATTGCCGATTATATATTTCTATCTTTCAACTTACAAGCTTGAACATTTTGATAAGGAGTTGCTTAGCTGGGATTGTCTGGATGTGACTGAGACGATTGCACTTTTTGTTTTGATGCTGCTAGATGAGAAGTGCCGGATATTTATACTCGCATCGGCGTCTCATGACTTATTTATGATGACCAGCCGAATCGGCAATGCGTATTACTTTTTACTTTTTTATTTTCTTCTTTTTTTCAAGCAGTTTCGGATTTATGGTTATTTTAGACTGCTTCCCAAATAATTCGCTATACTTCTTAATAGTTTTCACGTCCAATAAAATACTTTGCGCATTCTAATGACTTCTTATCGCCGCCTGCCATTATGCGGCAACTACTCGAAGTACTCGAGTAGTATAAGCATTCTCCTCCGTATCCCAATTGTTTGCATTGTCAAACTGACCTTCAAAGTGATTACTTTTTGTTTGATTTCTCGACGCGACATACGACAGACCACAGACGACAGACGTAGTACTCGCGTATGCGAATCGCATATTAATTGACATTTCTTTGAACGAGGCTTATTTCGATGTCTGGAACACATTTGGAAGACATTAGAGTGATTAATGAGCAGAGCGTACTAAAGCAGAGAAGCAAGAAATGAAAACAAAACTCGAAAAGAATAATTATTAAATCGTCAAAAATAAGTCGATCGAGGCCTGAAATAATGCTTGATATAATAATGAAAATATAGTTGAGAGAATATAATATATAATAACACAATTTAGGGTGCATATAATATAATTTATTCCAGAGACCGTAACGGTTAAGTTATACACATGCAATTTGAATAATTTGAAATATGGATTATTATTTTAAAAGTTACAAATAATGTTTATTTTTGATTATTCAATTTTATTTTTTAAAGTCTTCAATATGCACGGTTATCAGAGACTTCTTTAATAAACATTGCAAAATTAATGTTTATTACACAAATGATATAATGTGATTATACTAAGAGTTTTGCTGTTTGAAATGATTTGAAGACGATTTTTTCAAAAGTATATTTATAGCACCCATATATATAAATATATATATGTATATATATATCAACCTAGCTAAATAGGTTTGTTTATAAAGAATTGTTCGTAATGTTTTGTTTTTCATTTTTATTTTTATTTAATAGACTTACAAATTCGTTATTTTTAAAATGTTTTTATTTATTTCTTATAATTACAAATTGTACTTCAATGATCTGCAAATGGGAGGTAATCATTACCATACAACTGCAACCTATCTACAGGGTATAATGCGGGCCGTATTCATGAAAATGCGACTGTATGCGAAGTTAATTTAAAATTAAAGCTAGAACAAAAATAATAAATACAATAAGCTAAATATAATATATAATAATATAAACTGTATACAAATTAAAACTATTTTAAAACCAATTTGGAATGGTTTCAACACTTTCAAAACCATATCTACCTCAAAAAACAATTGCGCATTACGTGAAATTTTCAGAAAAATTAAAGTAAACTTGACTTGAATCAATCAATACAATACACTTAGGAAATACACAGAAATAAAGTGAAATATAATATATATAAACTGTATAAAAATTGAAACTATGATAAAACCAATTTAGAATGGTTTCAACACTTTGGAAACCATAACTACCATAAAAAAAACAATTACGCAACACGTTTCAGAAAAGTAAGTTAAACATGACATGGCATCAAGTGCAAAACGCTAAGCGAAAATGGGCCACAAAAGCGAAGGCAAAGAACAAATGAGTTGACAAAAAATATCGAGTTATTACCCAATCTATGCATACACATTGTATATAGGGTAATGCAGACGGATTAAGAAACAATATGAGATTTTTTGCCTGTGCGCACATTGCGAGCGATACTCGATGTACTTCGGCATCCATTAGAATGTCGTTAAAGCCGAAATTGAGGCTATAAACGTGGCTAACAAATGCATATGGAATATCAAAACGGAACTGAATTCGCTGCATCGCGCGCTGATGACAGCACATCGTGTGCACAATGGGCATTTCGGTTCGATAGGGAGAGTTAAGCTACTTATCGGGTGTCTCCCGAACAGGCTGAGCTAATGACGCGCTGCAATGATGTCATAATGCCAACTGTATTGGCAGGGGAAAGTCATATAAAAGCACGAATCGAATCCGAACAACAAGTGCAGTTTGATTCTGTATTCTGTGAAGACAATAAGTTCAGATATTGTACAAACATGTTGAAGCTGGTAGGAAGAGTTGGGCCTGATTTATCATAAAGTATCCTGAAATAATCAATTCTTCTATAGGTATTTCTTGTGCTCGCCGCTCTACTCGCGCTGGCTACGGCTGTGCCTGCTCCGGCTCCGATTGCAGGACCCAATCCGGCGCCCAATCCGCAGCTGCTCTACTCCGCCGGATACCCAGCGGTAGCCTATGCATCTCCCTACTATTTCTATGGTTGAAATCTCTTCGACTTTTCGATAATGAATAAATAAAACACTTTGCAATTGAAATGTTTGCGTTTTAATACATATCATATATATATTATATATGAACTTTGCTAAACTATATTATATATAAACTGCAAACTGTGGTAGAACTCACAGCGTATTACAAGAAAGATTTATACCGCAAAGCGAGCAGCTTTTTACCGCCTGTCCGAATCAGCCCGACAATGTTCTAAATATTCATGGATTGTGGGATCTATCTGCTTTGGAATTGAAGATGAACGATGACTTCAATATTATTGTTAAAGGGAATGTCAAATCGATTTGGGATGTTGCCAAAACCCATCGCATTCTGGTAAGCAAATATATACAAATTTAATAATTATAATAATAATATGTATGAACTTCAGGTACGATTGGATCTTTTGAAATTCGACGTGGCTTTTGGCATCCCACAATTTATCAGATGAATATTTACGAAGGATGCAAATTGTTGCCATTTGGAGCAGGCATATACTAAATTTAAACGATGTCAAGGATTTCTGCTGGACTGTGCCGGGTATAAGTTTTAATCAATATGCCAATATTTTCAGTATTTTTAATGATCTTACGCTCTACTCTTTAGACCTCATTCGTGCATGATCCCTTCGAGCTGTCGATGACTTTTTAGTTTCCCGGCATTGTGATACAAGATCACTGCAAGATTGTCGTGACAATGAAAGCTTTTTTAGCTGTCGAAATGTTTCAGAAAAAAACTAGCATATGTTCGAAATAGTCGGGGACACTGAGCCGCTATAAGGAGTTGAAGAATACAAAGTAAAGTTCACAGAAACATTTCTTTAAAAGTAAACAATACAAGTTGCTGTGCTCATTTATGCTTGGATTGTTATTTTATGGTATATTTTTAATTTGTAGATCATATTGAAAGAGTATTTAAAATTCGACATGCCATGTTATTCCTGGAATGCCAATGAACTGTCTTATCAGCATATTCAGACTCTTGAGACTACAAAAAAAAAAAGAAATCACATTTACGTATGACTCTTTTTTATTTGTATTTCTTATTTTTCTCTTTTATTCTTATTATTTTTATTTAAGAATTTTTTTTATTTTCTTGTAGCCTTCACTTTGTTTAAATAGAAATAATTGTCAGCGGAAAATAGGATCAGTGAGCATGGTGCCAAAAAGAACAGAACATTTCATTAAGTTTTCTGTATTTATGGTAGAAATAAATCGTATATATGTTATCATTTCTGTCGGAGTCATATCACATTGCTTGATACTAGTTTTTGATTTAAAAGCACGACGATTTGATTATTCAACACAATTGTAAATGATTTTATCGCATACTTACATAAAACGTAGTTTATCTTAAAATCTGATAATGAAGGGAGAACATGCAATCCTGTAATGTATATAAGTCCGGTTCCATAACTCCATTTTGTATCGTTATAATCCGAGGTTCGACGCGAGATAAACGTGAGTTACACCATGCTGGACCGAGTGAGATTTCTACTGCTGCTGATAGGCCTGCTAACTATGCGGGATCCTGCCGATGCTACAAAATCACGATTTGTTCCTCTAAGTGAGGAAATATTCACCCCCTGCCCGAATCAACCCAGCAATGTTTTCAATATCGATAGATTGTTTAATTTAACCACTGTGGAATTTAAAATGAACGATGAATTAAATATTGATTTCAACGGGAATTCCTCATTGATTTGGGATATCGAGAAATCAGATCACATACAGGTAAGCAAAGATATATATATTCACAATTTATAATAATAGATATACAATTTCTTTTGTAGGTACGATTCGAAGTTTTCAAATTCGATCGCGGTTTTTGGGCGCCCACAATGGTGCAGATGACAATTGCGAATGCATGCAAGGTTTTGTACGATAAGAATCAGTTTTGGTATACGATTTGGACCCGACATGTGCTTAATGCGGATGAGATCAAAGATAACTGTTTGAATGTGCCCGGTGTAAGTTCAAAACTGAAACACACTACCTGTATTTCCAGTCTATTATTCTCACGTTCTTCTCTTTAGACCACTTTCTTGCATGAACCATTTGAGATTATTATGATTTTTGATATTCCCGGCGTAGGGATGGAAGGACGTTACAAGATTCTCGGGACAATGAAAGCTATATACGGCCCTCGAAAATTACAGCGACAAACTAGCATATGTTTCGAAATAATCGGCGACGCCGAGCTCTTATAATTATGTTCCAAACCATCCTATAGCAATAATTATATTTCTTGATAAAGATATTTCAATATTTCTAGATACGTTTTTGGTTTCTTGTTATTCCAAATGCACAAGAATTGTAGATCGATTAAAGCGCTATATTATCTATATTGGAAGAGCATTTGCCTGTTTCTCTGAAACAATCAGCGTTATCAGACTATTACGATTGTAAATAAGTACACTCTATAAGTAAATATTATTTTTATTGTTTCACTTGCAGCTTTCACATATTACTTTACATTATGTGCATTTAATTACACAATGTCCAGTCGACACATTTTTCAAACCGGCGGCATTTGCACAGTCCTTGCCAGATTAAAGAGTTTTCCATATTGTTAGCAGGAAGCACATAGTTCCCAGTTACGAGTGTCGCTGAGCACAATCCCAGCAAGATCAGGCAAATTAAGAATCTCGACCAGCGCGCAGTCATTTCGAACTGTGAATGGTTGCAGCGAAAGTAATATTACTTTTCTCTGTCTCCGGTCCCTTATCGCCCGTTCTCTATCGCATGCAGCTTCGCTCTGCTAAAAGCCATACTTAAAGAGAGACCTATATAGGCTTTCCTATACTTTTCCTGCTCTCTCGTTCCTTATCGCGTCTGTTCTCTATTCCATACAGCTTCGCTCTGCTTAAAGCGAGATCCATATGGGGTGGAAGTAACTTTTCCTATCGATAAAGCAGTTTATTGTTTGTATTAATTATTTAAAATATATTTACTACACAGTACATACCTCCTAGATGAGCTTTATCTTTGTGCTTTATCCTTTCAGTCCAATGGAACGGCAGGAAAAGATTTACTTGTGCGAATAACCGTAGCTTAAGCTTGCAAACTTTTTGTTGCTATAACTGAAGCTCAGTTTGAATTTATAGCACGGCAAACTTGGTGTTATACAAAGGCTGTGGTGAATTCGAGCCAATCGTAAGATTTTAATAGTAATATTTACAATAAGTACAACTATTTATAAATTTAACATAACTTTTTATTATGTTTTATTTGTCACACAACAAATGTATGTACGTATTATCAGATCTTTGCTCTTTTATGGCATTTGCAATTTTATGGCATCGCAACCACCACAAAAATGTGCTACAATATGCCAGCTGTTATATGTATAACTTGTATAATTCCTGTGTAATTTTCACTTAACCTTTCTGTTCTACAGTATATCAATATGACAGACAGTCTTCCCCTTTGCGAAAGCTCACTACTTCCCCCGCACAGTGGCATGAATAATGTAATTTGGGGTTGCTCAGCAAGCAGTGCTCGCACAACTTGAAAATGTTGCAAGCAGTGTTTCCCCATGAAATTGTTGCTGAGCAAAAGCAAGCAGTATTCTTGTCGCATAACAACATTTTTTACGAGTTTTCAATTACAAATAAAAGAACTGATTATATAGTATTTATTTGTATTTATTGTATTCGTTCTTCTTCATCTTCTTCTTTTTTTAAAAATTAAATCAAGCTTATTCATTTAAAATTTTTAATTGTTTTCGACGCTCAAAAACTGCAGTTATATAGAACTATAAATGTTGACGGGGTTTCCCCACGTTTTTGGCGTATAACAACATTTTTCCCAATTTTTCCCGTTCCAACTGATGAGATTATTTATTATTTTCGCTCTTCTCCATTCTTCTTGTTTCAAATTAAAATTAAATTAAAATACATTTATTAATTTTTAAATTTATTTTGGCGCTTAAAAACTTGATTGATATGAGGCTATTAATGTTGAAGGAGATTTCACACGATTTTGGCGAATATCCAAATTTTTTCACAATTTTTCCAATTCAAACTGATGGGAATATTTTTTGTATTCGTTCTTCTTCATCTTTCTTGTTTCAAATTAAAATAATAAAATTTTTATTATTAAATTTTTAAATTAAATTTAATTATTCATTTACAATTTTTAAGACTTTTGGCGCTCAAAAACTCGCGTGATATCAGAGCTTGACTAGAAGGGTTTTTCGCACGATGTTGCACCACACGCGATTGCTTGGCAACATTTGCTGGCAACATGGCCAACACGGCCGCTTCGATGTTTACGCAACAAAGTTGAGAGTTGCGTTTGCACGAAGTAACGGAAATAAATGACTCCACAGGAGGCGCAGCGTGCTTCAGTACAATTTGTGATTTCGCAGTGATTTGAACGCAACGCGCAACCGAAGAAGATGCGAAATCAGATGGAAGCGAATTATTCGCCAAGTCCATTTTGAAGTGCGTGTTGCCTCGCTTCGTGTTGCCGCGCCCGAAGAGCGTGCGTCGGACGTGGGACGAGGAGAGGGAGGAGCGCGTATCTGCGTATCCTGTGCGCGTCGTATGCGTTGCATCCGTTTAGTGCGATTTCGGCACTCGCTTGCAATGGATCACGCCGATTGCGTGCAGCGCGACAACGTCGAGAACGCGGCGTATACGTAACGCGTGTTGTGAAAAACGAAAGATAGAGAAAAAAAAATAAAGAAACGGTAGGATATGTTGCCGGAAATGTTATCTCTGTCGTGCCTCAGTCCGCGCGCTCAGTAGGCCAAACGGCAGCCGGCGACAAAGCCAAACAGACAAAACTAACGGAAAGCGCTGCCAGCGAAACAAGTTGCAAGCCCGAAGGGGCCAAAAGCAGAGAAATGATTATGATGATGATGGTGCCATGGCCGTTGTTGTTGTTGCCCCCGCTGTCCGTGGCACTGTCTTCTGCGCCCCCAGGCTCTGGCTGAACCGCTCTAATGCCGGCCACGACAAGGATGATGTCATCCGTTTGCCTTTGTGCCCAGCAAAGTGAAAGTGTTGTTGCTGATATTGCTGCTGCTGCTGCCTCGGCTACGAGTGTTGTGCTTGTGCTTCCTTCGACCCTCGACGACGACGAGGACATGAGTAATCATTTGGCCCACTGTCAACTAGCCGGTCTGCACGCGTCGCGCAGTCATGTCCTGACATTATCCCGCAAGTGACAACCCAAGTGCAAAAGAACCTAATTACGAGCAAGAAACAATAAGTAAAAAAAAAACAAACAAAAAAAAAAGAAAAGCGTAGCAAATAGCACAGCTTGAACGAACTGTCAAGGATTAAGCATAAGCCGCACAACGACTTGACTCGACTAAAGGATTATTCGCAAATTACATGCGCATATAATGGATAGCTTTGTATTATTGTGCTGTCTGCTGCAGCTCTCCAGAAGTGGTAAGCAGTTAAAATCGATTGGCAAGAAGTATTGTCTAAATAAAGTGCATTCAAATGCGTTTCGAGCTCGGAACACTTGGACAAAGTGGATAAATAATAAGGGAAATTTATTGCCAAAATTAATTTTATTTTATTTTCAATTATCGATAAATAATAAAATAAATTATTTGTAAAAATTAATTTTATTTTATTTTTTTTAACGCGTTCTGCCATTTTTGGGCCAGTTTAAATTCGAATTACATTTACCGGCATTATCTTAGTGCAATTAAATTGTGGCATACTTATAGGCTGCCACAATAAATTAAAATGCTGCATACTCTTAGGCTGCTGCATTGAATTGCTAGGCTATTTTGAAGCTATGCTATTTTAAAAAATAAGCTAAAAATAAATAAATAAATTTTGCAAGTCAATTTAAATTTAAAATAGCTTTATTTATTTAATATATTTTTGGAGGCTTGGAGGCAGCATTTTCCATTTAAAAATAACGTTCACTTTTGGCCAAAAAATGGACGGGGAAAATATCTATTTAATTGTATTGGACACAGTTGTTAAATTAAATTTGTGTACTGATTGATCATTTCCAAGGCAAACAGCATAATAAAAGTCAGCGTCAACTGTATGGGAACTGCAAAAAAGCATTCTCCAAGCCAAACCCAACTTGATTGATTTGCAGAGCAAAGAATTTAATATGACAGCGCAGAGTGGACATGGCATAGAATATGCATTGCTCGATTTGGCTGGGAATATGTAACGAAATAAATTTTGATTAATTTGTACACAGACAAGTGAAATAGATACCCAAAGCGCAGAGCAAGTTTGTGTTCTCATTGATAACTTTCGATTACAGGGTAACTCCCGGTCTGGTCGACTTGTATTAACTCTCAAACTGTTTGCCCAACAGATTTTGATGTTAAATTCATTTTCAGTTGGATGTTATTCGATTTCGAATAATTACTTTAGACATCGAGCACATAAATTACATTTTCCCTTTCCCTTTCGCCCTTTGAAACACACAATAGTTTCCTCATATATGTATTTGTTTTCAATTTCCACTCTGCTCGGCACACTGTGTAGTTTTCTTCTGTGCGAATTTCCATTTGCCAAGGGAGGGAGAGAAACAAAAAAAAACAAACTGAAAAGTTTGCGTGCTGGGAATTAAAGCGTACCGAAAAACACACACACACACAGAGAGAAGAAAAAGAAGAATAGGGAAAAGGAAAAGCGCGAACAGCGTGTGATGACCTCAAATTTAGCCAAAACATTTAATTAACAGTTATATGTAAAACATTCCCACATTTAATTAGTTTGTAAATATTTTTTAGTGCTGTCTCATTGCACGCAGATTCGCCGATAAGTAGAGACAGACAGACAAACAGAGCAAGAGAAAGCCAAAGAACTTGAATTTATTTAGTTCTCTATTTATATACAGCTAATTCACAATTCCTTTATAGTTCGCTGTCAGACAGTCAAAAGATTTGACGAGCAAAAGAATTTTCTTTTAGTATAAACAGAAGTGCTCGAGTAGAGTGTGCTCGACTAGTAGATAGCCTGTAGAACGCTCGAAGTGGAATGCTTATGTATAAACTGTATAACTTTAATATAAAATATTAAAGAAGGAGAGTGAAATGGAAAGAAAATTGGTACAATTTATCAAGCCTAAATAAATAGGTAAACCTATTGTTTAAGATTAAATATTTTATTATTCCTACAGCGGATAAATAATTTATGTATAGAGCACTTTCTAAATTTTATTTTAAAGCTTTTTATTTGAGTTAAATTTGTTGGCTTATATAATATATTAATACTATATTCTTTGTTATGTTATATATAAATTATTTTAATTTAAAATTTAATAAAGAAAAGTAAAGTGAAAAGGAATTAAAATAAGTAAAATTTTTCAAGCCAGACTTAATAAGGGAATATATTTAAAATAAAATTGGTTAACCTATTTTTCAAGAATAAATATTTTATTATTTCTAAAACGCATATGTAACTTAAGTATAGCGCACTTCAGAGACATAATTTTCATTAATTAAAGCTGAAGTTCAATTTGTTGGATTTTTCAATGCACATTTTGCCATAAATATGCTCTATACAATATATATACATATTCTATACTATGCTTTATAGTTGCAAAATGAGAGCAGTCTCTTTCAAAGCCCTTTTGTGGAAGATATTCCCCAGCAAAGCATAATTAAATCAGTCTAATAAAGCGCAGCTCTTTGTGCAGATTTCTTTACGAGTTCTATTCGATGATTTCAACATATTTTTCAGTTTTTACTTTTTTTTCGAGGGGGGAAAATATCCAAGAGAAATTTGCAAGTCTTCGTCAGCTGCGCTTTTCCCAAGCCCCATTGCGAAGTGATAAATTTAATGTTCAATTTTACAGCAGCTGCAGTTCTGGGCGTGGGACCGCAGGAGAGCTACTCCTCCTCCACTGCTGGAGGCGAGCAGATGCTGCTGGCAGCAGCGGCGGCGGCGGCGTCGGCGGCTGCGGCACAGTCCCCGCTCACCCTGACACCGTCGACGCCATCAATAACGCATTTCGTAAATGACTCCTTCATCATTTTCTGCAAAACAGTACAAAAGGATATCGACACAAAGTGGCGTGATCCCAGTGGCCAGACCCGTGAGAATACCAAAGGACGTGTCCACATCGAGAAGAAGACGGGTAAGCAGAGTGCAAGCTCCTTCACAGACAGTCAGAAAGTCCCTAAAGGTGCTGTGAATTATGCCGGAGCAGTCAAAGTCCAAGTCAGAGACGCAGACGCATTCCTTCTTCCCTTACCCCACCTCCGCTCACTCTACGCATTCCGCAGGTTTACTGGCGCTGGTCTTCGAGCACATCTCACTCGATGATAAGGGCAACTGGACCTGCGAAATGGATTCAGCTGCAAAGCCAAGGGAGGCCAAGAAATCCTTTGAGCTGCTTGTAAATCGTAAGTCAACTTGATGGAAATGCAGAAGTCATAATAGTATTAATCTAGTTTATAGAGCGCTCAATGCAATGGATTAAAGTCAATTTACTCCTAGCGCAGGGTCATAAAAGATTATATTGCTAGCAGCACATCAAAGCTTTATATAGAAAACGCCACAGGAAACAAATACTAAATAAGAAATGAAAAGTATTCTAGCTTTTAAAGAAAACTGCACTAGAAAATGAATAGAAATACTCAATATCTTGAAAAAAATATTCGAAATATATTTATTCATTTAAGCTTTCTGTATATATTTTGTATTTTGTGTTATAATCGTATTAAGATGGATTCAAGCTTATAACTCGTTGATCTTAGACATGTGCATCGATCATATCAATAAGATCTTAAGTTTAAAACTTCATTGAGTAATTCTTCGCTAATTTCCCAATATTTTCCATTACCTTCAGTCGTAAAACTATGGAAGTTTTCCTAACCTCATTCATTAGAATCATGACATCAAAGCGTTGCATTGAAAACTCAGCTAGGAACTAAACCAATTACTAGATTTTTAATAAATATTATCAATGAAAAGTATTCGAAGTTAACATAAAACTACACTAGGAAATAAAAATAAATACTTAATAACTATAAAGAACATTTGAAATATCTTTTAATTTCAATTGATATTTGATTTCTTGAACCATTGAAGTTTATCTAATCCAATTCATTTGTATAATGTCATCAACGCTTTATATTGAAAACTCCACTAGAAACCAAACTAATTACTATATATTAATTGATGTTATCTATGAATAGTATTCGATCTTTAAAAAAAATTGCACTAGGAAACAAACAAAATTACTCAATATCTTTAAAATGTGCTCGAAATATGTACATTCTCGAGACTACCCCAATATATTATGTATTTTACAAAATTAACAAGTTAAGCACCAAGTACAACTATGAATTCGATGTAAGTTATTGGATTAAAGAGAATATCATAGATATCCTAGGTATAAAGCTTCATTGAGTAATTCTTCGCCAATTTTCCAATAATTTCCAGTATCTTCAGGCTATTCCATAAATAATATTTTGCTTTTCAAACTGGAATTGATATGTTCTTGAAACCATCGGAGTTTTCCTAACAATTTAACCATTTCACAAGCAGCTCAAGCCATTCATTTGATTTGCAAATATTTACATATCATTCGAGTAAAACATTGTTAAACAAATTTTTCGTTTCATTCGATTGGGCAAACAGAGAAAATCTCGTTTGACAAAACGGAGCAAGTGCAATCGGTACGCGAAGGACTCGACGCGACGGTCAAATGCTCCGTGACGGGCAAACCGGACCCGGAAGTCTCATGGATGCACAACGGCGAATATATAAACAGTTAGTACTACATAACGAGCATTTGCACAGTCAACTTTGCTAAATCTACTGAAACTTTTATCATCCATTCGGCAACACACCCATCTACACACCCAACCCACCCAACCCACCCAACTATTCCACTCTCCAGCCGTAAACTCGACGAAACACAAGCACATTCTCATATCGGACGGACTCTACATCAGGAATGTCACTCAATCCGATGCCGGCGAGTATACATGTCGTGCCATGCGTATAACACCCACGTTCTCGGATTCCGATCAAATAACGATACTGCTAAGGATACAGCGTAAGTAGGGTTGACACGACAGACGGGGTTGGGGATG
The DNA here is from genome assembly GCA_018151445.1 of Zaprionus inermis. NCBI lineage: Eukaryota > Metazoa > Arthropoda > Insecta > Diptera > Drosophilidae > Zaprionus > Zaprionus inermis. The sequence continues at coordinate 973,214 of JAECXD010000869.1, read as the reverse complement.
CTACTACGTGATGTCCCTGAGCAGGGTGCAGCTGCCTGCTGAGGAGTGATGTGAGCGAATCATATAGGATTCTTGCGTAACTCTGATTTCAAAACAGAAATGTTTGTTACTCAAAAGGGCAAATGCTTACAGGATTGTAGGACCTTATATATTCCCAAATTGAAACAGTTGCCATATCTAAAATGTACTGATTTATTACCTTAACTTGATGTGCTGTTTCTGACTGTGAGAGGCCATGGATTTTCAGAGCAGTAGAAAATCGCTTATGAAATTCAAAAACACATTTGTGTGGGCGGAGGGCGTGGTACCCGAAATTTAAAATGAACGCTTACTGCTAAGGATATACAGGAATCTTCATACCAAATTTGGAGTCTCTAGCTTTTTGAATAGCTGAGAATCGGGCGCTCATACAGACAGACAGAAAGCAAACAAAACAGCAGACAGGCAGACGGACTGACAGGCAGACAGACAGGCAAGCAGACTGACACACATACAGACAGACAGTCAGAAAGACGAAAAGACAGAGAGGCAGACAGGCAGACAGACAGACGGACGGGCAGACGGACAGACATACAGACAAACAAACAAACAGACAAACAGGCAGGCGGACAGACGGACAGCCAGACAGACAGAGGGACAGACAAATACGACTACTTCGACTCGACTAATGATCCTGAGCAAGAATATATAGTTCTACTTTATAGGGTCGCAGATGTCTTCTTCTGCCTGTTACGCACATTCCGACAAACTCAAAATCTATACTTTAATTATTTCTAATGATAGCTCTCCCTGCCCTACAGAAAGTCAAACTTGTACTCTACCCCAAATACTATCTACTATTTTACAAAGTCGACATTGTTTACCCATCGAACTCAATCAAAATTTGCTCACTTTCAAATGAGCCAAAGCACATTTCCCTAAGGTTCGAACTGAACCGAAGCGAACTAACACCAATAGTGCCTGTGCAAGCATTCATTTGCTGCCTCCCTCCCGACTTCCCTCCTTCCCGCCTGGCCGCGCGCTTGCAATTGAGCTGGCAGTGCCGTCAAAATTTTACTAATGACTACCGACTATTGGCCCTGCCCCAGACCCAGCCATGCATCCAGCCATCCGCACCGCACCGCACTCGTGCTGACCCACAGCTGTGCAAGCTGACCCCAAGAGCAAACAGCAGAGGCAGAGGCAGAGGCAGAGCCAGCATTGGCAGCCAATGGAGGACGTAACTAATTTGTAGCTCTGTTGAAATGCCGCAATATATATGTTTGCATTTCCTGAGCAATAAACTGCAATGAGCCCCAGCGACAACAGACGACGTCGAGCGAAGAACGAGGATGAGCACGGTGATGTCGACAAGGACAGCGATGAAATGCTAAAATGTGTCATCAGTTTGCGCTTGAATGGAGTCGCTTGCAGTCGGGTTGGGATGAGGGCTTAGACAGCAAACAAAAAAAAAAAAAACTGCTTGCCGTTCTCCTATGTTAACTGATGCGCAGTGTGCGGCTTCCGTGGGGGATTTGGCTAAGACAACGACAAAGTGCAAAGGATTTCCCTAGAGTAGAGAATGAGGTGAAAGGGTATACGAGCCGAAAGAGACTCAAAGTTTGCAGATACGCGAAATATACAAGTTATTTAACTCTAGATCTCGAGAGTTATGTCAGCTAGAGCCATTAAATTTGGCAGAGAGATACTAGAATACTCGATACATGCGCTGCATATTTCAACTGTTTCGCTTGCCCACAACTCTTCCAGTAAAGCGAAAAAAACACATAACTGGTGGAATTATAGATTTATTATTCTGAAATTAAGTCAGCTTAGAGCATATTAAGTTTGCAATCTATAGTGTTAATTTCAAGAGAAACTGTTGAGGTAAAAGGGTATACGAGCCGAAACAGACTTGAAGTTTGTAGATATGCAAGTTATTTAACTCTAGATCTCGAGAGTTATGCCAGCTAGAGCCATCAAATTTGGCAGAGAGATACTAGAATACTGGGTACATGCGCTGCATATTTCAACTGTTTCGCTTGCCCACAACTCTTCCAGTAAAGCGAAAAAAACACATAACTGGTGGAATTATAGAATATTATATTATTCTGAAATTAAGTCAGCTTAGAGCATATTAAGTTTCCAGAGTTTAGTGTAAATTTCATAAAAAACTGTTGAGAAATAGTTTTGTTATGCCAGTTTTTTTAGTGTAGGGTATTTGAAAAGAGGACATAGCACACCTGCCGTTTTGCGCTCTTGCGCTGTGCTCAAATATGCGGATTGTTAGGCGTAGGTTTTTCCCATGCGGGCTCTAACCGTTTTTTCTGCGCCTCGCGCCTTTCTCCCTCTCTCTCTCTCTCTCACGCTCGCTCGCCCGCTGCAGATGCGCCATATTGGTTCTTCAACGAGACGGTGCCGGTGCAGTACGCCTATGTGGGCGGCAGCGTGAATATTAGCTGCGATGCGATGGGCGAGCCGCCGCCGTCGTTCACCTGGCTGCACAACAACAAGGGCATCGTGGGATTCAATCATCGCATCTTTATGGCCGACTACGGGGCCACGCTGCAGCTGCAGATACGCAATGCCAGCCAGTTTGGCGACTATAAATGCAAGGTGGCCAATCCGCTGGGTACGCTGGAGCGCGTCATCAAGCTGCGGCCGGGTGCCAAGCCGATTGGGCCGCTGCGTTTTCAAATCAAACGACTCTATCCGGACGCACTGGAGCTGGACCTGCGTACGCCCCGAATGACCAATGTGTCCGATGAGATGCAAATCTTTGGCTATCGCGTGGCGTACATGAGCGAGGGCGAGTTCAAATTCAACGCGGGCAACTGGAGCAATGCCAAGCAGAGGGATTTCTCATTTCATCGTGGTAAGTGCGAGAATTTCCCAATTTTGTTGAGCTTAGAATAAAAAATCCCTTAACAATTAGTGTTGCATACTTAAGGGGCGCAACGAAATTCAATTTGCGCTGCTTTTGAAAGTATGCAACACTTTTGAATTTATTTAAATTGATTTCACCATACTAAAGCTATGCCTTATGTCACCTACTGCACCCACAGGCCACCGTTTCATCATTCCGCATCTGGAGGGCAACACGACCTACTTAATGCGTGCTGCATCACGTAATCTGGCCGGATTGAGCGACTGGAGCAACGTCAAGATATTTGCCACGGCAACCGCTGCCAGACGGCAGATGACACCCGGCTGGGCCTGCTTGCTGCTCTGGTTCATTGGACTCGCTTTAGTTTATCATTAGAAATCGTACACACACTCACACACACACATACATGCATAAGTAGATTATTCACGAACCAAGTTAACTCTAGTTTTAGTTACTCGTTGTTATTGTTGCCGATCATTTCGAGATCCTGTGTTTATATTTGTACTTATATCTTCTGTGATAGAGTTTTGTGTGCAATTTACTAAGCCGAATGGGTAGCGAAAAGAAAAGCAACCTATCTCTCTCTCGCTGTATCTCTTCCTTTGCCGGCTCATTCCAATCGATTTGCCAACATTTTGATGCCAACATTTCATCTTCATTCATCTTTTGTACCGTTTTTGTACTGATTTCGCTTTTGAGAACTGCTTGAATCTATCGTAAACTAGTTGAATTCCCCATTTGCAAAGCCCAAGCCTAAAAATCAATGTTGTTCATGCGATACTTAACTATTTATAGCCTAAGAGATCTTCCCCAAAAAATAAAAGAAAAAAACAAAACCAACTCACTTTGATGAATTTTACAAAAGTCCAAATTATTGAAATGAAACCCGAAAAAAACAAAAACAAAAACGAAATAGAAAACAAGCTATACAAAGTATAAATGAATATTGTGTAATGAAGCAGAGCAGAAAACGCAAAGCTAATCAATAATAGATGTGGATTCATATTAGCTTAATTTAAATGAATGGAAACCGAATTCGAATTGACAAACCTAAAAAAAACGAAAATGAAATGAAAATCGAAATTAAAATGAAAAGCATTTAGACGATAAGCCGACGGTACATAAGTAATATGGAAATAAATACAATTGAATGTGTACGATCTGTGTTTTTGTTTCAGTTCGGAGGGAGAGGGAAACTTAAATTGGATAATTCATTTACTACAGCGAAAGCTCAGAAAACTGAGCTATTTGTAGTTAGTTATTTGGGTTGGATAATCGAGTTGCAGCAGATGTTTTGCACTTTAGAAATAGGGGAAATTGAGTTTATATTTGCAAGTGGTTAGCTGTGATTTTTACTGCTACTTACCAGGCTTGAGCTAAATAATAAAAAATCTATACCACATACCACATTGCACCCACTCAGTTTCAGCTTTATTGGAAACACTCTTTCCTGGTTTTGACATTTATTATGATAAGCGTAATAAACTAGCTCGTTAAAGTCAATAAACTGTCAAACTGCAAATCATTTACATCGCTTCAGCGTGAATCTCGTCTAGAGTGAGAGCGACGCCAAGCGCATTACGTATACGTCATGTGGCTCCGTAAAACTCCCCGAGGGCTGCTACGTCTCAACCATAAGCACTGGAGTTAAACGACAAGCACAACAAAGCCTCTGCGCATCGTCGAGTGCCATTAACGTGAGCCCAAGGAATTGTCCCATCAGCTCTCGTTCGATAACCATATCCGCCCATAATAAGTTATGCACAAGCATTATTTTATTTTAAATCCAGCGAATGTTACAGGTCAATGCGATTCGGGCCGCAATGGCGACAACGGGAGCAGGAAAAAAATAAAAGCTATGGCGAAATTTGTTTGTGTAAATAAATAAAAGCTCTTACAGCCACGCCCACGTGGTAAATAAATACGTGTGGGCGCAGAGAGGTAGTCTGATTGCCACACAAATGAATGGCCAGCCGCATGTAAAGTGCAGATTATTAAAACACAATTTATTGTGCGTTTCCCAACGAGCTGCCTGCCCGCTCCAGTGCGGCATGACAATCTGCCAGGATATACACAGTGGAAGACAGGGAGAGCGACAGAGGGAGACAGAGAGACTGGCAGATTAAATCAAGTGTGCATGTCGGCCAGGAATCAATAAAAATAGTCGGCTATAAATAGAGTAATCAGCCTAAAGTCAGCTATAGCATACTCTGGAAATCTTAACTCTACTGTCATTATATTAAGCTGGAAAACACGATTTTATTTCTCACTTTTGGCTGGAATTAAGTTTGTAATTATTAAACAAATTTCGTTTCTGTTAGGTACATTGGATTCCAAAGAAATAATCTTTTATTCGAATCGCTTTTTGAAATTTAAAATGTTTTTTAACAGCTTTACATTTATTGAGAGTTCTTAGCTTTAAAAGTTGTTTAAACATGTGATAGATTAAAAATTAAAAAAATTAGATAATTTTACAGATTCTAAATTCTCGTTACAGCCTTGTAGTAATTTTGAAATACTTTTTATTTTTATCTATTTATTTATTTTTGTATTCTAAGTTTCGAAAATAATCTGCAATATTTGAAAATAATAAGGTTCTTTAAATATTCTGAATACAAGTATTTTACTTGTATAATTGTAATTTTAATATATTCAAATAAGAGTTTTCAATTCACTTAGAATACATTTTTTTTTATTTCCATTTATTTATTTATTTTTGTATTTTAGGTTCCTAATATAATCTACAATACAAAATAAATAAAAAGTTCTGTAATTTCTCTGAATACAAGTAAAATATAAATTATTTTAAGAATCTTTAATAAAAATGAATTGGAAATTGTAATACAATTTTTTCACACTATTCTCAATTAGTTATTTATTTTTGTATTTAAATTTCCTTAAATATTCTACAATACAAACCAATTAAAAAGTTTTTTAATTATTCTGAATAGAATTAAATTAGAAATTATTTAAAGAATCTTTAATAAAAATTAATTGGAAATTATAATGCAAATTTTAATTTAAATAAATTGAGAAATTATTGTAAGTACTTTAAATTATTTGAAAAAATATTGAATTTAATTTAATACTTCACTTTAAAATTTCAAAAGTATTTCAATTAAAATATAAAAAATTATATTCCTATAATGCAGTAAGTTCTGACTTGTTTTCAGAGGAAAAGTTCTTATAACCAGCTTCATCTATACCACCATACTTTCTTTCACATAACAGACAAAAGCCAGAAGATCTGTATATTGTATTCGCAATGGTATATTTTCTTCTCGATTGTACATTAATATTGTATTCTCATATCAGTTTCATGCACAGAACACTCTTTATCTCATCGACAACGTACTTAAGCGGATGCTGTAATTAACCAGAGCAAGCTACTTGTCAGATTCTGAAAGTCAGTTCGACAGATTCTCTTCGGGCTCCTGTCAGGTTCCCTCCCATCGCTTGTAACTGCCTGTAAAGGACAATGCATTCTGTATTCCAGTTATTCCCTGTTATTCCTCCACCGTAGTTGCTCATGTGCGTGCAGTTTGCTCGGCAATTAATGGTTTTTTATTGATAATGCATACGAGAGCAGTGCATGCACTTGCGGCCACGTTTTCCGGACAGTTTCCCAAATGGGAAAATCAGTAAACATTATTACCTGCTGCTATCAGCAGCAGATACGACATGGACGTCGGCATTGGTTGCTTCGACAACGCTTCCAACTCTCTCGCTCTCTCTTTCCCTCTGTCTACCTCTCTTATTTTAATTAAAATTTACAATTAATATTTAATGAGTCAGGCGAGTGACACCCGCACCAGGGTTGCCGCCTACTTAATGTACATCAAATTGAAATTCAATAATGGCGACAACCAGAAGATGCATTTCTCTCCCAGTTCCAACTATTCCCATTCCATTTGTGAAAGTCATCTCTGCCCGGGGACCCGCAAATTGTATATATAATTTGTCGTGGCATCTGATTGCACGCGATTCCGATTTCCGTGCCATTAATTGGTTAGTTTTTTGTCCCGCTTTATGCACATTATAATAAATTATGCTGTCGCCACTTAATTGATAAAAATCGAAAATGCATATTAACTGAGGTGCGGGAGCTTATTGAAGTTATTAATATTTCGGCATGCAATAGTTAAAAACTGTTATGTAAAAGAATTTTTTGAATGGAATCATATGAAAATATATCTAAAATGATATTGATTTTCAAAGAGATGTCTTTAGTTTAAATGAGGTTCATTTGTGTGCGGCTTATATCCAGCAATTATTTTATTTATTCTAGTATAAATCTATTTTTTTATAAATCTTTAGTTTTAACATTATTAATAACAGTGTCTGAGTGCAAGATCTCCTGCATTATACATTTTGTGAATCTTTTTTCCTCTTCGTGTTTATGTTATTCATTCTGTCAACCTCCTTCGTTCTGTTAACATTAAAAAAACAGATACGTCAAACTAATAAAATCTCTAATTTGATTTTGATAGCTTAAAGCAGAATGTTGTTTTATACCCTCAATAATACTAATCCTATATATATATATATATATATATATATATGTTTGTTCCTGATCAGAAACTGTCTGTCTATCTGCATAAGCACCTCAGTGATTATCAAATTATCTTGCAGTGTCTTAAAATTTTTTATTAAGTTAGCCACGCCCACAAATTTAAATTAAGCAGCGAATTTAAAAATTATTGTTAAACATTTTAACTTGAAATACATTTTGTAGAAAATATTGGCAACTCCGATAAAATCAGAAAGAGCTAACTTAATATACAAAAAATCCAGAATTCGCGCTTCTTGGAATTTTTAATATTTTTCCCGCAGTTGACTTTTAAAATCAGCCAGATTTGAAGGAAAAAGTGGAATTGGTAACACTGATCAAGAATATACTTGTATACAGAATATTTTAATGTTCATCCACTGTACACATACAGTAGATGAATATTAATATTATGTAGGCTTATTTTCCATATAATTAAATAAGTTCTCCACCCAACTCTAATTTAACAAAGAACAAAGACTAAACTGAAGTTTCTGCTTATAATTTATGCAGCCTGCTTCTAGTTTTTTGCTCATCCCATATCAATAGCGAATCCATTAGACCTATATAGAGGTGCGGTCCCAAGACACTGGCATTAATTAAACTGCAAAGTCATCAACAAATCATTAGCCTGTCAATTTGGCAACTTTGCCGATAGGTGTAATAAACGCTTAATAACTTATTTATGAGCCGCAAAACAAATAAGCTCGAGCCGAGGCAGATAAATTTCAAATTGATTGCAGGCTGTTTGTTTCGTGATGTGTGTGTGCGTGTGTGTGTGTGTGTGTGTGTGTGTGGGTGAGTCTGGGTGTGCAAAACAGAGTGTAATGAATTCTCGAGGCATCAGTTGAGCATTCAAGAGGGTTGTGTGTGTGCGTGTGTGTATCATACATTGTTAAACGAATTGCACGAGGCAAACATAAATAGTGCGGAAGGCCAATCCTTGATTCGAATGAAATATCTTTAAAATGCAATGATAATACAACTAACTGTATTACTGCTTTTGTCTTGCCAAAGGGGATTTATTTATTTATTTATTTATTTATTTATTTATTTATTTATTTATTTATTTATTTATTTATTTATTTATTTATTTATTTATTTATTTATTTATTTATTTATTTATTTATTTATTTATTTATTTATTTATTTATTTATTTATTTATTTATTTATTTATTTATTTATTTATTTATTTATTTATTTATTTATTTATTTATTTATTTATTTATTTATTTATTTATTTATTTATTTATTTATTTATTTATTTATTTATTTATTTATTTATTTATTTATTTATTTATTTATTTATTTATTTATTTATTTATTTATTTATTTATTTATTTATTTATTTATTTATTTATTTATTTATTTATTTAAGAGTAATCAAAAAATACATATGCAAATAATAATAAATAAAGCAAAATACAATTTTTATTATTTTAATTTACATAAAAACTAATTTATATTTATTTTATAATAATTAAATTTAAAAGTAAACTTTAAAACCTTAAACTTTAAGCATTAAATCTGGAAAAATAAAACATCCTTAAGAAAACCCAATCAGATAGGAAGCTAAACTTGCTATAAAAAGTTAAATAGCGAACTTCATAGACTTCAAGTTTATATTGTCAAATACTTCTTTTCTGATTTGACTGCTTCAAATCAGCATCAAGTTTAATTCAAGGTAGCGTGACAGCAACTGACAAGCAGCCATCGCTTCTCAGCCCTTCTGCCTTGCACTTTTCCGACCTAATATTTTGTGCATATCTAATTTTTTTTTGATTTGCTCCTAACTCGATTTCGATGCGTATAAAAATTTCGTTTCGTTTTGCTCACTTTGATGCGATGAGTGGAAAAAAGTGTAGCATACTTTTCTGCAGCACCTTTTCAAGCCTCGCTGCGTAAATGGGACAAGAAGCAAACATACACATACATATACGCATATTCGGGCCGTTATATGTCAAATCGATTGACATGTCAGAGAACTACTGTCATTATTTAGCCATTCCATATGGCTGAGTATTTTTTACCCTTTGGCAGCTGCCTCGCTACCTTGTGTCGATTGTCTGTCCAAAGCACACAAAACTTTTGCACCTTGTAACGACTTTTTAAGTGCCAAAATGTGGAGCACAATGAATATGTAAATCATGCAGAGTTTCCATACCTTCCCATCTGCCTGTCTCTCTCTCTCTCTCTGCCGCATCCCTAGTCCAGCTGCTTTGCAAAGGACGCGTTGTGCTCGAAACAAATAGGAAAACGCGTTGAAAATGAAAATAAATGTGAATATTTAAGTGATTTATATGCAGGAACACTTCAGCTGCAAATGTGGAATATGCCAAAGTCGAGAGTGTGTGCGTATGTGTGTGCGAGTGGGTGTGCAATGGGGGAGGGGGAAGGCGTATTTCATTTGAATATGTCAGTGGGTCGGGAAGTCATTCATTGCGGGGTCTAGACACATGTTGTATAACTCAACGTGTCTGCTATTTCCAGCAAACAGAGAGCGGGAGAGAAAATGCGAAAGGGAGAGCCAGAGAGGGCTGTGGCCCGCATCAGGATTAACATCGGATACGCTTATGCTCTGTTCGTGTTCGCGTATACGCAGCATAAGTACATTTAATGATAACTTTGAGCACGATAATATATGGCATAATCTCGCTCTCTCTACGACCTGCTGACCACCCTAGCCCAGCTCGTAGGTTTTTCCTGCGTTTTTATCATGTATCACTTGCAAATAATTTCATAGAAAAGGAAAAGGTATATCAAGTATGTAATCAACTCGAAATGCCACTAATATTATGGCAAAAACAGTAAAAGTACATTCAACGAGAAGTTAGTGAAATTTGGCAACAGTTTTAAGCAGCGTTGCCAAATTTCACACTTCTTTTTTTCTCTCAGCACTAGTTACGCATTTAATCTATTATAATAACTTCCAACCAACCATTTTCTCGCAGTGCATGCTCCGCTTTGATTTTATTTGAATTAAATTTTACTGTATGTTTTCATTACTTTTTCTTTCATCCACAATCCATGTATAATTATTACACTGCGGTGGAATTATGGGATTATGCACAGTAAATTGCGTAAATACATGTGTACTCCGTGCACACATATATCTACAAATATAAATATGTATCTCTGAGCATTTTAGGGAGTCACAGGCTATAATATTATTTGCTTCATACGGCGGCTAGAAACGAGAGTCGAGATAGACGCTAATTGAATTTTACACTCTGCCCGATTTGTCTAACATATATTACGGCCATGTTGTGCCACGGACCGCCATTATGCAAATGCGTAAGTTGCGCATACGCCGCGGGTGCAACGGTTTTTGTTTACATTTCGCAAAATTCAATTTTCGAAAAATAACTGAAAGGGGTGTGTGTTGTATATTTTGTTCGAAATGGAAAATATAAGCAAAATTCTTACTATTAATTAATGTTACTTGATTTGCTATACTTCGTGGAGTTTAATTGATGAGATTAATGAGATCAATGATATTTTTGGTAAAACTTGATAGAATTTTTGAAGGTTTTCAATCGGAGACCTTTTCAACAGCAGAACGTATTTAATAATAAGCATAATTAATTTGATTTTAATTTGTTTTTAATCACAGTCTCATTTCGCACATATGTGCAAAGAAATGAAATCATTAAGAACGTCAAGGTAATTATCATTTGCAACAATGGGAGGTGCTGGTTGTATAATTTAAAACTATCTGATTCATTTTAATGAAATCAGTGCTTTTCTTTTATTGTTTTTTTTTTATCGAAGCTTCTCCGATGATTAACAATGCAGGTGCAACGGATATTCAATCCCTTTCGATACCCTCTAAGCTACTGATGTAAGGGAATGCTAAATTAATGCAAACAGTAAAAAAAAGGATTTCTTAAAAAAAACTTAAGTAATTAACTAAAAAAGTTGTAAAATTGTCATTTTAGCATGTGATAATTTCCAGTACTGAGTATCGCATAGTCGGGCACACTCAACACTTAATATTTATGTTATTTTTTGATATACATATCTGTCAGCGTCAGCATCCACATCAACGTCAACGTCAGCTTTTGCCTGCAGTTCGAAGTTTCAGTTACACTGCGGGTTATCGCCACTGAAACATTTTTGGACATTTGGTTATTGTATTGTGGCCCTTAATGAATACCGTGTAAGCGCAGACATTAACAACGACAACAACAACAACAACTTGCATTACATGCAAATATGTAATTAAGATACGCAGCAGGAGGTAGCATTTTACTGGAAATTCATTATTATACTCCTTTTTCAATTATCGCAATTAAACGATATACTTCACGTATATCGATAGAACAGCCAGAGTTCCCACTAAGTCAAAAAAATTTGAATTTTATTACAGCATAGATCATAGACAAATAAAAACGTAGCAAGACATTGCAAGTAACCACACAATTCATCAAGTAACGCGGTGACTGTAAGAGGCCATGGATTTCCAGGTTATATTCTTATATTCGCAGGCAACGCTTCACAGAGCAATAGAAAAACTGGCATAACTTTTATGTTTATTATCCGATCGGGTTGCAAATCATATGATAGGTTTATACTATATTTATGTATATGCTGAGGCAAAAAATGAGACTTTGATACTATGCTTAATAATCGCATTTCAAATTTAGTAACAAATTTTTGGGGAGCTGTGGGTGTGCTACCTGATATTTAAAATTAACGTTTACTGCCTAATTTAGAGTCTCTTGCTTTTCTCATAGCTGTGAATCTGGCGCTCAATCAGACAAACAGGCAGGCAGACAAACTGGCAGACATGGCTAGATCGCCTCGGCTAGTGATCCTGAGCAAAATATATATATATATGAGGTCGCAGATGTCTTCTGCTCTCAGTTACGAACATTCCGACAAACACAATAGACCATGTATATTTTTTAAATACATGTCCTAAAAAGATTCGGCGATCGCATTTCGGAAACGGCGCAGGACTGTGTGAAGAGAAGAAGCTTTATATATGCACGCGATTTAACCATTCTGTTAACACGGACACATAACATTGCAACGCCTTATAACAGTTCTAGTTGTCTATGGTATATTAATAATCAAAATTCAAATGCAGCAATGTCATCGATAGCTTGCAGGTAATTAGTGCAGGGAGCTCATAAGCGATGCAGTGCGATGATTTATTTATCAGTTTGTAATAACAAACAACAGAAACCGCAAATAAGTTATTTAAGCTACAATTCAATGTGCAATGGCAAAAAAAGAAATATCCTGAAAGTGTGTAAACTTCATAAAATCCTTGAATGAAAGGAAGTTGCATTTTACTTTTAAATACAATGAAAGGGCAAACAAATAAGAACAGTGAAAGAAAAGTATGTGCCGCAGTTCGAAATACCTTGCAGAAAGTTGACGAAATGAGAGACATTATTATTAGTATTCTCTTATAGAAATTAAATTTCTCTTTGCTTAGCTTAGCCTATTTAGATTTGCATCTTAATTATTTACTCAAACTTGATATACCCTGCTTACTGTGCCCTATTGCATGCAGGATATAAAAATGCGCATGCTGATATTTATTCAAGAAAATCAGTACAGAGACACAGCGGCTTACAAGCACAGAGGGAGAAGGCGCAAAGGAGGTGCCAGTCCCTTCGCAACACTTCCCACAATTTCCCTCGCATTCTCGCACATTTCGCATATGATATGCAACCCGTATCGGAGTCAGAGCCAAGCAGAGGACTCTAGCAGCAAGTGCCAGCCCGACTATATCCGCCCACATTTTTTTCCATGCAGTATGTGTCAAGTTTTTTAAATGTCAGTTCTTTCCCAATGTGTGTGTGTGTGTGTGTGTGTGTTGTGCGTGGGCGTGGGCGTGGCATTTGGCCGCAACTACAGCAGCAGCATCAGCCCATTTGCTGCTCCACATTTCTCACTTTTTGTTGCATACTGCGTGCCTTATGCGGATTCATATGTAAATGAAACGAAAACATGGAAACAAGAATCAGAAGACCGCAAATGCAGCTATAGTATGCCTTGACAGATAATGCAAGAAAAGTTGAGTTTTTATACACACAACAGAGCACACAAGAAACCGAAGTAATACCCAATCTTTGATTTATTGTATTTTCTTTAGGCTATGGGAACGATGGCGAAACGGAAATGGAATTAGTTTTAGATTTCCAGCTAATATCTGGTAGGGTTTCTTTGTGGGATTCCGACTCATTTATTGACATTTATATTAAACTAAATCAAATTTTTAAAGTTTTTTCTTTAAATTGTCTTGAGATAATTATGTTTATCGATTTAAATATTTTAAGTATTTTTTCGTTTTTAAATCGAAATTGAAATCGAAATTAGTATAAATTTTATACAATAAATAGCATAGAGAATTAAAATTGTGACAAGACATTGCAACAGTGACAAGACATTGCAATATTAACAGAATTCTAAGATCGCGTGCATACATTTTTTGATTTCTCTTCGCCATGTCCTGTGCCGTTTTAGCTGCGCGATCGACGATTCTTTTTTTTTCGGAGTACACGGGAATAGTAAATGTATATTTTTATAGTTGAACTCAAGGGGTTAAGCTGTGTTGATTATTTAACAAAACCAGCTGAGGGAGAGCTAATCCAAGGTATGTATGGGTTTTTATTAAATTAAACACTTTTTAAAATTAGTTTAAAAACCTATTTTTCACAAGTTTCGTTACGAAAGAACAGAATTTACCGAAAATATACCCTATTAAAATATGCAATATCGTTTGTTCTGAAAATCAGTTTAGGTCGTTATTGATATTGCATATAAAATGTTACTATTCAAATTGATTAATAAAAAATGCGACGTATTTCTAGATTTTTTGAAGACTGCACAACAAATCGCACGACTTGTGTTGACTTTGCGGGTCTTATCTTTGTTTATTCCAGAGAACCTTAAGCCAGCCAGCCGGTCAGTCAGTTGTGACATCACGAGCTTTATATGCGCAGAGATTATCAGACACAGTCAGCTGCGCTGCCTGTACAAACAAAGAAAGTTGTCGGTAACCATTCTCGCTGATAAAGCAAACTAGACTTGTTTTTTTTTTTAACTTAATATGAGGGTAGCTCCCGCAATTAAAATTCTACTTAAAACTACAACATTTTCCATGTCTCTTAACCCTCATGATTTTAATTGTGTTAGGTAGTGACGTCACCAGCGACGAAAGCGAAAAATAGAAAAGAAAAGCAATTTGCAAAAATACAATTCTCGGTTTCTTCACCTTTTTCTTATCACATCACATTCTCGCTGCGAGCGGAAGAATCAATAAAAAAGCAAACAAAGCAAATTACAGCGAGACTACCCAAAATAATAGTTTGTCATACCCCACCTCCCCTCCCTCCAGTAACACACAACCACATTTACATACACTCACGCAATTGGATAATTTTCTTATTCTTTATTTTTTAAATTAGATTACAATAAGAATACAGTCATGCAAATTAAACAATTTCGAGTGGAACGTTGAGCAATCGCTTGCTCTTCGGCTGGATCTTTATTGTATTTTGGCGGGTATTTCGACGCACACGATATCCACACTGTTCTGATCCTGCAACTCCCACTTGACGAGCACAGAGACTTTCGGATAACTCTTGAGTACGGGTAGCCGGGCTATGTATCGATAGGTCTCATTCTTATCGAGTGGACACTTCAGGCCGCTGTCGACACAGGCATCCGGATTGGAGAGTGGAAAAGGCATCTCGATGCCAAGCACTTTGCCATGGACCACCGTCTTGACGGCCGTAGCCGTCTCGGCCAGTGCAATGTCTATCGTTATCGAAACATTGGAGTTTCGCTTGAGCACGCACTCGGACTTTGTTGTATCACAACCCTCGATGATAACTTGCGTGAACTTGCCCGTCTTTGAGCCGCAATCGTGGAACTCGAGCGCTTTGCAAAACTGCAGCGCCAGCAGCACGGACAAGGTAAGAACGCCGAACTTGAACATGTCGTTATGAGTCGCTTTGTTAATTCAATTACAAGATCAAGAGAAAAACTATTTACGACTTTGTGTACGTATGTACTATATATGTACTATATGTATATATACTATATGTTTGTACTTATTTATTATTATTCACTGCAACGGCTTAGCAACAACTGAGATACGAATACGAAGACGACATACGCAAGAGCCAAAATCAGCTGCGCGCCTCACGCGATTGCAAGCTTTGCTATCGATATGCAATATGTTTGTTTACATGGCAAAATCGATAAATAACAAGCAAAGCTTTTCTGTTAATAGTTTTGAACTTAACAGTGCTCATTTTTGCGCTGACTCGCAATTACAGCATTCGAAATGTGCAATTCTTATCGCGAGCGGTGTGATGTTAAATATATAAATATTTTTGAAAATTGTTTTTGTTCATTGCAAAATTGTGAACTGCAGTTAACAGTTCGGCAACAGAGTTTTTTTGCGCTTACATGCCACGCGTTTTCCAACACTGGCCGAAAAGCTTTGGCCTGCGATTCGAGTTGGACTCAGTTGGTTAGATTCTCTCCGGCCGCATTGGACGTAGTGTTTTGGCGGCATTTGAAGCCTTTATTTGCATTTCTATTAATTAGTATTACTTTCGGCTTATTTTGCTTAAAAATCTGCGAAAATGTCGCAAATCTGTCAACGTAGCTTGCTAACAGTCAACCGTATTGCGCCGGCCGCTCTGCGTTGCAAGTAAGTGTAAAAAATATTCATCAAAATTAATGTGTTGTTGTTGTTTTTATAAGTTTTCCTATTGTCTATGGCGAAGTCACACGTTGCATGCGGGCAAATGCAAAACAGTGTCATTTCTCAAGGTCATTGCATTTGCCGGTCTAGATTGCTTCAGTGTGTATGTGTGTGTGTATGTTGGGATGCATGCTTGTTTGTTTGTTGCGCTGGATAATTTACTATTTATTGTTGCTTTTGCTCTATTTCGTCTCATTGTTTTATATTATGTCAGCAGCTGCCGCAGAACTCACAGTGTGACGTAGCTACAACATATATTAAAATAGGCAGACTCACACACACACACGAACGCAAGCATACGTGCAGATGAGCAGCGCGGCGAATTTAACATTTTCTGATTAGACTCTTACCAGTCTGCTTATTATTAACATTGCTTTCACTGTGTATGTGTGTGGGATTGCTAATTGTGCAATATCTCTAAAACTGAACAAATTAAATATTAATTCAGTTCATAGCCACAGAAATATATACATAAATTCTAATTAGTATACTGTATTTCACATACATAACTATCGAGCACATTGTACCCACTCACTTTATTAGATATCACTATCTGTTAAATTCCGCTTCCTATAAATCCCATCTACAGGGTAGCTGCCGCTAGACTACTTCAAACTTTGCTCTACATTCATAGTCAGTTTCTTGGTAGTTCGCCTTCGCGTTCTTCAATCAGAAGTTTGTAGCGTATTTGATTTCATTTTTTATCGAATTTCATAATCGGAAACTTTTTTACTCTGTGGCGACACCTGTCTGCGACAACATGCAACATAGAAGCGACAGACCGAGAGCGAGACAAAAAATGCAATACTGGGATTAATTTAATCTGAGTTTATTTCGTATGTCATCAAATGTTCTTATTGTTTAAACAAATAACAAAAACAAGAACGGAAACAACGAGACAGACCTGTGCCGGCCCCATTGAACTGCATCGTAGATAGATCATTGCGGGGCTTGTTTACCACTCGATGCGATAAGCTAACTGGCAGCTGGACCATCCCCCAGTTGACGAACCGGTATGAGTTGCCAGTGCATACCCCTCGAGAAACCTCTAATTGACTTTCAAACCTTGTGCACGCATTCGCATGGTGCTGATAACTAATCTCAACCAAGTGGGAGCAAACTGAAGATTATTTCTTTTTGGCAATTCTTTTTGGGGGCCAGACAGCTCAGACCAGCAGCAGATAAAAGTGTGCGCTGTGGCCAAAGATCAGACTAACTAAACTTTGCAACCTGTGCGATTCAGGAAATAGGTCTATAATCTATATTATAGTAATGCATAGACTAGGAAGAAAGCTCGATAAATCCGCACCCTTGAAGTAGCTAATCTAGTTTGCCCTGCCCTAATTAAAATTAAAAAAAAAGATTATCTATCTATCTATCTATAGAGCTAGCCTTTTTATATACTATGCGTATATATATTTTGTAGTTTTCTACTTTTGATAAGCCAACATCGTTAGCAATGCATTGAAATATATAGTAACCAATTGAGACTTAACAGATTGGCTAAGATAATGAAATATTTACGGAAAAATGTTTTGCTGTAAGCATAATTCCCAGAGATCTCTCGGCTTATCAATAGTTCTCGAGCTGTCATGGTCGGATAACTCATAATATTATTCATAACTGAGCTAATCTTTGGTATAATCTTTTTGACAGATCAACATGGTTCTCCGAGGTGCAAATGGGTCCACCCGATGCCATTCTGGGCGTAACGGAGGCCTTCAAGAAGGACACAAACCCGAAGAAGATCAACCTTGGTGCAGGCGCTTACCGTGACGATAATACGAAGCCTTTCGTGCTGCCCAGCGTGCGCGAGGTGAGTGCAAGGCATAGCCCATTCGAGTGCAACTCAATTCTAAACCAATTCCATTTGTGGAACACAGGCCGAGAAGCGTATTGTGGACCGTGCCATGGACAAGGAGTACGCAACCATTATCGGCGTGCCGGAGTTCTATAACAAAGCCATCGAGCTGGCGCTGGGCGAGCAATCGCAGCGCCTGAAGGCCAAGCACAATGCAACCACACAGGCCATCAGTGGCACCGGAGCGCTGCGTATTGGCGCCGCCTTCCTGAGCAAGTTCTGGAAGGGCAACCGTGAGATTTATCTGCCAACACCATCGTGGGGCAACCATGTGCCCATTTTCGAGCACGCCGGTCTGCCCGTCAAGCGTTATCGCTACTACAATCCAAAGAACTGCAATCTGGACTTTGCCGGTCTGGTTGAGGATCTAAAGGTGAGCAAGGCGCATCTGCTGTGGATAATATTCCTTAACTATATCTTTTTGCGCAGAAAATTCCCGAAACTTCCATTGTACTGCTGCACGCCTGCGCCCACAATCCCACTGGAGTGGATCCCAGCACCGAGCAGTGGCGTGAGCTGTCGCAGGTCTTCAAGCAGCGCAAACTGTATCCGTTCTTCGACATGGCCTACCAGGGCTTTGCCACCGGCAATGTCGATGGCGATGCACAGGCCGTGCGCATCTTCGAGGCCGATGGCCACGACTTCTGTCTCGCGCAGAGCTTTGCCAAGAACATGGGTCTCTATGGTGAACGTGCCGGCGCCTACAGTGTGATCTGTGCCAACGAAGAGGAGGCCGCACGCTGTCTCTCGCAGATCAAGATTCTCATTCGTGCCCTCTACTCGAATCCCCCGATTCATGGTGCTCGCATTGCTGCCGAGATTCTGAACAGCGCCGATCTGCGTAGCCAATGGCTTAAGGATGTCAAGGGCATGGCCGATCGCATCATCGATGTGCGCACCAACCTCAAGACCAACCTGGAGAAGTTGGGCTCCACACGCAACTGGCAGCACATTGTCGATCAGATTGGTATGTTCTGTTTCACCGGACTGACACCTGAGCAGGTCGATAGCCTGATAAAGAATCACAGCGTGTACCTGACCAAGGACGGTCGCATCTCCATGGCTGGTGTGACAAGCAAGAACGTCGAGTACCTGGCCGAGAGCATACACAAGGTGACCAAGTAGACACCTATCTGGTTGGACAATCTTTATCAAGACTCTCACACACACAATATTGAATTTTATCTGTCTCTGCATCATTCTCTGTGCAAAAGTCTAACAACATTAATCTGCCTTTACTTATGCATTTCTATTAAATCTATAAAAAACTACACACTTTCGGTTTGCATTCAAATATATTTGAGCTCAACATATCAGGAACCCTTCCAGGCGTGATAGCACATTGACATAAATTAAGCCAGTTAGCGAATCTAGAGATTACGATTTACTAAATATATAATGTTACACGAAAATAAAGCAAATGGCAAACAAAAAACAATTGTACAATTTTTGAAATGCCACTATACATGATTCTTGTAAACCGTATATATCCATATACACAGTTTCAAGAATGCCTAACCACAGTTGGATTTGGTCTATCTTAAGAATCAATAAATATGAAAACCTTTACAGTTGATTTCATGCTCTCTACATCTCCTTCTCGTATCCAATTTGATAATACATTGTTTTATTTAGTTAATTCAATTTATATACTTAGATATAGAACTAGAATCACGGTTTGTTATAACGATATCTTAGCTTATCGCTCGGCTCGCAGTACTCCTTGATAATAAGCTTACAGAGGAATATATGGAATACTATGATTATTGCACACACTGAGACCCAGAAGAGAGCGGGCAGCCCACCCAGTTGATGACCATGCTTGTGCAGCGCAATCAGATGCTGCTCATGTGCGGGAGCTGAAAGCACAATTCAATTAGTAATCAGCGACACATGGTTATCTCTAGCCTGCAATCGCACCTTCGACCACCTCCTTGACATGTATCGCATGATGTATGTCCTCCATATGTTGTTTATCTTCGGTTATGTACAATATTGCAGTTAGCGGTTCGGTCAGCTTGACGGGAAATTCGCGACGGTTTTGACTGTTCGATGACAAATTGATATAGATTACATAAGGCAACCAACAGTGCTCTATACTGCTACTTACGTCAGCAGAACTGGATCGTCTAGGCAGCCGCCATCGCAAGCGTAGTAGCTGCGATCCGAGCGATCCAGGGCTACATTGATGACCGCCTTGTTGTCGTCCTTGACGATAATCGTCACATTCACGTGCGTTTTGTTGCCGTAGTTAAGGCGCCTGAAATGAAAGTCGCGATGCAGGAACTTCGGATGCATATTGCACTCCAGGTGCTGATTGCTGAAGCGAAAACTACCGAAGCTCAGTGTCATGGCCTGTATAACGCCTGAGGCGCCGGCACGTATCAGATTGTGGCATCCTTGCTTCTCCAGCGTAAGCATCCAGGAAGAGACCAGCGAATTAAGCTGACTCAGAGTGGACATGTCACGCCAAAGATTCTCGGCCTGCAGCGTGTGATAGGAATCATAACAGCCTTCGGCATATGTCAACGCTTTGGCTATATCCTCACGCACGCTCGCCGATCCGGCGCCTAAGCCAGGATTCAGTTCTTCGAACTCGAAACTGCGCACTTGCGAAAGCACCGCGTACATGGTCGCATTGATGCGATCACCATTCAAACTGTTCTCCGCCTTGGAGGTGCTTATCGTGAAGCCCGTCGCCCACAGATCGGCCCACACATTGATGTGATCCTGGCGGAATGTATTAATGGTGTACACCGATCCGCTGCCCGTTGCCTTGGCGCTTAGTTTCGTCAGCAGCTTTGTCATGGACTGTATGGCGCGCTGTTCAATGCTCTCCAAGGTTGCCTTTAGTTGCGCCTCCGGTACGGGCTTGGAATATTCAATAACTAATGGATAAACTATGCGCACTGTGCCACGTTTACGCAGCTGCAGCTTTGGTTCGAACTTAGGTTTCACAATGCTTATTGCAATCAGTTTACTAGAATCATCCGGCGATGGCTGCACGGTGCCCGTGACCACTTCCAGCTCGCTGTAGGTGAACATGCCAATTTGAGCTGAAATGCTGAAATTAAACGTTGCGTATGAAATAAAGATGAAGGTTAATAGTTTGCTAAACTAACCCAAGCGGCAGATTGCGGGTGGAGGCCTTAGGCAAACGATTGCGTGGCAATATGAGTTCAATCGAGTCGATAATGTTGCGTGTATTTGTTATCTGCACCTCCTGCATGAGTACATTGGGCTGTGTGCGATGGGCATACAGTGTGTGGGACACAAAGTAGCCGGCAAAGCATTGAAATCGATGTACCATCCCAGTCAGATACTCCACAACGGTCGCCTCCTTTTCACTAGGCGCCGCCGTTCCGCTGCTCTCGGAGACGGAAATGACGGGCTGAAAGCGTATTGCCAGCTGCATAGCACGTCCGTGCTTAATATTCAATGCAGCATCAGGGCTCACCTCCAAGCCGAAATAACCATTACCCACATAAGGTGTATAATCGCGCTCTCCCAGCAGTAAGGGCGCCACGTGACGTATGTTCGCGTCATACTCGTAGTTCTGTAGTATATAAGGCGTTAGACGGTCATCCATGCACATACTATGTACGTCTGAGAAATGAAAGCTAATTAATTATAAAGGCAAAATCAAGTTGGTTGGCGTAGAGGCTTACCCTTCTGCTCCTCTTGGCTTAAAAATAGATAACGAAAGATTGGCGGTAGCATATAGAAAACAACGCAAACGCAGAGTAGAAGCAAAAATAAACGCCGGTATGACGAGATTGTGCCCTCTGCAAAGCGCTTTATCCTGCGTACAATATCAACAGTTTCGAACTTGTTTTTCGCTGATCGGAACAACATATTGAAATCGTTTTGATTTGGGTTCACATTGATACAAAATTACTTTTAAAAATCTAATGCCTGGCCACAATTTGTGGCCAAACTCAGAAATAGCACAAAGGATGGACTGATATAAACTATCGATATATCGATTGCAGCCGCAGCTTAGATAAAATATAGGTGAAATGATGTGTTGGATAAATTGTGGCAAATAAATATAACTAAATAACATATTTAAAATTTCTTGAATTTTAATATAACTTTAATTTATGCATAACTTTTATTTAATTGCAATGAACTTTATATATAAATAAGCATTGGGATCACTTAACCCATATCGATAGTTAAATATCGGTATTTTATACACATTGTAATTCCCCACTAATGATTTTACATTGGTGTTGGTGTTTATTTACTTGATTTTTATTTGTATATTTTTGTGATAATGATAAGTAAATGGAATTCACATTTTCAATGGTGTCTGCAAAAGAAGAAAATAGTCTTAAGTATTCTTATAACGATTGTTGTGTTCAGCTTATTTTTGAATTATATGATAGAAACCGAAGAAAATGAACAACTTGAGTCTATAAAATCCAAATGTTTATTTTGTAATATTGCCAACGGCAGAAAAATGAGCGCAAGACTGGAATACGAAAACGAGGAATATGCGATACTGAAGGACAAATATCCAGCAGCAACACACCATTATTTGGCAATTCCAAAAGAGCATTACACCAGTATTAAGGTGCTCAACAAGTCCCACGTCGGCTTAGGTAAGAAGCTCAATATTTACATGTTTTTTATGTGTGTGTTAAACCTGATTCATATGCTAACACATTTGGATGAGCGTACATTTGGTAATATTTTACAATGGTTCACAGTGAGCCGCATGCACGAAGGCATGATCCAGTTCCTATTATCTAAAGGAATACGTGAAGAAGATGCAATAATTGGATATCACATTCCTCCGTTTATATCGCAAAAGCATTTACATCTTCATGGAATTTCACCCAAGTCCGAAATGAGCTTATCAAATCGGATAAGCTTCTTCATGCCATCGTTTTGGTTCAAATCGGTAAGCTAAAATCGTTTAACCAAAAACCTATCTAAGTTATCATTGCGAATTTATTCTAACACATTTGCAGTCCAAGGATGCGATCGATTCGTTGACCCGCTCGGAACTGTAATTGTAAGACTCTTGGAACCTGTTTTAGAAATATTATGATCGCTAACTTTAGTCCATATTGGAGAATGATTGTTAAATATAAAACAAGCATACATTTAAAACAAGAAAAAGTTGTATTTATATTTTTGTTAATAAATAATTGAATTCATATTTACGTAAAAATTTTTTTGCAACAGCCAAAACATTTCAGACAATCTTGGCCAATTTTGAAAAATCTATCGATTAATACTTGCAACACTATTTCTGCATATACATGACAGCTATGAATTATGTATCGATAGGACAATCGATTGCTTTACAGCACTAAAAGACAGCAGCAGCAGCACCAGCAACGCTGAGTTTTGGTTTGTTTTAGTTACAACAAGATTGGCGAAAACCTTTTGAGAAAACTACTGAATTACGTCGCAACCCAACGGATTGGAGACCATCGAACGTAGTGAGTTCCAGACACTGCGCAGGATGTGGCCACAAACGTTGGAAATGTCCCGCGACGAATGTCGAGGCATGCTGCGTCGCCTTGGTAAGTGAAACGCTGCTCGTAGCCAGGAGGAGCTCACGCTGAGCAGGCAGAGAATCCCGTGCGAGCGACCACAACAGCGGACAGCCATTGCGCCACAATTATTACAAATCCAATCGGTTTGTTTACCTTTTTTTATCGCAGAGCTCGAATCGTATTCGCACATAATAAGCGTTTTTCGCGCCCAAGGCTCGCTCAGTGAGCCGAAGGCTAAGCTGCTCGAGGAATTACGGCAAATTTTTCACATTACCCAGGAGCGGCATCGCGCCGAAGTACGACGCGCTGCGAACGATGAACAATTGTGCACAATTGCGGAAAAGTGAGTGCATCGCATTGTATTTGAGTTTGTGGATTGTGAAAGTGTGTGTTTGTTTGTATGTGAATATTATGTTATTAACGTTTTTGCAGCGTCTGTGGACCGAACACATGGCAGGAATGGTCACGTGAAGGTCGTCGTCCG
The DNA here is from genome assembly GCA_018151445.1 of Zaprionus inermis. NCBI lineage: Eukaryota > Metazoa > Arthropoda > Insecta > Diptera > Drosophilidae > Zaprionus > Zaprionus inermis. The sequence continues at coordinate 949,206 of JAECXD010000869.1, read as the reverse complement.
TATCCGCTGCTACCACGGATCAGTCCGCAAACGGCGCTCAGTATCGTTGCCAACGATTTGGCCGCCAAAGCGTATGCAGAAAATGCCAAACTTGCCGCACCACACGAAACTGGCGCCAATCTGAGCGACGCTCTGCTGGAGCAGACCAACTATCAGATAGCCAGGCATGGACTGGCCAAACTACAGGAGACACATGTGGTCATGGATGAGCCGGTGAGTCGGTGGAATAGCCTACTCTTTCGTTATATAACCCCACTGGGACCTGGCCATATGCATGCATATACTGTCTGTGCTGTTGCCGTGGCTGTGGCTGCTGTTGCTGCCGCCGTCGGCATTGTGTATATGTGTGTGCGCATGTATGGACAGTGAAAGTACAGTCTGCGCCTGGATCTGTTGGCTTAACTTGTGGGCGCAGTGGGGACACGCTGTACCGGGTGCATTGTGATTCATCTGCAGGCAGTGCTCCAAGGATCAAACAGATCACATACACTTACATATTTATGTAAATAATTGTGTATGTGTTTGTGTACAGAACAAGCCGAATCGTCCAATTGGAATGTTGTTCAGCTTAGCGAAGCCTGTACACACGCTACCCAGGCCAATGTGCTTACAGCATCCGCATAGGATCCAAGCTATTGCTGGTGCTCTGCTTTCCTTAAGTAATTTTATCAAATTTTCTCAAAATTGTGTGGGAAATTTAAATTTGTTTGAACCGAGTGCCGCACCAGTTGTCTGTTAAAAAATAGCAGTAGTGTTAACAGCGGCAGTAAGCTGTTTATTAACAGCGACATACGGCTGCTGTTGGGCTTGTATCGATATTGTTATCGAATCATCGATACCAAGCGAAACGCGTAGCATTTAAAAAAAATACTCTAAGTTCTTGAATTATCAAATTTAATTGACTTAATTCAATTTAATTTCAGTTCAAGGTGCCCGATTTGCCCAACGAAATAAAGAAGGCCACACTCAAGCGGAAAGAGAACGAATCGAGCGATGTCAAGCCCAACAAGAAGCGAAATACGCAGCACGAAAAGCAACTGAGCCAGACGCAGCAACAGATAGCAGGAGCAGCACAGTTGGGCGCCGTCAAGGATGAAGATGGCCAGGTGTCGCCACTGGAGCAGCGTCCCAACGCGCGCACTCAGCAGCAGCGTTACTTCTACCAACAGCATCAGAAACACAAACAGAGATTGGGCAGCAAAAAGGGCTCGGGCAATGCGTTGGCCAATCACAGCGGGTTAGCCGCTGGCGTGGGAGTCAACACGAAGCCGGCCAAGAGTGGGCGACGACGTGCACAGAAACAGCTGCAACAGCAAAAACAGCAGCAGCACCAACAACAGTTACAGCAGCAGCAGCAGCAACAAAAACAACTCCAAGAGCAACAGTCCCAGCAACAACAACAACAAAAAGTATTATTGTCAGCGGAGCCGACGACAACGACAACGACGATTCCCAATGCCAATCACTTAGTGCAGCCGCACGTGGAATACATACTGGACGAGGCACTGAAGTCAGTTGCTGCCACCAAGCTTAAGACGGTGCCGGCGTCCGTGCGTCGAAAGGTCTATGCCACACCCGATGTGCAGTATGTGTGTTCCCCCATCATATTTAAGGAGAAGCTATCACCTACGGCGCCACAACAACATCAGCCACAACAGCCGCAGCCGCAGCAGCAACAGCTGAGCACTCCTGTAAAGAAATATATTGTCGAGGAGCGTCAGCAGTCGACACCATCGCTGCAAGCATCGCCTACTGTCACAGCAGCAGCAGCAGCACCAGTTGTTTCTATTTCGACAGCCAATTTGCCGCTGGCACCGCAGATCATAAGCGTGCAACAGATTGCGGCGCCACCGCAGGTACGCACGACCAGCAGCAATGCCAGCGTCGGCACCGGCAACGCTACCACAACCATTTTGCCGCCGGGCACCAAGTTGACGCCGAAGAAAATTAATCTAATTGACAAACAGCAGCTGCCCACGGTGCCCAATACGGCTGTGCGTCTGCTGCCCCTGCCCTACGACCCGGCCCAGCCGAATGCAGTGTCCGGTATAAGCAAACCAACTGTTGCGGGAGCCACAGTACAGAAGTACATTGTCGAGGAGCGTGTGCCCAGCCAGTCGAATTCGGGCAGTCAGAGTGCGGGCATTGCGACGCCGTTGAGCAGCGCCTCTGCTGTGAATATCATCAAGAACATCCCGGCCAGCAGTCTGAATAATACACTGATAACGCCGCTAAGTAACTCCGTAACGCCGGTCACGCCTCTAATCCGCAAGGCTTCAGTAGCGTCGGCGTCGGCGTCGGTGACAACGACAACGTTGACGGCGGGCACAACTGCCACAACAGCCTCGACGTCGCAGCTGCTGGGCAACATCAAGCTGGCCAGCGGCAGCGCCATCAAACATGTGCGCAACATTAAGATTTGCTCGGCCAATGGCAATGTCTTCCTGCCCGGCAGCATAATACACAAGCTGAATACGGCGAATGTGACAGCTGGTGGCAGCACAAATCTCTCGCCCACTGCCAGTGGTGCTGGCACTGCGGGCACGCCCACATCGCCACAGCCAACGCAGCAGCGCATAACAATACAGAAGATGCAGCTGCTCACACCGACGCAGGTGATCTCGAGTACTGCAGCCGGCGGCGGCAGCGGAGGAGGCACGAGTAACGTCAACGTTGTCGCCAGCGGCGGCGGCAAGGTGAAACCAACCACGTTGACCCTGGGTCCAGCGGGTGTGGGCAAGAATAATCTGGTATTTTTGCCCACAAGTGGAATGCGTGCTGTTACGCTGGCATCGAGCAAGCCCAAGACCGGAGCCGAGCTGCTGGCAGCCAAGCCCAATGTGCTTGTCATAGGTCCATCCTCCAGTGCATCCAATCAGACGACGCTAACGGTCAGCGCCAGCACGAGCAATGCTCCGACGACAATAGTCGCCTCCAGCTCGTCGGCGGCCATAGGCGGCAAGAGCAAAGCGCATCAGCAACTTATCACCGAGGATACACCAATTGATATTATCAATATGCCCATCATTGTGGCCGATAATGGCGCCACGGAACACAACAAAACGACGCCGGCGGGCAAGCAAGCATCCATGGTGGTGCTCAATGCCACCGATTGGGAAATGGAATTGGATCAGGCTTCCAAAGCAGCCGCTGCGACCAGTTCTAGTGCGGCGGCAACAACACCAACAGCTGCGGCAGCAGCAGCAACGGCGGCGACAACTCTTACGAATGCTTCCAAGAACGCCAAGCTCGAGAATGTCATTGTGGAGGAGGTGTGTGAGGAGCAGGCGCTTGTCGAGTCGGCTCAGCTCAAGAATCGAGGTAAGAAAAGCATTAACTTCACATTCGCTTCATGTTTAATTTAAAACTTTGATAATTTTTAGTGATTGAGCTGCAGGAGGACGACGACAGTGCCATTGAGTATGTAGACATGGAACTGGAGCAACCAATTGAGATCGAGAGCACCAGCAACATATCGCCCGAGACAATGACACCCACCACCAGCAGCAGTAGCATCATCTCAAGCAGCAGCAGCCTACCCAGCAGCAGCGCGACGAGCAAGCCCAGCGTCATCCTGCTGCCCGCGTCGAGCACGCCGGAGAAGAAGAAATCAGAGCAGGCGACAAAAGTGGATGCGGTTACTGCACCGAGAATAACAGTGACAGCATCCACGTTGCCATAGACAATCGTTGCGGCGCTTTGAAACCAATTTTGTTTGTTAATTAGCTTCGAGTTTCGAGTATTTCTCATTTCTGGAGGCGATCGAGGAGAGAACAGAACGCACACACGTACAGCCCAGCCCGGTTTAATTTAGCATTAGTTTTTAGTCTAGAATCAGAGTTTGTTAAGTAAAGTGCAACATTATCATTATATTTATATGTAAATTTACGAATATCGCAGCTGAGGATCGATTCTAAACACATACAGTGACACAGACACACACACACACATGCACAGTGACGCAAATACACACACGGCTAGCGAATAATTTTAATTCTCATTTGCCTGGCATATTGTTTTTAAGCCTTGTTTGGCGCTAAACTTGATTGATTAATGGATTGATTGATTGATATCTCCGAGCTGCCACCATATCGAAATACCTTAATAATTGTATACATCTGTAAATAGCATTCTTATTCGTATTTAGTTAAGCCTCTTCAGCCTGCCGCAAGACAAGGTCGAAGAGAAGCGAGAACAGAACAGCAAATGATAAGAAACAAAACGTTTTCAATGAGATTATAGTAATTAGATAAACCCAATCGACCCCGATCCCATCCTCAACTAACCTCTGACCCCCTCTAAAACCCTTTCCCCACCACTCTGGCTGCTATCTAAAGGGAATTGTAAATAACTAATTTAAACACTGATGAATTTCAAAACAAATCGTAAACAATCGTGTAGTTCATATGTAACATACTACTATATGTACAATGTAAAGAAAGGACAAAGTTATAAAAGCAAACAACACGAGCGTAAATCCTACACATAATATAATAATATCTTTAAATACTATAACTACTAACGAGTAGCCTAGCTCCTAAGTATTTTATGCGTCGGATTTTGTAAAGCCAAAACAAATCATTAATAATGTTGCAATTTTTAGACAAAAACAAAACAAAAGCAAAAAAAAAAGTAAAACGAATCGAAGCAAAACCACCCAGAGAGAAATAAAGAAAATAAGTAATAATAATGATAATGTAATACAAAAATGTTGTTGAACAATGCGAGCAGCTGTATAATTTTTATCATAGAAGTTTTAAATGGAATAAATGTAAATGTAAACAATTTACAAACCCTTTCGAATCAATTATTTCAGCTTTGATTTTGAATAGATCAATAATTTAAAGCCGATTTCAACAAGCATAGCTAACCTATTAACCCTTCCTCAGAAACGAGCGTTTTGTCATTTGAAATCCCTGATCCATTCATATATTTCAGATATATATTTTTCATTTGCTTACGCTCACACAATCTTCTTTGTACAATCCAATAAAGATGGAGAACTCAAGATGATACCGATGGGTTTTATACATTAATCGAGTTTAGTTGGAAATTCAGTACAATTACAGAGTAACCAACAAGGGTTAATAATAGGAAAAATTATTAATAAGACTAAGCTACAAAAGCATTTGCTTTAATTGCGACCCAAGGCCGTGCCGTGGCCCCAGGCTGAGTTGGCGTTCTGTCTTGGCGGAGGCGCTCGGCTCTCCGGTGGGATGCCAAAGCCGCTGATGCCGCCCGATACGTCGGGAACCAAGCGTTTTCTACAATAACAAGGGAGATATAAGAGTTTCTGTGATAATGGGCTACAATATGGATGATTCGAGAACTTACAGAAATTGTGGGGTCTCCAGAAAGGCGTTGCCTCCCAGCTCCTGCGGATACTGGAATTTCAAAAAGTAGTAGACGTGTCCATTGAAAATGCCCACCAGCGATGCGAGCGAACCGTGGAACACCAGCTCAATGCCTGCCAGCACCCAAGGCAGATACATGGCCTTGAAGCGGCTGCCGAACCAGAAGTTCACGATCACCTCCTTGTTCAGCTGGCACCAAATGTACGTAATGGCTACGACCAGCATGTCCATGAGGAAGTACAGGTTGAATACCATTCCGCCCAGATTGGCCAGCACGGCTGTGATAATCAGCAGATAGAGATAGTCGGCGGGGCTGCGCGCATACTGATCCTTCTCGAGGCGTGCGCTGTACTGTGTGATGAAATAGCAGTTGATCATGAAATGGAATCCGGTGGCTCCGCTTAGCGGAAAGACGAACAACGATGTGACGCAGCGCCACAATTGCAACCGGCCGAAGACCAGCTCCCGGGAAAGGTACGTGTATTCCATGGGCAGCATACCGAAGCGGCACAGAAGGCTCAGGCCGATCGTGGCCGTTATCCAGTAGCGCGTGAAGCGGGGCAACGAGTTATACCACGTGCCAGCGTCCATGATTTTCTAACTTTGTTCGATTTCTTTTGAATATTTTAATCTTCTTTGTATTCTTTCAATTTTTCGACTGTTGATTTACGTGTCTTTAGTTTGACCAATGTGACCTCATCGGAATACTGAAAAATACTATTATAAATACTAATGTATTGCGTGGGTGCAGATTTGCTTTTAAGGTACAAAGTTGAAAAATATTGTACAAATATATATAAAGCGAACTAATACTTTGTATATTATATGTGAAACTCAAACTTGCATGTCATAGTAAATATAACTAAAAATTAAACTATAAAAATACCAAAGCTACTGTTTTTGCTGATATGGCAACACTTCAGTGCTGTAAAGTGCGCTCGTTTAAGTGCCGACTAATCGATTATTTGAATTGTTTCTCTTTATTTAAAGCTATATTTAAAAAGATATATACATGAATCAAAGCGAAAGAAATTTAATTGACTTTGGCATAATGTGAAATGAGTTATTCTGCTCATGCTTTCTCTTGTTGTGCAGTGATTTTTATACACACTCACACAAACAAGGGCAGTTTGAAAAAAAAAAAAACGTAACGCAGTGAGGCGCATTTAATACTCTTGAATTTTTGCTCCTTTCCAAAATGTTGCACTCAGAAGTGGAACGCAATGAATAAAATTTGGCACAAAGCAAATTACCAAAATAGAAATAATTGACAATTTTGTCACTTGACAGTTCGTTTTTGTCGGACAAAAAGGAGGATGCATTTCATAATTTTGAGCTCTATTGCATGTACATATTTATCGTTTCTTGTTCTGTTTTTACAGGACTAGGGCAACAATTGTTGCTGTACGGTATAACTACTCTAAATATGCAATAATAAAAATAAAATTTATGATTGAAAGTAAAAGTCGTTTCAAAGTAGAGCTTAAACTAACGTAAGACTGAATGCCACTTTAGGAGCTAAAAACATAAGAAGTAGAAACTGAAAGAAGCGCAAATGGCATGAGCGACTGCACAATCCTTATTTATGTGGGTGAATTTCATTGCCTGTTGAATTTCGATATATTTTGGAATTTACTGGCAGCAGAAGTAAGAGAGAGAGAGAGAGTGAGAGAGCGCGAATATGCAAACAAAAAGTAAAAATCGAGCTAATCAAGTGGTTTCGGACCGGTTCAATGTGCGCTGCCTTTGCTCGCATTCCCTCTCGCTCGCTCACTCTCTCCCATTGCTCTGCTCGTGTGTGCGTGAGCAAAGACACACCCACCGCTCGTATGTCAAAATGGGTGCTATCTTCGGGCTGCCGCGTGCGACACGAGACGCATGCGCTGCCCCTGCTCCTGTCTCTGCCCATGCCCTTGCGCGACATGAACACGCCCACAATTTTTACATGCTCATCATGAGGTTGTTTGCCGTTTTTGTAGTCGCTGACAGTGAGTGTGAAGGAGGAGGGGGGAGAGCAAGATGGCATGGAGAAGCAAGGTTTTATTTACTTACGCGTTGAGCTTTTACCTGCGCCTTCCACTCACCTGGCGAGCTGTCATTTTGTTGTTGCCGTTGCCATTTTTGCTCGCTCATTTTGTTACATATACATACATATACTTAAGTATGTAAATGTATTTGTGTGCAGATATCTATATCTATACTTTATTACACACAGCTGCGTTAACTTTTCGTCCTTTATTTAATATTAACGCATATATCACGACAGTAGGCACTGCCTAAATACAACGATTTTGTTAAGGCATTTTATAGTATAATTATAATTTATAATAAAGTTAATAAAAATGTATTAATTTAATTATAAAATACGAAATATTACTATAATTCATTATAAATACACAATTGCAAATATTACACACTTCACGCGCTGCGTATTATCTAACACCCACTGTGCCTGTAGCCAAAGCATTTTAATATGCATCTCATCTCATCTCAACTCGTTTCTCGTCTTTGTTCACTTCAATTTCTGTAATGAATGCCATCTTTGCCATCTTTGCTCTTCATCTTAATCTATTCTCACACCTTTCGTTCTCTCTCTCAGTCTCTTAGTGGAGAGCGGCAAAATATGCAAACTGCGTGAGTGAGTATTGTGTGTTGGAAAGTGCCAAACTGCTGGCAAGTTATTACGCATTTTTTTGCCCGCTCTCAATAATTTTTTTATTGCCAGTTTTCGCATGGGAACTCGCTCCGTGCCAGGCAGTCTAATTACAGTAATTATTTGATTAAAAAGTCTCCCAGGGTGCAGGGCAATTCATCGCCTTTTTGCTCTATACACAAAATCTCCATTACACACACACACGCACACGCAGACGCGCACACACAGGTAAGCAGAGGGCACAGTTCATGTTTCGCATAGTTGGACACTAGACGGAACACAGCTCGGTATGTAACACACATATATACATCTATGATATGTATTTCAGTTGCCCGAGGCGCAACAAACATCGCTGAGCATTTTCTACTGATAATGGCTCAGCGGGAGAGAGCGGGAGCGGGAGCGGGAGCCGGAGCGAGAGCGCGAGGGGTAACAGCACGTAACAGGGGCACCCAAAACTCACTTGTGTAAATGAGAACGCAAAAAGAGGCGAATCATAAGAGGAGCGTGCGCCGCCAAATTGCAGTACAAATATGTATTCATTCAAGAGTGTGCGGGCAGGAAGGGGGAGGATGGCGAGCAGGCAGGGTCGTAGTAGGGACGCTGCTTAGAAAAAGGACAGTCCGCAGTTGCGTTACGACAGCTGCCTGCTGAAATGTCTAGATAAACACATACACACACACATTTGCACATGCAGAGCTGCCAGCATGATGGCGATAATAGTGTGCACACACACACACAGAAGAGACATATTGCGCTGCGCTCAGAAACAGCCCTCTGCCGTCGCCGCCGCGCTACCGCTGCTGTCTTATTGGTGCAGGCAGCGAGAGAGCGAGAGAGAGAGAGCGCGTTCGCCGCGTAATGATGTTGTTGATGGCACCACGATAATGATGTTCTTTCGCCCGCTTTACTCGTCTGCCATTCTCATTTCATAACATAACTGTAGTTGTTTGTCGTGTCAGAGCGAGAGAGCATGAACACGCGCGCATTCTCTTCGTTCGTTTGACTGGCGTTGATGCGTTCACGCTGCCGCTGTTGCTGCCGACGGCAAAATGAGCCGAGCAACAGCAACAACAAGACCAGCGTATGCGTAGGTGAGAAAGAGCTGACGAAAAACGTAACGGTACGCGCAAAATTGACTTTGCCATCATCATCATTTAAACGCGACAGCGGCGGGCGCTCCCCGCTCCCCCCCAGATCGTTGAAGATTTTGCTGGCTCCTGGCCGCGCGTACTTTTCCGACCTGTATTTGTATTTTTGTTTTCGCCTTAACTTACTTTGGACTCATAAATCAAATATTTACATTTCGAAATTGACGTCTTCAACGCGCGGTCGCAATTCTATCGTGTTTCTCCTGGGAATTTTCAACCTACGGTGCAAATTAAACAGACAGCTTTTAGCTTGGATAACTGTGGTGTGTGCTTTTGTGAGTGTGTGTGAATTTCTATAAATGTGCGTGCAATTTTGGAAGACGCAGCGATTTACCCAAAGCAGCAGAACAAACAGTCTCCGAAATAACCTACAGCAATTAAGGTCTTGATTAGACTAGGAGAAAAAAAAACAACTTTGAAGTCTCCTTTGGCCCGATTTCTTGAAATTCAATTTAAATATTAACTCAAGCTCAAGGGCCAGAGATCAAAAACGGATTTAAATACTTAACAAATATCGTACGAAAAATAATTGCATATCTTGAGGTGAGTGCAAATATGTTTATTTTTCATTATTGTGTATTTTTAAAAATATGATTGGATATTAGGAAAAGTGGCGACTCTGGATGAATTTTATATTTATAATATATAGAAAACTTTAAAATTGATATTATGTAAATATATAGATTATACGATAGACGTATAGAAGTCATTTATATGCTGATAATTACTATACACACTTAAAATGAACGCTTTAGCTTTAAAACTACGCTTTTAATATGATTTTTCTTAACTTGTGTGGGCGTGGTTGAATTGAAAAAAAACTACAAGATACTGCATATATATACCAGTAATGTTACAAAATTTGAACGGTTTAGCGCTTTTGGTCTCTGAGATCTAGGCGTTCGATCAGACAGAGAGAAGAATAGGCAGCTACAAACAGATATGCTTATAACCAGGAATTTAACTAAATAATATAGTCAGAATACTACATATTTTATTTCTCATCAATCAGTTGCAAATCTTTAAAATATAAAAATAAATAATTTCTTATTTAAGCACCTTTTTTCAATTTTGTAGTACTTTTATCTTTTTCTAAAAAATAAGTTTGATATCTTGCTCAAATCTACAGTATATAGACTAAGTTCATATTGCTCTATGCATAATATTTTGCACATGTGGTTCGTCTTACCAAGGCACTTGGCCAAATTTAGCTCCCCTCATTGCTCATGGACTACCCCTATTAACTTTCTCTGTGGCGGACCGCAGCTCTTCAGGCGGCTGGCAAAGAAACTATGTGAAATATTTAAGTTAACTGCTGCACTACTCACTCACTTGGCCCAGTGGCCATTTTGGGATCTCACAAAGCCGTCGTCCACTTGAGATGCTGCCCCCAGGGGAGTGAGGGCAGGACGGGACAGAGCAGGGTAGGGTGTGTGTGAAATGAAACGGAAAGTGTCACGTCTAGTCGCCTGGCGAGCAAAGTTCAGCCGTGTGCCGCGCCAGAGTTGTCGTCGTCTTCCATCAATTGTTAATGTCACACAGACGCACAGCATGGAACGAGGTGACAGCCTGGTGCGGGAGGATGAGCTGACTGAGCCGCAGTTCAGCTTGGCGACGATTTTCCTGCTGCTTTTTAACTGCTGCGTTTTTCGCGCGCTTTTCAATTTTTAATTGGGATTTCTTCTGCCATTGTGGTTGTTGTTGCTATTGCAGTTCCTGGTAATGCCCCTGGGGAGCAAAATGTCTTACGGTTAGTCGCCCCTTCTGCTTCTTGGCTTCCGCCCTCGCCACGTGGTTATAAAATGCGCTTTTGAATAAACACAATGTGCAATAGCATCGAGATTGGCAGAGCAAGAGGGAGAGAGAGAGACAGAGTGGCAGCTGGAGATGAGGAAGAGTATGTGGTAAGTGTGCAGGCAAATGCTTTTTATTTACCTCGCTTCCTACATACTTTTTTTGGGGTTCAGCCTGGCGTATTTACCGATTTCTCGTGGTTTTTTGATTTCCTGACACGGGTACGACGGCAATCATTGTGACATTTTAATTGTTTATTTGCACAGTTTGCGCAGGCGAAGCCTCCCGGGCTGAGTCGAGTTCGGGGGATTCCTGCGTGGTTCTTCAAGTGCCCAAGTGCTCGTCCTGGCGGCTGGAGGTAATTGTTTTGAAGTTTCATATTTTGACAAAAGATTTGCGGGTGAATCGTGGTAGAGTGTTTCGTCGATAACGTTCTAACCCCAAAGTCACAAGGACTCCAGGCATAGTTGTCGCGCTCTCTATGCGTATGTGTGTTTGGTTAAAGTAAATATTGGACTTGATTGTCATTTGAAGTACGCTTCAGAGCAGTTCATTATAATATTTTTATATTTATCCACATGCGACTTTGATTTGGAGAAGAATCAGAGGGAAACCGAGCTATATAATCCACTGAAGTTGAAGTACTTATGAATTAGAAACAGGTTGTTTCTAACTGCTAAGCCTGATCAAGTAAAGAGGCTTATTTACTTTAATCTTAAGATAAACTGAAGTAGAAGCTCTATATAATTCGAGTTTGTATTTGGAAACTAAAATTACTTACAAATTGAAAAATAGGTTGTTTTCTTAGTTCAGTTAAAGTGGGTTTCATAATACATACAGTTAAAAATAAAATGTAAAGAAACCTATCGAAACTGGGAATATATACCCAGGCTATGTAGATGAATAATAAAAAAGCCTTTTCGCCTTCCAGGCTACTGCAATTAAAATTAGTTACAAAACAAGAATAGGTTGTTTTCTTGAACTGAAACAATGGATATACTGAAGTACCTCATGAATAAGTTACAGTTTGTTCTTGAAAATATGAGCTACATATGATATGGCTAAGGTACCTATAGGTTGTTTTTAGCAAGGAAACTTTATACTACACTGAAAATAAATAAACTAAGCAATCTTTTTTGCCTGCCAAGACTAATTCCCTTTTTTGAGCTGTACTTAAGCTCTCAACAATCCGTTTTCCGAATAGAAGTGCTCAAAATATAATACCGTATAATTATGACAGCTTATGGAACGTGTCTCTTTCTCTCTGCCATCTATCGGCAGTTAATAAACGGCTATAAAAAAGCTAAATCTGTTGAGTAGCACTCGAGCAGGGACCGGGGGTCATTGGAGGAATTGAAAAATCAACAAAATGAAATTGTAATAATTGTGAGACGACCCACCACCAACACCAACAACGGGCGTGGTGCAGATGCAGCAGAACCATCATGCTGAAGCAACACCAATCGTTTAGCCAGTGTGAGTGTGGTATGGTGGAACACCCTCATGAGGGAACTCAATAAAACAGTTATGCCTAATAAGCGTAGCCGGGGCAGCAAAAGCCTGCGCGCATATGGAACTTTATTAGATACAAATTCTTGGGATTTGCCTTTCGGCTTTGCACTCGGTTAAATGGACCCTCACACAACACACCCTTTCCTCCTCCTCCTCCTCCTCCTCCTCCTCCTTCTGCCACTTTTTAACATTATTCAGTACCCTGCGTAGTAGCGAGACGTCAACCATTTTTGGATAGTTGCTCGGTTTTTTTTTTTTTTTTGCTGGGTGCACCCATAAGGGGTTGGTACGAGTACGGATGCTGAGGGCCCTAGACGATTTGTTGCAATTTGTGTGCCTGTAGCCATTTTTCTGGTAGCAACTGTGCACTGCTGGTGATCCCGTCTCGGTTGTTTCCATTTGCGACTACCCTTAAAGCGGACCTTTCAAGTGCGCAAAAGGTTTTCCAACATTGTAGCATATCGGGGTTTGCTCGTTTGAAAACCCGCAATTAACTATGCGTTCTACACTCTGCTCTCCTCTATTCGCGCCCCTCGCTCGCTCTCGTCTCTTTGCGATCCGTGTAACTTTTGTTTATTATGCGTAATTGCAGCAAACTCACCAACTCCGACTCCGACTCCATCTGCATCTGCATCTGGTGTGTGTGTGTGCCTTTTGCGCAGCTGCTGCCATTTGCAGGGTCTCTGCTCTTTTTTTTCAGGTTCCACGCGGCGCATACTTAATATGGCTGCTGGAACTGAGCTAATAAGAGCAGGCAGATGATAGATAGAAGAGAGTTCCTTTTGAGTATGGCAAGTAGTGCTCTTTTTCAATCAATCCACTAAAGTTGAAGTACTGAAGTTGAAGTTTAATTAGAAGCAGGTTGTTTCTAAGCCTGATAAAATAAAGAGGCTTACTTAATTTATGCAGAATGTACAAGTTTCTTGTTTTTAATCAAATTCTTAGATATACTGATATGTCTATATTTATATAAAAGTAAATTAAGCCTGATGACGGACTGCAGTTTAAGTTACTTATAAACAAAAAATAGGGTTTCTTAAAATAAATCAGTAAATATACTGAAGCTAAAGTACATTATGAATAAGATACACTTTGCTCTTGAAAATATGAGCTATAAATGGTATATTTAAAATACCTTTTACATAAGGTGCAGTTTATTCCTGGAAATTGAACCTTAAGTAGACTATGAATAGGAAATATGTTGTTTTTAGCAATAAAACTCTATGATATTAACAAAAATTTAATAATAATAATAATTTAATAATAGGCAACTTTGTGTTGTATCTAACGAAGTACGTATCAATATTTCCATTTATGAACACTTCTATTGATAAATTTACAAAAGAACTATTATTATAAATGTACTATAGATATCTAAAATACCTAAGGTAAGAGGTGCAGCTTATTATAGGAAATTTAACCTAAAGTAGCTTATAAAATAGGTTGTATTTAGCAAGAAAACTTTATGATATTGACAGATATTGAATAGAGAGTATATATTAGTTAAGGCAGCTCTATGTTGTTTCTCACTAAGTACATATCGATAGTTTTCTTTATGAGCGTACTATCGATAAGTTTATAAAGAACTATTGTTAAAAATGTACCATCTATTAATTTATTATACAACTATTGTATATAATAGCATATTCTTTCTGTACTCCCATAGTTCCTAACTGTGTACATTTCATTTGCATTATTTTTGGAACTTTTTCAAACAGCGTCGCCTTTTTATATTTCTACAGCCTGTGGTGAAAATTGTTAGTTCCGAAAAAGGAATAAAACAGAGAGACCTGCTTAGCGGGATATGCATATGGAAGAGCTGGGGTTGTAAAGGGGTTAAACGAGTCTGGTTCCCAGGCACACAAGCACTGGGTATGGCAAGAGTTTAGTATGCCAAAAGAAGTGGTTAGTATACCATTTAAAAGTCAAGTAATCGATAGTTTTCTTGATTCATACATTAAAAGAGCATTGCACCAACAAAAAAGGCAATTTAATACACTTTCCCCACTTAAACCTCCACATAGCCGTATGCCCTATATAGTATATAGAAGGCTAAGCTTGAAAATCATTTAAATGCAGATTACGAACATGCAAGGTATGCAGGCTGAGATATAAACTCGTTGAAATGTAAATTACAATATTCCTTTGCCTTCCACTTCTTCTTCTGTTTGGGGGCTGGTTCCGTCTGTCGGCAAATTACGGTAAAGTAAATGTGAATTTATTTTTAAGCGCAGCAAACAACCTAAGCAACAACAACAACAATAACAAAACATGTTGCAAATTGCAAATTGCTGGGTTATTCGTTGACTGTGTCGGGTTGCACATTTGAAGGCGAACAAAATGGCGGCGGCTCGTTTGATTTACCGTTCTGCCACAGTGTGTGAGAATGTGTGTGTGTGAGTGTGTGTGCCTGTCTGTCTAGGTTAGTTCACAATTCGCGTGTGGCGCTGATCTTTTGACAAGCGACAACAAATTGCTACCTTTAGTTTATCGCATGCATGGGCATCTGCGAAGGCAGCGTACACACTGGCATACACAGTAAGAAATTTTCAAGTTCAAATAAATTTAAATTTAAAAATGAACATAAAATGCCTTATTTTTTAATGTTTTATAAAGAGTATATAATTTAAAATAATTGTGCAAGCTCTTTCTGCAAAATATCTCTAGGACTGACGAATTATACGTTTCAAATACATTTGAGCAATTCTAGCTATGTCTGTAATATTTTTACACAACAAACCTGCATTTACACAGAGTCTTTAATCTTGAATCATAAAATATAATTTATAGGTATAAAAGTCCTTTGAAAACAATAGGAAAAAGTAAAAAATTTAATATGAAAATAATAGTAAACTATATTATAACTAATACTATATGAAATATCCATGCAGAATAGAAAGTTAAATGAATTTTTTCAGTGTACTCCGCTGGGAAACAACCCCCGTACCACTCTTATTTCACATTATGGAGAACGCATCTTTTGTCAATATTTGCGCCGGGCATGTAAACAGTTTAATAGGCTGTTAGTTCTTGTGTACCTTACAGATATGGAAAACCGCCGCTGTCGAGCCACTTGACAGCTGTTGCAATTTACGCTTGATCTAAGCCAGTATCCTGGGCATATTCGGGTATTCTTTGCGGCCCTTCAGGGGTTGTGCGCTCCCCGAGATTTTTGTATCTTGCAGTATCTTGCAGATACTTAATTCACGCTATTTGCGCCAAGCAAATAGTTTACTTAGCGCGCCGTAGATACTTCAGGCTCTGTCAGCTCACGTTATTCTATTTCAAATTGCATTCACCTATAGTAGTAGATTGAGCGCTATTTATTTATTTATTCAAATTAATGAGCTTTGAAATAAATTGATACATTTATTGTATGGGCAGTACACTGGTTGAAACCCAAGCATACTAGAGCAATTAAAGTAAAAGGAACAGTTTAGCTTATATAAGGCTATTAGTTTTCAATTAATGTAAAGAATATTTAGGGAAAAAATTAAAAATACGCTGGACAAAATTTTCTGTACCAAAAGAGCTTTTATGCACCTTTTCTCGTAGAAGAAAAGAAGACACGAGCTTGGTCCTTGGATCCGTCTTTAATAAACTATTAAGTTTGTGATGAGTGATAATTATCAAAGTTGGTAACTGAGAATAAACTATAAATTCAAGCCTGATGCAAATTAGCTAAAGTTTTACAAAAGAAAAAAAATATATATTCGCTCCGACATAAAATCGAAGGACTTGAGAACCCGCCGACCTTTCAACTTGAAATCCTTCACTCTACATACTAGACTACAGCCATACATACACATTATTGGGAAAAATTTCTATTTAAATATTGAATAACGTGAAACTAGCATAAGTTCTGTGTTTATTGATCGGTTCGAATTGAAATTTGGGAAAATAGGTACATTTTACAGAAACTTAACTATATACCAATACAAAAAGATATATCTTTTTTTTATATATATACTAAAAACTTATTTTGAATTTGGCAACACACTGTAAAATACAAAAATAAAAATAAAATATAAGATACGATAAAAAATATATATCGCTCGCCGCACCTAGGAGGAGTTTGAACTCCGGACCTCTCGCTTAACAGTTAGCTACCATCACCACTCGGCCACTGCACTTCTTACGCAATGACCGATAAAATTGCATTGTGAATATTTTCGGTGTTCGTAATTAAAAAAAAATTGCCTGCTGCTGGAGTTGAACTCGAAATGATACTTTCGTAATACGCCCGCAGGGTGGTTTTTATCACATGTATAAGAAATGTAGAGCTATATTTATTGCTACAATCGATTTTTTTCTATTTATGGGGCAGATGGAGGCATGGCGAAAATCCAAAATAAACTGCAATTGTGTAAGGTGCACTTAACACATATTGTCCCAAAATTTTGTAGTTCTAGCTCTTATAATAGCTGATATCTAGGTTTTCTTACGGACGCACAGACAGACAGTCAGACTGAGACGGACAGACGGACACGGCTATATCGACTCGGCTGTTCATGCTGATTCAGAATATATATACTTTATATACGGAGATGTCTCCTTCTGTCTGTTACAAACATTTTTGGTTGGCACAAAGCTATAACACCCTTCTACAATACGAGTAGCGGGTATAAAAAAAAATTAATGTATCAACCAACAACCCATACGGGGATCGAACCCGCGACCTTTGGATTAGAAGTCCAATGCGATATCCACTTCGCTAATGGGTCTGTTAATCTAACGGTGACTTTTTTACCAAATAACAAATGTGGTAATTTAGAATTTTGAAAATTCGAATCAACCCACTGCGTGAAAGTCGAGTCGAATGTATAAGAGTTTTTCAAGCTAAGTTTGTCGAGTAAATAAAACTGATCAAACATTATTTGTTTGCCCAACAAAACAACTACATAAACATATATATCAAGAGAATATTTCTTTGGTATATTTATAGAATCGTATTCTGTGCGGGCTTACCTGAAGTTGGCATGCGCATTGCATTAGATACAAATGTATCTTGAAAGCAATCTGGCAGTGGGCTAATCGATATGGTACGATGTGAACGTAGAGATTTCACTCAAGGGTTTCTCTCGCTCCCTCTCTCTCTCTCTCTCTTTCTCTCGGAGGGTTCTGTTTTGCAGGGCATTCAAGTGCTCAATTGGTCTGTTTTCTTCTGCTTCTTCTACCTCTGCATTCTCAGTTTCATTTGCATTTTACTTTCTGTTCCGTTTCTCCTCCGTTAGCTTTTATCGCACAATGCGATCTTCATGCGCTTTTAGCTAATACGATGACGTTTCGTGCCCCGGAGGGGAGAAAACCCCAGGATACTGTTAAGTGGACTCTCGGGGTGGTTGTTGGTTGTTCACTAAAATATTTCGGCCAAGGCGCGTTTACGTGACTTTTGGCAATTACTCAACGGCCTCTGTTGTTTTTGTTGTTGTTGTCGTGGCTGTTGCTGCCTTTAGTTTGTTAACAAATTAATCAAATCGAACACCAGAGACCCCAGGCCCGAGCTGCTAATAGAGTAATCGTCGAAAGCGAGACCCAAAGACAGGCAGAACGAGCTAAACACCCTTCCCCCCCAATGAACGTCAAAGTTCTTATCGCAGGTTTATCTCGGCGCTTGCTTTGTCCCCTTTTGAAAATTTTCTCACTTTTTGCTGCGTGATTTATCTGCTTCTTCCGACGTTTTTATATCACAAGGTCTGTGCGCGTCTCCAGCTCCTGCTACTGTTCCTACTGTTCCCCCACTCGGATTATGCAAACTGGGTTTTTTTGCGGCACACTCGAAACGGATATTAAATTTTATTGCTCATGTTGCCATGACTTTTACTTGGCCTGTGCTATTTCGGACTTGGCCTGCTCCATTGTTGTTGTTGAGCTCATTGAGCACTCGAGTAGCTCGCCCGGTCAATTAGCCTGGGCTAATAGAAATTCCAGCAGGACCTGCAGGTGGGAGAAGCTTTTAATGAACTTTGAGTAGAAATGAATTGGGTATGGACTTTAATCTAAAATCTATATACATATATCAGTAATCAGCAAGCTTACAAGTCGAATAATAAAGAATTTCCCACTGTTTGGAAATTGTTATCCGATTTCATATAATAAAAATTATTTTTATGAGAACAATAAATGTTAATCGGAAATAGACAATTTTTTAATGCAAAAAAATTACCAAAACAAAGCACACTAGCAATATTCAATGTAACTTTCAAGTAATATAGAAGGTATTTAATTTAAAATATTCAGTTTCTCATAAACTTAAGAAGAGTAAGTTTGTCATGCTACGAGAGTTTAATGTTCTAGCTTTGAAATTAGGCTTACAATACGCTTATTTAAAATTAAAGAGGCGTGGCTACATTTTAAAATAAACGTGGAATAATAAAAAACATATTGTCCACAAATTTGGTAGCCGTAGCTCTAGCAGTCTCTGAGATCTAGCCTTTTATACAGACAGCTAGTTATACGGTTATAGCGTTGTAATACAGCTCTATCTATGGGTTGTGGGAAAAATCGTTTTTTAATTGCAGATAGTCAAATCCTTCTCCCTTTCACTTTCACCTCTTCCAAGTGATCAAGTAGAGTCCATGCACGTCGAGAGCTTCAGCTTTTCAACCTTGAACCGAAGAAGAACTTACATAGCTCTCATAGGTCTCGCTGTGACTGCACTTTCGTTTTACACAAAAAAAAGCTGGCACGAGCCAGACGCAACGCTTGTGAATAGGGGGATCAGAGGGAGGACAAAAGAAAAGCGCAGAGAGACGACAATTAATGAGCAGTTGCTTAGTTCGAACAAAGGCAGAATCGAGAGCCAACTGACAGCTAGGACAGAGTACAAAGCGGCACACACGGACCACAGCGTCGAGGAGAAGGAGCAGGAGTAGGTGGAGAGGGATGTTGGAGTTGGAGTACCAGTTCCAGGACAATGCAATCGAGCGAAGCATATGCATTTAATTTAATATTGAAACGAACAAATGAAAGCCAGAGATTTCGCTTTCAATTATAAGCGAAGTCGAAGTCGTCGGAGCTGGAGATGGAGAAGGAGTCGGAGGCCACAAGAACTGTTGTTGCTCGCTTTTGCACATTTCTATTCTATTAACTCTGGTTTTTTTCCTTTTTGACAATTTACGTGAATATAATTAACCGGAAACAGGCACACGCGCCAGATGAACCGCGAGGATCGCGTGTCAACAACCCGAGCAGAGCAGGAGCCTTGGCTCGCGGAAAGAAAAAGCGTTTCCGGCCGCGCCGAAAGCGAAAACGGAATCAAGGCAGACAGCGAGAGAGAGAGATAGATACAAAGACAGAGAAAGAGAGCGAGAGGGCGAGGCGAAATCAAATGTCAGTCGGAGCGCACAAGAAGAGTAACGCCCCAAAGAAGAAGGCAACCGGTTTGCCGAACAATGCGAGCCTTGATCATGATCATCGGCTTGTGCATTAGGCGAAGAGCAAACACGTCTTTGCCTCTGCTTATCCCTGCCCACTTCAAGGAGGACCCTACCACGCTGATAGCTCCAGCCCGGCCCAGCCAAGGCGGCAGCTGCGATCTCTGCGCGAATCTCAGTCTCAGCAATTGTTCCATTGCCGCACATTGCTTCCTGTCGACATGCTCAGCCGGCAGCGAGCATTGTGAGTCACCGGAAGGATCAGCAGCAGCAGCAGCAGAACCGCCGGTACGAGGGAGAGTGTAGCTCACGCTACTCTTCTCCCTGCTCACCTTGTCTTTCTTTTTGGAGGCGTGAGCTTGGTGTGTGTCGCATATGTAGCAATTAAATGCGACCCGATAATGCCAAAGAACATGTGCAATTCGGAAGGGCGCGTGCCGAGACGTCGAGATGTCGCTCAAGACATGACGGGGTTGCAGCGGTTCCTTACGAGCACAAGGAGGCGTTGGGCAGGGGCGTGGATAGTTTCTGGAAGCGCAGCGCCTGATGCAAAACATTTGCAACAGCAGCAGGCAAACCCAGTCATTCGATCTCGTTGAATCCTGCCCACAATAAAAGCAGCTGCCGATTGCAAAACAGCTTCACGATAGAGAATTATGGAACTGACTGTACAGCAATTTCTATAATATCAAAGATGATAACTTCAATTCAATTCCACAATAAATATAATAGTTTGGAAAATATCTTATAAATCCTACCTCACAAAGTGCATATACATGTTCTTGCAGTTCTTTTGATTTTCCCCGCCTATTCAATGGAAATAAGTGAATTGCAAGCTCAATATTAAAACTAGAAAAATTTGGTATGTACAACAGTTTTAACCATTCTTATGATATATGAAAACTTGAATTGAAAATGTTTATAACAGGTAGAAGGAGACATCTCCGACCCCATAAAGTATATATATTATAAATCTGAGCATAAACAGCCGAGTCGATACAGCCATGTTCGTCTGTCCGTCCGTGTGAAAACCTAGATCTCAGCTATTATATGAGCTAGAGCTACCAAATTTGGAGATAATATGTGTTAATTCTGCACGCAGATAACTTTATTTTGGATTTTTGCCACGCCTCTAGCCGCCTCCCATAAATCGGAAAAAAAAAATTCGATTGTAGCTGCAAATATAGCTCTACAGCAATCATACGTGTTTATACATGTGATAAAATGCAGTGGCCGAGTGGTGATAGTAGCTGATAACAAACGACAAATCTAATTAGATATGTTGAGATGTATTGTGAGGCACCATATATGTATGTATGTATAGGCATCTCCTTCACACATGCATAATTTAAAGCCCTCTGCTCAGTTATAACTGCAAAGTAATAAAAGCAAAGGGCAAGAACCAATAAGAATCGAGTGGAACTTGCATAGGCAAAACAAATTAGAGACGGAAAGAAATAAAAAGCAAGAACGCATTGTTCACATTTGGCACGTGTTTTTCCGAAGAGTTGTAGCGGGTATATCACAGTCGAGTACGCTCGACTGTAGCCTTTCCGACTTGTTATATCTAACATATTCCTAAACTGTTCAATCTCTTTTCTTAGGGAATAATAACTAAACTACTCTACGACTACATTTTAGAATGTAGTAATGTAATGTAATGATATTTTAAAACTTTAATTGAATTCCTTAATGAACAGAATAGTAATTTAGGAAATAGTTAACTGGACAAACCGCTGGGTAGCGACTTTCTAAATAGTTGCTTTTATATCTTTGCATGATTGTATACTTTTCTATCTTTATTTCTAGACTTATAAGTAAGTACTTACTAAGTAGGTCTCTACCAATTTATAGGGTATAGTAAAGTAGGGATCTACCAATTTATAGGGCTTGCGATTGGCAAAAGTTAGTTTTTTGCTTATAGTACTATCTTTAATTAAAAAATACTTCCTCTATAAACCAAACCATACTTCGGTGTGAACCTGCTTTCCATTGCAACAAATTAGCGGGCGTCTCGCTATCCTAGCGACTCTTTTCCCTGGCCTGTCCCTGCTATACAAATATTTAATTAGCATGCCGAATGAGTTACCCTCTCTCTTCCACATTGGAAACTCAAGAGAACTCACACGCTCTACAAGCAGCAAGAAAACCTAAACACTTTCCGAAATGATTAGCATAAGGATATGAAACGTTTGACGACGAGGTGTTTTCGTGGAAAAATGCGCGCTTCCTGTTCAACAACAATCATAACGAGGGCAACACTAACACTTCCGCCTTCCCGGCTCAAGGGTTGGGAGTGTGTTCGAACAACCTGCAAACAGGACAAGTCAAACGTTCCGAAAACGCGTGTCACGTCGGGCGCCAGGGAAAATTATTATTAACATACTTCATGAACATGAGCACGGTGCAACCCCAAGTTCCCTAGCAGAGTGTAGACTGTGGTTAAGCGCATTATGCAACATTATGACATCTCGATGATGTACATCCAATAAAACGGAGACACGCGACCAGGCAGCAGGAACAGAGGCCAAACCCGAAGCAGAAACCGAAGCAGCCAATACAATTATAATTGCAACAAATTGAACGACGCACGCGACACGCGCCGCCTCTATTAGCTCATCTTCCGGTGCCTTCAGCCTCAGTCGCTGACTCAGTGCGGGTGTTGTGGGCAGAGGGCAGAGGGCAGTTGAGGGGGTAGGTGTGGAAACCCCTAGCCAAAGTCGGATGGGTTGATAGGGTGGTTGGGCATAGTCCACGTAGTTTCGTCCGGCTCGTATTTGCTTTGTCGATCCTTAAACTGTTGTTTTCCACTTGGTAGGGCTTGCCAGATACCCTGTAGCAAGGCTGATTAGCAGGTTATCAGGGCTAGGTTATATTAGGATTTATTTTGGTTTGGAAGGAAAGTGATTTACTTATAAAAGTTTTCTTTGAAGTAATGTTGCTTAGAGTATATTTTCAATTCCAAACTTTTTAGTTTTTATTAGACAATATTCAACTTAAACTCTTTAAGCTGCTGTTTCACATTTGGCAGGGCTTGCCTGATACCCTGTAGCATTTTTTAGCTTGAAAAAAAAGATTTACTTGGTATTCCATGAAGTGAAGTTGCTTTAAGTATATTTCACGCTCCCAACTGTTTAGTTTTTTATATAGAATACTTAAGTTTTTAAATGATATGACATAATCATAATATATTATTATTTATATTCTGATAAAAACATAATACATAATTTTGCTAGAACAACTAAAGTTGCTTACAGGGTATTTTTACTGCTATACGTTTTCTTTAAATCTGCCTTTTTTTCTGTTTTTCCCATGCTTTGTGGTGTTTGCCTTATTTCCGCTATTGATGATTTATTGGCTTTTACTTATTTCCGGTCATGTCGTAGACACTTGAGCGCAAATAATGTCTAAGTAGTTGTTATTAGCGGGTGTTGCCTGTGACACATTTTGATGGGACAGCTACTTGACTTGGAACTTGACCTAAGCTAGATGGGGGGCTAGGGAGGTAATCATTTATTATTTGTTCTTTTTTGAGGTTTCAGAAAGCCATGAGAATTTTCTGATTTTATATTGAAGTTTCCCAAATAGGTTTCTTGAAAAATAAAAAAACAATTTCAGCTTAGATTAAACAAACTATTGCACTATCTAGGGAATTTCTTGAAAGCCTTTCTAGAGGTCTTAGTTACTTTCTGGGAGGTTTCGAAAATCTATAAGAGTTTTCTGATTTTATATTTAAATTTTCCACATACATTTCTGAAAAAAAGAAAAAGATTTCCAGCTGCTGATATTATCTATGTAGATGGTAGATATTATGCATAAATACAGTAAACGACCGCAGTATCTAGGTTAATACTAGAAAGTCTTTCAAGGGGTCTCAAGGTGTCTCTGGTTAACCATTATCCGTGTAATTATAGTATTTTACATAATTACACATAATTTTAGCTTAAAAAATTCTTGATATATTCTGAGTTCCATATAGATCTAATGAATCGTAATCCCAGCTGCCATTGCGGGTCAACCACAAGCTGCAATTATGGCCAAATCGCTGACCAATTGAATTGTGTGTTGCACAATGTGCGAATGTGCGGGGCAGCTGAAACATCTCTAAATCTCCATCTACAAAAGAGAGTAGCTGACCAAGAAACCTATGCAGAGAAAGAGAGAAAGAGAGTGAGCAAGAGAGCGAGACAATGGCCTAAAATCCTGCTATCGTCTCTATTGAATAAATCCCATCAAAATATAAAATAAAACATGTCAAAATACTGTCAGTACATTTGCCGAGCTGCACTTGTGTTTCGATTGTGTTGCACAGACAGAAAGATATTTTTCGGCTTTGAACCAGGCCGACTCAGGCTCTCCCCTCCCTCCTCTCTCGCTCACGCTTTGTGTGTGTCTTTGCTACCTAAATGTGGGTGCAGTAGGATCAATACTCGGTCTGGTAGTGCTCTTCCTCTTCGCTCGCCTATTGTGTTGCCTAGCTGGTTAATGATGGGATTGGGTCTGCAGTGCACAAAAGGATTACCCTGTAGTTTGACGTGCTTAGTTGCTTAATTGAGCCAAAATGCATGCAGGGCATATAAAATATTTGCCTTAAATATTTTGGTTAAATTATGAAAGGGTACGAGGGAATAAACCTGCCTTGCTGCGGGCAAAATGTGTGAATATGCGAAGGCTAAGAGAGTATTGTCTGGAAAATCTATGAGAAAAATCTTTATCGGCTGAAAGTCCATTTGCTGTGTCTTAGATGGGTTAGGATGGATTCCAATACACAAGTAGGCGAGATGCAGGCAAGTGAACTCGTCTAGCTCGCCTAGTTAATTATTTCCTTAATTATATATATTTTGGAATTGTATTGAAGTTTTCATATGTTATGGGAATGGTAATGATTGTTGTACATAACATACCAAGTTTTAATGTTTTAGCTTTCAAATTAAGCTTGCAATTCACTTTTTTCTTTTTTTTTTAATAAAAAAAGCTCTGGTACAAGAATGAATGTATGCACTTTTCAGAGTCGGAGATGCCTTCTTCTGACTGTTGTGTGGATTACAAAGTGGATACTTCTATACCTTTCATTATAATACCCTGCTATATCCTTCATATTTATTGATATACCAAGTAAAGCTGTCTTAATTAATTTTTCTTTGCCTTCCTTAAGTACTCGAAATAATCTAGTAGTATTAATTATGCTAGCAATCTAAATTTCCTCTTTCAGTTAAGCTCATCTAAGCCTCATAATTCCACTTAATATTTATCCCGCAAGTTGCAGTCTATACTCCCGTCCTCACACTCGATTTCTTGCTAATAAATACGTTTCCCGTACGCGTCAAAATCATTGTCAAAGCGTTTAATTTGTTCGTCGCCCGGGCTAAGCCACAATTTCCGGTACCACCCACAGAAAATCGCGCTGAAGAACGCCCCCTTGTGGCCGCAGAGCGTCGATTCCGGGCATCAAATCAAG
Source organism: Zaprionus inermis (assembly GCA_018151445.1). Lineage (NCBI taxonomy): Eukaryota > Metazoa > Arthropoda > Insecta > Diptera > Drosophilidae > Zaprionus > Zaprionus inermis. The sequence goes on along the minus strand of JAECXD010000869.1, from coordinate 923,908 downwards.
AGTTCCTGTCAAAATCGAAATATGACAGCAGGCATACTGGGAGGACGGGTAGGGTGAGCAGGGGCAGGGCTGGAGAGCAAATGCCAGCAAAGCCATGGAAAGCCAATTAGGAGGAAATAAATCACGCGTCATGTGTGCGAATATTTCTTGGCAGAAACGCCCCCGCAGTCACTTCCCGCTCTCTCTCTCTCCCTGGCATAGACACAAGCACTTCAAAGTGTGCCACAGACAAAGCAAGGCGGCAGACGCACACAGCCAGTTGCAGATCCAGCCCAGATTCCAGGCCGGCAGTCACCCCCAGGCAGGCTGAAGAAGCTAAACAAGTGCCAAAAGCTGATTTCACTGTAATTACAATTCACACTCGCAGCATATTCGACAGAGAAGACAGGATGGATGAGGTGGAGGGAGGGAGGGGGAAATGTGTTCTTTTTGTTTGGCAGCACTTAAGCGACGCCCACCTCAGAACCTCAGACCCACCCAGCAACCACCAGGAAACTTTTTGTGCCCAGGCTGATGATGAGCAGAGCAAAACCCACAAACAGACACACCTACAACATGCGAAGCAAACTCTTTCATGGGTTTCTCTCGTTGAGATGCGGATTCGGATTCGGCTTGGGCTTGGTTGGTTGGGCGCGTGTCAGGCCTACCCACCAAGTAAACAATGGAAGCCAGGGAAAGGAGTAGTGGCAGTGGCACTGGCTGTGGCAGGAGGCAGCAATAGAAATGTCACAAACAAACCGATTAAACAAGTACTTTCAATGAAAACATTCCGATTTCGAAAAAAAAAACACGAGCCTCACCCACTGCAAAAAGTTGAGCTAAGAAATTACCAGGCAGGGTTGACAAGTTGCAAGCGGCAAACAACCCTTTTTTGGACACACGACATCAATATATTCCACTTTCGATCATAGGTTGCCGGTCACGCGCTCGCACCGAATATGTTAATGCGCTTTAAGCCTATTAGCGTCATTTAATAAATGTTCTTTAAGTTCATGTTTTCCCCCGCTGTAAACTGCGTGTGAATTCGGGCTTGGGCTCTGCTGGTCCCCGGTCTGTTTGGCAGCTTAATGTGCTTCCGATTATCCAATTTCCATTCCATTCCTTTCCACCTCCCTCAAGTGTCAAATGCAGCCACGTCTGTGATACGATTAATCGGTCAACTGGCCTGGCGAAACTTTGCGAAGGTGTTGACAGTTCGTTTTTTAGTTGGAATCGAGTTTAAAGTGCTTGCAGGATTATAAATGAAGAAAGATACCTCCACTTTATTATAATAAAAACAGCAATGCCATATTTCGCGAGACCTTCAAGAAAAATTTGAAAAACAAGGTATGGCTTTAAGGATAGTTAAAAATATGTATGTATCCTTTATAAAACCATAATTGCACATACTTTCTTCTAGAAAGATTTATCCTAACCATACTTAACATGGTAGATGTCACAGCTACATAAGTATTATGTGTATCGTTATGTAAGGTCGTATGATCGAAGTAATAAAATAATAGAAGAGTTGAAATAGGTTCTAAGTACTTTTTTCGGCGCTCTCGCTCATATGTTCAAGCATGAAGGTCCTCATTAGAATGATTCAAGTGATTCAATTGATTTAAAGTTATACCTCACAAGGTAGAAGTCACAATTTCAATAGTATGCTATGCACCGTTATGAAAAGTCTTATGATCGATAAGACTTGAAATAGGTTTCAAGAAATTCTCCCGACGCTCTCTCTCATAAGTTCATACCTGAAGGTCCTCATTAGATTAATTCAAGTCATTCAATTGATTTTAAGTTATACCTAACAAGGTGGAAGCCGCAATTTCATTCATATGCTATGAATCGTATAATCGTATATTTAATAAGATAAGACTAGGAATAGGTGTAAAGAAATCCTTCCGACGCTCTCTCTCATATGTTCAAGCATGAAGGTCCTCATAGAAATTATTCAAGTGCTTTATTTGGTAGTTTTATACCGAGTCTTGAAAGAATTCTCATTAAAGGAAACATTTTAAAAAGATAAAGCTGAATATAGGTTTCAAGGAATTCTCTCTCTCATATGCTCATACATGAAGGTCTCATAAAAATGATTCAAGTGCTGTAACTAATATATAACTATACCAAATCTGGGAAGAGTTCTCATTATAAAGATTTGCAAAACTTGTAATATACTTTATCAAATTCAACGTAAAAATAACGTTGTGGCAGCTCTTAGGTAGGGCTCAGCAAGGTGTCAGATCTTTATTACAAGATTTGCAACCTCCGCGACTCAGGCTGATCTGTTCGTGCAGCGAGCCCAATGATTGCCCTACTAAACCACTAAAACAATTCGCAGTTCACACTTCCGCCCGCAAAATTAACCTTAAAATTGAAGATTTACACCTTATGTGGCCTACCAGCTTATATAAGTATATAAGCGACCCGATGCGTTTCCCATGAAAAACTCTTCGGACGCAACAATGAAAGTTCTGAAGGGACGTGCTCATCCAGTTACTTGCATAATCTGCGGTAAGCCTCGGCGATTACATGGGCATTGTTGCGCTAGGAGCGTGTGTATCCATGAGATACAAATACAGATCAGAGAGCGAGTGCGAGCGAGCGACTACTGACCCAACAAAGCACTGGACGCAGGAAGAATGACCACAAAGGCGTTCCATACTCGAGGGAAAATCAACAGCTGTCGACGGCGACGATGACGACGATGAGGAGGAGCAGACGGATGATGAAGTGGCGTGGGTGTCTGTGAATGTATCTGTAACTGTGTGTGTGCCTGGGCAACAAATATCCGATTTGCAAATGAAACAATTGCGGTGTTTGACCAATTTCACAATTGATGTAATCCTGCAAATCGCTATATTAGCGACCAGGACGACCAGGACGACGGGCGACCGGGCGGGCATTGTGAAATTGAAATGTTTTGAGTTCATTCAAGAGTAAACAGCACACACTCACACAGACACACACACACATGATTTGCTTTATGAACATACCCGACCGTAGGTTTATAATAATATTTTGCTAACCTTCTTTTCGCTTGTAAAAGTTCAAAAAGATTTCGCCCGCTCTCTTTGTAGGCATTTGCCGATTACCGACACAGATTAAGGGATGTTCGCCAGTCTTCGTCTTCGTCTCAGTCTTCATCACTCTCTCTCCCTCTCTCTCTCGCTCTCAGTGCAGACAATCGGCTTTTGCGCATGCGCGGCAGGTTTGTTTCCTTTTTCGATCGTCCCGATTCATAGGAGCGCAATTAGACGAGTTTACGCCTTTGTTTCCCGGCGAATTTTCGTATTTTCGTCCATTCTCGGCCACTGATCTCTGATCCGCTCTATCCCTAAATCTGTGCACTCGACCATACATGAAGGTAGCAATGCTACTTCCTACAACCTTCTCGCTCTCCCTTTGTGTCGCGCGTATTTGGCGCGTTTAAATAGATTAACCGCCTTGCAAATTGTTCGCATCTTATCTCAGATGAGTTGCAGCTCATCGAGCTACCTACGAGTTGAGTCAGGCTTGCGTGCCTTGGCTACTTCGGTACCTCCTCCCAACTTCTCCTGCCATGTTGCTACCGTTTTCTGCCGCCTTCACCCATCCCACTGTCCTGCTATCTGCCTGGGAAACAATTAGCCTGCGGCCGCCTTTGTTTGCTGTCTTAATCCTGAGTAAATTAGTTCATTAAGAGGTTAATTCCTCATAACACCCACAAATTAGACCCGCTTTGAATGGCCCGATCTGTCTAGGACACGATGAGGTTCGTTCCCTAATGAGTTCCCAACGAAGCGAAAATAAGTAAATAAGGAGTAAGTTATAGGTATATTTACTTAGTAGTTGATTGTTGCTTGAATCATATGTGATAGAAGTTGATTTCTGCAAGTTTCCTATTATTTCCTAAGGTTTTTTATAGGTCTGTGATAAGGTTTGAAAATATAGTTATATTCATTTCTATATTCTCAAAGAAATTACAGTAAAAATTTTTTTATATTCAATTGAAATCGATCGAATTTTAATGCGAAATTTATATTAAACCATAACTAGAAATGATATGTATATCTAGCGGTATTTCTGATGGTTTTTAATCGAGTTACTAGTGCTGAAAGTCGAGAAACTAAGTCATGTCTTAAAAGTTAATTAACTTGGAAATATATGAGATATTAGGTAAAATATTATCTGATTTTGAAACTAAATTATTGAAGAGGCGTAAGCTTGAAGAAAATTATATTTCTACGGAAAACATTAGGATTTTTTATTGAGTTATGAGTATGTGAGGTTGTTTGAGGTATAGGTATAACATAGGTAAAGAATGACTTCGATATACCCGGTAGTAGAATATAAGACTGTAATTTAACATGGAAATTTATGATATATGATATAAATTTATGATATATATTGGGATAGTGTCTGGTTTATACCCTGTAGTGGACTTTAAGTTACTGCCAGTTGAGTGTTGCTCAGCAATTACTATATGATTGCTCATAATATTATTACCTACACTTACTTCTATCTACTCAACTCTCTTACGAACTGTTAAATGCCTGCATAATGCAGAAATGTGCAATCTGCATTTAGTTAACTAAATAGAAACAGCGCCAACAACAATGGAGGCACAAGTAGGGGGACAACAACAATAACAACGGCAGAGACAGCACTAGAAATGACGAGTTCCAAAGCAACAACAAACAAACTGGACAGTCACAAAAGGTCTGAACCAACAAAATGACAACCGGCTAAAGCTGCCAGTGCTGCCACTGCTGCCGGTGCTGCCACTACTCCGCTGCTCCAGCGACTCCTCCAGGACCTTCTCTGCATTCTCTGCTGGGCGTGTACCTCGGCTCAGCTCTCGACTCGCTGTAATGTCGCCCGGCCACGGTCACAAAGGCCGTGCAAACATGGCAGACAAGCACACACACACTGACAGACAGACAGAGAGACAGAGAGAGAGACAGGGAGAGAGAGAGAGAGAGAAAGAGAGAGGAAGAGTATGCTAACTCGGCATAGACTGCAGTATACTGAAGAGGAGCACTGCGGGGGGAGCAAGGATAAGCATGAGCGACGGCTGCGAGGTTTAGGAACGGAAAAAGCACTCGGCAAATTGCAAACACAAATGAAAAACTTGAAAATGTGCAGCAAAATGTGAAAAGGCAAATGAGATAGCAGAGACAGAGATAGAAAGCTTGCAGGAAATAAAGAGAGAGATAGATAAAAGGCTAAGATATAATGTATGCAAGAAAAACTAGACAAATTTGGTAGAGTGCAATAAAGCAAAGTAATAAGAGAGAAAAGTTGCCTACAACCTGCCGAGGTAGGTTAAAATTTAGCAGCCTTTCTTTCTATGAATACTGGAATATATAGTTCACATATACCTTAGAAATTTTACTATAATATATAGACAGAAATATAAAATTGGAATAACTTATTTCTGTTTTATTGGAAAAAATTTAATAATTATTTAAATCAATTTTTCTATATAGTTGTGTTGCGATTTTGCTGAAAATTGGACTAAATATAAAATACATAGGAAAAGACAAATATGATTGGGGTTTGTAGTAGGACAGTGCAATAATCACACTCTCAAAAGTAATACTTCTAAGTTAAACGATATATATATATATATAATTTATTGAAAATATGCATCGATATGTAGCTTTAAATAAAAGTTCATTCGTTGTTTATGAAAAAATACATTCACTTTTACAGCTCGAGAATTATAATAAATCGAGCGTTAGTATCTATGGCAGCTATACGATGTATCATTCTGATGGCAACTTATACGCAATATACAATACTAAGTAGCCTGTGGGCGAAATTTCATAAATATAGCTCTAAAATTGGGAGAGTTGCAGGCATAGCTTCGACTACCCTGTTGTTATAGTCTCTAAAATGCTATATATACTATATATACTATTACCTATCAGTATAGAGATAAGTCGATAAATAACACAGCAGAATCAATAAAAAATTACAAATTTTAATGTACAATCATATGCACTCTACATTTCTACCTCAATCTACCTTGGCACCTTCATCGAGGGTTGCAGAAGGTGCCCAGTAAACGTCGTACTTACATATTGTGCGAAGATAATGCAGGAGTGTACCGAAAGTAGAACATTATCCATTATGCCATCGTATGCGATGCTAAGCAGCATCGTTTACCTGGGCATTGCTGCAGTACTTGGGTGATAAAGGAACCCGCTCGCTCGCCCTCTCTCGCCGAGAGCAGTTGTGCTTTTGGGTATGGCAACTGCTCAACTGCAGCAGGGATTCGCGCTGCTGTCTCGCTGCCTTTTGGCGTAGATGTCGAGGCAAACTCCGAGCGCAAACAGAAGCCAAGAAAGCTGCGATATCATCAAAATGAATATAAGATTATGTTTGCCAAGGCGCAGCCTGGAGGAGGGTAAAGGCGAGACGCCATAGCGATTGCCCAAGCAGAGGCAGAGACAGAGAGAGAGGGAGAGCGAGAATTGAGCAAACAAAGCGACGTATAAAACGAAATGCCAAACGACAATGGAAGTGCATAACAAAGCAGCAGCGCGGGGCAGGAGGAGAAAGACGAGCATGGGCAGGGGGTAGGCTGGGGCCAGTGGACAAGTGAAAGAGTCAACGTCAACTCTTTCGAGTGGGCCACGAGCAGAGACCAAGAGCGGAGCAGCAGCAGTCGCTGCCATTTCGGTGCCGGGCTGCGCATCTTGCCGTATGCTGCGTGGAGGCGCCTGGGGCAGGCAGGTGGAAGGCAGAGGGGAGTCAAGAGGGAGCCGGCCAGCTCGCATCAAGTGTGAACGGAATACGGCCAAGTTTTTTCGGTTGCCACTTGGCAAGCGGAGCTGAGCTGAGGTGGGAGAACCCAAAACGCAGACGTTACCTAAGGCAACAGCTGCAGGGAGGTGACAGGAGGGGTTGGGGGAGGGGGCAGAGGGGGAGGAAAGACAGCAGCCTAGCGGTGTGCTGCCAGCTAGCTATCTCGCTCACGCACGCACTGTTTGCATAAATATTTTAGGGGCGGACTCAGCTCTCTCTCTTTCTCTCTCTCTCTCTGACTCCTGCTCGCTCTCCCTCTCTCTCGCTCTGCCTCTCCTGCATAATATTCCAATTCGACATTTTGTTCGAAATTCATAATGCGGTTGACGTCGCTGTCAGCGTCGACGCTGACGCTGACGTCAGCAGCGGCAACTGTAACGTCGCATCCAATCTGAACTTCATCATCATCATCATCGTCGTCCTTCGCTCCGTCGTCCTTTTGCCAGCTCTCTCTCTCCCTCTCCCTCTCTCTCTCACTCTCTCTCGCTCTGCTTGTGCCGTCTCTTTCGCAATTGCGCGCAGCCGACCGACAGTGCAGGGCACAAGTATATGCACACACGCACACACACATACGTTCAAATATATAGGGGTTGTTTGCCGCACCCCTCGCTTTGCGTTTGCTCAGTTCACAGCTCGCACACACACACACGCACAGGGTCCTGCTCTACAGGGTCCTTTTCATAATTCTTAAGGCCAAAGCGGCGTCGTGTTTGCCTTCATTCCGCTTCGGTCGCTGAGCCTGTGCTGAACGTTGCCGGCGCGCGTCGCGTTCAAGTGAAAAATCAAAAAAAGACGACGAAAGCAAGCAAAACTCAAACAAGTTGAGCAAGTGAATCGAGCAAAAAATACTGCAAAAATACAATAGATATATCTGCAAAAAAAATAAGAAAAAAACTTGATAACCTCACAGTGTAAACCTACAGTGCTTTATATCCTCTACGTAACGGAACATCAAAGTGCCGACAAATTGGATACGATTGGGCAGCGCCTAAATATGGTTTACTTTGTACGTATCTGCGTTCTAACTATCCGTTAGCATATATATATATTACAATATATGATATTACAAATATATATATATATATATATATTACAATATATGATATTACAAATTAAGTGCCGTTGAAAATTGCCGTCGGCTTTGGCCTGGTTTTCAAAAAAGAACTTGTTTGTATGTACAAGTATAATTATTATCGAAAGCTATAAAGCTCTACTTAAGTCGGAATTTCATGGGGTCTTACGTATTTTCTTCGATTTCTTGAAGTCTTTGCGCTATTTTGAAGAAGTTTTCTATTGCTGCTTTTCGATTTACAAAAGTTATGTGTATGCACAAGTATTGCTATTTGACAAGCTACTGGCATTATCTATTATCCGAAATTTTGTAGAGTTTTAATTAATGTAAATAGTTTTTTTTTACATTTTACAAAGATTTCGCAATATAATAATTTGAGTTAATTTTGAAATAGTCGAATAATAACAGGAAATGTCCATGTATTTTAGGAATTTTACTGAAATATATGAACGATTTTAAAAGTGTTTATTTCATTTTTGTGTTTCAATTAACTGTATCAATATTTAAAACCCATAAATATTTATTGACTTTTCAGTTTTATAAGCAAGTACAATGTCATTTGCACAACGTGTACACTTGCAGCAACTGTAATCCGAATTTCTGAGAGTTTTAATCAATTTCAATTGTTTTTTTTGAGATTTTATAAAGTCTTCGAAAGAAAGTTAATTAAAGTTAATTTTATAATAGTCGAATAAAGATTTGAAATTTGTATAGTTTGTATTTATTTCATATTTGAATTTCAACTAACTCTCAATCATTCCTTTAAGACTTTTTTGAAATATTCCAATCAATAATAATATGTTAAGCATGCAATTTTTACTGCTAGTTTCAATGAAATATATTCAAGTTTTCAATAGTTTTTTCTTATTAATTTCTCTTTTATTTATAAATTTTCTCTATAAATATGAACACTAGTGTATGACTTCTTTAGTGTTAGTAAGACACTATACTGAAACATTCAATATTTAATTACTGCATTTCAAAATATGCATTAACTTAAATACGAAAGCATTTCGAAAGTATTTGAAGCTAATTTCGAAATACTTCAATCAATTTAATATGCTAGGCTCTCCGAGTATGGAATTTTATAGCTACATGTCTATGTTTTTGAAATTCCATACTGATTTCAAGCCTGCTTATAGCACTTTCCCTTTAGTTACCCAATTAACACCCTAAATTTCCAAGTACTGTCTCTATATATGCTATATCTCGCTTGGCCACGTTTTCTGCTGGTTTTTCAATTAAGTCTCAAGCCCCCAACTAGTCAGCATATATGGGATGTATATAAGGAGTGTGTGTGATAAGTTCAAGTGCGTAAGGGACTCAATTGAACTGACCATGGAGCTGGCAGACGCCCCTCCCAAAAACTATTCCCAGCTCGCTGCGAGCTACTTACTGAGGCGTCAAATCGAGTTAATTAAAAAGCCCTTCAAGGCGAGAGACTGGGTCGGCGAGAGACTGGGTCGGAGCCAGAGTCAGAGATGCGGAGACGTAGACGACGACTCAAACGGATGTCGCGCATTAGGAACACTTGAGAGAGCACGACGAGGAGCGACTCCGCCGCACGACTGCCAGCCATGTGTAAACAATTTAATGAGGTGCAAGGCGGGAGGGCGTGGCAGGCAAGACCCGCGCCAAAAATCACTGAGATTGATTTCTACATATGCTGAAAGAGTTGTTGCTGACATTGTTCGCGCTCAGTCGAGCGAGCGGGCGGCATGCACGGGTTAAGTTTATCGATAAATTCGGTATTTTTGCATAATTTTTGCGGTTTTGTTTTAATTGCGACCCGCTGACTGGGCAGCTTGAAAGGATTCCAAGTGGGATGGCACGCCCCTGAGCGTTTGTTTGTGTGTGTGTTGCATCGCATTAGCGACACTCGGCTGGGCACAATGGGGCGTATGCTCGATATTAATTGATAACCCGTTGCTTATTTGCATACACAAGTCTAACCGCGCCTCTCTCTCTCTCTCTTCCGCTCTCTCTTTCCGTTTAGAGTCCTCGTGGCATGCAACCGTGTAGTCCATCGGGTGTTATTGCAATGATGCCGCCATCGAAGAGTCCCATCATGGAAACCGCCGCCAGCAACGACAACGAGAACGAGAACGAATCGATGAATCAGACAAGCGCCGCCAGCGCCGCCGTTAGCGATGCCAAGCGCGCGTGTCCACTGAAGTTCTCCATAGCCAAGATCATGGAGCCGGACTCCAAGCAGACGGCAGCAGCAGCAGCGGCAGCGGCAGCGGCAGCAGTGGCAGCCAACAGGCAACCCGTTGAGGAGGAGGAGGAGCTGCCGCCGCACAGCTACGCGGACTCGGAGCGCTCCTGCAGTCCCATCGAGGTCACAGCCGACGATGATGATGCCGATCAGGAGCTGCCTGCAGCAGCTGGCAACTACGACTCTGCCTTCAAGAAGTATGTGCCCGCCGCAGCTGCAGCTGCCACAGCAGCCTCTGCCTCGGCCAGCCCCTCCGCCACGGCCGTGCAACAGTTCGTGAGCACGCGCCACCAGGAGCTGCTCTCGCAGTATCCGCTGCTCTACTATGCGCCCAATCAGCTCATGTGTGCCGCTGCAGCGGCACAGTACGCGGCTCTGACGGCACAGCAGCAGACGCTGGCCAGTGCAGCGCATCTGAGCAGCTTTACCGCCTCGCTGAATGCCACATTGCATCATAACCAAACGCTGCGTCGCAATCTGGGGCATCCGCTGGCCGCGGCTGCGGCTGCCGCAGCAGCAGCTCAGTCGCAGCCGGCACCCGCACTGCAGCAGAGCCTGGAGAAGTCGCCGGTGGCGCGTACAGGCGCACACGCTGCGGCGCAGCATGCGAATCTGAAGCGAAAACGTTCGCCACAGCAGGAACTAACGACGCCACCGTTGCTGGGCAGCAGCTCCTCCTGCGCTGCAGCTGCAGCAGCAGCGACTGCGGCACGCGGTTCGCGCTCGCGCACACCCTCGCCGCACGGTTCGCTGGACGACAGCAGCCCGGGCTCGGCCAATGGCGGCAAGCCGAAGACCTTCTCGTGCCTGGAGTGCGGCAAGGTATTCAACGCGCACTACAATCTGACGCGGCACATGCCCGTGCACACAGGCGCTCGTCCGTTTGTCTGCAAGGTGTGCGGCAAGGGCTTTCGCCAGGCATCGACGCTCTGCCGGCACAAGATCATACACACGTCCGAGAAGCCGCACAAGTGTCAGACGTGCGGCAAGGCGTTCAATCGCAGCTCCACCCTGAACACACACGCCCGCATCCACGCCGGCTACAAGCCGTTCGTCTGCGAGTACTGCGGCAAGGGTTTCCACCAGAAGGGCAACTACAAGAACCACAAGCTGACGCACAGCGGCGAGAAGGCCTACAAGTGCAACATATGCAACAAGGCGTTCCATCAGATCTACAATCTCACCTTCCACATGCACACGCACAACGACAAGAAGCCGTACACGTGCCGCGTCTGCGCCAAGGGATTCTGTCGCAACTTCGATCTGAAGAAGCACATGCGTAAGCTGCACGAGCTGGGCGGCGGCGAGCTGGATGAGCTGGATATGCCGCCGGCGTACGAGCGTCGACGTGAGTATACGCGACGCGAACCGGCCACGCTCTCCAGCTACAGCCAGGCAAGCCAACTGACGCCGGATTCGTCGTCGGGCAGCCTGTCGCCGCCCATCAATGTCACCACGCCGCCTCTGTCCAGTGGCGACGGCAGCAATCCCGCCTGGACACGTGCTGCGTATTCGGATGGAGCTGCTGCTGTAGCCGCCGCCGCGGCCGCCGCCGCTGCCGCTGCTGCTGCTGCTTCTTCGTCGTCGGCTCCCGGCGGACATTTTCCACATCATCTGGCAGCGCCGCCAACGAGCTTGCATGCTGATTATCCTGCTAGCTCACACTTTCTGCTGCATCCCAGTCAGCAGAACCAGCATCACCACCAGCCACACCAGCAGCAGCAGCATCATCATCCTCATCATCCGCAGCAGCAGCAGCAGCAGCAGCATCCACAGCAGCCACGCCTCTCCGCAGCTGCGCTGGAGAATGTGCCCTTCATAGCCAAGGTCTTCTGACAGCGATACTATGCCGACAATCTGGCCAGCTCCAGCTCCAGCATGACAACGTCTTCAGCCACATCCACCTTGACTTCCGCTCAGCCCGTGGCCAAGTCAAGCGATCTGCTCATCGACTGACTGCAGCTGGTGACGGCGGTGGCGGCCAATCAAAAGCAGCCACTGCCAGAGGAGCAGCCACTGCCAGAGGAGCAGCAGCAGGAACGTGCTACGGCCACGCCGGAACTGGCCGGCTGCACCGCGCTCGGCAGCGCAGTGCGTGCTCTCAACGGACTCTTCTAGAGACAAGCAACGCCCCCACCAAATGGTTTCAACACAACCTGTGCAATATTCAACTATATATCGACAGATCGCAACGGATGAGCAGCTCGAATTTATTTCCATTTCTGTAAATGCTTGCAACACACACACATATATATATAGCCGCTATATAGTATAGTTGTATCTGTATATTTCAGCTAGTTAGTACCTAATTCAGTTTTGAGATATTCGATGATAAATGTGTTTAGTTTTGCCATCTGCATTGCGAATTGTAAAGTGTTTCCAGATACATAGATATATTCAATGGATTTACCAACGATATGAAATGCTGCATAGTTGCACAGATATATATATATATAGAGATCGTATATATGGCAACTCTATGTATGCATTTTCAGGCAAAACTCATTGCAAATTGTTTAGCACTTAAGTGATATTATTGATAATGTTTAAGCAATAAATCAATTCTTCAATATATATATTTCGAATTTATCTAGTTATTTTGGGATATATCTATAAAGATTGCAGCTGGAATAAGCATTTGAATAGTTGAACCATTTGGTTAAAGCCAGCAAAGTAGCTTGCTCTTGAAATCGAAGACTTAACTTACACAGATCATGAATATATATCATGTTTCTAGCCAGACATTTAACCTTAAAGTAATCCCCCAAATTTGGGTAAATATATCACCTAGGAATTGAGGGAAGTGCTAAGAAAATAAGTAAGGTAAGTCAACAACTATCTAAATCGTCTATTCCGCTTATATAGATTTTATATAACATTTTAAAACTGGTAAAGGTGTTTAGAAGATGTGAAAATCAACTTAGGAAAGCGGCAAAGTAGTTTGCAATTAAAGTCGAATATTTAGCTTATACAGATCATGAATATATAGATCATGTTTGCAGGCAGAAATTTTACTTTAAAGAAATCATCATAATTTGCGTAACATCTGGCTAAATCTGTAATTAATCCAGATGGAACAAGTAGTAGTAGCTATATAAATCTTTAAAAGGCAGAAAAGCAGTTTGCAGTAAAAGTAGTTAGTTTAGCTGACACAGATTAGGAATGTATATATTATTCCTTCAGTCACACATTTAACTTTAAATTAGTTATACAAAATTTGCATAATAATTGGGTAAATCTCTAATTAATTCAAATGAAATAAGTAGAAAAAGTAATTGAGCAGCTACTAATTGTCTACTTAGCTGACATTGGTTATGAATATATATCATATATGCTACAAGTTATATAACATGCAAAGCCAACCAATTAGAAACGGGCTAAGACGTTTGGAAAGTGTGAGAATGAGCTGAGCACGTAGTTTGAAATAAAAATCGACGATTTAGCTGACCCAGATCATGAATATATATCATATATGCAACAACCCTTTAACAGCAACCCTGCTGCTCCGTTCCCGTTTCACAGCAGTTCTCCCTCTCCTGCCGGTATGCAAATGGCTGAACCGGAGCAGTCTCCACATGTCTCCACTTGGCGACTTCTCCAATTTAGACATGCAAATGGAATGCGTCGCAACAATTATTGCCGCATTTGCCTAAGAGGCGCTTTAATGGGCCCTAAACTGTCAGTCCCAAACCAGCGGAACAGACTGAAAGGGCAAGAGAGAGAGGTAAAGGCAGAGGCACAGCCAGAGAGAGAGAGAGAGACAGAAGAGAGGTGTGAGCTGCGGCCCAGCTTAATTAGTGGCGAGTCGTGGCTCGACCACTCAGCAAGGTACTCCATCTATGAAGCACACGCCGTACCGCCCAGCCACGCCCATTTGCATATTACTTTGATCTGTGCGGTAGAAAATGTCACGAAGATGGCGACGTCTCGGACGGAGACAGAGAGGGTCGCTATAGGGTTGCGTCTGAGAAGGAGACGTAGGCTGGAGAAACTGCTCTTACGGTTGGCATACCTTACGATGTAAGAGCACCTGGCAAAGAGAGTGACCTGCTACGATCTGATAATTCATCTCTGAAATACATAGATCATATATAATATTATATTTCAAATCTAATTTTATATATATTTAATTTACTATTTAATTAAATTTAAATTTAAATTTGACATATATAGAAGGAAACTTTTATTAAGTAAGATCAGTTAATATCAACAGTTTATTTGTTTTGTATAAAGAATATAATTTAAGATACAGAAGAAGAAAACTTCAACAATAAGATCAGCTTATTTTTATTTAATTTGAAATAAAAATAATATATATTTTAAAATACAGAAAAGAAACCCTTCATTTATATTTTTTATTTTTTTTTATCAGTAAAATAGAAAAAATATAATTTTAAATACAGAAAAGAAACAAATTCAATACTTTTCGATGTGCATACGATCAATTAAAATTGTCATATATATTGATCCTATAGTAAAGAGAATGCTCAGCTTTTTTTCATAAGGACTACCAGCTTAATAATATTAAAATCAAAAATTGAAACAGTCATATATCATTAAACACAATTTAAGAATATTTAACTGAAGATCTTTACCAGAAATTTACCTTACAATCTGTCAGAAACCTTGAATTAACTTTTTCCTAGAATATAATAGCACTTACTATCTCTATAGATTTATCCTATGATTCCAAATAAACTATATAGGATATATTCCTGGCACATTCCCTGGCCTGTGCATAGCCCTATTGAAATGAAGATTACAGGGTATAGAACTGTAGAAGTAGGCGCATGTGTTGCCACTTCAGTTGACATATCACTCGAGAATCGCTGTTGCTGTTGCTGTCTGCCCTCTCACTCTTTCGCACTGCGATGCTGTCTCTTTCTGGTCCCCCGCCCTCCGCCCCTCGCAATGCAACTGGATGAAAGATATGAATAATTCAAGCGAAATCAAATCAAATGGGAACGAAAAGCGAAATCAAAAAGCATCGAAAAGCTTTATGCAAATGCAAATACGATGAATTTGAATGTGAATGCGATGATGACTGTGAGTGTGAGTGTGAGTGTGTGTGAGTGTGAGTGCGAATATGAATGTGCTCTCTATGCTGCACTTGCAGCATATGCCTAAGCAGACCGCCCACTGTCAGGCGATGCGCCCCGCTTCAGATCTACTTCTACTGCCGCTCCTGCTCCTGCCCCGCCGCCTCCTCCTGCTACACACTTGACTGACTAGTTGACAGTTTGTTTTTTAGAGAGCACACGCAGCTACCCACCCCCTCCGTTGAACGGGCAACCCCCACGCCTACTTAGATACTCATTGAGTTGACAAATGGCGAAAAGCTTGTGCCCAATTTGGGATGACTTTTGACACCGCCTTGTGGCGGATTCTTTTGAGGCACGCCGTTGGCTCTGACGCGATGCCTATCATCATCGACGGGTTGGAACGGTAGCGGGGCAACGGGGTCGAACGAGCCAACCCCCAATTCGGTTGTCCTTCGATGGTCCTTCATGTTCCTCGTTGTCCTTGTTGTTGTTGTTGTCCTCCTGTCCACCTTTCCTTTTGATGTTTGCGCCCAATGCACGCTGAGCAACCATTCGAGTGGCCTCTTTAATACAGCACAGCGCCAGCTCCGTCTCCATCTCCAGCCCGATTCCATGCCCGAAATCAATGCGCATCGCTGTCGAATCGTGATGCGTCCAAGCGTCCACAAAACCCATCTTATTTGGCTAATTGAAGGCGACTACCCTAACCAGCAACCCTCTCCCCCGTCCAGCTATGCAAAAACTCCGCAGATTTATCTGCCTGACTGCTTGTCACTTCGGCTCGGTGTCGCACAACTGTTTGCAGACACTGTGGATGCCATTAATTAAGCTAATTAATCGCAATCACAAGCGATAAGTTTTCGCACAGTTCTCCAAGGAGCTTGGGTCAATTGTGAATGATTTCAATGAAGATTTTCGGCTATGTACAATACTATTATGTAAATATTCTAAGTACAATACTATTCTATGAACCAATATAATAATTATAGGTACAAGAATGAATAAGAAAATTTTACTTTCAGTTTTGCCGGAGAGTATTGCTTTTATTATCAATATCATTTAGATCGATCTTATTCATAGAGAAACTGTGGAAAATTCTATAAGTATGTTCTTCAGATGAAAAAGAAATATTCTTAAATAATACTTATCAATATTAAAGTTTAAAGATTATCGGAAGAACATAAAACATTTTTAACAATTAAGGAAATTTGAGCAAGTAAAAAAGCTACTATAGAGTTCTATAGAGTACTATTGTACTTTCCAAATTTGGTAACTTGAGCACTAACAAATAATGAACATACAGACGAATAAAGAAACAGACAGAAATAAGCAACTCGCTTGATCAAGCATATATATGCTTTTTAGATTTTTGTGATAGACACAATGTTGGAATAAATATGGAATATATTTTAAAATCTTCTAATTAAAATACAATTTTGAAAGATTATATTATATTTTATATAGTTATGAAAACAAATAATAGAAAAATGGAGTAAGCGCAAATAAACACGTTACCTTTTATTATAGCCTTGCAGAGGGTATATTAATTTTAGCCAGAAGTTTGCAATGCACCTTAGGAGACATCTCCGACCCTATAAAGTATATATATTCTGAATCAGCATCACCAGAGGAGTCGAAAAATGGATGTCCGTCTGTCCGTCCGTCCGTCCGTCCGTCTGTTGCAACGCAAACTAGTCTCTCAGTTTTTGAGCTATCTTCATGAAACTTGGCACACAAGCTTCTTATTGCTGTAGGAACAATCGGCTGAAAACAGGGTTTTTGTATGCAAACCTGTTTTTTTTTTTTTGAAATACCGCACATTATCAATACTCTTTAATGTTATACAGTAACCCGCCCTTAGTTTTTCCATTTAAATATCTCAGATGTTTATATTCTATAGCTGTTATAGGAACAATCAGTCAGTCCGTCTGTCTGTTGCAACGCAAATTAGTCCCCCAGTTATTGAGCTATCTTCACGAAACTTTGCTCACAAGCTTCTTATTTCTGCCCTCTTTAAATAAGTCGGAATGGGCCAGATCGGACTGATATATCGTATAGCTGTCATGAAGCCTATCGGCCGATTTTCGTTATATTTCAAGATATAGCTATCAGGCTTACCACATCCAAATCTAAGTGTGTCCCTAATAATAAAGTTCGAAATCGAACTTTTATAACTTATAACGATCAACGATCGGCCTAATGAAGGTTCATGTTGCAATTTTATGGAAATCTGAGTACTATTACATGTAGCTGTTAAACAAAAAATCATATAGCTGTCAAACGCAAACATTTCCTCATAACATTTTGTGTTAAGTATATAAGAAATCCAGGTGTATATACAAAAGCATTAAAAAGGTAGAATTATTTTTTTTCGAAGCAGGTGTTTGATTCATAGCCTTAATCAGGTAAAAATCTCGACTTCCTGTACTGTTATAATTGTTCAATAAATACCACAGAAACCAGCAGCAATCCAAATATATTTTATATTTTGTATAACTGCAAGGGTATGAAACCTTCGGCAAGCCGAAGGTAGCCTTGCTTTCTTGTTTTTTATTTGTAAATTGTAGCTTATTGTTATTATATTTACTATATTTACTATATTTAATACTTATAAAGTTGTGTAAATCTTATTTCTAAAAATAAAAATGTACATACAGCTGCGGTCAAAATAATAGTCGAGCTGAAGAAGCCTTCAGGTTTTGAAATATATATTCCGAACCTTTTAGAGAATTTATTTAATTCTCTCACAATGCTATACGATATGTCAAGAGCTGCTCTCTTAGAATGTACAATTATATTGACTTATTCCAACGGATTCTATTATTTTTCGACTTTCTTTGCCACTATGAATGTTTGAAAATTAAAAAAAAAAGTTATAAATTTCCTATATTTTAGATAGATTGATGTTGGTAATTTATATTTAAGGACATCATTAATCAGATTTCGGCTCTCATAGCCGTACTGCCTATATACATACTTAAACAAATAACATTAGTTTACAATATTTAAAAAATTCCTTACCTGAGGCATGTTGATTTTTTTAATATATAGTATACGCCTAGAAATATGCAACGGTTATTAATATTGTATAAAATTTCAAAATTGTGTATTTTTACTCAAATGCATATTTCTTCGACATTTGCAGTTCAATTTTGATCGGAAATGGCGCAGTTTCTTCGTAAATTATTATTTTTACGTTAAAAATAAGCACGACATTAAAATTTTAGTAACGATTTCTCCCACAAAAATGAGATCATAAAATATTGCCAAAAATAGAAAAATATCATATACATTCAGAAATGGCGATGAAACCACTAATCGGATTCAAAAATTAAAAAAAATAGAGGAGGTTGTAAAGTAAATTCCATTAGCTTTAATTTGCCATATAACAAATTGAATTCAGTGTAGATAATTGAAAATTTTGCCAAAAAAAATTGAGAAATACCACATACATTCAGAGCACCGTTAAAGCTCCTAAGCTGATTAAAAAATTTAAATTAAAATTTGAAAATGTTGTAACATATATTAAATTCAATAATTTTTAATTTGCATCACAATTAATTAAAATCTGTCAATTAAATCTGTAGAATATTGCGAATTCCTGAAAACGTTTTTCATACCAATGTATCGGGTCGCAATCTCTGTAAACCAGTGTAATAAAGCAGAACTTGATTGTTCTCCGCCCCGTGCGCCACTTGAGATACTCCCACAACGCTTGCATTGCCAAATTTCATATTTATGGCTTCTGTTATTGTTATTATTCATTGTTTATTGTTTAGTGCAATTGCCAGTGCACTCGATGTTGTTTATGGCTGGCAAATTGTTTACGCTGCCTAAACAAGCTGGCAACAAAGATTCGCAGCAGAACTCGGCGCCAGTCTGCCTCGTGTTGCATTATTAATAACACTTATCGGGGGCGGGGCAATCGCTGCGCCACGCCCACTCAAGTAGACAAATTATGTTAGGGCGAAACAACTCGAACACGACAGCCGCGGCAGAGGCAGAGGCAGAGGCAGTAGAAGGAGAAGGAGAAGAGAATTGCGGCGCGCTTAAGCACCTCGCCATGAAAATCATAATCCAATTCCATTGTTTAATGATGAGGCAGATGATAGCGCGCAGGTGGTGGGGGGATGTGCGGCGAGAGGGGAGTCGCGGAGACTGAATGGGGAAAAAATGAAAATTTTTCGCAAGCCTCGACTGCGCTTATCACCTCGAACAATGCGCCGAGTCCTCGCTAGAACAATGCAACGTGCTGAGTTTGAAACCTTTCCCCCATCCCACGGCTTGCCAAGCACTCACACTCAAGTGTGCGGCGCATTGGAGCGCAAATTGCAGCGTAATCTCTTCCGGATATGATTACGTTCTTAAGTGATCTCTCTGCCTGTCTCTCTCTTTCTCTCTCGCGCACTCTATCTCTATCTGCCTCGTCAGACAGGCCGGACAGCGGCGCAGGCAGCAGGCAGCACATTGTTGCCGCATCTTGGCTAAATGCTGTGTGACCTATCAGCTTTGTATCTGTATCTCTAGCTGTCGCCTGTAGCTGTATTTCTGCCCGTCTGTGTGTGAGTGTGTGTGTGTATCTTTGTATCTTTAGCAGCTGTATCCGTGGCAAGTGCGCGTATCTTGCGTAATATGTTGTGATTATAATTTTGTAAAAAGCCAAAGCTGCATTTTCCTTTGATACCCAAGGGCTGTTGTTATGCTCGCCTCTCCTGCTCCTCCTCCTGCTCCTGCTCATCCTCGCCAGGCGAACACTTAGCGCAGCACGGGCGCGGCCTGCAGCGTATTGGCATTGTCGGTAATTGTGCCGTTAATTGTCGAGGTGACGACCCGCCCTCAACTATGACACGGCGCGGTACACTGCGAGAAAGACGGGGGAAGTGCAGGGATTAAGTGTACCTACACACTGCGTATCCAGGGTAGCTGTAAGTCGTGCTGTTTACGTGTGTGTGACCAGTGTAAGTCTTAGGGTATGAGTAAGACCTGCATGCAGCTGAAAGGGGTGTGTATCTACAGGGTATTTGCAAGTCGCGCATGCTACTATTTCTGTAGGCTAACTGCAAGTCATGTATGCTGTTCTAGGTCGTATGTATACTGGGTATCTGCAAGTTGTGCCTGCTAGCACTGCTGCATGTAGTTGGGATATCTAGAAACTGTTGTCTATGCTGTTTATAGAGATATCTAGGGTATCTACAGGTCATGCAAGCTATTTCTATTGCTATATATATGCCTAGGGTATCTACAAGTTATCAGCAAGACTATCTGCAAATCGTACAGGCTGTCTCCGTCGCTGTGCACCTAGAGTATCTACACATCGCGTCTGGCATTATTTTTATCAAGCGTATCTATTGAGTTGGGCCTGCTGCTCTCTCCACTGTGCAACTAGGGTGTCTGCAAGTCATGTATGCTGTTCTAGGTCGTATGAATAGAGGGGATCTGTTCGACGTGCCTGATGCTGCTCAACTCATTTAGCCGGCACGATCCCCGCCCAGCTCGAAGATATTTTCACCTGTCATAAACTACACGAAAGGTTGACAAGTCATGTCAGCTCACCTGGTTGGGGGGTGGCAGGCTGAGCGAGGTCACCCAACTGCAGACAGTTGTGCGCTTTCCCAGAGCTGAGAGGAAGACACAAGCACAGCCACGAGCTGAATGGAAAGTGTGGAGCGCTGCCGCTCGGGCTCGGCTCGGCTCGGCTCGGCAACACATTGAAATGCATTCAACTTAATGTAACGCGGCTCAATTAGTTCGGTTCAGCAGCTCCCAATGCAGATATACCCAGCGATCTGGGATACTGTTGCCATTGTCACCCATCCCCATGCCCATCTGCAGGCTGCGTCGCAGTCGCAGTCTCAGTCTCTCAGTCTCTCAGTCTCTCATCCTCATCCTCATCCTCAGCGTGTTTCCTCTTCCTTCTCTATAGCCGGCTTTATGTCAACTTCTTATATGCTTATTCACACCGTGGCACAAAACCGACACGCCCAGTTGCACAGCGCCGCCCCTGCTGCTGCCTGGCGAGTTATGAATATGTTGTGAATATGACATGCCTGACTCGCCAGGCATTCATTCAATCTCGAGTTATTCGCACACTGAATACGCACATGCATTCCGCTTTCCCTTTATACCATATACAATGGTGTGCAGATTTTAATTTTAATTTTAGTTTCATACTAAAGTTGAGATTATAGGGGAATACGGAACTTATAAGGATCGAAAAGCTTCACGGTTTGCTATATTCTTCTGAATACCAAGTGAATTTCTTAAAGATTCTGATTGTGTCCGCAATTATTGCAAGATTTATATGTATTTCAAACTATAAAACATCAAGTAAATCAATTTATTTAATACATTATTTTTAATTAGACTATATTATAGAATTCATATTTTCATTGATTATGTTTAATCAATCTGCGTATTCTTTATTTCATATTTTAAGCAGATTATACATTATTATTATTTTATTATTTTAAGATTATATACATTAAAAATAAAATTATTATTATTATTACTTTACTTTATATGAATATCATTCAATTTTTATTAAAACAAATTGTACTTCCCACAGAATGGACGTTTTAAATTATATAGCAAGTTGTGGTTATTATCTCATGATTATATATGCGTATTCTATGTTTTATATATAAACAAATTATACTAAAGAGCATGTCATAAGTTAAAGAAATTAACTGAAGATTATATATATAATTTATATGTATACAATTAAAATAAATACTATAAAAATCACATGCTAATAATATACATAGTGTTTTGGGTATATTATCCCTTGACTTTCTATACTTTATATACTTAATAGCCTTAATTTTATATTTAAATAGATTATACAATTTTTTAAATTATATAGCATATTATGTTTATTTTCTCATGTTTTATATGTATATTCTTTATTTTGTATTTAAACAGATTATAAAATGTATACATTATAATGTATAAAAAAATGCAAATACTATAAAAATCATATTATTAGTAATACACAAAGTGCGTTTTGACTTTATATACTAAATATCTCTTATATAATTTTAAAAACAGATTTTACAGCAGAATAAAAATCATGCTATTATTTACATTTATTATTTCGAGTTTAAAATATTTTTTTCAATAAGTGTATAATAAGTGTCGACCCAATGTGCCTTACAAGCACATCGAAGCATCTTTTGCTCTCATTATTTGTAAATAATGAAACAGCTTGTTGAAACCGTTGCTCGGCTCCTCTCGCACATAGTACATAGTTTTAATTAGCTTGAGTAAATAACTGTAAAAAATACCAACAGTACTGGCAGCCCACTTAAAAAAGTCCATCGTTTTGTTGTTGTCTTACTCTTAAACCATTGAAAATACATATTACAAAATCTCGAAAAAGGGAATATTCATTTTAATAGAACTATTCAGTAACATAATGTTGAATATGGAGGACGAAGAGACCTCTGACCTGGTAGATAGTTCTGAATATTTTCCAAAGTATTTAAAATATATTTGTAAGTTTAACTAAGAGTTCCATTTAAGCTCTCGCAATTTTATATAAAATTGATATCCATAAATATTTACCGTATACTTTCTCTTTATCAACTTCATGCTGTGGAGGAAAAAAACCTTCTATAAAACGTACAAAGAGTTCCGCACCCCCAAGCAAGTGGCAAGAATGGGGGCGTGTCTGGGCATTTGCAGCTTATTGAAAATATATTTCGTACATACAACTTTATGCCCTGCTTTATGATTGGGCGGTGTCATAAATTATTCATCGACGTTACGTGTCGGGGAAAAAGACAGAGAGAGAGAGAGAGACAGACAGGCAAGCAGAGCAAGCGCGACAGACAGACGCAAGGTGTGCGAGAGAGTGATGCACATGTGTGTGTGTGCGTTCTGAAGCCAAAAATCGAAGTTACGCAGCGATCAAAGTGCGCACAGTGGGTTCAAACAAGCGATAAACACTCGAGCAATTATTGCGTTGGCTTAGTTCAATATTGATACAAGTTAATTGAAGCCGAAATGGTTGAAAATCCGAGTTCCCTTTGAGCTCCCATACGGGTCAACAATGAATTGAACAACCTGGCCCAGAGGCCTTTTTGCCTGTTGACAGCGAGAACGCAGCGTGCCAGCAGTAAGCACAATGCTCAAGCACACAGTGGGACTCACCCAACCATTGCCCCACCGCCTACGGACATGAATTGAAAAGTTTGAAGACTCAACTCCACACGACTAGGGCGTACAATAGGTCGTGCCACCTGCTGTGCTGGTCAGCTGCATGGTAGGTTTAATGCGCTCTAATTGCCTGCACTGACACATTGTGTCAAATCGATGCCAAAATAAGCCATGATTAACATATCATATGCCAAAGAAGGATTCATCTTTGGCTCTTGGATTCTATAGAAACGTAGATCTCTGAGTCTATAAGAGATTGAGCCAGCAAAATACAGAAATTGAGAGTTTTGCCACGCCCCTTTAAATCGATTAAAATCGAATTGCAAGCACACTGTGAAAGTTTTGGTTTGCATAATAACTAAGAGCCGCCAAATGATATCTTGCCATTTGGGTACGATCGCATAGTATATATAAAACATATATACATATTGAAAATACTTGTGCTTATTTCTTAGGTTTTTCTTTGAACATGAATTGCTTATGTAACATCGAAATAATTAAACAAAGTAGTATAATAATTTATAGTTATTATACCCGCTACAACTCTTCGGAAAAACACGTGAATATGTGAACAATGCGTTCTTGCTATTCATTTCTTTACTTCTCTAATTTGTTTTGCCTATGCAAGTTCCACTCGATTCTTATTGGATGTTGCCCTCTGCTTTTATTACTTTGCAGTTATAACTCAGCAGAGGGCTTTAAATTATGCATGTGTGAAAGAGACGCCTGTACATACATACATATATGCTGCCTCACAGTACATATCAACATATCTAATTAAATTTGTCGTTTGTTTTTTGCATTGCTGCTCAATGTCTCTTTCGATTCTAAGTGGCTTTAAATATACTAAAAACTTATTTTGAATATTGTAACACACTGTAAAATAAAAAAATAAATATAAGATACGAAAAAAAAAATAAATATAAGTCGGTCGCCGCACACAGGAGTTGAACTCCGCACCTCTCGCTTAACAGTCAGTTACGTTCACCACTCGGCCACTGCATTTTTTACGTAATGACCGATAAAACTGCATTATGAATATTTTCGATGCACATAATTGACATTGACAGTGTTGACCTGGTTAGCCGGCTACACTTTTCTGTCCCTTGTAGATTAACACGTAATTACTTACCACTAACTCTTCCTAATTGTAAGTCGAACTATGCCCTTCACGATCCGTTTAGGGTATTATGTTTGGACTATAATAATCTTTACTTTCTTTTCTCTAACGTTTCCTCTGTTGCATGCCTAAAATTTGAAATTTTGTCCTACCTATCTAGAAATTAAGTAATCTTTCCTCGAAATTCTTTTCTATCTCGGTATCTTTGCATGCTCGCGTTCTCTATTTCGCGTTTCGAGTCGTGTCTCGAGTCGAGTCGAGACGACTGTGCCTCTCGGTCGGTTGGGCGGGAGGTGAACATTCGCTGTGTCTGGGATCCGCGCGTAACAAGCATCGACTTGGTTTTGCAAGGACCACTTGATTATACATTCATTGTATCAACGATAAAAAAAAATAAAAATAAAAAAAATAATAATAAAAACAAGAAAGCAAGGCTACCTTCGGCTTGCCGAAGGTTTCATACCCTTGCAGTTATACAAAATATAAAATATATTTGGATTGCTGCTGGTTTCTGTGGTATTTATTGAACAATTATAACAATACAGGAAGTCAAGATTTTTACCTGATTAAGGCTATGAATCAAAAACCTGCTTCGAAAAAAAATAATTCTACCTTTTTAATGCTTTTGTATATACCTGGATTTCTTATATACTTAACACAAAATGTTATGAGGAAATGTCTTTGTAAAGGATCTGTTGGTCATAAAATCTAAATTTGGAAAGTTCTCATTCAAAAATGCGTTTGAATAACAGCTTCATGATTTTTTGTTTAACAGCTACATGTAATAGTACTCAGGTTTCCATAAAATTGCAACATGAACCTTCATTAGGCCGATCGTTGATCGTTATAAGTTATAAAAGTTCGATTTCGAACTTTATTATTAGGGACACACTTAGATTTGGATGTGGTAAGCCTGATAGCTATATCTTGAAATATAACGAAAATCGGCCGATAGGCTTCATGACAGCTATACGATATATCAGTCCGATCTGGCCCGTTCCGACTTATTAAAAGAGGGCAGAAATAAGAAGCTTGGGAGAAAAGTTTCATGTAGATAGCTCAATAACTGGGGGACTAATTTGAGTTCCAACATACAGACGGACTGACTGATTGTTCCTATAACAGCTATGTATATAATATAAACGTCAGAGATATTTAAATGGAAAAACTAAGGGCGGGTTACTGTATAACATTAAAAAGTATTGATAATGTGCGGTATTTCCAAAAACAAAACAGGTTTGCATACAAAAACCCTGATTTCAGCCGATTGTTCCTACAGCAATAAGAAGCTTGTGTGCCAAGTTTCATGAAGATAGCTCAAAAACTGAGAGACTAGTTTGCGTTGCAACAGACGGACGGACGGACAGACGGACATCCATTTTTCGACTCCTCTGGTGATGCTGATTCAGAATATATATACTTTATAGGGTCGGAGATGTCTCCTAAGGTGCGTTGCAAACTTCTGGCTAAAATTAATATACCCTCTGCAAGGGTATAAAATGCAAAAATATATCGTTAAATTAAAAAAAAGTTTAACGTCGATACCAGTATCGATACCGATCCGATACCAGTATCGGTACCAGTATCGTTACCAGTATCGATACCAGTATCGACACCGATCCGATACCAGTGTCGATACCTATCCGATACCAGTATCGATACCTATCCGATACCAGTATCGATACCAGTATCGATACCGATACCAGTATCGATACCAGTATCGATACCGATCCGATACCAGTATCGATACCAGTATCGATACCGATCCGATACCAGTATCGATACCGATCCGATACCAGTATCGATACCAGTATCGATACCGATCCGATACCAGTATCGATACCTATCCGATACCAGTATCGATACCTATCCGATACCAGTATCGATACCGATCCGATACCAGTATCGATACCAGTATCGATACCAGTATCGATACCAGTATCGATACCGATCCGATACCAGTATCGATACCTATCCGATACCAGTATCGATACCTATCCGATACCAGTATCGATACCTATCCGATACCAGTATCGATACCGATCCGATACCATTATCGATACCAGTATCGATACCTATCCGATACCAGTATCGATACCTATCCGATACCAGTATCGATACCGATCCGATACCAGTATCGATACCGATCCGATACCAGTATCGATACCGGTATCGATACCAGTATCGATACCGATCCGATACCAGTATCGATACCGATCCGATACCAGTATCGATACCGATCCGATACCAGTATCGATACCGGTATCGATACCAGTATCGATACCGATCCGATACCAGTATCGATACCGATCCGATACCATTATCGATACCAGTATCGATACCAGTATCGATACAAGTATCGATACCGATCCGATACCAGTATCGATACCGATCCGATACCAGTATCGATACCTATCCGATACCAGTATCGATACCAGTATCGATGCCGATCCGATACCAGTATCGATACCAGTATCGATACCGATCCGATACCAGTATTGATACCGATCCGATACCAGTATCGATACCTATCCGATACCAGTATCGATACCGATCCGATACCAGTTTCGATACCGATCCGATACCAGTATCGATACCGATCCGATACCAGTATCGATACCGATCCGATACCAGTATCGATACCGGTATCGATACCAGTATCGATACCGATCCGATACCAGTATCGATACCGATCCGATACCAGTATCGATACCGATCCGATACCAGTATCGATACCAGTATCGATACCGATCCGATACCAGTATCGATACCAGTATCGATACCGATACCAGTATCGATACCAGTATCGATACCGATCCGATACCAGTATCGATACCGATCCGATACCAGTATCGATACCGATCCGATACCAGTATCGATACCAGTATCGATACCAGTATCGATACCGATCCGATACCAGTATCGATACCAGTATCGATACCGATCCGATACCAGTATCGATACCGATCCGATACCAGTATCGATACCTATCCGATACCAGTATCGATACCGATCCGATACCAGTTTCGATACCGATCCGATACCAGTATCGATACCGATCCGATACCAGTATCGATACCAGTATCGATACCGATCCGATACCAGTATCGATACCAGTATCGATACCGATCCGATACCAGTATCGATACCGATCCGATACCAGTATCGATACCTATCCGATACCAGTATCGATACCGATCCGATACCAGTTTCGATACCGATCCGATACCAGTATCGATACCTATCCGATACCAGCATCGATACCAGTATCGATACCGATCCGATTCCAGTATCGATACCAGTATCGATACCGATCCGATACCAGTATCGATACCGATCCGATACCATTATCGATACCAGTATCGACACCGATCCGATACCAGTGTCGATACCTATCCGATACCAGTATCGATACCTATCCGATACCAGTATCGATACCAGTATCGATACCGATACCAGTATCGATACCAGTATCGATACCGATCCGATACCAGTATCGATACCGATCCGATACCATTATCGATACCAGTATCGATACCAGTATCGATACCAGTATCGATACCAGTATCGATACCAGTATCGATACCGATCCGATACCAGTATCGATACCGATCCGATACCAGTATCGATAATAGTATCGATACCGATCAGATACCAGTATCGATACTGGTATCGGATCGGTATCGATACTGGTATCGGATAGTTATCGATACTGGTATCGGATCGGTATCGATACTGGTATCGTATCGGTATCGATACTGGTATCGATACTGGTATCGATACTAATGTCTCCTAAGGTGCGTTGCAAACTTCTGGCTAAAATTAATATACCCTCTGCAAGGGTATAACAACAAAAATCGGCCGATAGCTTCTATGACAGCTATACGAAATATCGGTCCGATCTGGCTCGTTCCGACTTATTTACAGCCTACATCAATAAGAAGCTTGTGAGCAAAGTTTCGTGAAGATAGCTCAATAACTGGGGGACTAATTTGCGTTGCAACAGACAGACGGACTTACTGATTGTTCCTACATATAACAGCTATAGAAGGCGGGTTACTGTATAACATTAAAAAGTATTGATAATGTGCGGTATTTCCAAAAACAAAACAGGTTTGCATACAAAAACCCTGATTTCAGCCGATTGTTCCTATGGCAGCTATATGTTATAGTGGTCCGATTTTAATACAATTTTGACAGCACATTAAAAACGTAATAAGAATAGGATTTGCCAAATCTTGTTGCAATATCTTGAAAAACAACAAAAATCGGCCGATAGCTTCTATGACAGCTATACGATATATCGGTCCGATCTGGCTCGTTCCGACTTATTTACAGCCTACAGCAATAAGAAGCTTGTGTGCCAAGTTTCATGAAGATAGCTCAAAAACTGAGAGACTAGTTTGCGTTGCAACAGACGGACGGACGGACGGACGGACGGACAGACGGACATCCATTTTTCGACTCCTCTGGTGATGCTGATTCAGAATATATATACTTTATAGGGTCGGAGATGTCTCCTAAGGTGCGTTGCAAACTTCTGGCTAAAATTAATATACCCTCTGCAAGGGTATAAAAATGCCTGCTGCTGGGAACTAACATTAGGAAAAACCGACATAAGCACATGGCTACAGGGCAATACTATTTCTTGAATATCTTCCTTATTTATCAACCGATCTTATTGCAACTTTTGCAACACACTCGCAGGGTGGTTTTTATCACATGTATAAAAAATTATTGCTGTAGAGCTATATTTGCAACTACAATCGATTTTTCGATTTATGGGGGCGGATAGAGGCGT
This sequence comes from Zaprionus inermis, assembly GCA_018151445.1. NCBI lineage: Eukaryota > Metazoa > Arthropoda > Insecta > Diptera > Drosophilidae > Zaprionus > Zaprionus inermis. Next base: position 894,721 of record JAECXD010000869.1, on the reverse strand, counting down.
GGCAAAAATCCAAAATAAACTTGATCAGCGTACAGAATTAACACATATTATATGCACATAGCTCTAGCTCTTATAATAACTGAGATAAAGGTTTTAACACGGACGGACAGACGGACATGGCTATATCGATTCGGCTGTTCATTCTGATTCAGAATATATATACTTTGTGGGGTCGAAGATGTCTCCTTCTGCCTGTTACAAACATTTTCGGTTGACACAAAGCTATAATACCCTTCTACTCTACGAGTAGTGTATATAATAACTTTTCATATTGTAAACATCTGTGATATTAAAATGCATTACAATTTTATTTCATATACGATTTTGATATTGATCGGACTTTTCAGTCATCTAATAGCCCTATCATCTGTAACAAATTTAAAAATAGATAGATGATGTCAGTGTAAATAGATAGCGCAGCTATTATATAATCCTCTTCGTCATATCGATTCGCCACGTCGGATCTGACTAGCGACTGCAAATGATAGACCAAATTGATAGAAAAGAAAAGAAGACCTAAAGTTACGTATATCCATCTGAGCAGTGGTGCATGTATGAAGAGCGATGCGATCCCCACAAGTACAAAGACAATTCCAATTACGATTATGAATATGCCACATTTAGTAAAATCACAGGGGGCGAACAGTGCGATCAAAGTGAGAATCATTACGATAATAACCGTAGCAATCAGTGCGGCAAAGATCTGAAGGCAACACAAAAGGGTTAATCAAATAGATTCAGTTTTAACTTTTACCTAATTGGTCGAACTACTTACTTGATACGTATAGTAACGGGAGCATAAAAAGCTGACGAGAAACGATTGCGCAAATGTGCCCAAAAACAGGAGGATATAGTTAACAGGCACTGTTCGTGCACAGCTCATACAACACATGATCAATAACTGGACAACAATGAAAATTCCCATAGCTACCAAGGCTAAAATAAATTGAAAACGTATCCATTCATTGGCCTCTTCGTTGAATATAAAAAATGCTGTAATTGCGGCTGTGATCATCAGTTGAATCTAATTTAATATGCATGATGTATAAATAATGTACGAATTCAAATATAAATATATATCGTGACTTACCCAGAGAATTGTGAGAACTTTGGAGATAAAAGCACGACGGGTGTCCTCATCCTGAAAGGCATCCCCATATCTTGGATCGACCTCATTGCTTGTAAACCAAGCCAACATTTTCTTTGCAGCCGCCCTTGTACTTAATAAATATTTATTTGGAATAAAATCTCTTGTCATTCAAAACTAACTGACATAAATAACAAATAAGCATACGATTTTTCGGATTGTGTGTATGAAATCTAATTCGTAAATCTGAAAACTGTAAACTTCTTACCCATCTTTATATTGTCTAATACTATCGGAAATAAACCTCTCTTACACAAACCAATTGAAAGTGTGTAGGTCCCAATTAAAATTGATCGATCGACAGTATGGAAATATATATTTTTTTAATTTTATTATCTTGATTATTCTCACAATCGATAACTCGCAAAAATGTCTTAGTTGTTTTCAGTGTTTAAATAATGTAAACTAATTTTATATTATTTGGTTTTGCCGCATCCCTTTAATTAAATACTTATGCATTTGTTATATGTATATGTATATGTATACGTATATGTTTGTATATTTCAGAAACTATAGAAAATCCTATTCATGGCATAGGTAAAGTTCTTCCATTGTTAAGCTTGCCGCTGGACAACTTGAAAGCTGAATTAATTCTCAAATTTAGCAACAAATTGTCAGAGCTTTTGAGTAGTAACAAATAAATTAATTCATTAAAAAATAAGAAACAACAATGCGTCTGTTAATGTTTTCAAAAATTATGGATTTTGTATTATTTCGTTTAGATAAGAAGATTTAAGTTCGAAGGTGAGTAGCATAATTGGACTTAAAAATATCATCATTTTTGTGTGTGGTTAATTTTAATTATTTAATTTTAATACATTTCAATTAGTTGTAAATCATTAGAATATTGTTTATTAGGTCTAATACAATTTAAATGAGTTTTAGTTGAAATGTTTAGTTAGGCATAGGTTTTATAATTGTTGTAAATACAATCGAATAATTAACTACTAAATTACAGAGAACAGAGTGCTCCAAAAATGTCTTCGCTCCAAAATTGGCAATCTAATCAATCAATATGTTCATATATGTATTGGGCATATATGTGGGTTTATATGAGCACATTATAATTATGAATCATATACACGTTTATACGTTTTGAAAATTGGGTAAAGTAAGCGCTTTATAAATATATATATATATATATATATAGGTATATATATTCAATCAATTAGAGTACGCACAACTTTGATAATTGAAAAACTTGCATACGATTTTGTCTCGTCTCATCTGACTCAAAGGCAAATTATCGAAAAAAACAGAGTAGAAAAAAAAACAGAATATGCCATAGTAGGCCGTTAGCTTCTCGATCGCGATCGATGCATGGCCCGCTCAACTTAAACTCAAATAACACTTAAGACATACAAAAATCTTACTTAATCAACTAAGAATTAAATTCAAGCTATACATAGATATCGGATTTCACTATAAATTACGGGTCAGAACGGAAAATGAACGCGCACAAATTACACCAAAAATTATTTAACTTATTGGGCTACAAAGAAAGTTGACTAAAATCGAAAGAATTCTTTACAATAGTTCGGTTAATGCATATTACAAATAATTACAAATTATTCTTTGTGTGGCTGTGTACAAGTGTGTAATTTGTTGCTGTTGCTGTCTGTTTGCTTGCTTCTTGTGTTTTTAATAAATATTAGTTTGTATTTTTGTTGTTGTTTAACCCCTTTAGTTGCCTTTATTTTGTTTTTACTGTTGTTCTTGTTGTTAAACTTGATGTTAAACCTATACTAGGGCGCTACACACTAGGAGTTATTCTCACAGTCATCGGGTTTGTGCTTGGTGCGTAAATTGCTCAATAGATCGGCACAGTTATTGACCATCATCAGATAGTCACCATTATCATCATGATTATTGATGCCGCCCACATCTCCTGCATCGGCTCCTACTCCTACTCCTGCTCCTGCACCAGCAGCATGATTGTTGCTTTGATTCGAGAGTAATTTCTCATTTTGTCTGCAATTTAAGAGTTCGATTAGTTTGTATTTTCTTGCTTGAATTTAAAAATGCTATCCGAACTCTACCGATTATGCGTTATATTGCCGAGCATGTTGCGTGACATAATCACCGCGTTTTCCAATTCCTTCAGCAGCAGCGAATTCTTTAGATTCGCATGTAGCTGCATGGCCGTCTGTGTGGTTGTATAAAGCTTGTTGATCACATTGTGTACCTGTGCCTCGGCTGTAACGTAACGATGGGATTATTAATTGAGTTCTATATAGCATAGCATAGCTATAGATTGTCACTTACGATCGTCGACTTCGTAATCCTGATCGTGACTGCCCACACGCTGCTTGGCAGCCGAGCCGGAGCTGCTATTGATCAGTTTGGCCTTGTGATCGAACGCCAAGTTGCGTGGCCTGGGCGGCACAATGGGTTTGGTGTTGGCGGCACTGTTGGGCGTCTCCTCCGAGCTGGAGTCATCCTGCATGTTTGTGCCTGTTTAGATTGGAGTAAAGTCAGTTAGTTCTCCTGCTCGAGGATCGCCTAACTCCTCTTACCACTATTGAAATTGGGCACTTTGCGTCTGTTGCTGTTTGTGTTGTTGATCTTGTTGCTGTACTGACGATTGGCCGCTGCAGGTGAGCAGAAGTATGGATATAATATATATAGTAAATGTATATCATTTGCCTTACCAATGGGTCCATTATTGCGACTCTGCCCATTCGTTGCGCCGCGCAAGCGATTGCTATCCTCCGGCTCCGAATCGCTCTGTGAATTTGAAAATTGTATTGAATATTGCCAGGAATATGTAGGTAGAATGCTTCAGACCTGATTGAGTACATTCATGGAGCTGCTCGAGGCACCCAGGCCGGACTTGCCCTGCAGGCTGTTGCGTTTGCTGGCCGAGCGTGCAACATTCCCGTTGCGATGCTGCACCGAAGGCTTCTGTGGAGTGCCATTTGACTTGCTCGCTGTGGGCAGAACGAGAGATATCGATTAGTATACGGAAAGGGAGAGAGAGACAGAGAGAGAGAGAGAGAGAGAGAGAGAGAGAGAGGTAGAGTGAGCAGGTTGCAGCTAGTGCTGCAAAAATCGTACTACTATCGATACTATCGAATGTTTACTCATGTTTACAATCTTTCCCAATCGATTGTTGTCGCACTGTTATAAATTAGTTTGCGATTTGATCGATAGTATCGTATCGATAGTCGATAGCCGGCATATCGATAGTATGGTTGCAGCACTAGCTGCAGCTGTGAGTCTCTCTGCTTACGCTTGCCAAAGTTGCCCATGTGCAGATCACTTAGCGAGCAGGCTCGACGTATCGATGAGGACTCCTCGATGGGTATTGGGTTGAGCAGTTTGGGGTTTCCTGCAAGTGGAGGCGTATGCAATGGATTAGTAAGGATGCAACCACATGCGGAGTGTGTGTGCGCGTGTGTGTGTGTGTTATACATAAACTAAACAACTAATTATGCATTTTAAAGGGTGTGCTGGGTTCGGGAGGTAGAGAAAAGAAAAGAAAACACAAATCATCGTACAACAGCGAGGACAACGCTCAAACCTTGGCGATCGGGCTCGTTGCCAGTGATCGTAGTGACCACCAGACCCCCATCATCTTCATCATCGTCGTCTGCATCCTCCGCTGCTTCTCCATCATCGTCGGCTATCACTTCTCTGGCCAACTCCACATCGTTGCAATAGCCAAAGTCGGCGCTCTCAAGCACATCGGGCAGACTGCAATTGCGTCGTATATGCCTGGCATAGGCACACAGATGATCCGCATCGCTGGCCACACCACCTTCTTCGGGCTGCTCGAGCTGCTCCTGCTGCTGCTGCTGCATGGCCAGCATGTCAAAGTTCATGGTCAGACTCTTCACGTAACCCTTTTGCTTCGAGTTGCAGGCAAAGGGACGCAAGCGTGTCTCGGTGGCCAAGCGAATCTGCTCCATTTTACGCTCCTCCATCGCAATCAGTTTCTCGATTATGTCGATTTTCTTCGCTATATTCTGGCACTGATGGCTCGTCGAGTTGCCGCCTCCTCCGCAACGCTCCACATTATCCATGTTCTTCTTGTGCTTGACACGCTCCTGCTGTATCTCATCGACCACCGCCTGCAGCTGCGGCTTGGTGTACAGCTTCAGGCTCTGCATGTGCTCCATGTTCTCCGGCGCGTTGCCATTCTCTGTGAAATACATTTCGAAACTGCGTTCGCCTCCATAATCACTGGGCAGGCTGCCCACCAGTGGCAGCGCCTCCACATCAGCCTCTTCCTGCTCCTCCTCTTCCTCCTCCTGCTCCTGCTCTTGCTGCGCCTTGGCCCGCTTCGCACTGGGCGTATACTTGATCTGCGACACCGTATTGAAGCGCACGCTGATCTTGGGTCGCGCCTTCTGTCGCACACTTGTCGCACGTCGTCCACTCTCCGTGGTATCGAAGCGCGATACCTTCTTCAGGCAGCTGTGCGTGGCCAGCGCGCCGCTGCTCACCGAGCTGCGCATTGAGGCCACCGGACGTTGCTTCTCCCGCTGCTTCTCCCGCTCGAATTTCTGCAAATTATGCTCAAACTGACGCACCACACTGGCCGTGCGCGAAGCCGGTTTCTTCTTCTCCACACTCGATGTCAACGTGGACACAAGATTCTGCGGCTTGACCGGAATCGGTGGCTTAGGCTTGAGTGGCTTACGCACAAACAGCGCATCGCCACGTGCCTGCGACTGGGCGAGCGGATTCGAATTGCGTTGCTGACGCTGCTGCGCGAAGTCCGTGCTCAGGCTCTTGTTCACACCCGAATTGTACTGCTTGTTCTTGGAGCGCATGCTGGGTATGTGCTCGGCTCCAGCCGTCGCCGCCGCCGCCGGCGCTGGCATTGAGGCAAGACGCGGATATGTCTTGGAACTGGGCAGCGCAGTCGGCGGCTTGAGCGGATTGAGATTGTAGCCGGTGACATCGAAGCTATCGTACGTGCTCGCCATGCCCGCGGTCCGGGTCTGCTGCGTGCGCATATAGTAATCGAAGCTGCTGCCATAGGCATTCGGACTATTGCCATAGGACTTGGACACGGGTCCATGCAGTATAAAGTTACGTATGCCCGCATGACACTGCATCGCATGCATGGGCGGCGGTGGATCCAGCGAGGGCGCACTCTTGCAATCGCTCTCATCGGAGAGCACGCTCTCCAGACTATTGCAATAGCTGCCTCCGTCCGAGAGCAGCGACTCCTGGCTGTGCGCATCGTGGGGCAGCTGCGGCTGGCCCGAACTGCTGAGAAAGAAGCTGGCGCTGGAATGACGCTGCGTCTCCAGGAAACGTGCCTCATCCAGACGCTGCTGGCTGTTGGCGGCAAACAGCTCTGGCTGCAGTATATCCGAGAGCGAGACCTTACGCTCGCACTGATAGATCTCGCGGTACACATAGTATTGCGTACTGCGTCCGCCACGTGGCGGAGTCGCTGTGGGCGTCGATTCTCCCGTCGAGTTGTCGAGTGCTCGCAAATTCGCTGGCATCGAGCAGGAGGAGGGCAGTCCGCCGGGTCCCTCGTCGAGATCGCCATATTTACGTGTTATTTCATCGATCATTTTCTCCGTATCCGCGTGTATCATGTCGAGTATGGTGCGTGCATCGTCCGCATAGACCGAGTGGCGTTTGGGTTCCACGCTGGGCAGCACTCGCTCCGCATCGCATCCCGTCCACTCGACCTCCTCGTGCACAGGTGAAACCGGACACGATTTATAATGCTTCAGTATGCTGGGAGTGCGTCGCGTATTCCCTGCGGGATTACGCTTGGCTGCGCCGCCCAGACGTGGCGTAGTTTGCGCCTGTTGTGGTCGCGAATTCGCTGCATAGTTGGCGCTGGAGTGACCAAAGGGTACACCCGGTGGCGGATGGATTTGATGCACGCCCACATGATGCGGATAGGGTGGATAATGTTGCTGCACTTGACGCATGGTTTGGAAATTTTGTTGCAACTTCGATTTGGGTGCGGCACAATTGAAGAACTGTGGCACGTTGCAGCCATATGAGGAGGTAGCAGCATGTTGCTGCTGTTGCTGGGCTGCTGCTGCTGTCGTTGTTGTTGTTGTTGTGTTAGATCTAATATACTGCGAATTATCGGGGGAATCAACTAGTTGGGTTACTCAAGGCAAGTGTTAAAGCAAATTAATTGTATGTTACCAAATTTCATACCAGGGAGAGCAATACGTTAAGAGTAAGAAAGAGAGAGAGAGAAAGACAAAGAGAGAGAGAGAGCGGAGGCAACAAACAAGACAAAATGCCAAATTGTATGGATTAGCCTACAATTCTATAATAACAACGGGAATCTCTTCTATGCAGCAACCTAAGCCGCACCACGCATATGCTCACCTGGCTTCGTGTAGCGCAACGCAGCCGCCGCACTCGAACGCGAACCATCCAAATTTCCCGCTAGACTCAGATCCGATATACTATGGCTGCCTCGCAGAGGTCTATGGCCGACCTGCAGCCGGGGAGGAGATAAGTAAAATAAAATAATAAAAATTACTAGAGAGCACAGAGGGTTAATGAAGTTTCAAGAGTTTTAGGCAAATTAAATATTTTTAAATTAATATAAATTAGGTAAAATGTAAAGTACAATGCAAATAAATGTAATAGAAATTAAGTAAAATGCAAAAGAAAAGATTCTGTTTTTAGTTTTTTTGTTGCTTTCCAGTTCTTTCTGGCGCTGCGGTGAATGGGGAAACACTGTCGCTTGCTAAAACAAGTTGCGAATTATATGCAGTGTAGTTGTTATTGTGATTTAGCTAAAAGCAGCCATTATTGCAAAGAAAGTCAGCGTTTTAGTCGTCATACTAGTAGAGAGTTTAGTTCAACTCGCACAACAAGCATCGGTGGTTCAGTGGTAGAATGCTCGCCTGCCACGCGGGCGGCCCGGGTTCGATTCCCGGCCGATGCAATTTCATTTTTTATTTTTAATAAATTAATATTTATTTTATTTTTAAAGTTGTAGTATTATTAGCATTAGTTTGAATGATTCACAAGGCATACTCAAGCGTTTCTATGTATATTTTGGTAAATCTTGAAATATTTGCAAATGTTTCGAGTTTTTAGAGGATAATTAGTTTGCGTTAGATAGCAAATGGCCTAATGATTGGGCCAACATGAGTATGAGGTGAGTTGCGTAGGCAAAAACTAGTCGCAAAAGCAACAATGTGTTCGTCGTGTAGCTCACCTCGGCGATGGCGCTTAACTTTTGGGCGACAGGTTTACGAGTACCCTAAATACGGAAAAGGAATACGTATGGGGAAGTCAAGTGGTATAGAGAACAAACACCACATAAACGTACATATATAGAGAGTGTGACAGGGACGCGAACACAATAAAAAAAAAAACAAAACATAATTAAAAACATAAAATAAACAAATAAATTCAATAGACCGTCCCACAGTGCGTCGCTGCGCCTGCGCTACTCACATTCTCCAGCTGCTGCTTGACCTTGTTGATCACCTGCAGCAACTCCTCCTTCTTGGTGCTTGTGTACGATTTGGTGATTGTGGGCGGCGCCGCTACACCACCGCCCTTGCCCGACTCCGTGTTGTGCTTGGCGCTGATGCTGCGACGACCTGCAAACAGGATACAGGATTAGGATTAGGATAACAAGGATCAATATATGTAGTCAATATATCGCTTGCTTACTGCTTGAGCCTCGTTCGAGCAGCATGCCGGGTCCCTCGGGCAGTGCCGCGTGCAGAAAACTATTGCTACTCTGCGGCAGATTCTCCGAGCTGCCGCCCAAGGTGGAGGCCAGCGAACGTTCCGCATTCTCGGCACTGGGCGTGGAGCCCTCGTCTTCGGTATCCGATGTGCCGGTGCCGGTGCCGGTGCTGGCGGTGTGCGAGCTGCCGTTGCCACTGGCTGTGGGCAGCTGCAGGCCAGATTTCTCGAATTTCTGTCGCCGCACCGACTTGCGCAGCTCATCCTCGTTCATGGCCGTTACTTTGAAGTCACTGTGGCAGAAGAGAGAGATTAGCCTAGAGCACATTTCTTTTGAATACTTTTTCGGAGACTTACGTGGGCGTGCTGGGCGCCATGTTCTGGTAGAACATGCCGTGGTCGGAGCTAGTGCGCTCGCCATCGGATATATCCTCGATATCGCCATCATGATCGTGCGTGTGTGTATCGAAGCGCATGCCCGGCTTGCTGCGCTTGTCCGGCAGCAAACGCTGCTGCTGGCCAGGCACACCAGCTGCAGCGACACCAGGCACACCTCCCGCACTGTTACCATTGCTGGCGGGATTAATGACTGCTGCCGATGGATGATGGCTGCTGGAGATGGTGCCATTGTTGTTGCTGCCAATGAACTTGAGTTCACGACGCGTCTCCATGCCCGAATCGATGGATGAGTCCTCCGACAGATATGTCTGATTGTACATAATATCCTTGGATGAGGCGCTATTATAGTCGGAGGTCTGCACATTCGCTGCACTATGTCCGCCAACCGAAGAGACGGTACCGAGCGGACTTTCCGAATTGGAGCGCATGTCTTCCGTATCCAATTGACTGCTACGCTGTGCCCAACGTCCGCGTGCACGCGGTGCTGCCACGCCCAGCCCCTGACTGGGCGATGAGCTGAGATTGCCCATCGAGGAGGCAGCATGCATGGCCGATGCGGAGCTGGCCGTGACAGGAGTCGGTATAGACAGCGCACCGCTATCGGAGTCGGCGGCAGCCTTGCGCATGGCCCACTGCGGCAGCTGACCCACATCCGATAACCGATAGGCATTACGATTGGCTGCCACACCCAACGGCTCCTCGGGCACCACAAACTTCGGCGCATGCTGTTGATGCTCCAGCTCACTCGTCGGTGACTCGAGCACAATGCCATCGGGCGGGGATATCGGTGCCAGCGGACGCTGCAGCGGCGCGTGACCCGAACGCAGTCGCTGTTGCGACATTCGAGCCTGCATGGTGACGATCATGTCGTGCGGCACTTGCCATATAAAGATGCAGCCATCGCCACTGGCCGAAATCAAGTGGCGGCAATCGTTGGTGAACTTCAGCCCCGTCACCAGCTCGCTGTGCCCGTACATGCGTGCCATGCACTCGCTGGAGTAATAATCGTAGACAGCCAGTGTTTTGTCGGTGCACGAGGTGGCCACGTAGATGCCACTCGGATCCAGGCTGAGTTTGATCAGGCTACCCTCGTCCGAGTGGGAACCCTTAAAGGTTTTCGTTTGCTTTGCATTCTGCGTGCCGTAGACACGCACATTGCGATCCTGGCATGCGGTTAGTATGTGCTTCGCATTCGAGTCCACCTCCATGTCATACAGCGTTGTCTTGCCCGATGTGTTGGTGCCGCGCATGAAGATGTTGCCCTGCCAGGTGAGAGAGATAATTAGTTACTATTCGATAGGAAATACCAACACGCGCAGCTCACCTGAAACGTGCGAAACATGATGGACTTGTCGGCACCGCAGCTGATCATCTGGAAATTGAGTCCGGCTCCGACAAACTTAATCGATGTGATCGAGGAACTGTGATCGTCCAGTGTCTGCAGCAGTAGATAGTTCTGCGAGACATCGAAGACATGTATCAAACGATCACGACTGGCGCTGGCCAAGAGTTTCCGCTCGATCTTCTCATTGGAATACTCCAGACACAGCACCTCCGATTCGTGTGCCTCGATGGTGGTGAGCAGCTTGAGATTCGTTAGACTGTAGACACGTATGTTGCCACAACGATCGCCGCTAGCCAAATGCTGCAGCTCCGGACTGATCTTGATGCAGCGCACACCGTTGCGTCCATCGTAGCCGGAGTTGCCCGCCTTGTCGAACAACGACGAGCCTTGATCCTTTATGAAATGCAATTCCTCATCGCTGTAGATGATCTTGAGCAGCTCTTTCGAGTAGATATTCTTGCGATAGATATCGTTGTTGGCACAACTCTCCAGACCCCACACGCGTATCGTATCGTCCGACGAGCAGGTCACAAAGCAATCCTCCGGCAGCGTCTGGGATGGTTCACGCTCCAGATTATATGGCACAGTCTCCACGCCCCAAATGCACGTGGAGTGATAGAGGAATGAGTGGGATTTGCCCACGCGCGATATGTCACGCAGATCCCAAATGTACAGCGAGTGATCGTTGTAGACGCAGCTGACCTGGAAGAGCAAAAGTGCCAAAAATGGGAATGAAACAGAGCGAGCTAAGCCATGCGAGAGTTGCCTACCTTGGAGCGCTGCTCGTCGAAGACCATGGCAATGCAGTCGGGAAACTTGGCTTGCTGCGGCACAGACATTATGTGATTGATCTGTATGCCCTGGGCCACATCCACGCCCAGATAGTGGGTACGCGGCAAGGTAGTCACGTATTCCAGTGTGGCCGCATTGAAGATGCGTATTATGGACTCGGCACAACCGACCAGTATGAAACGTTCATTCACGCAAATGCAATTGGCGTTTGTGGTGCGACACTGCACCCACTTGTCCAACAGACGACGTGAACTGAACTCCACTAGATGACCCTGCCGGGTGATGGCGTATGTGCTCTCCGAGCAGATCCCCTTGCCGCAGGCGACAGCACAAAAGTCATTGTCACGTAGATCACCCAAAATGGCGCTGCGACCCATCAGTGGAATGGGATCTTTGTACTGCCAAGAGATAGAAAGGAACATTAGTAGTAGAAGAATTTTGCCACGCCTCCTTCCTGCACTCACCTTTCGACCGCCCTCCAAGTACCAGTACTTCACATGACGATTGCCCACGGTCACGAAGTAGCTGCCATCCTCGGCAAAGCAAACGGCGGCCACCTTGGAGCTAATCTTGTTGGAGGCCATTTTTAGATTCGCTCGCCAATCGAACACATTGACAATCATGTCGTGCTGCGAGCCCACAGATACCAGGTACTTACCCGTGGGCGAGAATGCCTGCAAGACAGCGAGTAAGAGAGAGAATTAGTCATCACATATAAAAGCAATCGTACCACAATCGATAATATCAATGTTTTTCCTGCACTATCGATTATTTTTAAAGATTTTCCTACACTGTTTAAAATAGTTTTCGCTCGAAACACTTAGGCTTGCTTAGAAATTCGCAATAATCGATAGTTCCACTGGATATGGACCAACAACATCAAACACTCGATACATCTATTGTTTCCTTTACTATCGATTATCGATTTAACCCTGCTTAAAAAAGTTTGTGCTTGAAGACTTACGGTAAGAAACAAAGAATTAATTGGGCTCCATATGCAATGTAAAGCTCGATACATCTATTGTTTTTTTAGATAATTAGTTTTGCTATACAATCGGTAGTATCGATGATTTTGCTCCAAATGCAATTGAAAACTCGATTAATCTATTGTTTCTTTCATTATCGATTATTTTAAAAAAAAATGTTAATACTTAAAACAGTTTGCTCCTAAAACACAAGTCTGATGAAACAATGAAATATATTATGAGCTTAGTTTGCTATACAATCGATAGTATCGATGATTTTCCTCCAAATGCAATTGAAATTTCGATTCATCTATTGCTTATTTTATTATCGATTATTTAAAGCAGTTTGCGCCTAAAACACAAGTCTGAAGCAACAATGAAATATATTATAAGTTTAGTTTGCTATACAACCAATAGTATCGATGATTTTGCATCAAACACAATCGAAACAACTATTATTATTTTTACTATCGATTATTTTTAAAGGTTTTGCGACACTGCTAATCACAGTGTGCGCCTGAAAGACTTGTGGTAAGCTCCATTCAATTTTGTTTGCGTAGATATACAAAATAATCGATAGTATCGATGGGTTTGGTTGCAAAAATTAACGCAAATCAAAATGATATTCATTTCTCTCAGTGTACCCACTACTTACCACACATGTGACGGCATATTTGTGATCGACAAACTCGGCAACTACACTGCCACCGCTGCACTGCTCCAGATTACCATTTGGCGATTCGAGCTCCCAGACTTTAATGGCAGGATTTATGCCGCATTCCCCTGTGGCTACGTAGCGACCGCAGCGGGAGAAGGCAACGGATGTGAATGCTTTGCGGGAGGTATTGACCAGATAGGCCTGTGTGTGACGTTTGGCATTGAAGAGGACCACTGTGCAGCTGCAGAGAGAGAGAGAGAGATGAAAAACAATAAGTTCACAGTTGGACATAGACGAGTTGCTCTTCTCGCATGTGGCCCAAGGATAACGCACACACTGAGGCGCAGCGGGAATGTCGTAAAAGTTGCTCGAAAACTCATTTGACTCATAGCAAATATAAAACTATATATGTACCCTAGCTCATGTATGGCAATCTTTACTCTATAAACTGTCAAGCAGTTCCTTGTAGAGTCCTTTCTAATTAATGTGCCCTGCTCGCTGTATTTATCTACCCAATTGTCACATAAAACTTTCCACAGTTCTGCCAAGAATAATTAAACTGTCGCAAAAGAAAAATAGCTGGCTTGAAAAACAATGGCAGTTTGTAATTGTTAAGTAACAAGTTGAGCCAGTTACACTAGTTAACAAACTGACAAATTGCTGAGCTGACGCTTATACTAAAAGTTGTATTAAAAAATGTTATCAGAAATTCATATAGCTAATTTTATCAGCTAAAATTTAAAATATAAACAATTTAAATCAATCTGCTATATCTATAAATAATTGCAAACTCGTGACACAATTTTTTATTGAAATTTAAAAATTAAAATCTCGAAAACTGTTCTAAATTCTTAATATATGCTTGGGATTGAAATTGAAAAATTAATATCTCGAAAACTGTTCTAATTTCTTAATATATGTATATTTTAAATAAACATTGATGGTTAAATGCGCCAAGTTTAAATCTCTGTAAACTAGTGTTATTAAAGAACCTCTGCAAAAGCTTTAAAAATACATATGTCAGAAAACTGTACAATCCACACAGTTATTTTTGCATAAGGCCAGTCTTATGCCATTTAAATGATAAGATATGCACATTAAATGATTTATTGCCGACAGAATTCGTTTCCATTTCGCCGAGTTTCGTTGACATTTCACTTTGCTGTCATTCGGCATTACGTATACGCACTGACAGATGCAAATCTCGTGATCTACGTAATGCAATCACAGCATTGCTTGCTGCTTTTACCAATTTTCCCCGCTGCAAAAAACTCAGCCAAGTGCATGATTGCTTGTAAATAACATCGAAGCATAATTTAACTAAAAATATTGATTTATCTTACCCCGCTGGATAGGCCAATAGGCCGCTGACGGGCGATACATCCAAGGCGGCATTGCTGCAGACAGTCAGTCCCAAAACTCTTTTGAGTTTGATCTGCAAGAGAGAGAGAGGGGGTAAATTAGTATTACATCATAGCACATGTTTTTGTTAACTCCAACAAGGTCGGCATAAAACATTAACCCGTCGTGTTAACATTTGCACAATACAATCTCTTCCCCCTCCGAGCTGAGAGCGCAGTGTAAATTATTTACGCACACAATTCGCACATTCGGCCAACGGGTGTGTGTGCGTGTGTGAGTACGTAAGGGGTGTAGTATGTTATATATCTGGCTAGAGCTTAGGCAATTCAAAGCGTAATACAACAAGCGATCAGCGGGTGTGCTAACACGATTTTCCAATAGTTTGTAATGTTTTTTATATCACGATTTCAGCTAATTATGCTTCGAACTGAGGCTAAAGCTGAATAAATCGCGTATACATATAAAAAATGTAATTATTCGATAAAACTATTTATATTTTCGAGTTTTACAGAGTTTTAAAATGCTTTAAACTCAATTAAACTTGTAAGCGAAGTTGAGTTTATCTCTTTTTAAAGTCTGAGAAAAGCAGATATATGCTATGAGAATCAAATGTTCTGTTATAACTATACAAAAATAAATTCGATGTAATATTAAAACTAATATTTAGTATAGGGGACTTTGATATATGAGTAATCAAACGACGTTTATAATATAGTAGAAATAAAAGCTAAAAACTCTACTCGTTTTATTTGCCTTCTCAAAGCATAACCTACAATGTCTGTAAGAACTAGGAATTACATAAACATATTCGATATATAAGTAACCAAGAATATATAACTTTATATATAGCAGTGTGCCAAATGACACGCCCCACTTTATTCTAGTTATTTAACAATTTTTAAGCATGTATTTCCCATTGGTTTCGCTTCACTAGAGCTTCACCTTGATCTTCAGTCAAGCTTTGTACACTGCAAGAAATTACTTGTGGATTACTTAACTTTTTATCGCCGTTTGCACAAAATGAGCAGCAATTTAGATATTATTAAATTGATTGTAATTTCGAAATAACAATGATCATCATAGGCAAAACACACTGATCTTTGCTCGCGCAGTGTAGTGTGTCTGCCATAATTGCGGCCTGTGTTGGCAAACGGGTAACAAGCTGTGTTGTTTTGCTGTCATTAAAACAACAAAGTAGTAGAGTATCGTCTGTTGTGGTGCTATATACAACATGCAGAGGAAGTGCGAGTCAAGTGCTTTATGACAGTCAAGTCACAGGCAGCGGTTGCACTTGTCGTCATCTTGGCCGACGGCGGCTTGTTCGGGAGCGTGGGCGGGCCACTTACGGCTCGGCATCTTGGGATGGGGGGCACAAGCCATAAAATAGTTCAATAAATTTTTGTATTTTTTTTCAGCATGCTGACATGCAAAGAGCATCCAAAAGATACTCCTTAAGCACCCGCAGCATTTGCTGTTTTGTTTTTTGCGACGCAGATACAGACTGGAACTGAAACTGATCTGAGATCATCTGGCTGGGCTGAGATTCGGATTCGGAATCGATTCTACTATTTTGTTTTGTTTTCGTTTACCATGTGCGAACTCACTTCACTTAAAAAAACGCGCCCCACCAACGCAGCCACGCAGCAGCGCATATTTCTCATTCCGAAAGGTCGTTCGTGCTAACCGGTTTTAAAGACACACACAGAGATCTTTCGATTCTACTTTAGTAGGCTAGTTATAGTCGGATATATTTGCATTCGTAATTATTATAATATGCCGTGAAATTGTAAACACTTTTGAGCCTACTGAAAAGGTAAAGCAATTCGGTTGGAGTTGTCTAATTAAACCGAGCAAGTAGTCATAACCGAAGACCCAATTTCCTTGAGGGTTCTTAGCTAGGGCAAGGTTAAGTTCTTGTAAACTGTGTCTTGTTGCTTTTATTACTATTATTAAAGCTATTATAAAAGCGAAAGACAGCAACATTGGCACGTAGGTTCCGGTTTTCAATTGGCTCTCTTTCGATGCCACGCCCACCGCCACTGCAAATCAATAATTTGCGTTTACAAGAGAAACTACAGAAGCTTAAATTTTCTGCTTCAACTTACAGATAGATGAATACTATATATATATCTATTTTCGTTACAAGATTCCACGATATATTCTTTTTTATTAGCTTTAAAATAAATGTGGCTGTTGGCAACAATTAAAACGCAATTTGTAAGCGCATTGATTGGGCTACGTTGTAAGGCTTTAATTATAGGCTATGGAACACTCGTCATATGCAACATATTGTACACTTAATTATACTAATAAAAGTATATATATTTTGTGGGACATACATGTTTGGTTAATTTTCAAAAGCGGCACTCAAACACCTTAGCCAACTTGGTAGCTGTTGAAAAATTCTTCAGAAATATGAGTTATTTTCTAGTA
Organism: Zaprionus inermis; assembly: GCA_018151445.1. Classification (NCBI taxonomy): domain Eukaryota; kingdom Metazoa; phylum Arthropoda; class Insecta; order Diptera; family Drosophilidae; genus Zaprionus; species Zaprionus inermis. The sequence continues at coordinate 877,973 of JAECXD010000869.1, read as the reverse complement.
GCTGTCAGAAGTGTCAAAAGCAGTTTTAATTTTCGATTTATCTTACATTAAGTGCCGATGTTTTTTTATACCGGAAATAGATGGCAACTCTTTTTTTGGTAGCCAAAATACTTTTGTTACAAATTTGGATAAGCAGCGAAATTTATTTTGTGTGTCGAAAAGGCGAACAGAAAAGGCGAAAGACGATTACGATGGATGACGTCGACATTGTTTGACAGATGCGTCGAGTGTTTCTTATAAATTATAGTTTAATGGGATGTTGTTAATGGAAGTTAGAGAAGGGAGGAAGAAGAGATAAAATACAAGGGAAACAGAGTAAATTTAACTATACACAATTTATTGCGCTATTACAAAATATTACAATTTCTTTTGTCTTCAAACTGCTCAACTAGCTGTCTGCCCATTTGTTAGCAGGTTGGCCTGACTGACTTGCAGTTTGTTTTATTGGCTTAGAGCAGCAACTGCCTAATGAAATGCATGATGAAGGTGTTACACTAAATACCCAAGACGATGATCACGTTTGGTTCAATGAACGCAGCTAAAGTCTGCAGACTGAATACATAACTTGGTCAGCAGCGACGACTGCCAAAACGAAGTATTTTTTTGTTTTCTTTTTTTTTTTGCGGATTGTCGGCGAATTTTTGAGCTGCCCACACTGAAAAAAACAAACAGAGGGGGGCAAAAAAACAACACAAGCTGCGCTTGCAAATTTTCGTGACAGTCGCGTTCGAAATATTTGCACGACAGGTGTCAACCAGTCATCAAGCAGTGGAAATTCTTTACAATACAACAAAAACTAACGGCAACGAGGTCGCCAAGAAGATTTACGTATGCAAATGTCTTGAGTTTTGTTCGTCTTTTTTGGGGGGTTCAAAGCTTCCGAACGTGTAGGTTGAACTTTGGTTTTGTTATTTCGTATTTCGGATTGAATTAAAGTGCCATAAGAAGTTCGATTAACAGCGTGAATAGGTGAAAAATATTTCCTTTTCAGATTATCCATATATCTTTTTTGCTAACGGCGCTAAAATCATAAATTCTAATCAATTTCAAAACAGCCTCTGGGCCAGCGTTAATGAGGCACTTCGAAATCAACGAAAGACTCAGGAAATCTATGCGAAACTTGAAAATCTTTTTTACGCTGATTCGCATGGGCCGAAAAATATCATTAATTATGATTAAAATACTTGTCATTAAGACAAAAACAAAAACAAAGCAAGAATTTGCATATCCTACTCGAAACAAAAGCCATGTGGTATTTGTGGATGATATCTATATCCAAGTATAACACACTTTTGAGTGCTAATTAAAGGGCGTTTCATTGATAAGGGAGCTTGGTTTGTTTCTAACAATTAAGCATTAAATAAGCACTATTTCGTATAATACGAGTTTACTTGGCAGTTCTTAATTGCTTTGTTTATTAGAATTTTTAAAGCTTAGACATTGAACTTTGACAGTTGTATTATAAACTATATATCTATATATTTATTGCCTGCTTAGCATTTTGTTTTTTTGCTGTGCTGTTTTGATTCTGTTTAATATTTTGAGAGTGCATGTCAGAGAACATAAATAAATATGTATTATAGCGCTAGAATTTGAATACATTCAAAAAGATACATTTGTATTTTATAGACACATAAATATATATTCAATTGTGAGACGTGAACAAAATCCTCATTACAGTGCATATACCCAGCAATATAATGGAATTATATTGACAGAATATACTTCAATTTTACAGGGTATTTTGCGCTGCAAGTACTTGTAAGTACGACTCTAGCTCTACTTGTTTATTTTTGTTTTTTTCGGCACGCAGATTGAATTTTGTGCCATGAAATATTTTGAACTGTTCGCCAAAGTTGTTGAGTATTTTTGTGTATCTGTATCTGTTTCCTTGACATTGTCTCGGCATTCCACTAAGCCTTAGAAGCTGCCGCAGTAGCAGTCGCAGCATTAGCCCGGCAGCAAGCATGGCTAATTGCCTACAATTACTGCCACACTCGAAAGGCAATGGCAATATTTACTATATGAATAATCTATAGACACAGACACACACACACACACACACACACTCGCCACATTGATCTGGCAGCAGAAACCACAGAAACTCATTACGAAGCGGGAGACAAAAGTTTTTGGTCAAATGAATCACTCGACTTGCGGCGACTGTGGGCAGAAGAGCTGACAAGAGAAAAGCTCCAGCAGATGTCTGGGCTATATAGACAGGCATGTGTACTTTTTATCCCGGATTTACCTCATAGGCAGCAACATCCTCCTTGCCGTAGATGGCAACTGGCGATGAGTTTCGTGGCGCAAACATTTCGCTCTGTACATGCCCACTGTACTCTCAATCTCTTGCTTAATTATATAGTATATATATACACATCAAGTGTATATAGGGATGGCACAGTGCTTTAAATTCGTAATAAATTCGATTTCGATTCGTGTTGATTATAATACACACATGGATAATACTTTTCTCGGTTTCGCACTGCGATTAAACTGTGTTTCGCAGTTCTGTTTGCGCTTCAAAGCGATGACTAGTCTGTTTATCTTTGAGTGAGTCTCGCTCAAGGTCGTTTCTCTAACTATGTCTTGAAATTGATTCTTTCCTCTCTCGTTTCGTTTATTTACTGCTTTCTTTATATACTGCATATATAACACATATATACTATATATGATATTTGTACTGATTTATTCACACGCACTTTGAGCTCCCCGGCGTGGCTCGGCTTGTATTTTGGCTATGGATACAAATGTATATTTGTATCTTTTGCATATTTCGCATTCGTTACACGTTTTTCGCGCTCGTTAATTTCTTTTTACTTTATTTTGTTGTGACTTCCACTCTCTCGAAACAAATTGTGCATAGCAAAAATTATTGTAAAGCAAAATTGCTCGTTGTTTTTTTGTCGTTGTCAGCCGCGTCGCATTGCGTATCTGTCGGATACGTTTCGTTTTTAGCGCGGCTCAAATGAAACTGTCGAGATTTCCAAACGCCAAAGCTAACACGACGACGACGACGACGGCGAAGCGTCAACAAAGAGAGCCGTCAAGCCGGCCACCTTCTCGCAGTCGGCGGCGATTGAGTATGCGAGAGATTGCATTTGAAAGCTCTCTGCGTGCGCGCGTATCTCATAGATACTTACGGCCAGTCTCAGAGTCTCCGTCTCCGTCTGAGTCTCAGTTTCGAGTCTCGCTCATTGATTTGCATATTTTGAAAACACGTTTGCGGCGGGCGTGGATTGAATTGGATTGAAGTCGAAAAGCGAAAGATACATTCAGATATAGACATGTGTGTGTGTGTGTGTAGATATCGCACAACACACTGTGATCGCTTGACCGAGGCGTTGTCGCCGTTGTTGTTGTAGCTATCGCCTCACGTTTAGCATTCTAACACGCGATTACATATTCGCACAAATGACAAATGACAATTGCGAACAGCAGCCAAAATACAAAAAAGAAGGCGAAATAGAGAATACGCAAAACGCGAAAATTGCATAAATCAATGCAATGAAAAGCGGGCGAGCTTCAGACTCAAGAATCGATTAATCAATTGTCGTTGCACCCACTCGATAATTTGTATACACTGCGAAAAAAAACATAGCTAAAATGGGGTGTAACTAGTAATTATCTATCGATTTATCGCTGTTTTTGCAGCAATACTATCGATTGAATTGGATTTCGAAGCTCTGAAAGACTATAAATACAATCGATAGTAAAAAAAAACAAACGATATATCGATCAAATTATTAAGCAAGCAATTTTATGGTTTATATTACAGCACTAGATGTAAAAATATAAGTTACAATTGGTTTACATTGCTTTACAGCGTATCTTCTAGTCGTTCCACTTCCAACTTACACATTGTTTTGTATAATTAAAACTAGAAATGCTTGAAAAGTCAAGCCGAAAGTGTTTAATACCTCATTATAAGCGTATCTACAGCCACAGATACGTGCCTTTGTCTGCACAGATACATTTGTATCTGTATGTGCTGCTCTGGCTGTCTCGCTCTGGCTGTCTGCACTGCCCACAAAATGCAATAAATTGCTGGCAACGAACAATCCGTATCGCATATCGAATTGTAGGCGTACACGTTGCCTCCAAAACTTGTAAACAACCGCAAAATTAGGCAAATCAAGAGAACCATCTGAGGTAGCTAAGCAGAGCAGGCGAACAACAGTCGGGCAAGTGGAACAGATACAGCGCCATATAACCAACACAATGCTTGGTCAGCTAGCTAGATAGTTGGATAGTTACAGATAGTTACACACACACACAGAGATACACTCTTGGTTAGCTGAACAAATAAAGCCATAGCGGGATTTACAATAGATTTATGCGCACAATATGCAAAAGAACTGAATTATTAAATATGACTTTGGCGCTTTGGCTCAAGTGGTTACATTTTTCACAGAGGTCCGTGTTGCAGTTGAGTGTGTATGAGTGTGTGTGTATGTTTGTGTGTGTGTATGTATGCAAAGCTTTTAGCTTCAGCACATGAGTGCTTCACATCATATTTATAGGGAAATTCTGTATACTTAGGATAACATTTGGATTTTACGGGCTAAGCTCCCTCGTGTTTCTTGTTTCATTTCTAGCAGGAAATTTGCTTTATTTTGTTTACCTACCTTGAGTTTCAACCTACATTAATCTCATATTATATATTATTATAATTTGCCATCATTTTGCGTAAACTAAGTAGTTGCTTGAGCAAACATCTTATTAAAGGCGTTTGCTTTTATTTTACCCTTGCAGAACAATTTTTTTTGCTTTCTTTTTTATTTATGTATATTTAGCTTACTCCCTGAGCATCCCATTTCTCCCAAAGTTTCCACACAGCCATGTGTAACCCTAACAAATCATCTAACACAATTTGTTATCATGCATTTTACTTTTGGAAAATGCTTTTTGGGGCTCTTGAAGTCAACATATATTGAACTTTCATGCAGAGGCCAATCAGCTTGCGTATAACCCCTATATAACATATACTGTATATATATTTGGTAGTTGACAAAACTAGAGAAAAGAAAAATCAATTTGCATAACACACACACACACACTTGCCCCGAATCAAGGGAAACAATCAGCTGCAACGGTGGCACAGCCGCAGTTTGCAGCGACTGATTGACAAACAAAATGCATTGTTAACATTCCCATTCGAAAGACAACAACTTGAGCAATGGCAAAACAACAACAACAACAATAATAATAACAGGGAGAGAAGGAGGAAGAAGAGGTAGAGTCAAGTGACGCACTTGAATAGCGCAGATGCAGAGTAGATCAGACAGGGAGAGAGACCGAGACCCAGACCTCGCTACGTATACGTAATGCGGCCCAATAGTGCAGGCAATACATGTGTGTGTAGCTGTGTCTGTCTGCACGTGTGTGTGTGTGTCGGTCTACTCGTTGTTTATGGGGGAAAGTTACAAGCGACGGCTCTGACAGATGCTAGGCAGGCAGCTAGCTAGATAGATAGATAGATAGATATGTGTGTAGATAGTTTGGACTCGAACTGCAGCATGCGCTCTTCGCTGCATATTCAAATGAATGCAGATTGTTGTTGTTGTTGTTGCCACTTGGCCGCCTTTTCCTTTGATTTGCGCCGAGAAAAGCCAAGCGGCCTGTTACCTCTACATATATACATACAACTTTAGAGCTATTTACGTGGATCACGGATCACAGTTTACGTTTTTTTTCCACTGTCTCTCTCTCTGTCTCAGCCCCCTTTGAGGCATTTTAATTGCATTTCTTGTCCCATTGTCATTTGACATAATTGTACAATTGTCGAATGGTTTATGACGCATTTGAAAATTAAGACTTGGTTTTCTTGGCGACTGCTCAGCGATTCGATTACAATACGTCTGTGTGGGCATTTTCAATAATTATTATTATGATTTATTATGGCCAACCATATTTGTGTTTTACAACAGGGGGCAGAGATAAAGACCGCTTTGTAGTTGCATGGAAATTTCTATTAACTCACAGAATATCGAACTAATGAAGTGAGGTGTTTAAATTAATGAATCGAAAGGTAGTCTATGTAAAAGAAAAACAAAAACTCTTGGGGATTTCCGCCAATTTACGGAAAACTATACTGTCTTTTTTGATAAAACTGCGTAGGCAATTTCTATATGCAGTAAAAATGTCGAAAAAAATCGAATCATGCGGGTATATCGTATAGCAGTCATAAAAATTATAACTTTTTTTATTTTACATGATATCCAATTTTCCGTTTACTAGATCTGTTATTTATCGTACAAATAATAAGCTGTCGAAATATCAACAAGGTCAGACCAGTAGAACCTAAAACCTAATCTAATCAAAATTAAGTCTTCTGTTACAGTGCTGCCAATTCCGCTTTTTTCACGTCAAATCTAACTGTTTTAAAATGCCAACTGCGAGAAAAATTTGAGAATTGCGGAAAGCGGGATTCTTTTGAATTAGTCAATATTTTCTATACAATTTATTTTAAATTATATTTTTTTATCGATTATTTTTAAATTTGTTAGTTTTCATTTTAAGATATTATAATTTTAGCTTTTTTAACCTTTTTCAAATTCTTTTTCTGCTTTTTTTCCAATATTTGTTTAACAAAAATAAAAACAATCTTTTACAGTTTCCAAAAGTTGGCAGCACAGCTTCTGTATGAAAACTTAAAAAACAAATGTGAAGTTGACTGCAGCAACTAAAAACCAATAATATTCCTTATACACTATACAAATTTCATATAAATCCTATCACTACAATCTTTCTAGAAACGATTTAAAATTAATTATGGAAAATAAAGAACATTTTTAAGGAGTTTGAGTTGAAATTGGATTAAATATTTATATTCCATACTTGCCATATTTTGCTATACTATAATACTTATTAAGTTTCAAAGTTATTGTCACTGTGTTCGCTTTAATTTCCACTGTTGGTTAGTCGCGCACAAACTTCAGCAAGATCTGCGTTGAAAATAGTTCCTGGTTCGCATTTTGTTCCCGCAACTTAGGCGCACCTCGTCCGAAATGCCAATGCCAAGCCCAAATCAAAGACAAGACAGATAAATCGAAAAAGTCACTCAAATCGAGCAGCAGATCGAGTCGACTAAGCGACGACGATTCGTACGCTAAGGTGCCCCGCGATATCTGACTGGGATTTGATTGCCCGTCGAATGACACATGCGCATGCACATTTGTCAATCTGTCAATATGTCAACATATTCTCAGGCAAATTAAATCGCCTGCTCCTACTACTCCTGCTCCGCGATGAGGTAAGCCAGGCCAGTCTTTAGGCCAATTAGATTGACGCTTTAGATTTCAGATCGAAGCGTGGTATTGTATGCGATCTCATTCGGGTTAATAACAGGTTGTTTTGCCATGACTCGGGGCGATATGGTGGGTTAAATTAATCAAGCGAAATCTACTAATGTTATCAGGCTTGTAGGCAAATTGGATTCGGGTACCCCATACAAGTCTGAAATGTATTTCACAAATAAATTGTGCAACATTCAGAACATAAATTACCCTGTATTTCTCACTGTGTACATCGTGCAATAAAATTCGTTATAATAATAATAAGAAAACACAATTTACTACTCCGGCAATTGGCGCTACGTGACAGAACAACAACGTGATGTCGAGACGTCGCGACGCCGCTTGAGCAAGTTTTGTTTACCCAGACATTCGACAATAAATCCGCCAATCCGCTGAACACAATCTTTACCTATACTATTTCTAAAGTTCAGGACAACATGGCCCACTTTCGTGCAGACTCTCTCGCCAGACTCTTCTTGTCTTGGATGTCAAAGTTGATGAAAATTGCCGCAAGGCTGGCTCGCAAATCTCTTTAACTTGGCATCAACGCCATTAACGTCGTTAGGAGTCTCTTCTCTTTCTCTCCCTCTCTCTCTTTCTCTCTACACTCAGCAGAAAGTTGATTTGCCAGTTTAAGTCGTATTAGTTAAGTTGAATTCTCTCTGACAAATTTGTGCAATGATTAACGATGTTAGATTCCAATGCGAACTGGGACTCGATAATTTACAAGATTTCTCACACTGTTTAGCCAAATAAACGGCATCATTATCAGCAGAAATGCTTATGCAGGTTATTATAACACACTCAGTTGACCCATATCATATTACAACATCGTCGAAATTTAATATTATGTCAATCATTTTCGTGTGGTCGCAATTGGCCGCGCTTAAATATCTATTTAAATATATATACCACAAGAGTTCGATTTTTTTTTGCTGTCGATTTCATAAACATTTTTATGTACTGCTAAATGCTGCAGAGGAGTTTCGCTTTATGAGACAGTTCACTCGAAAATGCGTTTCAAACTAAGCCGACATCTACTTACGATGCAGCTGGAAAAATCGACGGAACGAGGGACGCCCACATCGAAAACCCAAAAAAAAGACACTGAGTCTCACACAATTTGAGTGGGGGAAAATGCGCATAAATTTTGTATTTTTTCCAATTCCAAAAACACAAATTCGTGCTGCATGCTCAGCAGTAAACGCACTTAAGAAAATTGCTACAATTTGACGGACAACAACAACAACAGTATACAATGTACAACATCGTCAAAGTACACCCAAACCGAGAGTGTTGTGCCTAATAACAGGTGTCAGTTGTCGATTGTCGCTTGTCAGTTTCTTAGCCGCCCCAAAGCTGCCCACTGTGCAGCAGCAACAACAGCTCTGCATGCATAATCCACTGTGCAACACGACAGCAGAGACGCAATGGAAAGGGTATCAAGAAGTTTAGCCGGCTTTATCAAATAACACGAAGTAGTAGCAAAAGCAGTGGAATAGGTCGGTTTGGCGAATAGGTCGATTTGGTGGAATAGGTCGATTTGGTTGAATAGATCGTTATACTTTCAATGATTTAATTGAAAATCGGAAGATTTATATAGGTTTATTAAATTGATTAGGTCGAATAGGACGAATAGGTCGATTAGGCCGAATAGGTCGTTGAGTTATTAATACGATTTGTAGATCAAATCGAGAGTTGCGGTAATAAAATATACATTTTTCACACTTCCTGCAAAAAAGCAACAGTAAATCTTTAGTAGGTCTTTGAAAATATAAACTTGCATTATTATTTTTTGCAACTTTTAGAAGTGTATTCCATTGTCGCTTGGTTTTTAGTTAGTCTATATAATCCAATATCTTGTTGCCTTATAATTTGCTGCGGTGATAAATTTGAAGTACTTAGTTTTAATGCCTTTTTGAGACATTAGTTTTGATTACAAGTCGGGTCGGTCGGTTCGTTTTGCTACAATATATGGGAAACCTATTTCCGGCATTCACAAAACGCAAAATGAGCGTTAATTATAGTAAAACTGCAGAATGGAATGTAATGAGCGAGAAAGATAGATCTACCCACATTCCCAGCGCAGTTTTAATTACCATTTGCATTGTCAGCCAAATTGAAATCAATGCAAAGCGATGACTTTGGCACAGATTCAGGCCAAGTCGTCGAAATGCTGGAGGAGATGCTGTTGTCGGCTCGCTCATTGTCTACGGTTATAGTCGATAAAACTTGAGGCGTAATTTATGTTTTGCTTTTCATAATTTTGTCCCATGGTTGCGTGCGTTTTTGCTGTTTAAATATCTTTATTTTTTATGTTTGTTTTTTAGTTTTGTGTCTCATGGTCAACTGCAAGTGCCGACAATCATTTCCATAGCTCATTAATCTCATTAAATTCGCACCCCGTTGACCAAATGAACAACTTTATCGCGGATGCTGAAACGCCTACAGAAAAATGGAATACCATAATATAGTAAACAGATTGTGGAGTTAAAAATTGATATTTTTACAGGGACAGAAAGGCTTTAGGTTAAAATTTTCAGTTAACTTTTTTTGCCCGCTCAAAGATATCAATTTCCTTCAACTTTTGCTTTTCTGGGTCACAGTCCATTGGGCTGCAATATCAAGTTATCTCAAGCCGAGCAGGACAAGCTCTATTGGCACTTGAAGTGGGCGGAACAAATTGTTGTTGCGCTTAATACTTTTTACAGGCTGTTAAATAATGATTTTCACTCGAAACTAAAAGCGAATTTAATAAAAAAATGCTGTAAATATTTTTGTAACCTTAAAAGCAGTAAAACACTGCAAAAATATTAATGGAAATTGCGAATATGTGTATTTAAATATTTCAAGTATATTATAACAGCAATTAATCATTAATAGCAGCTTGCTATAAATCGATTATTAATTTCTGGAACGCTTTTCACAATGTATAGATGGGATTGATGGATGTTTCTGCAAGACAGTTACACTGGGTCCAAATCGCTGCCAACCGGTCTACCCACTTGCGTACAATCATGTTGCGTATACGTATTATTTTATGGTAGTCGCTACCCTAATCGAAAAAAGTACAATTTCTCATGGTAGCATATATGGTAAATGGCAATTAGGGATTGTGAAACAAGCAGGGGGAGAAAAGCTTCCGGAAAAAATAAATTTTACGACTTATGGCCAAACCAAAATAAACAACAAACAATACGAAATTACAAATCTAAATACAAAACAAAAATGAGAAACAGTCTTAAGAGCAACAAAATTTGTTTTCTTAATGCATTTATCGACACGCAAACCAGAGAGAAAAGTAGCAAAAAAAAATATGGATAGCTGGGGAGATATAGAGGGCAGAGGGTCAACAAATGCTGACCAAGGAACATTCAGAATAATAATAACAATATTTAATAATAACGCCTGACATCATCTGCTGACATCACAAGCTGGTTTCATTCTCTTCTCAATCATCTCGCTGCTCGTGTTGTCTCTCATTACAAATGCAGTTAGCGAATTTCGAAATTCCAAACAGGCTGCTTAGAAACCAGAAATCTTATTTTCAAATTGAATTTAAGCGATTTTGTCGTGCAACTAATTAATAAATCAGCCAAGTTAAGAGCAACCAGACAGACGGTCGACAAGAAACAACACAGCAAATAAATTGTCAACTTGTCGACCCAAGTGGGGGAAAACAAATTAAATAAGTGTGTACATAATCGACTAAAACAACAGGGAAAGCTGCTATGGGGTATAGAGCGCAAGCAGATACCCTCTAAGCCAGATTAGATAAGATAAACTAATGAACTTGCGCCTAGACCATGTATATTTATACTACAAATTTAATTAAAGTTAATTAGCACAATATACCCCATATGGTACTCCAACGATTACAGGGTATGCATGACCAAATGTGGGTGGACAGTTTTACAAACAAGCTGCAACTGTGCTCGACGTGCAGACTGAAACAGAAACCGGAACCCACAAAGAGATACCCAATCCCCCGCAGCAGACCCAGCGTAAACTGAAGAAAGTCAGATCTCAACTCTCTTGGCACTCGGTGGGCGTTGACAGCTAATGGCTTGATAAAGAGCCCATAATCATCACTGATTGCGGCATTCAATATGCAAATCAGTGAAATCTTAACGCCACTTGACCTCTGACACAGTTTTATCAGTTCATTAGCAGGCAATGTAAATGAAAATTCTATTTAAAAATGCAGACAGGCAGACATTATCGATTAGAGGGTGTATCTGCATAGATATAAAGTCTAGCAGATGCTGTATACGGTAGTCAATGACACCGTCACATTAAAAAAAAAATAAACTCTTAAAAACAACTCCCAAAAAGCAAATAGCACAAAGCAAAACACATTTAGGAGTGGCCATAGATCAATCAAGTGTTAATCATGTAGTTTGACTGGGCAAACCAAATGTTGTTAAGCACACTATATGCAAAAAAAACCACACAGGTTGAAAGTGTCAAAACAACGCAAAGCAAAGATGCGATGTATAAATAAAATACTTCCAAAACTTGATAAGCATTTAAGTAAAAAAGAACTATCAAAACCTTTTATGTAACTGCATTGCAGTAGGAATTTGCGTAGAAGAACTCTATGCAGTACAAATTCAAGCAACACCAGTTTTTTTTCCTTATCGGCACTGTAATTCCCAACGAGTTCTAGCAGCGTGAAGATGTACGCCGTCTGTGTTGATGCTGATGATTGGCGAGAATAAATGTTAGTTTAAATAAATTAAATATTAAATAGAAATACAAATTCGTTTTAGTTTTTTTTACTACTCTAAACTTTCATACCCGAAACAACACACCCTCTAAGAACACAGTCCAAGCCAAACATACAAACATAGCAAAGATTAGATAAATCTAAGTAAATTTGACAGCTTTTTAGTTGTTTTTCTAGCTAAATTCTAGCGACGGTAACTTCAAAGACTTTGTGGCCAAATTGCGCATTGACCAGGCACAAATCAAGTTGAGATACGCAAAAAATTCAAAGCAAAAACTATTTGTATTGTGTACGAAAAGATACAAAAGGAAAACGACAGCGAAACAATGCGAAAAACGAAGAGAAAAAATGTAATGACAGCATAAAAAAGAGCGCGACAGCGTGTCATACGATATACGAGCTACAAGATACATATGTATGTGTGTAGCAGCCACACACAGATACTAACTGAAATGCGTGTGAAAAGCCACGGCTTTCCACGCTGATAAATCAATTTCAATTCAACTGCAACAGATGCCGGCCGGCTCAAGATAAAAAAGAAATGCATTTTTATATGACTTAATTGCGTATTTAGAAAGCGAATATAGAAGATTGTATACTCTAACTGGCTTAGAAGAGATTACAGAAAGAATGTACTCTAACTTGCGCAACTTAAGTAAATAGCGGGCTAAAACAATTCGCTCATCGTATAACTTTCAAGCCGTCAGATAAAAATCACTTTTCCAGTGCGTAACTAAATTAGCTCACATACCTCACTTACATAGCATATCAGATGGGGAAGAGAGCGAGAGAGAGAGTGTCATGAGCATAAAAAGTGTTAACTGCATTTTTATTGTTTGGCTTAGCGGCTGTTTTGGGGCCATCAGCAGCAGGAAAACAGGCAAGACGTGCCGAATGCCGCTAAAATGGTTGACGACACTCTCTGCTTCTCTCACCTATCACTACTTACCTTTCTCTACCTCTGTCTCTGTCTCTTACTTCCTATGTCTGAGCCGAGTATTGCATAAAACTTAAAAGCCGCTTTGAGAGACAACTTAACCCGCCTCAGGCTATCAATTCGGCCGCAAAAAGAATGTCAAAGTTGAGTCGGAAAAGTGAATAAATTGCATGAAAATTCACGTAAGCAAACGGAAATATGATAAGGTTGACTTGAGACTGAATTTACTTTTCTATCCTTGACAAATTTCTCGAGAAACTCACTTGTAAACACCATATGGTATGGTATAACAAACTTAGCTATTTACATTTCTGCAAACTGAACCTTATATGATATAGTATTCCATTCGCGAAACTCCCGCTTCACTTTGGGCCCCAATTAGTATTATAATTATGGAATTTGCATTATTTCCATTCTGACATTGAGCACCGGAAAAACGTGACCAGTATTTTGGTCGAGTGGCACCGACAAGTAAGCATAAGATTTACATACATACAGTCTTATATAGACTGCAGAATGGCTTATATGACCGCCGAGTATCTATTCGTCTCTCGGGGACCCATAAAAGTGCACACAATCGTGCAGAGAACTGACAACCATGACAACTTTCTGATAAGCATTCGTGATTTACTTAGGACTTACATAGATATTTCTGCATATAACTCTTGGGGTTGTTTGTGCTATGACTAAGCTATTATTTTTAACTATGTGCACTAGTTGGGCAAAAGGCTGTGTGTACTCGGTTGAAGGAGATATCATTAGGGAATGATGTTAGGAAAATACTGAATTTACTGTTGCAAAAAAACTTCAGTCATTAAATATGTAGTAATACCATAGATCATGCAAATTACAGTGCGAGATCAGATTTTAGATTCTCTTTGAGGGTCTGCTAAATTTTTTTTAGCCAATGGATTTATAGAGATTGAATTTATTTTTTTATAGCTGCATTAACAGCCCAGTTGATATTGTTATGTCTGTCTGTCCGTTTACCTGTCTGTCTGTCTATCTACCTGTCTGTCTGTCCATCTGTATAAGTGCCTAGATCTCTGGGAATATAACCCCTAGAGACACTAAATTTGCAGACAATACTTATATGTATAGCAGTTTCTCAAGATTTATTTTAAAATTCGCCCACGCCTCTTTTCACCTCTTAGATTAAGAATAACCTAAGTGCAAGCGTAATTTAGTAACTAGAATGTTAATTTTGGGCATGTACCCCACAAGTAATATTTGCGACTTGTTCGCGATGGATTAATAATAATATATGATATTTATGCATTAGAAAAATACAGGCCTATACAGTCGAACGTGGACTTTAGCCGTACTAATTTGTTTTCCGACTATAAAACAAAAGTAGTTATGTTGTTTAATGAGATATAATTTAAAAAAACACAGAATACTCTTGAAATTCTATTTTTATAAATACCATGGGTAATATTATTATATATTATTTTCTCGTATTTTTTTTGTTTTGTTCTCTTTTCAAACCAAAATACAGATGTAATTCAATTAACTACCCGATTATGTCAGCCCTCGCTCTGTCGGAAACTGTAGGGAATTATTCTATTACTATTCTAGTCATTCTATTTGCAACTCGTGGTCGAGGTTCGTTACGCTTAGCTTGGCCTGATCTACATATAGTAAACACGGGGAGCTACGAAGTCGGTAGTCGAAAATCCCGAATTGTACATAAACCAAACAGGGTCCACTTCTTGCTATTTGCTACTGCTGTTGGCCCCAGTTCATTGACATTTTGGGCCAAGCTTTTGTTTTTGTTTGTTAACTTTCCGCCCAGCTGGCTATAATTCGGTGCCAGTGTGCGTGTGTGTGTGTGTGTGTATCTCAGCTCACTGTCATTTGTTGCTCTAACTGTTTTGCATTGTTTTATGGTCAGAAATCGCTCTTTTCGTGCCTGCTTTGTACATGGGAAACAACAGCAGCAACACCAACAACGCCAACAACAACAACGTGCAACAGTTTACATTTAATAGGGGCTTGGGGCGTTAAGGTTGGCGGCTTCGAGTGGGGTAACCCACCTCCCCGCCGTTGCCCCGGGGGTCGGTTTAGAAGTTGCAACTGCTGCTGCGCAACGTTTACCGTTGCCCGTTTAATGTCACACGCTATTTGTGGAACTGTTAATGTGTATAAACATATGTGCGCACACACACGCACACACGCACACGTACACTGGGAGAACAAATGGTGTTGATTTTATGTGCTCCACATAATGTGATCGTAATTAGCTTTTGGGCGATTTGTCGTGGAGCATCGCTTCACGTTTTAGACCAGGTTCAGCCACAGTTGTTGCTCGTGCTTGTCGTGGTTAACAGTTATGCATATAAAGTGAGAGAATGCCAAGCAAGAAACGGAGCATTTGTTCTGAGAACTGGCGTAGCTGGAGTATTCATTGGGATTCGAGTGAACTAGTTCAGTGAGGTGTTCTATGGGTCGACATTTTACTGTTGTAAATACATTAAAGGTTTTTTCCTTAAGCAAAAGTAGGTTCTATTTTATAGTTCTTACAATTTGCTTGGAACTAGTGTATTGTGGTTGGAGCTAGTTCAATGAGCTGTTATATGCTACTAATATATCAAGAGAAGCTTTGTTCTTTTTTGGTTTTTTTTTTGTTACATTGGATAATATAATAAAATATCTAATAAAGTTAGAGACTAGCTACCTGGGCCTACGACACAATGGTTATATTTACATGGATACATTTTGGTAGCAGATGTATTAGGAGCGTATTGTTTTTAAACAATTATCTGTTTTTTATTGCGTTTTGGAACTAGTTCCGTTCCATTTTTTATAATAAATATATCAGAAGAGCTTGAAAGCTTGAAAATAAAAATTCTTTCTTTTTATTTGTCATTATTATTATGAATTTCTTATGAGTCGATATTTTTGAATACGATGAAACTAGTTCATTGAAGTGTTATATTTGTTATATTCCCATTCATTTTAAATTGGTTTACTTACAGACTTGACTTTAAAAAATTGAGTATATTTAATGTCTACAAAATAAGTTTCTGCACCTTTCAGTTTGTTCTAGAAAGAAACAATAAGCAACCGCCTGATCTATTTAATTTACGTCTAATATACGTTTATATATTGTTAAATTAAAGGTTTCTGGCTGGTCTACAGATCTTTAACTAACACTGTAAAAAATTGAATATATTATTACTTAATCAATAAAGTGACTTTTCCTCAGCTTAATCAGCCTTGAACCATGAACGAACACCCCCGAACAACAAATGCATTTTTAATTTTATTTTATCTTCTCGTTAGCAGTCAAAAAAGAAAAGGAATTTAAGATCTGTTTTGTTTTTTTGTTTTCTTCCAAGCCTGAACCGAACTGAACCGAAAACATTAATCATGCTAATGGCCCAACACTTTTTCTCTCGCTTGGAAACTACAATCCAGAAAATGAGTAACAAGAGGCCGCCCCCAAACGAGTGATGGGTGAGTGAGTCGGGCGGAAAATGGCAAAAAAAAAAAGGGAAAACCATTTTACAGGCAGCGTTTTCCACATCGGCGCACAAAAATTAGCAAAGAGATCAGGCCAATATTGTGCTGCAAGAGCCGAAAGACACGTAAGCGTCTATAGCCAATATAAGACAATAAAACAGACGAGGGGGAGGGCTCGGAGAAAAAACTGGCCAAAAATGCAAATCTCGTAGCGCGAGATTTCTCGTCAAGGGAGCGTGGTGGAGAGAGGCAGAGAAGGGGGAAGGAGGGGATGCCAGCTGAAAATGCTCGACATGCAAAAGTTGAAAGTAAAAGGAAAGCATTTTAGTTTTTCCCCCTCACACAAGCCAGGCGACTTTCCCAGTGAGTGCCGGACAAAATCGGCAATCGGCTGCCGTTTCTGGAGAGGCATCCGAAGCGGGAAAAACTGCAGGCCAAGCCGACTGGTTTGACTCTTTGCCGCCTGGCTGCGTGGGTGTGTCTGCTGTTCGTGGATAGCGGGGTATAAGTGGGGTATATGCACAGAGAGACAATAGCCAAATGGCTAAAAGCAGCGGCATTTTGACGGGCTCCACATGGCCAAAGAAACCCAGGCGAAGACTGACTCCCTCTGCAGCGCATACACTGCACAAAACAGCTACAGTTTTGATTTATTTTAGGCATTTAAATAGCCACAAATAATTGGGTTATAAAAATTGTTTTAAGTGCCTTTTTAATGGGTATTTAAAAGGAAATAAATTATTACTGATCGAGCATGAAGACTACAAGTTGCCCAAAAGCTTTTCAATTAAATGCGCTGCACGCTGCTTCTGTACCTTAAGAAATACGCCTTGAAAACCGTATTAAGCTAGAGGGAAAATAAAGCTTGAAAATAGCCGAAAATTCAACTTAAAGCTACCCTGGTTTTGAACACATAAATATATGCAGTTTATGGACTTGTAGATACATATTTTAAATTTCTTTAAATTCTTTTTTACAGGCAAAGATTGTATTATCTAGCTTGAAAAAGTCTACTAAAGTGTGCATTTACTTAAGGTTCACTTTAGCCAAGCTACACTGTGTCTGTTTGCAAATTTTATTGAGGTCAACTCGGTCTGGAATCGAGGCAGGGCTGCTGTGACTCATGACAGGCCAAGGCATTGATACAGTTTCAGTTGTTCGTTATATACCACAAAATTAAATGATGCATGAGTTGTAGAGGGAGAGGGAGAGGGAGAGAGAGAGGGAAGCTATTGCAGCATGCTCAGTTTAATGAGAACAAACGACAGTGTTTTGCCATAAGGAAATCGCAATTTATTGCTAAACTTTCCATCTTTCTCAATCTCTTCCTCCGCTTTAGCTAATTAGACCAAGGAAATCATATCAATTAATGGTAATAAGACAATTCTTTTAGCACTAAATGAAAGTGGAAAGCGCCAAGCAGGGGAAAAGAGAGATAGAGAGACAGGGGGATATGAGCTCTCTCAAAGTTGCACAGCGCGTTTCCTTTCACAGAAAGAAAGAAAGAAAAACCAGCGACAACTTTTCCAAGTCAAACGACACGATCAGCTCAAGTTGCAAATCAAGGAAAGAGAATGCAGTGAGAAGACAAGAGGGAAAAATAAAGAAAATAAGGGGAACTGAGAGCGAAAATGCGAGAATCTGCGGCGAATTCATGCGGTCTCGTCGTGTGTCGCCTCAATGTGTTATTAAAGACTTCGCTGCGCATGATAAGTAACGCCCCGTAAATTGACGAGGGGAGTGACCGGGTGTTGTGGGGAGGGGGGAGGAGAGTAGTTGGTAGAGTTGACTAAACGAAACGCTCATTAAGTACAAATTTACGAAAAATAATTACATGATGTCAGCCAAAATCATGTCATGTCTAATTGGGGCGGTTTCAGCGGGTACCCCAAGTGTTTGCGATAAGGCACTACCGTGTACGATATATAACACCGGCGGATATGAGCAGCTTTATAGGGTATTTTATATAAAACTCCATATTTTGTGAATGTGAGAGTTGTTGGCAAATAATTATGTGCATATATCAAATATGCTCATTAGCATCAAATTTGGAATAAGGACTAATATTTATCATAGACAGTTAGAATTGTTTTCAAATGTTGCCTGCCACGCCCACTGCCCATACAAATCGATAATTGGCGTTTATTAAATAAAGTATTTAAGTCTTCTACTTGCTACTAAGGCATACTTATAGATAAATGCTTTAAGAACTTTAGCCATAAATTTCAATACAATCGGCCCAAAAATATAGTATTTATTAAACTTTTTACAAAGTTCTGAACAGCGCTTATAAGCCACTTATTTATGATTTTCAATTTACTGAAGCTTTTTTAAATAATTTTTACGATTTTTTATGAAACTGCAAGAATTTTTCGACCTAAGGTCGTTAAAAGAAAATGTACCTAGACATTCCCCAAGAAATTCCTCAAAAACACAATCTTCATTAATTAATTCAATTATGATTCCCAAGAGCCACAAAGTTTTCTTTGCTAATTGCTTAATTAATCAATTTAAATAATGTCTATAAAGCTGTGCATAAATATATATTCATTTATTGTGATTCTACTTGGTTTTCACTCAAGGATAAGCGTAAATATCGCTGACGGTGCCAACAACTGAGAGCTGAGTAGAGATTGTCAACTTGGATCAATTTTCTAGTTTTGTTTGTGGCTTTGTCGCAGGCGGTTAGAAAGTCGTGCGACTAATATCGTAAGAAATAAGAAAAAGATGAATGGACAGACGGACAGACAGACAGGCGGACAGACGGACAAGCACTTTCCCAAAGAGTAAAAGACCCACACGCGCAGATGGCGGTCATTAGAAGCGCGTTGCGCAAAAAGTAGAACAAAACCAGAGGAAATCTTGAGACGACGATGCTGCTGCGCAGCTTGAATTTCTTTCTACAAAACGAACGGTAAAGAGAGGGGAGAGCTGAGCAGTTAGCGGGGGGGTGGCAACTACCGGCATTTACAAGTTACTTTCGTTGTGCGCCAGACAACGCGTCGTATGCGCAATGTGCATTTTGATGAGGCACAACTCTTTCCATCTTGTTTTTTTTTGCATTCATATGGGCCAAAACAATTACAACTGCAAATTAAGTTGTGTGTAGCATAGTGTACACGCCTGCTGTCTTGTGCGGGCGGTGGGCGTGGCACTGTTGAGCTAGGCAATTATGTCCGGCAGTGATGTAGAAAAAAGTGAGCTGGACCAGCCCGACCAAACGACCATCTGCATATGCATGCAGCAGCGGCACAGTGTGTGTGTATGTGTGTGTGAGTGAGGGTGTGTGTGTGTATGTTGCTTGAGAAAATGTTGTGTAGGAAAACTCATACCCAACATGATTGCAGGCAGCGCGCTGCAAATGTTTTCTGCTCCAAAAAGCGCAAAATGTCTGGAAAAGCCTGCGGGTTTTTCACATCTCTCTCGCTCTCGCTCTTGTTTCTTTTTTCTTTTTCGAAATGCCAATGAAAGGGAAAATGATATGCAAAAACTTTAACCAAAAACAAAAAAAAAGAATAGCAACATTTTTGCGTGCAATTTTCACATTATTCGAATCGTCATCTGGTTTCACCTTGAACTTTCGTTGCCGCAGCTCAACGCAATCGAAATGCGACTCGCGCAATTGTTTTGCCTTTGAGCTACGTCTTGTTACTATTGTTGTTGTTGTTGTTTTGCATTAATTATTGGAGCTTACGCAACAGCTACAGGCAACAAGAGGAACTACAAAAACAGCAACATCGACAAGTTTCGTTCGCCCAAGCAAATTAGAAAATTGTTCGCCTCTAATTGCCGACGATGCTGACTGACGACGAGGCGAAAATTGCATGCGCAAAAATAAAAAGTTTTGTTGAGGATAATAAGCGGCAGCAGATCAGTTAGCTCGAGGCGTGTAACGGTACCAGACAAAAGTCAAAGGTTAATGTTAAGGTTAAATTGAAGAGAAAAGAAATTCAAATTGACGCACGGCTTTGTAATGTCAAATTTCGTTGAAACTTCAGAGATTCAGCACATTAAAGACAAAGAAGTTTCTGTGCAACATATGATACGAATAAAATTCAAGTTTAACTCAATATTAATAAATATT
This sequence comes from Zaprionus inermis, assembly GCA_018151445.1. NCBI lineage: Eukaryota > Metazoa > Arthropoda > Insecta > Diptera > Drosophilidae > Zaprionus > Zaprionus inermis. The sequence goes on along the minus strand of JAECXD010000869.1, from coordinate 857,457 downwards.
TATTTAAATTATTAAGCAGGTATATTTCATATCAGTTAAGCAAATACAACAGTTGCCCTAATGTTTTTATGAATTTTTATAAACATGATTAGAAGGAAATATTAATATATTTATTAAATTTAAGCCATCTTTTGCTGCTAGGTGTCTATATTAAATATTAGACAGAGAGAAAGAGAGAGATAGTGATACAGTGAGAAAAATTTGAAAACCTCAAATTAATACGATCTTTAAAAATGTTTCTTCAAACTGAAGCTATACAAAACCAAGTAAAATGTGATCCTATACAAGTCACTCAGTTCGGCATGAGAATCACTGAGAATGACGCAGTTATCCAGCAAATTGACCATGAGAAACTCTGAGAATCATTGAAGAATGGTGAAATTAGTCACTAAAATCACATTATACGCAATTCGTCATGAGAATCAAATAGAAAGGTTCAAAGATAAGTCAAACTCACCATGAGAATCACTGAGAAAAGGACACGTGTAAGGAAATTCTCCAGAATTCGGATAATCACTGAAATACCTGAATTTTTTCCCTCAATTTACCAAATCTGAGAAAAGTGTAGTTATCAACTAAATTAACAAGGAAAATCACTGAAAAGGTGCAGTTATCAACCATTTTCACCATGATAATCACTGAGAACATCGCATCTGTGAAGGATATCCACTGGAATCCTAAGAATCACTGGGAAAGTTGCATTTAACAACTAAATTTACTACGATTGAGAAGAGAGAGAGACACAGCTATCAGCGCAACGTGTCATGAGAATCACTGAGAAAGGCGCAGTTAAAAACGTAACTCGTTCAATCTTTGGAAATATAATGAATTAATGCAGCGCGAATAAACAAGATAACATAATGAATGAATGGCAAAAACATATTCAACACATGCGACACAACATGAACTCGAACTCATTCACTCGAATCATTCATGAATAATGGGCATACTGCCAAAAGGGTTCACACACAGACAGCAGCAGCAGCTTTTAACCCGCAGATAAAACAAGGAGGAATGGCAAAGTAGACACAAAAGGGGCGCACGAGGGTTAAGTTGGGTTTGTTTTTTTTTTTCACTCACTTTTTCGCTGCGCTCGTAATTCGCTGGGAATTTGGGGGAGCTGGCGCTGAAAAACGATGGCGATGCAGAGTGCGGTGTCAATGGCGATGGTGTCTGTGACTGTGACTGCGACTGTGACTGCGACAGCAGCGTTGACTGCGACTGCGACAGCATGCGCTGATGATGTAGCGACGACAGCGTTGGCGTTGACATCGACAGCGATGTTGGGGTCATGATTAAATGCCGCATGTTGTTGTTGTTTTTTGTTTTATTTATTTGTTGTTATTGTTGTTGATGTTTTTTGTGTTTTCATTCGAACAATATACTAATTTTCCACTCTCTTTATTTGAAATTTCCACCACAGCCCAGACACAGTTACATTGTTTGCTTTATTTGTTATTGTTGTAGTTTCTGTTGTTGCTTTGCCTTTCATTTGTTGTAAATGTCAATCGCCTTTGTGGCGGCTAAACATTTTGCACGTCGCCACTATAAAAAAACCGCTGATTACGTTGAGAACAGGTGCACATAGGGGTTAAATAGGGGAAGCGCCTCGGCTACAGCTGTTGCCGCTTTCAGGCGGCAATGGGCCAAATGGGTTACGTTCCAATTAACGCAAATAATAATAAACAGAAAATATTAGAGAGCAATTTTGAATCATCTATGTCTCTCTTTCTCTTTTTCATACTCGTTTTAAAGGCTGCTCTTCTCTTGCTTGATTGTGTCTCTAAAATTGTGTCGCCTGTTGCGATACTTTCGTTATTAGCGACTATCGAGCTTTTGTTCTTATTAGAGACTATCGATAATTATTTATTATAATTTTTTTCTCTTGCCTTTATTTTTGACGCACTCCTCTTTCAAATTCTTTTCATATTTTTCTGCTCGTTATTCGTGACTATCGATCAATTTTTGATTACGATATTGTATGTTTTATCACCTGGCTTACTATTTACTTTCCTGAATTTTTCTATAATTTAATTTTCAATAGTATCGACCTCTTTTATATTTTATATTAAACAATTATTACAATTTGCAGAAATATCAATACTATCGATATTAGTAACTATCGATTCTTTTTATTTGATTGCCTTTTTTAGGGACCATCAATTTTGATAGCAGCGTTATTTGTTGATCTACTTTTTACATAACCCAGCTAATTATAGTTTCATATTGCAATAGTTCGTTTTAAGTAACTATCGACCTTATTTTGATACTCATACTATCGATTATTTTTATTTTATTGCCTTTACAAATTGTTTTCGTTCCAATTTCGACAGTAACTTTATTATACGATCTAAGTTCTTTTATATATATTTACTATTTATATTTCGCTTTTTGTTATTAATAACTATCGATTATTAACTACTGATTATTTATATTTTACTGCCTTTTGCTCCATTTTCGATAGTAGCATTATTTATTATTGTTTATTAAACATTTTTTCAACTATTTGCTTAATATTCATATTTTTTTATTTGTATTTAATATTTCCTTTTTTTTTATTGTCTTATTCAATGAGTTCTCTCTCTATACAATATATTCTTATTTGTTTTTATTTCCTTCCTTATGGCACACTACACTTTGCATAGTTAAGTTCGATTTACTCTCTCTGCGACGCTCTACGCTTTTTATTTGCTTCCTTATCTTAGTTATCATCGAGTCGGCTACCCTTTTTTTACCTCGTGTCTCTCTCTCTCCCGTTTCTTTTCTATCTAAGGTGTACGCTGTTATCAGACTTAGACTTTGAGGTCTTGTTTTGTTTTGTTTTGTTTTCCTCTTTCCGATTTTTGCAAGGGAAATAAAGCGAAATTGAATTAATTTTGCAATGACATTTTGCAGCCGACGTCGTCACCTTTTGTCATCGTTTTTATATCTTTGTATTCGTTTCCCCGTTTTCTTTCGGCTCATTTGCAATTCCCTTTTTGCTGTTTTTCATTATCTGGAGACTATGTATTATTTTTGGCACGCTGAGCATATCAGCGGCATGATAACAACGCGTCGTAACAGAACATTAAAAAGTCGTAAAATTAGTTCGATAAATAACGTATACGACACGGCGGCAAAGCGTAAAAGTTATGACATTTTGGCAGAGAGAGAGGGAAAAATAAATAAAACAAGTTTTTAATTGCAAATTGTTTAATTCGCCATTTGATTTGGTTGTAGATCATTATAAGGTTTTCAGGGTTTTTTATACCCTAAGATATATTTCCATAAAACTAAACTTTCTGCACTTGACTATTATTTAATCAACATGGAAATGGACAACATCAAAATTAAATTAAACGATAAAAATTTCAGATAACGATCTGTTTGTTTAATTGCACTCTCTCTCTCTCACTCTCTTTTGTTTTGTTTTTATGTATTTTCTACACTTGTTTTTTATATCTCTCGGCCCCCAAAATGATCTAATCAACTTGTCGTTTCATTTGATTAACAAGAACAACAACAAAATCTGTTAGAGGGCAGCACAGGAAGGGGGCGGGAGGATGCGACCTCCCTGCTGCTCGTCATTAATTTTGCACTCAGATTATATAACGTCATTTTGGGGCATTTTAACTGCGCGAGCGAAAGAGAGACACAGCAGCAGAGACGCGCCGCTAATTACATATTTGTGAGCGCAGCAACAGTAGTAGCAGCAGCAGCAGTAGCAGCGCAGTAGCGCAGCAGCCGTCAGCGTCAGCGACCGAATTACACGCACCGAATATGTCCGAAGGCCACGCTGCGCTGACAAAACACAGTTTGATGTGTGCGTTTTATTTGGGCAGACAAATAACGAGTAAGTAAAGCGGGTCGCTTATACATAAATCTAACAAATTTTCATTTAACAAATTCTATTACCATTTTTCATATTTTTGTATTTTCTTTTCTATTTTACACTGCGCAGCCCGCTGCACTCGAACATTGCAAAATGCAAAATTGCACGCGAAAAATTGCAAAAAACCGAAGAGCACGGTGGGTGGGTGCGGGGCAACGGCTACGGCGACGGCGACTACAATGAGCGGCGACGACGACGACGACAACAGCGCGGCGAGAAATGCGCGCACCAAGTGGGGAATACAAATTGTAACTAACACGGCGCAGCGGCTGGCAGACTGCGCAAAGCCTACGGCGCAGCGAGCGCGTCGAGAGCACAAAGTGAGGCGAGAGTGTGGCGAAGGTAAAAGCAACAACAAACGATAGCAGCGGCAGCAGCAGCCCGAACCACAACAAACACACAGACGCACACACGAATACAGAACACTACAAGCAGCGCGCAGAAACCTTTTTCGATGGCGACTCTCAGAGAGCGGCGAGGTAAGTCGAGGCGAGGCGAGCCGAGCGGCGCTGAGACAAGATCGTGTCTCTCTCAAACTCAAAACGTAACTCTAACTCTCTCGCTCTGCACAGCTGATGTGCTGCTGCTGCTGCTACAGCTGTGGTGAAGTTGGTGAAAAGGTCAATTGTTTTTGCTGCTGAGAGAGAAAGTGCTGCTGCTTGCTCTCTGTCTCGCACTCTCCTTCGCTTTTGCTACTGATTTTCGGGTTGATTATTTAATAGCATTCCGCAAAATTGTTATTGGGCACCCACGCTAGCTGCGTGCATTGAACTTGACATAAAACTACAACTTACTGTTGCTATTGTTGTTGCACGTTGTTGTTGCTGCCGTGAGGCGTTGCTTTTAATTGCGTGAAATTCGAGGCGAACTAATTGTGGGTTACTCTGTGTATGATGTGCGCGCGCGCGTGTGTGTGTGGAACTTGAGTCGCAGCATGCAGAGGTGTGCTGAGGGTGTGGTGTGATCTGAGAGTGCCATGTTAATGAACTTGCTGGCACGCTCTTCATATTGTGGGGGTGGTGAAAATTAATTGCTAGCGATTGGCAACTAAATCCTTTTTTGCCTTATGTGGTTGTGAAACTGGGTCGCACAGCACGTTTGACCGCATTAGCGGGTTCCAAACTCGAATAGGCAATTAATCATCGCGGAGAAACTGTAACGTCGCCAGAGAAGGCAGAACAAAGCCACAAAGCGCATTCCCAATCGTAGTGGGTGTAAAAAAAACTTTCATTTTTTTCGGCTTTTATCTATCTTTTCCTCTCTTTCTCTGTGTTTGAAATTATTGAAACTGGATCGTGCGCTGCAGGGGACCGTCATAAATGAAAAACGTTGAATGCGATCGGGTTCATTGAAATGCAAATCGAATAGAAAAAGATAAAAAACATTGTGTTGACAGTGGGAAAAAGTTGTCAAGGCGTAAGGTATTATTTTAATCCAGAACGGGCCCCATGAACTTCTTTAATATAATTATACTAGAGTAGTCTTATATTTTCCTAATCTCAACTTATGCTACTTATAAGCAGGGATACTCACCCTGTCCATAAGCTGCTCATCGTTGCGTTTACGTCGCGCAGGCGCACGTATAATGCGACCGGCATCTGGAGCATCCATATTGTCCAGATTTTTGCTGTTACGTATCGTCCAGTTTCGCAAGCTTTATGAGAGCAAATTAAATACTGAACGGGAAAGAAAGACGAAATAAATAATTAATTGAGTATATTACGAAAGCTAAGCTACTTATACACTAACTTATAAAACACGTCTAACGCTGAATATCAGTCGAGACGCGCACCTTCTACGTGAGCGTACGCCGCAGCTGCTCGGTTAGCGTCTTAGCTCTCAGGTTGTTGTCATTGCTACACACATTCCACACACACACGCACATTGCTCACTTGATTTCTGTGGTTGCGAACTCAACTAAGCTGAGTTCCACAAGCGATCTTGTTACAGTTCTAATCAGTGCTGGCAATAAAAGCTGTTTTTAAGAGGAAAATATACCAAAAAAAAAGGCAAAAAAATATTTCGCATTTATATTTCATTCATTAATTTAAAAACTAGTCACTCGTAATTTTTTTTTTATTTTAATTTACTTACTTTTATAATAAAATCCCAAAGTTCCACATTTTGTGAATCGTTGTAAATGATATATATTTGCTTATATTTGGCAGTTGAAAATCAGTTGCTTAACTTTATGGCAATTTAGTATATGGAAGCAATAGTTACAGTTGAAGACGATAATTAGAGCTGCAATGGAAGAGTGGAAAGTGGGAGAATTAGTGGATTGCATTACTAAATTGAAGTATTTTAGTATTTAAATTAATTTTCAACAAGGTTTTCCCTAAGCAGCAGTCGCTTTACTCTTGCGCTTCCTCCTTCCAATTCGCTGCAGTTTTCTGAATAAAATATAAAACCGACAAGGCAACGTTTTCCCAGTGACAACAAAGGAAAACCTTGTTGAGAGAGAGTAAGAGAGCGGGGGGAGGGGGCAAGGAAAGGAAATTGAATTGATTTTGAAAGGTCGATACATTTTTAATGCATGCCACAAGGCATGTGGCAAGTGGCAAGTGCAAACTTGAAAATTGCCAAGCACTAGCATAATATATTTAAAGATTTAAGATTTCCCCAGGCAATCATAATACCTAGAAAACTCCAAGCACTTCGTATAACACACGCAGTTAGGTAATACGATAGCTCATTAGCGAAAACAACCGCAATATGTTCCTAACAACGTCGTGCGCTTGGCATACGCAATACTCTAAAAATTTAAAATTCTTGCCTGTCGAGCTTACACTGTGCAACACAACTGCGATTAGCATGCAGACGGCATAGAGAAACGTTGAAAAAGAAAGACACGAAAAAGGAAACCCGACGCGTCGCGACGTCACGCAGCAACAAAGATGGAGAGAACGAGATATGTTTCGATGAACGTCTTTATAGCAGATATAGCTGATCGTATGATTCACGTTCCACACTGATCGCGACTTTTCTAACCTCGCTTTCAAACGTTGCGCTTCGAAGAAAACTTCCAAGTGTGATAACAGCAAATCGCTTATCAAAGTCGAAGAGCAGAGAGAGAGAGAGAGAGCGAGAGAGAAGAAGAAACTAGGAAATAGTGTTAATTAATGCCACAACAACAACAACAACACAATGTGACCAAGTCACAAAAACGAATCTAAAACAGTGTGTCTGTGTGTGTGTGTTTGTGGGGCTGAGAAGCGTGGAAAAGCGCGCTGGAAAAGCTTCAACACAAAGCCAAGACAAGCAACTTTTTTTTTCGTATATTTTTTTTGCTGTTGCTTTTGTTGTTTTGTTTCTGCGTTGTTTTTGTTTCGCCGATTGCAGAATTTTCTTTGCATAACTCGCTGCAGATGCCGGGCAGAGTTGCAGTTGTGAAATTGAATTGCAGATGAGCAGGGCAACCCCGCAGGGCAACCCTCTTTGTATGGAGGTGTGAAAAACCCATTTGCGATTGCATAAATAACCGACTGCAGTTAAATGATAACAAAGGCCACAAAATGTTGTCTTTACTACGCTACGTTTAAGCCTTAAATAGGCGTATTTAAAAAGAGTTTTGCAAGACAATTAAATACTGAAATAAATATACAATAGCTCAATATACCAAACGATTAAATACTGCATTAAAATATACTATATTAAATGTTCAAGTGTAGTTCATACCATAAAGACCCTATAGCACAAGGAAAATACTAAATACTCAAATAATATGTGTGCAGAATAATACCATATATTATTGTTGTATATTCCTCTGTACCATTTTTAAGCGTAGCACTTATAATAATTCATAAAAAAATAATTTTTTTTTTAAGTTTATAAAAACTATTTAAACTAAAATAAATACGTACAAAACAACTTAAGATTGTGTAAAATATACCTAATATACCATATTTCGATGTAGTTTAAAAAAAATACCGATCCTATAAAAATCATATAATACTAATTTTTAAATACTAAGCCCTGAATATTAAAATATACTTAATATTCCATTTTTTAAAAACTGCTTTTCCTATAACATCGTATAAAACTAATTTATAAATACTAAATATTAAATTATACATAATACACCACATTTAAATTTAGTTTTAAGAAAATATAAAAATATAATACTAATTATTAACTACTAAATATTAAAATATACTTAATATGCCACATTTTAATGCAAATAAAGAAATATATAAAAACAAAAATACTGAACCTATAAAAAATTATATGATACTAAATATTATTCTTATATAAATGTTGGATCAGCTAAAATTGCTTTTTCTTTCCAAATTTAATAATTAAATTAACCAATAATTAAATACTAAGTAAATCTTTAATTAATTTAAATCTAAGTAATATTTAAATTTTAAATAAATTGTTGTATGTTTAATATCTTAGAGTCGATTCGACTGATCGATTGATCTTAAATAAATAAAAAAAATAATATCTATAAATTTCTGAATACAATTTAATATTATAGAAACACATGATATCATACTAAATAAAAAATACCGCATGTTATCATCTAGAAAGCATTATACTTAATCTAGTAAGGATCTCTATCAAATTGGTATCTTTCACTTTATCAATTAACTTTTTCCACGAAAGTCATTTATAGAGCTACAGTAACAGCAAAAGATCTCTTGCCCTAGTCTTATCGAACCCATATATCATATTCAACTGCAAATAGAGATAACAGCGTGGCGCATTTAACGATGTAACATGTGTCGATAATTGTGCGATTACCTCAGCTCAATTAGTGCTGTCAAATCTCTCTCTATAAGCAACGATCCCATAATGATCCTCCAAATTTTACTACGATAATTAAAATCTTTCTCAATTTTAGACGCGTTTTTCTTCTTTTTTTGGGGTCACTTTGCCGATGAAGACATTGAGTAAGCATGTGTAGTCAGTCATTAGTTGGATGAACCTATTAAGATGAGCGTGTCTGTGACGAGTATTGCATCTTGCAGCACTCTCTCTCTCTCTCTATCTCTGTCTCTGTCTCGTGGAACACGTGCCTCGTTGCGCCTCACTTGGGAGTGAGAAATGGGCAGGGTTGCCAAAGTTCAAGCGCCTTTTCTTTAGTGCGACCCACTAAAAAAAATAACAACAACGAAAGAACAGCAAAAACGACACGTCTACTACAAAAGACCGAGCTGGGGCCCAGGCCCCAGAAATTTGGGTCAATTGAGTCGAAGAAGCAAAAATACAAAAATGAAAAATGTGAAAAAGCAAAAAAAAACTTGTTCTCAAAGCGCGCTGACAATAATAACCGCAAAATACATGAGCAGCCTCAAGTCGAACAGGCAAGACAATCATAATAAAGCCCGAGAGAGATGGTCAGAGATAAAAAACAAAACAAATCTTAACTATACGAGTATTGTCTACAGCAGTAGAATAGATAGATAGGGCGAGAGGAAAAAGCAATCTATGGAAATTGCATAAGTTTGTCCATAAATCCAACTGGAAATCGAATAGTATAGCTTGCGAAAGCAAAAACTCAGTGAGGAGATATATGGCAGATAATGAAGAGAGATTTTTCTTCTCTTCGGTAGTTCTCATTTGCCAATCGATAATAATTTGTGTTTATTCTATAACATCACACTATAAGCACCTTTAAATCGGCATATCAGTTGCTTCTGTCGATAAAATGCACTGCGCCATATGCGCCTCTTCCAACTCAACAAGAGAGTTCCCCATGAGAGTTCCACGCGAGTTATTATTCTCACCGTCTCCCACTCTGTCAATATGTTTTCATTATTTATGGCCCTGCCCGATCGGCGTTACGACAGCGACAATAAAATAAGTTAAATAAATGATAATGAACCTGGTCAGCGGCAGCTGCAGCGCTACGCTTTGTTGTGCGATTGTTACCTCTTTATAGAGTTGTTACATTTATTGCTTATATCGCAGATAGGGTGGCTCGATTGCAGGGAACATTGCTCATAGCTTATGTTATATTGAAATCAAAAGTAAAAACTCGTAGGCGATAAGCGCGAAAAGCTTTTGAGTTATAGGGAAATTATAGAAATATTCAGAATGGCATCTGTCAAATATATAATATTTATATTTATTTTCTTGATGGAAATGGTATATTTGTTGCTAATAATTACACGAATTTTAAAGATATGAAAATCGATTGATAGATCTTTGATATATTGTTAGTTTATTATAATAAAAGCTTACAGAGTTTGGGTAAATATTAAAATAAATACGATATCTACATGTATATGTTTTGAAATTATTATAATATCTTGCAAGATTGGCAGAGGTTATTGAAAATAGGATATATTTTAGTTTATATATTAATTATACTTTTGAAGTTAAATTTTAATTTTGATTGTAACACATTACATTTAATTAAATTTTATTTTAATATATAATAAGAAATTATTATTATATGTAATTTTGCTTCATATATTTATTGCCCTTAAATTTTAATTTTTAGTATTTTATATTATTTTTGGATATGGTTTTACCATTAATTAATAATTAATAAATAACTAAATAAATAAATAAATAATAAATAAATAAATAAATAAATAAATAAGTAAATAAGTAAATAAGTAAATAAGTAAATAAGTAAATAAGTAAATAAGTAAATAAGTAAATAAGTAAATAAGTAAATAAGTAAATAAGTAAATAAGTAAATAAGTAAATAAGTAAATAAGTAAATAAGTAAATAAGTAAATAAGTAAATAAGTAAATAAGTAAATAAGTAAATAAGTAAATAAGTAAATAAGTAAATAAGTAAATAAGTAAATAAGTAAATAAGTAAATAAGTAAATAAGTAAATAAGTAAATAAGTAAATAAGTAAATAAGTAAATAAGTAAATAAGTAAATAAGTAAATAAAAATAAGTAAATAAGTAAATAAGTAAATAAGTAAATAAGTAAATAAGTAAATAAGTAAATAAGTAAATAAGTAAATAAATAAATAAAAAAATAAAAATATAAATAAATAAGTAAATAAATAAATAAATTCCACATTCTATAAGTATTCCAATTGTTTTTAAAGACAGACAACCTGAATACTCAACAGGGCGACACACGCAGTCTCTCAGGGGCAACAACCTATTTGTTTTTACCATAAAAACTAAACAAAAATACATAAAAATAATATGACTCGTTTTCGCAAAGACTGCAATAATTACATGCAAGGGAAGGGGGGCTAGTACGGGTTAGGGGCTAGAGCATATTCATGGATGATTTGGCAGCGACAGAGCGAGCCATAAAAATGCTAACGAAACGCAATTTTCCAGTTCTTTACGGAGACCTTTGTGACTCTTTTTGGGGCGAGAATGCAAATCGAGTTCAATGCGTAACTGTGTCAATTGTTTGCCATAATAACTTATCGATTTATGGCATGCTAATTAACACAATCGATGAACCCGATGCGATGCGATGAGGCCTAATTAAATGAAGCGAAGACTTTAGATTACACTTACTTTTCTGCCAGACGCAGCTCCCTCAACGCTTCGAGCCACACTGTAATTACTCCAGGCCAGCGAGTAGAACTAAATTACACTGTCAAACAAGATATTTATAATCCCAAGTGATTGCAATCTGCAGGCAGATATAAAAGTCAAGCAAATAAACCGGGATTGTGGTATTTATTTTCCTTTCTTTCGCGCTTTCTTATGCAGTGGAGTGTAATTAAAGAAAGGCAATAAAAAAGCGACGCCCACAACGGCAGACAAGCTGGGTGCATGGGAGTAGGGACGGCGGGTTGGGTAGGGGGAGTGGCAGGCAAATTTGAATGCCATGCAAAAATGCAATCAAAAAAACGCCTCGAAAAAAGGCGGCACGAAATGAAAGACGAAAGGCGACAAAGACAGCAGCAGCAGGAAGCGCAGAAAGAGAGGGAAAGACTGAGAGTGATAGAGAGGGAGATAGACAGAGAGAAGTGTAGCTCGGTAGCGAGTGAGAGGTAAAGGGAGGGCGGCAGAGCAAGTGCAACGTTGCACGATTTTGGCGCCTCAAGTGTTAATAAAATGTTGCAGTCAAGTTAGCGTAACACATGCGGACATTGCTTGAGGGGGGAAGGGGGTGAGGTGGGTATACAGGGCAGGGGGCGAGGTGTGTAGCAGCCTTACACTCACATTTTACGCCAACATTTGCGAATTCAATGCGCAAACGAATTGCAACCAAATGTTGCAAGATGATTGCGTTTCTTTTTCAATGATTGGGCCGCTGCAGGCAACAGCATCCAACTGCAACTGCAACACACACACACCGACACACTCATACACACTCACACACACACAGCCATCTAGCAGCGAGACAGTCGACAATCTTGGGCAGACAAACGGGCGCAGCAGCCCGAGTCCATCTACGAGTTGGAGCAGCGGAATGCCATGGAATTTGCATGATATGTTTTGCCATATGCAAATCGACATACCCCACATACACTGAGAGAAATTAACATGCATTAATAACGTGCACATTATGATTGTATCTAAATTAACTGCGTTCCTTAAAACATTCCGACTTTTTAGCAGTTTTCTCATACAATTTTTTATAATCTAAAAAAAATATTGCAAATATTTTAAAGATTTTCATGCTAGCTCCTGGAAAACTCTAAGATATTTTCGCTTTAAAAAAATTATATTATTTGCTTTTAAGCTATACGAAAATTTAATATGTATTTATTTAAAGTAAAGAAAGTCAGCTAAACCATTGAGTAAAAACAATTTAAAGTAAAATGTTGAAAAATTTTTAAGGTTAAAATTAAAGAAGAATCATAAAAAAACAAATCAAAATAAAAGCAAAATTAAGATATTTAATTTTATATTATTTAAAAATTAAACTTAATTATGTTATACTAAATTATTTCATTGTATATTATAATTATTCGAATAAAATTGAAGAAGAATAAAAAAAACTATTAAAAGCAAACAAAATATATGTCATTTTATATCAATTAAAAATTAAACTTAATTAAATTATATTATATATAATTATTATTTTATTTTATATTAAAAATTAATTTTAAATTATAAAATTAGGATTATAGTTATAAATTGTTTTTTCAAGCTATTTTCTAGTTTATTTACCGATCTTAAAGTATAGTCAATCAAAAAAGGCTAGCTGAGGTTAAGGAATCAATTGCCCTATAAGAATTCCCCTCAGTGCATGCATGCAGGTGTTAATAAGCCTCAAAAAGGTGTTACACATCGCAACTGCAAAGTGCAAAAATTTCAATACAAAAATCTACATAATTCGCTGCAGAAATGCGACGACCGACAACCGAGGAGAGTTCCCTTCGCAGACAATGAGGCTGCAAAAAATTGCAATCTATGAATCCATTTGCCGGTGTATATATCTGAGTGAGTTACGTGAAAAGTCGGAAAAGTTTCCCGGCAAGCGACTGCATAAGTGCAGGGAAAATGTTGAAATTAAATGAGCGTTAAATTCAGGCAAATCGTTGGCCGATAGCGCAGTGATATATACAATGATATAGGGTCTATTATGAGCCTTATGCATATGCTAAATAGTACCGGGAGAGGGGGAGAGTCGATTAGACCGGTTGTTTTATGTGCGGTTTCATTAGCATTATCATAGGAGCGGGTTCGTTGGCCTGCATAGAGACAAAAGCGTGTCTACGACTCGGTCTCTACATCTCTCTCTCTCCCCCTACAATCTCAGCAACTACCTGCGCATAACTCGGCTTTATCTACAAGTGACGCAGCTACTCATCGGGTAACAAAAGAAGCTGCGTATTATACTCTTTGCATGCATACACCGAAAGCAAAAGAAAACCCCTAAAAGAATAGAAAGAGGTTGACGTCATTCCTCAGTTTGTTTGCTAATTATACGCTCTTTTGATAAGGCATTGCCTCCTGCCTCCTCCTGCGAATCGCAGATAACAAACAAACAAGTGTGAAAGAAAAAAGAAATGATATGAAAACGCTAAACGATTAAGTATGTGTCATCGATCTATCGTTCGATCGAAAGTCCAATCGCTTCGAGCCGAGTAGATGGCGCGATTGTTTTATTGCTACTTTTGGTCGCCTTCTGGGCACATTATCGTCGCTTCGACTCGGCTCTCTTTGCATGTTTAGAAAGTGATAAACAGTTATCTGCTTTATTTGCGAAAGACAGAGAGAAAGAGGGAGAGGGAGAGGGAGAGCGAAAGAAAAGGAAAGAGACAGCTTAAGATAAGCGACAGTTGATAAACTTGTAGCATGGCGAAAACAAATCTATTTTCTTTTTGAACTTTTGATTAAAAACAAAAACATCACGCTCTACGCCATTATCGTAGAACCGAAGGTCGTCAAGCGCAGATACTTCAAATAAAGAGAGAGAGAGAGCGAGGGAGCAGGGGAGAAAGAGAGGGCTGGCGATAGGGTGAGTATTATGAGTTATGATCTAAGTAAAATTAAAGAACTTAACCCATGTCTTAATCCTTATCGAGTGTTCTCTAAAAGAAAACCTATGTAAAATTCGTATAACTCTTTAAAGATCATCGCTTGAAATTCCCGCTGCCGCCATGCAAATGCAATTTGCTCGGGCACATTAACAGTGGCAAGATATCAGTTTAGATTAGGTTTATAGTTATAGTCATAGAGTCGTATAGACAGAGCCGACAAAGCCCAACGGACTGTGAACATTGCCCGCATAGCATAGCTCTAAATGTAATTAATATGCGCCTCTTGGCAGCTCTATCTGAACGAATAATACTCGTAGAGTATATCTAGCGCATACTACAATATACTGTACATGCATGCATATACGATATGTACGTATCTGGTGTACATAGCGAATAAATGAAAAATGGCAACGCTACAAACGCTTCTGGTCTGCAGCCTGTGCGATTAGACGACGTGCCCACAGCGGAGCACTGCCTGCCTAGAACAGCGAGTGCAGAGGGGGGCGCAGGCGGAGGGGCGGTTGGCAGTGGGGGAGGCAGCGGCAGAGCTAGAGGCTGTCAGCTGGTCAGCTGGTCGGCTGGCTGGCTGGTCATATCAAATAACCTTCAAGTGGACAGATAGACAGACACACACACACACACGCTGGAAGCCAACCAACCGGTTAGATGCACGCTTACATACGCTCATTATACCCAGTATACAAATAGAGTAGAGGGTATTATAATAGATTAATAAATAATTGAATATATAAAGACAAATGAATAAATGGGAGGTAGATAAGAGATGGTACATATTAAGAGATGGTTCGATAGATTAAATAAATTTATAGATAAAAAGATAGATATATTATAAATATCATCCAGATGGTTACATTTAAAGATATATATAGAATTTTATTTAGATGATTGTATAGGTTAAAAGATGAATAAATAAATAGATAGATTTACCATATTATCCAGACGAATAGATAAGTTAATAGATATACATAAATATATATATTATTTTATGCAGTTGTAGATGGATAAATATAAAATAATATAAATAAATAGGTCAATAGATGGATAAATAAATAGTTACATATAGAATTTTATCAAGAAGGATAGGTTGTATTAATAAATAAATATAGAATTTTGTAAAGATGGACACATAGGTCAAAAGATGGAGAAATGACAGATAAATAAACAGATAAATATTAAATTTCATCCGAGAAATATAAAAGTTAATAGATGGATAAAAAATATATGGATGTATCATTTTATCCACATAGTAACCTATTCAAATAAAAAAAATATATATGTCATTTTATCCATGAAATATAATCCAATGAAATATAAAATTATAAGTTTAAATGAACAGGTTAGTCAGTATAAAAATACAATCAGTTTATGAACCCATGAGCTGTATAGAAACAATCTAAAACAGTAATTTTCTCTAAGATAGACTTGCCAATAGGGTATACCACAGTCGCGCATACTCAGTGCTAACTGTTGTTACGTATTACTTATACACATGTACTTATTTAGTTATATACGAGTGTAACAACAAATGCAACTGCAAACCGGCAGCGGGCAGCAGGCCAACTTGGAGGCAAGCCAAGCCAAGCCTGAACCAGCCTAGTCGAGCCAGCCCAGCCCACCTCACTTCGGTTTCGCTTCCTTCTTCTCCTTCTCGGGGCAGTCGAAGCTGCAGCAGAGCGGAAACCGAGTTGACCATACCCGCATTAGTTGGATATTTAATCTCAGGTTTCAGACCATTTTTCCGACACCTTGTAGCCCCCTCTTCCGCAACTAACACTCTTCACACCATGCGCAGCGACATTTGTCAAGTAATTATCGATAACTGTTTACGTGCTGCTGCACGTTAACAAATCGATTTAAATATACTTATAGCGTGCAACAAGTGGGCGTTGGGCGACAGGCTGGCGTCTAATTATGCCGTTATGGAGTAGAATAATATAATAAAAGTTTATGTAGAACTTAAAATACATTTTTATACAATCTTTGAAATATAAATGTAAAAGATGTAAAGCGCAGAATTTGATAATTAACGAATATACCAAGCAAATTTATATATTTATTTCCCACTGTCTCTCTCTCTCTCTTTCTAATATAAATAATATAATTTAATATAAATTTGCACCCGTTTTTTTTTTTTAATTTTATGTAGTACTAAAATACATTTTTATATATCTTTGAATAAGCAGATCTAGAAAATAAATGAAAAAACAGTAAGACGTAGAAACAAAAATAAAAAAATTATGTTTCCTTCTTACGGTTTCTCTCTCTCTCTCTTTCTCATATAAACAATATAATTTAATTTAAATTTGCATTATAATGTAAAAAACTATATTTTTTTAATCAGTTTCTTTGTTTTAAGCGAAGTATAAAAGAGACGAATCATTTGGGATATTCCTTGAATTCCAGGAATTTCCTGGTAGTTTTATGAGCAATGAGTGATCCTCTCGCTCTCTCTCACTCTCTTTCCCACTCTTTCTTTTTCCCAGTCGTACTGATGACGCACAGAAGAATGCTGCAGATGGAGTGAGACTACACTGAGCTGGGCTCAAGCTCTGCGCTTGGGAGGTCGTTGCGTATAAGTAATCTCTTTGCTTTGATGGATTGTCTGAGTACTGAGTCGCTGTGTGGGCAGACCAATACGGCATTAAATGTGCGTACACAAATATCAATTAAAACAACACTCTTGAGAAGCCAGTGAACTTTGCCAAGCTTAAGCTGCTTTGAACCGTGACAAAGCGAAGGTCATTGGCGTTTGCATTTCATGGCTTTTTGGGTCATGGCGGCAGCAAATCTCGGTTTCTGTAATTCCTCACAGCCTTCGCAGCTAGATACATATTTTACCTTCAATGGGTGCTAAAAGCATTTCCGAAATAAACGAAACGCAACGTTTTGGCTGCGTTATGTAGACATTTTGCATATTCATAGACATTTTTTCTTTTTTTTGCACAAATCGTGCCATGCTCGAGGAAATGTTTTACTAATTTCTGGAGAAGAAAAAAAGAATTACTCTTTGCGGTTAACCTCAAGCGAAAACAAATGCCGACGAGACTCATTTAGCTTGTGGTTTAGCATTATAAATAATGAAAGCACAGGTCGGGTCTAACCTCAAATTCTGAAATGTAAATACAAAGTGAACTGAGATAAATTGTGGGTTTTGCCAGACTATTTGTAGAACTATATGAGAAAATAATAAGAGAAAAGGTACAATATTTATTCTTGCTTATAAATAATTCTTTATTATAAATACGAATTCGAGCTTAACCTCAAATGCAAGTGAGTGAACCGAGAGAGGTTGTGGGTTATGCGAGTATATTTGTAGAACCATATAAAAACATAATACAAGCAAAAATACAATAATGTTGTAATGATTATGTATGTATTTATGTATGTATCTATGATTATTTAAATGCGCTGTGTTTATAAATTAAAGCTTTAGCTTATTTGAAATTAATATCGGGACAATTTCTACTTCATAGCTTGTTTATTCAACATCAATAAAGAGCAGTCGACTCAAAAAAATTAAAATTAACATAAATTTAAAATTTATATATAATTTTACAATTTTGAATTAATTTATCTAGAACACATGTTTAAAGTACACATGTGAAAGTACAGTTGTTTCACAAAGTACCCAACTTCGTTCATCAGAATTCATCTCCACGCTGTTAGAACTCGTTGGGAATTATAGTGAAAAATGATAGGAAAAAGCCGATTTAATGACAAACTTCGTGTCTTTGAGTTGCATTTGAAAGAATTCCTAATGCAGTTGCATATATTCAAAAGGCGCATAAAGCTCTCTTGGTGTAGAGCATCTTGTGCGACACGTTCTTATTTGTAAATTTGTATTCACATTAATTTTTTCTCAGTGTAACTAAGCTCTTAACAAGCTGATTGCGCTACAATTACCTACTAAAGAGGTATATTCCAAGATAAGAAAAAAGTTAAGTGAAAGCCCCAATTTGTAAAACCCAACAGCCGCATAATTAAATGTCACAGCAAGTTGAACTTTGAACTCGATTGTGAAATTGTCACTTGAAAGGGAGCTAGAGAGAGAGAGAGAGGGAGAGAGATAGAACTTTTTTTTGGATGTGTTAACCTAGTTTCCAGGCATGTGCACATGCTAAACGAAGTCTGGCGAAATGCTCTGACTGTCTCTTCGTCTGTTTCTTTTGTTTACACACGAATTTCAGCATTAACTTAAAACATATAACATGTATACATAGATCACGCTATATCAATTTGCATGTGGGGTAAGTCAGCGAAAATCGCAGAAAAAAGAAGTATAGAAGAGCAAAACAAACCCGCATCTCTTTCCGTTTGACGTATCTTCTTTTTCCAGAATTATTTTTGACAATTCGATGAACAAAACGGTAAAAGAAGAAAGCCAAGTCGAGTCGAGGAACGGCGACGGGAATGGGGTGAGCGAGGGCGAGGTGAGTCGCGTTCAGGAAGTGGGTATAAATAATGAAAGCCAACGCGATGCAGGCAAAAAACAAACTGAGTCATTAACGTGGCTCGAGTGTGCGACAAAGGAAGCTATAGCGAAACAGCTGATGAATGAGAAGATAATGGCAACAAAGACGTCACAGTGCATAATGCGCCATATAAGTCGAGAAACTTGTGCAAAAGTTAAACAAAACTTATCAGATACGAAAACAAAGAGCTTACTTTATATAGATCGCTGATCTTGACAATTAAAAATGTAATAATAATTCTGTTTAGTTTTAAGAGAACTTGACAAACTTTCAACACCTTTTTCAGGCAATTTTTCACAAGTATATCTCAATTTTCATAACGTTCTATGTGCATATTTATTTCTTTTATGTTTTGTCTGTGCTCCACCTTGACAGGAAGTGACCACCCAGGGACAAACAAAAAGTTCTACGCCCAACTGACAAGCCAAACAATCCGGCAGGCAGCCGGTGGCAGCCTGTGGGCGTTGCCAGACAGGTAGATAAAAAAAGCAACCGCAAAATACAATTCCTCGTTGACGTTGCCGCACGCAAACTGGGGATGCTCCCACCCCGGGAATATGGAAAACTTTTACAAAACTATTCAAAGAGGAAGTCTGCACAAAAGTAAGTTCCGGAAAATTCTTGTGAAAGTGTGCACGAAAATTCCAGACACTCTCAGTTAGCATACACACACTTTATATGCAATGTATCTCGCTTTATACATATATAAATTAATATCTTTTATTTGTCATATTCCATGCAAGTTTATCTGTGCCGATTCTCACGCTCCAACTGCATTTTCAGCTGCCAGTCATCGCTAGAGGGGGCAAATAGTTGCCAACTTATACGATATATGGGAATATTTTCTCACTGATTTTTTTTGCCATGCAACATTTGGCGAACAGACTTGACAAATGCACATGTTGGGGATTTATATATCGTATACATCCATGATCCATATGGCATTTGTTTATTGAAAGCAAAACGAGAAACTACGTGTAAGCTTAAACGATTTATCGTATATCAGTTTCGATCATTTTTAATCAGTTTAATGCCAAACGAAAAATGTTAATTAAAGCTCATATATGACTACTTTGTCTTTATATCTTACTAAATAACCATTTATATTTTAATTTTTGCCATATATCTTTATATTTTTAAACACATAAATCGCTGAACTTTGCCTATCTATAACATTTATTATTTTAGCACGAAAAACACAAATATATACATAGTTTATAACCAAAATGGGGACTTAGCAATTAAAGCAATTTCAATAAACAGTCCGCAGACGCAATTTAACCGCATTGCCAAAATATTTGCAAGCAATAAACAAAAACAATAAACGATAGCAAGCCAAAAGGCAATTGAGGGAAACAAACAGAATAATTGACAAATTTCAACAAATTTTTGTTCAGTTTTCGGAATGATCATTTTAAATAGGTAATCTCTGAGAGATACTGTTGATTCCACAATGACAATGGCAAATAAAGCAAGCGTAAAATGCGTAAAGTGGTTACACAGCACTATACAGTGTTGCTTAGGAAATAAATAAAAATAAATTATAATAGTCGCACTTTGGATATCTCTTACGTAGGTGCAAAATCTATAGACTTTACAGTCTCTTTGGATTTAAACCTAAAGAGACTATAGAGACTGTACCAAAAGATCTAGGCTTAAGAGTCTTAAGACATAATAAAAAGCCTACATAATAAGGGTATCTTAAGTAACTAAACTCAAACGACATATAGACCTAAGCTTAAACAAGCTATAGACCTAAACGCAAATAACTCTAAGCCTTAGACCTCAGTTAAAGCTAAAGAAACTAAGACTCAAACTCAATGCTATAAAAAATAACCTACGAGTATGCCAAGAGTCTTGTCAACCTAAAAACCAAAGTCAAAACAACCTATAGACCTAATCCAAAGACATACCCCCAAAAACTTCAAGCTTAAGACTTAAACTAAGAGAGCACGATGACTTTTAGAGAAAGAGCTTCCGATCTATGCTTACGTAAACCAAATCTAAATACATAAACCTAATCGCAAACAACCTAACGACCTAAGCCCTAAGAAACTTTATCACAGTTAGAAAATCGAATCAGGAAATAAATACCCTCAATAACTCAAATTGCTTTGCTTCTACATATGTCGATAACTTCCTCTATGCCGTATGCACTTGCAGGGTATTTATTGCTCAGGCAAGCGTCACAAATGTGAATAATTTGCCAGTTGCTCGGGGGCACACATAAAACGCAGTGAATACACTCATAGTCCGAATGTCATTTCCGACTGCAGTTGAACATGAAATGCGCACGGGGATCGACATAGGGTACTATTGTCGGGTAGGGAGGGTTACTAAGTTAGTTTCAGTATTTTGGCTTGTGGTGAGCACGTGGCTGCCAGACACGGCGCTGGCACTGGACAAACACACTCAGAACACATAAAAAACCAAACAACAAATGGGCGCGTCGCGGTGCAAAACGGGGAGCGGCTTCCCCCGAAAAATGTGTCTGCAGAGGGCTCTAAATAGCAAACAGAATTGTAGTTGTAGTTCCTGTTGTGGATATTTATGGAGTTGCATGTCAACTGTCCAGACAGACAGACAGACACTCAGTCAGGTATACTATGGCATTCCCACCCACTGTCAAAGCAGTGCACAGTGGGATTTGCTTGCTTGGAGCGTGAGTGATATGTTCAGGCTTCTGCACAGTGGGAGGCAGAGTATGGAGGGGTTGGTGCTGGATTTAACCACCAGTTTTGTTTGTTGGCTGTGTAAGTGCAGTCAGTACAGTTTTGTCGGGAAGGTGTGCCCACTCGCATAGACAAAATTTCCCAAGCTCAGCGCACATATGCATAGATAATTTGGCGACGCAATGTGAAAAATGCCGGCTTAATGGAGAAGGAACTCGTCGAACCAGCTGGACAGGGGGCAGGGGCAGGAGGGAAACCACTCACAAAACTGGAGCATGAAAAAAAATAACTTGTTAGGCGAGGCGACAAGACGCGGGGGAGTTCTTGCGTCGCAAATGAGAACCAGAAATGAACTAAAAATCCATTAGATATACCCTCACTATAACGCAGTGTATTTTGCTGTTGCTTGATAGAGAAGTTCGGCTATATAAATAACAATTGAGTTATCTAGCCAAAGTCAATAACCCTCTGGCTAAGTATATATCACAATAAGTGAACCTACTTTCAGGTCTCCAAGTCTAACATAACTTGAGTCATCAACTGCGACTGTTTACGGGTATACAATGACAACTCTTGGCTTGTTATCTGGTTACCTAGTTACCAATAGATAAAGGGTGTATACCTTTTCGAATACCAAAGCTATTTAAGTAGTACTTACTGCAGAAATTATTATATTAAACTTAATTTATGTTCAAACAAGTCGGAAAGGCTACAGTCGAGCTGACTCGACTGTGATATACCCGCTACAATTCTTCGGAAAAACACGTGCCAAATGTGAACAATGCGTTCTTGCTTTTTATTTCTTTCTGTCTCTAATTTGTTTTGCCTATGCAAGTTCCACTCGATTCTTATTGGATGTTGCCCATTGCTTTTATTACTTTGCAGTTATAAATTATATATGTTGCTGCTCAATGTCTCTTTCGATTCTAAGTGGCTTTAAATATACTAAAAATGTATTTTGAATTTTGTAACACACCATAAAATAAAAAAAAATATAAGATACAAAAAAAATAAATATAATTCGCCGCGGCACCCAGGAGTTGAACTCCGGACCTCTCGCTTAACAGTCAACTACCATCACCACTCGACCACTGCATTTCTAACGCAATGGCCAATAAAATTGCACTATGAATATTTTCGGTGCACATCATTAAAAAAAAAGTTGCCACATAATTTAAAAAAAAGTTGCCACATAATTAAAAAAAGTTGTCTGCTGCTGGTGTTGAACTCGGGTACTAACATTAGGAAAAACCGACATAGGCACATGGCCACAAGGCAATACTATTTCTTGAATATCTTCCTTATTTATCGGCCGATCTTATTGAAACTTTCGCAACACGCCCGGATGGTGGTTTTTATCACATGGATAAAAAATGAATGCTGTAGAGCTATATTTGCAGCTATTATCGATTTATTATCGATTTTTGGGGGGCGGATGGAGGCGTGGCAAAAATCCAAAATAAACTTGATCTGCGGGCATAATTAACACATATTGTCTCCAAATTTGGTAGCTCTAGCCCTTATAATAGCTGAGATATAGGTTTTCATACGGACAGACAGACGGACAGACGGACAGACGGACAGACGGACAGACGGACAGACGGACAGACGGACATGGCTATATCGACTCGGCTGTTCATGCTGATTCAGAATATATATACTTTATGGGGTCGGAGATGTCTCCTTCTGCCTGTTACAAACATTTTCGGTTGGCACAAAGTTATAATACCCTTATACTCTTCGAGTAGCGGGTATAAAAAGGAACTATAATTTATCATTTCACATAATACTGTACCTCTGGAATATTTTAGGCTTAAAGTGCAAATTTAACATAATACTGTGAGACTGGGATATATATTTTAGGCTTTAAGTGCAAGACTCAGTTGTTATGTAAAATATGATTATTTAATTAAATTATTAGAAATTATTTAATTTTATTAAATGGTTTAATTAAGTAATGTAGGTTTTTATTTAAAATTAGTTCGTTTTTTAGTTAGTCTTTAATTTAAATTTTTATTTGTCGTTATATCTTTTCTTCGAGCGTAGTTAATTTATTGAGCATGCCGTCTCTATCTCTCTCAATCTCTCTGGCTCTACTTTTCAGCGTTGCCAGTACGTCGATGCATCTGAGACTGTGTTGCCAGTTCATTTTAACAAAATTCAAGAATTTACACTGCAGAAACAGACTTTGCTGCGTAGATATAGATAGTTATATCGTAGGGTTACCTCTTGACTGTCTGTGTCAAGGACTGCTTTGGATTTGAATGTTTTAACAAGTGTATTCAAGCGAATTAAACATAGTTCGGGGCGTTGTTCGTCGTAGAGGCTCTACGCGAGTCTACAAAGGTGCGTCTACAACACGATATTTACCTGCAAAGAGAAGAGAAACACGTTTCATTAGCGAGAGACATTGGGGTAAACAGTACATCAACAATTGGCAAATTAATGAGTGCAAATATTTGGCCTATCAATGGGCAACAAGTTAATTACATAACCATCATAATAAAGACATCGTACCCGACTCGCTCTCTCGACCCACTCGTCATGATTGTTTTGTGGGAGTATCTTGGCCAATTTGTAAACGTATTCACAGTGCTTTCTTTCCGCCTCCCTCTCTATCTGTCTCCATGTTCACATGAATTAACCCAGTTTCGCTATGCCATTCACACACACACACAGGCAGGGAGTACACAATATATGATTATTATACCCGCTACTCGAAGAGTATAAGGGTATTATAACTTTGTGCCAACCGAAAATGTTTGTAACAGGCAGAAGGAGACATCTCCGACCCCATAAAGTATATATATTCTGAATCAGCATGAACAGCCGAGTCGATATAGCCATGTCCGTCTGTCCGTCTGTCCGTCTGTCCGTCTGTCCGTCTGTCCGTCTGTCTGTCCGTATGAAAACCTAGATCTCAGCTATTATAAGAGCTAGAGCTACCAAATTTGGAGACAATATGTGTTAATTATGCCCGCAGATCAAGTTTATTTTGGATTTTTGCCACGCCTCCATCCGCCCCCAAAAATCGATAATAAATCGATAATAGCTGCAAATATAGCTCTACAGCATTCATTTTTTATCCATGTGATAAAAACCACCATCCGGGCGTGTTGCGAAAGTTTCAATAAGATCGGCCGATAAATAAGGAAGATATTCAAGAAATAGTATTGCCTTGTGGCCATGTGCCTGTGTCGGTTTTTCCTAATGTTAGTACCCGAGTTCAACACCAGCAGCAGACAACTTTTTTTAATTATGTGGCAACTTTTTTTTAAATTATGTGGCAACTTTTTTTTTAATTATGTGCACCGAAAATATTCATGGTGCAATTTTATCGGTTATTGCGAAAGAAGTGCAGTGGTCGAGTGGTGATGGTAGTTGACTGTTCAGCGAGACGTCCGGAGTTCAACTCCTGGGTGTGCCTGGGCGACTTAAATTTATTTTTTTGTATCTTATATTTTTTTTTATTTTATAGTGTGTTGCAAAATTCAAAATAAATTTTTAGTATATTTAAAGCCACTTAAAATCGAAAGAGACATTGAGCAGCAACACAAAATACAAACGACAAATCTAATTAGATATGTTGAGATGTATTGTGAGGCAGCATATATGTATGTATGTATAGGCGTCTCTATCACACATGCATAATTTATAACTGCAGAGTAATAAAAGCAAAGGGCAACATCCAATAAGAATCGAGTGGAACTTGCATAGGCAAAACAAATTAGAGACGGAAAGAAATAAAAAGCAAGAACGCATTGTTCACATTTGGCACGTGTTTTTCCGAAGAATTGTAGCGGGTATATCACAGTCGAGTCAGCTCGACTGTAGCCTTTCCGACTTGTGAAATTTAAAACGGTTTTTATTTAATTTTCATTGCATTTGCTTATCCAAGTTGGAAATTAGATCATGTGTGCAAAACTTTGTTTGGGCTTTGACTCGATGAATATGGTAAACAATATGGTAGAGAGACAGACTTATAAACAGAGAGACAGACAGACCTAATTGATATTTAATATAGGCTAATGAAGCCGTATTGTTGAAAGCAATTGATGGATTGCTTTCAGCGTTGTATAATTCAAAACGAAAGACGTTGGATTTACGAAATATATATCACGTAGCTATCTCTATAGATGATGTCAACTTTCCAATCGATCTGTTTGCCTCTTACTGATCTATTTCTAGATCGGTATGAGCTCATTTCACGCAAGATAAAGGATGAGGTAAACGGGAAATGAACAACAATTAATTGCAGACCTAATGGGGTTCTATAAAATACAAAATATCTCGAATTTATTGTTTGACATTTGGCCCATTGTTCTTGTTCTTTTTGTTGCCAAATGAAACGGAACTAATGTCATACGGTGCCTTTGTCGTTGCTGTTCTTGTTCAGTTGTTGCCTTGTCCATTGTTCATTAATTTGACTGACCCCAGCAATAAAAAAACAGAATCTACTTGTACTACTCTTGTTGTAAGCCTTCTTCCAAAACGTCTCGTCTCATGTGTTGTTTTCCCATTGTTGTCTTTTTGCCGTCTGCCAATTTAAATTTTCAACTTTTAAAGCAGAAGATGAGAGAAAAACGGAAATGAAAATACGAAAAAAAATTACTCAACTCTGACTCCGTTGTTAGGAGAGGTTATTGAACTCGCATTGTGTCTAACGAACTGGCGATTTATGAGCAACGTTGTCGCTTTATAGAGTGTGAAAGGTTGAATACAAACTCAACGTTCTAACTTGTTTTTTTTTTTTTTTCTAAGGTAAGATCAACCCGTTTATGAAAAGATTTCAAACATTGTACTCGCCATCTTATGTCATCGAGTTGTTGTGATCTTTGATTAAATTAAATAAAATAATTAAATTCAAACTTTCAACCCAAAATTTAATGAAAATAAGTAGAAGTGAAATACTTTCGTGTTTGTTCCTTGTTTACATGAACTTTGAACTTTAACAGGGTGCAGCACAAGTGTAAAGCGATACACTCAGAGATATTTCAACATGCCACTTCAGTGTTCTTTGTAAACCAAAATAAACAATCCAATTAAAAAAACAAATTGTTGTTATTGTTTCATTGCACTTCACTTAACGCAATTGCCCCGATAATCGCCGAGAGAGAAGTGTTTGTATTATGTTATACCAAATGTAATTGCTCCTTAGCGCCAGCAGCCTAATTTAGAAGATATTTTTATCGTTTTGAAGAAAGCAATATTCGACATAAGGAAGCTACAATATATATTATATATGTGTATTAAAGAGACTATTGATACACGCGCGTTGTTTGTAGTAGCTACAAAATAAATCCATTAGTTCACTACAGATTTATCTTATGAACAAGAATATATATGAATTTAGAAGTAGCTATAAAATATTATATAAATACTTGTATGTATGTATGCTCTAGAAAATAAAAAAAATGGCTGCTTCCGTTCAACATAGATATTATTTATGAACGAGTATATATTTAAATATATGTAAATATAGACATATATATATTTGTTTGTCATTTGCTGTAACGTCTTCTGTTATTACACGTTTTCAACAAAGAAAAACACACACAACATGTTTCTTTATGTCAATACATTTCTTTTTATGAATGAGAATTTATATGCATATAGCTCTATCAATCTTTACTGGTTCTTGTTCTGTTTTCACAAAAGTTAATCAAGAAACACTTAGACAATGCTTACTTCATTTAAATCATATGTTCAAATATATATATTTATATATTTGCATAAGCCTTCGACACGTTCAGTTACTCTTAAGTACAATCTACCGCTGCAATTATAATACACTTTGCAAGGAAGAAGAATCGTTAGTGAAATGGGATTGCCTGGCAAGGCACATCACGTGAGCTGGGCGCCACCTTAGCCAGGGAAGTGGCACGCGACGCCACGGCGGGCAAAGCAATTGCAATCGCACCTGGCTGCTATGGCTAATTGGCGCACCTTTAACCTGAGCTCGTGCCGGCCAATTAGCAGCTACAGCCACAAGTACAGTAAATGGCTTTACTTCTGCTGCTGCTGCCTCTGCTGCAACTTTTACTAATTCACTTTGGCGGATTTCTAATCCAATAGAAAGTCGTTTAGCTAACGGCATATCAATTATGATTAGAAAAGAAACGTGGCCGAGAGATACACACGGAAAGTTGAAATGTTAGAGACGAGTTCAGGCGCAGATACTCTGCAGCGAGAAGAAACTAGTGTAGAGTGGAGTGGATAAATAGATGAAAAGATAGATAGATAGTTGGATAGATAGATAGATTGATAGATATATAGAATATATGTAAATAGATATATAAATAGATATAAATAAATAAAAGCAGCTTAAGCTTACTAAAAATGCTAAAACAGCTTGCAGAGCCCCGTAGAAACTTGAGTAGAGTGGAGTAGATAAATACAGGTATATTAAAATATAAATAGATCTATATACTACTAAACTGGCTAAAATAACTTGCAAAATTTTATTAAAATGTTTTTGAAGAAGTATTTATATATTTATCATTAACACTTTGTTTATTAATATAAATATTATATTTTCTTAATAAACATATAAAAATATATATATATACTCAACCTGTAAAAAAAACTTTAAGACTACTTGCAAAACTTTATAAAATGTTTCTTACAAAAAAGTATCTTTGGTTATATTTTACAAATTTGGTTTATAAATCAAAACCTACATATATGTATTTGTATTCCAATTCTGCATAGAATAGTACAACTATATTCTGTAGTTTTCGTAGAAACAATCGCTAGAAAGTATCTGAAACTCGCTGTCGAAGATAACAGTTCTATCTTATATTTTGTTCTTAAAACTATCTGCACGATCCACTGTGCGTGACTTTCTTGGCTTGCAAGCGATGCAGTTAGTCGCTTTGATTGGGAAAAAAACACTTAACGCTCTCGGTCCGGCTATAATCACGCGTTTTAGGCCCCTTTTACACAACTTTTCAGGGGCATGCGATGTACCTCATTAAATGCGACAACGATGACGATGGCGATGGCGAGCTGGCGATGAATGCCTCAACTTTTACTTGGGACAGTGCGGTTTTTGTTACAGCTTCGCATTATTATTTTCACATATTTGTGAGGTGCACACGTTTAGTCGATTTAGCTCGGTCTGTCGGTTTGTCGATTTGTTGTTGTTGTTTTTGCTATGCTTAAGTTATGATTAGCGGTTTGTCATTGTCATCGTAGCCAAGCGCGTTCATGTTATTTATGCGTTAGCATATAACAACAGAAAAAAAGTATATATATAGTATTAGTGAGTAAAAGCTAACGAACGGCCTCCAAGGCTCCACCTCATAACCATCATCACGATCATCAACATCGGCGTTCGTAATGATTCAATAATCATCGTTGTCGACTCGGGTCGCATAGCGATCTGAAGTGGCCAAACGTGACGGTCGTTCAGTACAATTGATTTGCCTGCCTGCCTGCTCGACTGGCGACTTCAGTTGACTTGTCTACTCTGTGTCTATTGATGAGGAAAGTGCCCAGTTGGAGACTTTGTTGATAGAAGCAGGGTGTCCCCCCCTGCACGTTATGTTATGATATGTATTGCACTTTCCAATGTCGTAGCGAAAGTTTTTCACACTTTTCACAGCTAATTAGGGAGAGTTCAAGAGAGTGAATGTGGGGGAGTTTGAAGAGAGACGGCAGCGTGTTAAGTTGATAAATGTTTTCGGCTCTCAAAAACATTTGTAAGCATTTTTCATAAATTAAAGCTTTAGCTAACTCGAGGTCAGTGTCGATGGAATCGATTTCTGCATCATAGTTTATCTAACCTTAATTTTTGCCAGATCACTTGTCAAAAGACCAGGTGCAGACTTCATTGTACTTGGTTCATTACTCCGCTGCTAGAACTCGTTGGGAATTCTAGTGGCGCTAAGAAAAAAAAACCGATCGAACGAGCAAGCTCGTCTCTATGAGTTGTGTTTTAACTTTATTCTGCATAGAGTTCTTCTACGGGAATTCGTAATACACTAGCATTTAGTTTAAATGCGCATAAATTGAAAAACCTAATTCAAATTTTTACCATAAGTTTGCAACAGTTTCCTATAAAAAGTAAACATTACGCAATATTATGCCAAGAAAAGCGACCATTTGTTCAGCTCACACACACACTCACACAATCTCTAATATTTTTTATTCATTTAGTTCAATTTTGCTAAAAGTTTGTTGCGTGTTCGATTCGCATTAGCTCAACATCTGTCATTTTATTAGTCGAAAAAAACAAAATTGTTTTTATACGCGTTCCGCTTTGCTTCGCCTTCGTTTTGATGCACTTCTTTGTATACCCTACAGAGGGGAGAGTAATTACTTTATGAGGGGAAATCTAATAGGGCACTTGCCAGGGCCTACATAACTAAATAAATTCGAGTAGTTTTAGACATTAATTAATTTGTTTGCTTGCCTTTCTATTACACCCCATCATTGCACCTTAATGAACTCAACTATTTGGAATCACAAGTATTAATTTGGTATAGGATCGGTTGAAACTCTCACTTTATTAGACAAATACTAACTGTTGTTTTATCGAGTTCATTTTACTATCTAGGAAAACGCAAATTTTCCCGTTTCCAACAATTTGCCAAACATCGCAAACTTTTCAGCCAAAATGATGGTCATAAACTATGCAACTGTGCAGCACGTGTGCTTATCGCTTGCACACCATAATACTCCTTGTTGTTGTGCCTTATACAAATACAAAATACAACACACACATACGCACAGTGGAACTCATGGTAAATGTATTACTCGGCCGGTTAAAAATTTTATTAGGCTTGCTATAAACAATATTGTTCGCTTATGGCTATGCATTTTAATTATAGTATGTATGTGTGTAGTCGCCTGACTTTCTAGCCATAAAATAACAAAATTTAAAATAACCTTAGAAAGTCAGTCAGTGACGATTTAATAACCAAATTGGCTGCACGTGAAGGTTAATTCCGCATTATTAAATCGAAAAATTTTTGCATTGGGCAGTTTCAGGAAGAACAGATAGCTATCTCTTTTCAGATAGATGACATTTCCGATTTTTAACAGTTAAAATTTTTTATTACACTTGTCAGACGTACAGACAGCTTAAGGAAGTTCCGATAGATGGAAATGATATAATAGCAAACTTCCCTTAATTGCTTCAGTCATCAAGTTTAAACAGGTATCATATAACTTGCTATGAATTATTATATATGATGCATTTCTATAGCACAGAAGCAATTATGATAACACACACAAGGTTTACTTACTTTAACCCAACACGCTTTGTCAAATATTCTCAAGTGCGATACAAGCGGAAAGCTGATAAAGTGAGAAATCGTATTACTCATATACTAAATTTAAAAAATAAATAAAACCGAAAGCGATGAAAAACACTCGAGATAAATCAAAAAGATACAACGAAAGTGACAAGATAAATTCAAGAATTTAGAATTTTGCATTAGAAAATCCGAATATTGTTTTTACGTATATTTAATGAATACACATTGTACATATAGCAGAGATATAGAGAAAATCAATAAATTCTTTTCAAATAGTTCCCCTACAAAGTATTTCGAATATTCTGAAATTTTCTTAAGGCACTGTAAGGGCAGCTACTTTCGTAATTCACTCAACAAAATTCGAAGAGCATTAAAATCTCATTGCACCAGAAATAATTGTTTTCTCTCCTCTCCCAGTTCCTCTATCTCCCTCTCTGTTCGCCTCTCCCTTTAGAGGTGTGTTTCGGCCAAGTGAAACATATGTTGCCAATCGCCTGAATACAGAGCAAAAGAGAAACAATAACAAAACCACACACAGCACACACAAATCTAGAAAACCTCGAGCATAACAAAAAATCAATGACGCACGTGGAGAGTGAAGAAAATGGAAACTAATTAAGCGAAAAAGCTTGCAAAAAAAAAGCAACACCAGAAAAAATCGTATGACAGCCAGACGGTGGGAGAAGCAAGCCAAGCAAAATCGACAATAAACAATGAGGAATATGAATCAATATCTCAAGTGGCCACCTTCGAATGCTAAAAATCATTGAGAGTCGACGTCGTCGTCGTCGCAGTGCGAATTACGTGTTGGAAATCTTTTCCGCAAGGCAGGTCAAAATTTGAGTTTGCCGAGTGAGTATTACAACAGCCTAAATAGATAAGATAATAAGCAGCAAATTGCAAATTTGAGCAAATGAAAGTAAAATTAACAAATCAAATAATAAATCCCAATCAGTTTAAGACTGTTTATGCACTTGAAGAGGCTAAGGTAATTCGAAACATTTTTCAAGATATACCAAGATCATTTATCATATATAATTATAATAATACTATATACTATATATAATTATTATAATACTATCACATTTTTAAAGCTTTGTTTTCAATGAAATATTAAATTTAAGCAATTGAAAGCGAAATTAACATATCAAATAATAATTCCCAGTTTAAGATGGTAATTCGAAACATTTTTAAAAATGTGTCATAATACTGTCATATTATTAAGGCTATACTTTTTCGTTTTTATTTGAAAGAAAGTTACAACACATTTGTTAGATATTTTATTTAATTTTCACAAGCAAAGTGACGCTTTTTAACTTCTTTCGCAGATTTCGTGAACAATATATTACAATTATGTGCCGTTAGTTTACTTGCTTCGTCTGGCAGTTTGCCAGGCATAAAAACCAGAAACAACAACAACTATAAAACATGTACCCAAAATGATAAAAAGTTTGCCAGCTGTTGCTATAAGGAAAAAGTTGACGCTTGCCTCATGCGACACATCCTTGTGGCAAGAACTTTGCGAACTGTTGCGAAATCGTAGAAATGCATAGAGAAGGACATGGACTTTGCCAGACAAGCTGACAGACTTTGCCAGACTGTCAGAGTTGCCACAAAAACTACTTATTGGCTGGGCAGACGAATTTGTCAAAAATGTTTGTTGCTTTGAAAGGAACGCGACAAAGTTGGCGCAGTCTGCAGTTGCAATACATAGATACAGATACATATGTATCTATTTTTATGACTGATACATTTGCTGAATTGCAATACGGAATTGCCTTATAATTTTTTATGACATGACGCAAATTTGGCAGATCACTTAGGCCATCAATTTCGCACTTAACTGTAGAGGAGTGTCTACTAATCCACACTCTACCAATGTTTAATTACAATTCGTTGGCCAAGTGAGTTTTTGATTAGTGAAGAGATTAGTTGACTCAACTAATTGGACAACAGCATGAGATTTGCACCAGCTTGGACAAAGTTAAGCCCGAGATTAGTCAACTAATTATGGAATCGGAAACTTCCACTCATGTTCGAGAGTATTAAAAGTTGCAGTTCCTTCATTTATCGATTTTCAGTCGTGAATGTGCATATGTAGGAGTGAGTAGAAGGTAGTCGTAGAAAGTAATAGTCACAAACTAGACTGAGTCAAGTTAGTCGTTTGTGTTTGTTTGAACACACGGATCTCAGCTATCATAGGAGCTATAGACACAAAATTTGCTATAATGATACATGGGTCTAGTTTATTTTAAGTATTGCATGCCACAACCACCGTTATTACTTATAGATGCAAGCAGATCCTGATATTTTCAAATCTATCTAAGAAAGAGCACAGAAGTTATTCGAGTCCACGCTTTCCTCTGTTGCGAGCAGCGTCAAGTTATATCAGGACAAATTCATGCTAAATCTATAGTAGATTATAATGAGAAACAACTTGAGATTTTAATTTTAATTGCACTTGCTTTATTTATGCATCCGCAGAACCGTTCTCGGCTCTCTCAGGTAATACCATCGGTTCTCCCACATAAATCCACAGGCGAATCAAAATAAGTGGAAGCCACAGAAGCGGCAACAACAACAACAACAATGCAAAACCCAATTCCAATTAAACGTAGCATGAGGCAGAAGCAGCAGAAGGGGAAGGAAAAGGAGAAGAACACGAGAGCTACAAGACGCTGCAGCTCATTAGAAACGACCTCAAAGCGTAAAAATCAAGAGGCGAAAAATATGCATGGAAAACAATTGAAAAGAAAGCTGCAAAAAGCTGGAAAACCAGGAGCGTCGCCCAGTTGACTTCGAGGGGGGTAGACGAGACAGTCGCCTGACACTGACAACGACCTTAGGGCCGCTTCTTCTTCGCTTCAAATGGGCGTGTTGCATTCTCTGTTTATTTATTTATATGCATAAAAACAACATGTGCTGCAGGAGAGGAAAAGGGGAGGGAAAAGGGGAGGCAGCCAGTCAGGAGAGCAGCGATTTACGAGTGAGCAGCAGGCATGTCTTATCGAGTATGGCTTGCCATTTACCTTAGTGAGGCTCATACGAAGATACTTGCCGCAGCACATGTATGCGCCTTATTCTCTCCGAGAAGCAGCATTCCACAAATGGTTTTGCTACGTGTGGCTGCGTGAGGAGCTCGAGGAGGCAGCAAAAAGAAACATGATATCAATAAAAAGTGAGTAGCGCATAGGATACTTCTTGAGATACTTTCGAGTCGACTCAACTTGATTATAAAAAGCAACTGCAGAGTGTGTAAATCAAAAAAAAATTCGAGTCGAAAGTCACAACCCTTAAGTAAACCAAACAGCTCGAGCAGCCCTCGCGCGATAAGATGAAGCAGGCGCCAAAGCAACAGACACGAAGTGAAAGAAAGAGAGAGAGAGAGGGAGAGTGACGAATGGGTCTTGGGAGCTCTTGAGCTTGTTGCAGCCTCGTCTGGCACTCTCCAGTTGCGACCAGGTTAATGGGAGTGCAGCACACAAGCTACACAAATTACCAAAACGAAGAGAGGAAGAAGCAACCCCCCCAGAAGGGGTAGGGAGGGTTTAGGTATCTTTCAATTCGGGCATCCTTCGAAGCTGCAGTCCCCAAACAATCTCAAATGGAATTTTTCACTTTTATTTATATTCTGCTGCGAAAAGATACATTTCAACTGCAAACTGCAGGCAGAGTATCTTTTGCCCATGCCAACTATGCTCAGTCGAATTGCCTGTGCCTCGTAATGTACAAGAACATGTTGCTAAGCATCCCTGTATTGTTATATTATAGAAAGTTAAGTTAGCTGAATCTTTAAAGGCAACAAAACTTTCTAACTGCGAGTATCTATCAATATTTCCGACTATCTCTAACTAACTACACATCTGCAGATCATTAGGGCCCTACTTAGAAAGGTCGTGTAACTAATAGGCCTGCAATTAGAGGAACATAAAGCTTGTAGCGTAGACAAGCTTAGGCCTTGTCACGGCCTAGATGAGAGACTTGAGAAACAACAGCAAAGCAATCGACAGAAACTGCAGACAAGTTTTTGCTTCCTGTTTTGTTTTTTTTTTTATTTCTGTTTAAGTAATCCTGAAAAAAATCAAACAAAACTGGTCAAATGACATTGGCATTTGCGCGGTGTGTGAGTAGACAACGTGACAAGAAAATTCTAAAGGAATATAATCAACAAACGTGAAGAAAACAAGTTGAATTACACTGGGCAACAAGGGTTTCCTCATTCTCTAATAAGAAATGCGGAAAAAATTGGTTTAAGAATAGGTTTCAAAAATACAATTTTGTTAATTTTGTATAACTTTTTAAACATAATATTGGAAAGACTTTTAAATGAAAAATAGTTTTGCATTTAAAATCTTGTTTAATTATAAACAAAAAAATAATTCGTAGTGAATGGTTAGAAAAAAGGAAGAAAATGATAAAAATAAAATATTTAGAATATTAAGCAGTATATAGAACCAACTCTTTAACTTGTAGACTAGTGTTGTCAGACAAATAACTCCTTAACGGAGATCGCATAGTGCACCTGGCACAGGTAAACGCAGCTGTAGAACGCAAATAGATAGAAGAGGAAAGAGAGAGGGAGAGCGAGAACAGAAGACGGCTGACGCAGGTAGCCAAAGAATAGAACAGAAGAAGAGATATACAAAAACAAACAAGTGAACGAAAAAGAAGAAAAATCTGTGCGCAGCCAAAAGAGAAAAAATCAAATTGTATAAGACGCAAAAACGCCGAAGAAGAAGACCAGAGCAAGAGAATAGATTAAAAAGAATACAAAAAGAGAATACAAATACAACGAAATTCACCTGTCACGACGCCAGCAAGCCGGTTGGATCACGCGTAGAGCTCTCAAGAACTCAAAATGCAAGCTATGAGTAATCTTCAAAGTTAGGAAATATGAAGAAATCTTCTTAAATTTAAAAATAATTATGTTTACTGTCAGAAACTATGGGAATAATGCAAATCCAATAAGAATCTGAAATAAATCAGTAAACTTTCATTTATTTTAAGGCAAACGATGAGATCGGTTTAATTTACTCATTATTATGCTTTATGCTTTATGCTTTATACTTTTCCAAAGAACTTCAACTACTTAGCGGAGACTCTTTTCCCAGGCAGACACTTTGTAATGAGCTTAGAGTAAACCATCAGTGTCGGCTTAGACAAAAGAAAGAAAAAACCATCTACAAATTAGTCATTGTGATTAATGAGCGACCGAGGGAACTGTTTAGTCTCTCCTGGCGTTGCGTTGATTTATTTCGTGAGTGAAGCGAGGCTTAAACTATGATTATAGGGTATGTGCAAGCTGGGTTTATTGTGCAACTCGAAATTGTGCACGCCACACTTATTGGAAGCAGTGGAGCGCGTCTATATCTATCTAACTATAGCTCAGACTCCGCTGCGTGGGATCTTACGTCTGGGTCAAGTTCAGTTAAGGTTTCAAAATGTTCAATTGATTGACAAGCTGCAGATTGACTCGCTCACTCATCTCTGCTCTAACGGCAAAATGAATAACCGAGCTTAACCTTCGAAAGTGAGAAAAACAAGCTAAGATATCGTTTGCACAGTGAGTCACAGCAGTAATGAATCTCACAAAGTGGTGAAAAATGAGTAGATCACAAATTGTTATAACACTAGAAATTTTACAGTGTTTACCTGGGCAGCCAGGTCAGCCTTTTTCCGGACAATTCTGTCTTTTTTTCGTCTAGCCTGAAAAGATCTCTTACTGTCCGGAAATCTGTCCTTTTTTTCTACGCTCAATCAATCTGAGTACACATATATTTTTTTTTGAGTTGCTTTAGTTTTCAGCATATCTTCACATCATGTTTTCGATTATTCTTGATTTTTTTTACAATCTAAATATCACCACATAGTAAGTGTGAAACAAGTTAGTAAAAATTGTGAAAATTGTGGCAGAAATTATCTAATATTCAGTGTATTGCCTGAGCTACCAACGATAAAGACAGACTGCAAGTACTGTGTCTAAAAAAGTTCTATAAATTCGTTTTATATTATGTGTTTTAATATATATAAATAAATAATTTTTTTCTTCTCGTCTATCCTATTTTTCCCGTTTTTTTTTTATCTTGATCTATTATTTTTTCTGAGAGGGCTAGCCTTGGTGTGTACACTTATATTAAGGGGTTTTAGAGCGATACCCATCACATTTCATCTCGCCGTCACTGTACGCATGTAACTGGCTGCGTGTGCGTGTGTGTGCGCGCATCAGCTGAGCTGAGCTGAGCAACAACACAAACCACCCCCAAGTGGAGGCTGGCGCCCAGCATAGTAGGCTCGAGAAATTTCAGCACACACACTCGCACACTCGTAGAGCAGGGCCAAGGCAGCAGCACAAGCAACGGAATGTCACCCCCAAAATGGGCGCTTGCCTTGCCTTGGCCATTGATTGAAAAAGTGTGTCAGAAATACGCCAAAATACATACATATAACGGGGCATCTACACTTACCGCAAGAAACTGGAATTTTGTACGCTGCTGCTGCTGCTGCTGGACGTGCAAATTGTTGTTGCTGCTGCTAATATGCACAACAGTTCGACGGATGAAAAAGAATGCGCCTTGCACTCTTTCCTGCTCTCTCTCTCGCTCTCTCTCTTCTTCACGTTCTTTTGCACACACGCTTGCTTTGCGCTTTGATTCACTTTTTATTGCGGGTCGCGCGCGCGTTCTCTGCTTTTATCTTTTACTTTGACTGCGACGTCAGCGTCGACACTGGCAATGACATTTTCGCACAGACACACACACGCACACTAACACGTTCAGGCGGCTTCGCTGTCGGTCAGCGAATTTGTTGCTGCTGTCTGGGAAGACGACGACGCGCAGGGGGGCGGGCGGAAGTTTAGCAAGGCAGACGACGACGACGACAGGTGCACTTACAACTCTACACACACACACACATACACGAGTAGTTTCGCACAACACAATCAAAAACTTGCACACACACACACAGAAGCAGAGACGCGCTGCAATGCGATGCGACGCGCAGACAAATGAGAGACAACAAAGCGATGCGGACGACGCTGCTGCTGCTGCGGCTGCTGCTGCTGGCACCTGGCACTGAACTCTTCTCCGCTCTCTTCCCAACACACCGCACTCTCCTCTTATTTGCTTTTACTTTACTTTTCACGCGGCTTCAGTTGCAAATTTTGTTGTATATTTTTCTTATTTTTTTGTCGACTTTTTGCTTGGCTTTCTTTTTTTCTCGGCTTTTTATCTAATCTAGGTTTGCTGTGCGCCGCTTTTCTATGCTTAGATAATGCTTAATAGGGCTCTTATCTAGCGTTTTGTTGTCGCCTTTGCACACACACTTCACTTTTTGTAATTAGCAATTTATTTTCTTCAACTCCGGTAAACCGACGACGTGCTTATTCTTCGGCGTCAAAACAACAACAAAAGCGAGCGCGAACCAAGTATGACCCGTTTGCCAGTAATTGCAAAATACCGCGTGGTAGACGCATGGTATTTTTATGTGTTTTTAAGGCAATCAGTACGTTGCAGTGTGGTCGTAGCAGCAGAAATACTAAACTTAGCCAACACTGCTTGCAGTACTGCTTGTTATACGTCGTGACATACTGCTTGCTGCACTGCTTAATCAGTTACATTTCAAATTTTAAACAGCATAGTTATGCCAATCAACAACAGATGGCCAGACTGCTGACAGCTCAAACAGCACTGCTTGACAAGCAGACGCTGTAGTATGTTTCAAAAGCTGCTTGACTTGCCTGCAGAAGCTGCACTTACACAATTGCCCACAAGATGGCGCTTTGCGACAAATGAAAAATGTAAATGTTAAGCAAAAAATTCTGTTAAAAATAACATAATGCTGTTGGTACACTGTAATATTTCTGAAATATCGACTTATTATTTCAATTTTCAAATTTGAATTACGCGAAAACTAGCTCAGATTTTGCGACTGGGTTTTTCTTAAAATTTTTATAGCTTCTTTCTTTATTATTACACATTAGCACAAGTTTATAAAAATTTATAAAGTTAGAGAAAGAAGAGTTTAAAGTTGTAGTCAGTTTTTTCGAGTTTTAGAACTTTTTAAATACACAAAAATTGTTTTTCTGCTGGTAAACCGTTTTGGTTAAGGCTCTACAAGAGTGTTTTCCAAAAACTAGCAAATTGTGCACTGTATGGCAAGTTAAACATGATATCAGCTATCTTTTAATTATAAGATCTTATGTTTCCCACATTTTACTATACTTCCATAAACATGTGATGGAAAAAACATAAATCACAGTCACAAAGTAAGCCAGATGGTAAATTCTCCTCAGTTTCCCTGTGTGCTTTGCCCGCTTTGCGTAACGCTCCATCTCTCTATAGTTCTCTCTCTCTCTCTCTTTCTTCCCAGTTGCTTAATGTGATAAACATGATCATGATAATGATGTTGTTGATAGCGCATCCGATTGCGATAACCACAGCAGCCACCCGTCTGAGGTGGAAGCTGCTTGCGTCGACGCTTTTACAACGGGTATTTTTTCCATCGTATATTATGGCTGTCTTTTCTAGGCACTTTATGGCATCTATGGCTTACAATACAGTCTAAAAATATCTTACTTTCTGATGCGAAGTTAAACGAGTTAATCTCAAGGCGACCAAAGATCTGGGACAATGTCCGAAGCGGTTGAGCGAGTTCGCAAGTCTTGTATCAATAGGAAATTCTAGGGTAATTTTAGGGTGACCAGACTCCGGTGTGTTGTGTAATTAGGGCGACCATGGATTTGACAAACTTCCGAGTTTTAGAAGAGGTATCTACTTAATGGCAACTTTGTTTTTTGTTAAGGTATTTTAGGGTGACCATAGTTTAAACAAATTACAATTAAGCGTGCTATTGCTAGATATGTAAGGTGACTTTAACTTAATCGAGGTACTTCATTTTTGATTAGTTTTTAGAACCTTTAAAGTGAATTGTATGGCAATTTTTGTTTTAAGAGTGACCAGCATTTTTTAATGTTGTATAATTAGAGGGACTATAAATTTGACAAGCTTTTCTGCTTTATTCGTGGTATATACTGCCTTAGAGTGATTGGTAAGGCAATTGATGACTTAAGGGTGACCAGACTTTTTGTATGTTGTATTATTAAGAATAAAGAGTGACCATGGATTAGACAAACTTCTCCACTTTATTCCCTGGCAACTACTGACCTTAGAAGCTGCGACATCTCTCTTATATGAACTAAGGTATATTTAGGGTCACCATAGCTTACATAAACTACTGAATATTCGTGCTATTATTGCTAGATATGAATGGTGAACTTAACTTCTTCTAGCTACTACTCTATCTTATGTTAAAGAGTATATATGTTATAAAGTACCTTTAGGGTGAATTCTTAATTTATTGATCGTTTTCGGGTGACCAGATTTTTTGGTAAGTGGTAAAATTAGAGTATCAATGGATTAGACAAACTTCTGC
This sequence comes from Zaprionus inermis, assembly GCA_018151445.1. Lineage (NCBI taxonomy): Eukaryota > Metazoa > Arthropoda > Insecta > Diptera > Drosophilidae > Zaprionus > Zaprionus inermis. The sequence goes on along the minus strand of JAECXD010000869.1, from coordinate 817,355 downwards.
GTTTTAGACGGGGTATCTACTGAGCTTAACTGCAAATGCAACGCTGGGTGTAAAGGTATTTTAAGGGTGACCATAGCTTAAACAAACTGCTGTCTGCTCGTACTATTGCTAGGTGTGCAAGGTGAGCTTAATTTTATCTGGCTACTCTAGCTTCAGTTAGTTATTTATACCTTTAGAGTGACCTAAGGAAAGTTTATTGAAATCTTTTTCTGTTCATTTTCCTATCTTCCACATCATTTAGGCTGACTCTAACTGAAGCTAACTCTATTTTGGGCTTACTAATCTTGACTTTCTGACATTTGCATGTTGCTAGGCCGGATATCAGTCTCTGCAGAAAGAGATAGACACATTATATCAATCAAAAAGTGATTTCTAACCTTATCTACGAAATTGTAATATTCCCTTATTGATATCATATCTATGCATCGAATATATGTAGCTGTATATCAATTATATAGCTGTATATCTAAAGAAATTTACATGTGATTGCTTTATCTATGGCTTTGCCTATCAAGTACATACATATCTATCTATCCAATACATATCTGCCTAAGTTCCGTCATGAGTTACGCTTTCAGCCGGTTCCGTTGAGTTGCCAATTTGAAGTCAGTTGGGCGCGTTCCCTCGAAACGAAATGCAGAAAACTTGTTCGATTCACTCGCGATTTTTGTGTGCCAAAAACATTCGAGTGGAATCACATGGGCGAAAAGCAATTCTGCAGGGAGTACCCGAAACCGCCTACGAATATGGCTGACGGGCAGTGAAAATTCGAAAGTTAAAAAAAAAACGAAAGAAACGGAATACAGAAAACTCAAAACTAAAGCCAAAGGCGTTTAAAAGAAAAGTAAAATAAAATAGAATAAGCTTGAAATAGAAATAGAAGAGTTTTCTATGAGTAAATAAAGATAAATTAAAAAGCAGCTTGATAAATAATTGAAAAACATTTTGTTCGTTCAAAAGCAAAGTGTACAGGCCGGGGAAATATACCAAACTTAGATATAGTTTCCTATTTGCCAAAAGCCAAGACTTTTAGTCAGTATTGCGCTTAGTTAGACGTTTTGTTGCTTGATTTTCAGTAGTTGCGAAATCAATAGAATATTTTTGATATAATCCTTATATTGAATAATATACTCAAGTGCAAGCAAACCAAATTGAAAATACATTAAAAAACAGCTTGAAAAATACTTGCCAAACATTCGAAAAATCAGAAAAAAAGTGTTACAAAAAAGAAAAGAAAAAGTTTTTCTTTGGCCTCTACAATCATTTTCGCGCAGTGCACTTTTCCCCCACACGCATCAGTCGACCCTCAGCTTTACCCCTATCACACCTCACCCTCACCCTCACCCACACCTTCACCCTCACCCAAACCATCACCAACCTTGGCCTCCTCCTCAGAACAATCTGCGGCCCAATCTGACGGCCTGTCGCGCTGAGTGACATTGTCCGTCACGTCCGACGTCGCCTTTATCTACGGAAAACACAGAGAGAGATCTGACAACAAGATTATCTGCAGCCACAGATAAAGAGCGAGCTAGCGAGAGAGAGAGAGTGGGGGGGAAAGAGTGTATGAAAGAGAACGCGTTATATTACTAATACGCCGCCTAGTCCAGTTTCAATTAGAATCTCAGCTTCGCAATCATCATAGAACATGATCATCGCGATCATCATCGCAATCATCTGCTTCTTCTTCTTCTTCTTTGTCTTTATCTTCATCATCTTCGTCATCTTGTCTCGTCTTGCGAAAGCGTCGCGACGCGCTCGAAGACGACTGCATAGATTAGTCGCCCCCACTCCGCGTGCGAGTGTGTGTGTGCGTGCGTGTGTACTTAGTATCCGTCAGAAATCTTTAGCTTGATAAGAGATTTCTCATTCTCAGTCTCTGTGCGAACGGCGACTCTGCAAGTCCGACAAACGCGCGAGCAAAGTGCAAAGAAGCGAGCAAGGAAAAAAGAAAACGCAGTAAAATAGCGCATACGCAGCGTGTGATCGCAGGCCAGTGTAAAATACATAAATTCCACAGAAAACAAGTTAAATTACACGCTCAAAGTTTTTCTTAAAATTTGTGCAAAAATTTAGTTAGAGTTAAAAAACATATAATAAAAAAAAATAATTAAATAAAAACCGAAAGCAAATTTTGCATCATACAAATTTGTGAAAAACATTGTGCATTTGCGAATAAGTGCTGGAAAAATCCCTATAACAATATAGAGTGGGCGCATAAATTTTGGCCAGAAATATTACTAAAAAAATAGCTAGAAAAAGCTAAAAACAAAGTCGAGCAAAGCGTTGTAAAATCAGCAAATTCATTGCAAAATCCTGCAATATGTGGCTGAATTAAAGTTTATTTTTAGCGTGTGACTAAATTGATAGAAAACAATATAAAAACAAAATCAACAACAGCAAAAGCAGCAGCAACAACAACAACAACAACAATAACCATAACAATAATAAAACAACAACAAAAGCGACAACAAAAATTTGGTTCACAAATTTCAATTGGATTTAATCAAAAGCATAAGAAAAGTCTGTGAGACACACACACAGGCTAATTCAGTGTTGTAGGTGTGTGTGCATGTGCATGTGCGTGTGTGTGAGTTAGCAAGGCAGTGTGCCTGTGTGTGTGTGTCTGACCGAGAAACTGAGTAACTAAGCCAGCGTGCGCGTTGCATTTCATTGAAACGAACTTCAAACTGTCACACACGCCCCAGCACACATACACACATGCAAATTGCAAGCGCACTTGTGTAAGTGAGTGAGTGTAATAGTTCCCCCAATCCCCCGCCGCCAGCAACACACGGAAAATGGGGAAAATGGCCAGCGAGGAGACGGTGACAGAGGCGACACGCACCGATAAAATCGAATTGTCGCGCTTCGGCGAGTTCTGCCAGCGACACGGCATTAATCCCAATCTGATTATGCTCAAGATAACGTTATTTGTCATGTATGGAGGTGAGTACAAATCGACAGACTCTTCTCCTCTCTCCTCTCTCTCTCACTCTCTCCCACTGCCATCCCTCTCACACCTGTCATTAAAAAGCAATTAGAAAAGCGACAGCCTACCGAAAACGTGATGTGCAATTATGTTCGCTGTCTCGCTCGCACTCTTTCCCACTCCTCTCTCTCGCTCTCTCAATTCCCACATAACGTATACGACATGTTGTGCAGTGGCTTAACCCCGTTTTTATGGCCCGCTCTATAATGTGCTCTTTTGCAAGATAAGGCGCCGAAAAATATATAAAGCACAATTTAGTTGCGGTTAGTCTTGCCAAGCACTCTAAGCTCTTTAATCCCCGAGTTCATATCGCATCATATATAGGAGCTTGGGCTAATTTGTTTTGTTTTGAGGCAAATGGGGTTTAAAAGGAAAGTGCAGAAGTTGGAAAAATATAACAAACTATGATATATGTATTAAATTTAATAATGTTTCATATTTGCCAACATTCAAGACTATTTAGTCCGTATATCGCTTAGTGAGCAGTTTTGTTGCTTGATTATCAGTAGTTGGAAAAACAATAGAATATTTTTGAAACATTCCTTACTTTAATAATATACTCAAATGCATTCGTGCCAAATTTAAACATGCTAGCACTTTAAATAACTGCGATTTAAAAAAATATTTACTTGGATGAATGTTTCATGAGTGCAGGCTACATTAAATATTTGGAAAACATTAAGCAAATTTGCTTAGTTTTAAAAATAATATTTTTGTTTACTATATAAATTACTATATATACTATTATTATTATTATTATTTACCATATATACCAATTTAATCTATGTAAGAGTTGGCTTTGCTTTTGAAGTTATGTCAGCAAATCTTAGGGCTAAGTAGAGTCCCAAACTTAGCAGAAAATGATATAAATTTAATGAAGCATAAGCAATTTGTATATGCACGCTATACAGATACAGATTTATATATACCATGTATACATGTAGTCAAAAGGAGAGCAAGAGGGAGAGGGAGACCAGCTGCAGCTACGACCGAGTTAGGCTGACAGTGAATCTTGGAATTCATTATCACAGCCTCAGCTTGAGCTTCAGCCTCAGTCCCAGCCTCAGCCTCAGCCTCAGCCGCAGTCTCAGTCTCAGCTTGTGCGTATGACTGCGACACAAATCTGAGCATAGAGAGATATATGTATATAGCATGATATATGTCGCAACTGGGCTGGTCGGAAGCTATCAATTAGGCGCAAAATGTGTTACACATTTCTGTTCAAAAATCTGTATAAATTTAGTTACACAAACAGCGACTGCGCTGCCTGCTGCCTGCTGCCTGCTGCCTCTGCTCAGCGTGTGGCAATTAAGACGCACACCACACTCTGCAGCAGTATGTGTGTGCGAGTGTGTGTGTGTGTGTGTGTGCGGCTTTTGTAAATAAATCTAGATTATGTGCTTAAAGCTTGAGAAAGGTTTAGATTTGATTTGACTCGTTGCTGTTGTTGCTCAGTTTCTGCTGCTTCTTCTTCGCCTTCTCCTGCTTCTTCCACTTGTTCTTCTCCCCCAACCCTTGTTGTTGCCCCCCTCCTCCCTCGCCTTGTTGTGTCTTAAACTGAAATCAACTCAAGTCAACTCAAATCATCTGACCGTGCGCCATTTTCTCAGCTGGCGGTCAATGACAAAAACATTTTGCAATTCGCCAGCTGCCCCCTCACCCCCCCACCGCTCTCTTCCACTCTCTGTGCCTCTTTCTACCCGCCACTCTCGCTCTTCTATCCCATCTATCGGCTCTTATCAAGCTGCTATCTCTGCTAGATCCCCTGCCCAGTTGGGGTACTTCAGACAGCGACCTCTGTTTGGCAACTTGTGTCTGTGTCTGTGTCTGCGTCTGTATCTGTGTGTGGGCGACCACGTCTTATGCCATTAAAGTCAGATTGTCGCAAATATTAGTATTAATGCGTTTTTTATTTGGCCTGATGCGCACAACACACACACACACACACCCACACACACCTCTTTGTGGTTCGGCTGTCTTTAAGCTTATTTTAAATTTAGCAAGAGTTCATTGTGTGAATAATTTAATTAGATTTCACGTGAAATTTATCAACCATAATTAACACGAGACAAGGTCGTACGACATTTTGCTGGCAATGATTTTGTTTAGTTTTCAACGGAATTAACTGGCCAGATTTTGAGCTGCAGCTGTACCTATAGTTTTATTCAATTTCAATGCATGGTCACTCTAAAAATACTCGAGCATTAAAGACTTTCTAGGGAACTTCAATTCGTAGGCTTAATTCCAAGTCTACGCTTTCTTAGCGTACTCTGTTTCAGGCAAAACTAGAGTGACCATACAGAAAAAGGAATTACGATTAATCAACAAAACTAAAACTCTTAACAACTCATGAGTTGTAGCCATAGCTATAATTTCATGCAATTTCAATGCATGGTCACTCTAAAAATACTCGAGCATTGAAGACTTTGTAGAAAACTTCATTTGGAATGCCTAATTGTAAACCTGCGCTTTCTTTCAGGAAAAACTAGAGTGACCATACAAAATAGATGGATTAGTGATAATAAACAGAACTAAAACTTTTAAGTGGACACCATAATTCACTAAAAGCAAGGATTTATATATGAACCCGCAATCTCAATGCTGCAAATGTTGTGAATTTCTATAAAAACACTTTTTCCAAAATTGGGATGACCATACAAACAGTACATGAGTTCATCTAAATTCCATACCAAGCAGTTCCAAAATAAATGTATAAATATATAAACATTAATTTCGTCTAAATTTTAAAATTATTTGCACAAGAATCTCAACAAGTTTCCAGTGTGAACACTTCGCACATTCCATAATATATCATTTAATAAAAATGAAGCTCTTACGCTCACAACTTAATATAAGTTCGCAAATATTGAAAATAATTCTCAGCTAAAATATCACGCTGTATCGCGCATAAAATTTGTATTTACCAACACGGTAAACTAACCAATTAAAGAGCTTTGCAAGCTTATCAACAAGCTGCACAGTTTCAAAGTCCCGAGAATATTATTTATTCAATGCGAAATAAAATATCAATTTGTATGCATTGCATAGAGTTGAAATTGTGCACAAAACAATTCGATTAAGTGGCTGCATATGTGTGTTTTGGCTGTGCAAAAAAAGAAGAGAAAAGAAAAATACAAACAGAATTTTCTGCATACATCTCAAAATATGAAGAGGAAAATGGCGAGAAAAGCTGTGGCATTGCAACGTTTTCATCTTCAAAAGATTTAAGACATTCAAATGTGGCTGTAGTTGCAAAAATATTTTTTAGTTCTATTGTGTTATTGATTTGCTAATTATACCCGCTACTCGAAGAGTATAAGGGTATTATAACTTTGTGCCAACCGAAAATGTTTGTAACAGGCAGAAGGAGACATCTCCGACCCCATAAAGTATATATATTCTGAATCAGCATGAACAGCCGAGTCGATATAGCCATGTCCGTCTGTCCGTCTGTCCGTCTGTCCGTCTGTCCGTCTGTCCGTCTGTCCGTCTGTCCGTCTGTCCGTCTGTCTGTCCGTATGAAAACCTAGATCTCAGCTATTATAAGAGCTAGAGCTACCAAATTTGGAGACAATATGTGTTAATTATGCCCGCAGATCAAGTTTATTTTGGATTTTTGCCACGCCTCCATCCGCCCCCAAAAATCGATAATAAATCGATAATAGCTGCAAATATAGCTCTACAGCATTCATTTTTTATCCATGTGATAAAAACCACCATCCGGGCGTGTTGCGAAAGTTTCAATAAGATCGGCCGATAAATAAGGAAGATATTCAAGAAATAGTATTGCCTTGTGGCCATGTGCCTGTGTCGGTTTTTCCTAATGTTAGTACCCGAGTTCAACACCAGCAGCAGACAACTTTTTTTAATTATGTGGCAACTTTTTTTTAAATTATGTGGCAACTTTTTTTTTAATTATGTGCACCGAAAATATTCATGGTGCAATTTTATCGGTTATTGCGAAAGAAGTGCAGTGGTCGAGTGGTGATGGTAGTTGACTGTTCAGCGAGACGTCCGGAGTTCAACTCCTGGGTGTGCCTGGGCGACTTAAATTTATTTTTTTGTATCTTATATTTTTTTTTATTTTATAGTGTGTTGCAAAATTCAAAATAAATTTTTAGTATATTTAAAGCCACTTAAAATCGAAAGAGACATTGAGCAGCAACACAAAATACAAACGACAAATCTAATTAGATATGTTGAGATGTATTGTGAGGCAGCATATATGTATGTATGTATAGGCGTCTCTATCACACATGCATAATTTATAACTGCAGAGTAATAAAAGCAAAGGGCAACATCCAATAAGAATCGAGTGGAACTTGCATAGGCAAAACAAATTAGAGACGGAAAGAAATAAAAAGCAAGAACGCATTGTTCACATTTGGCACGTGTTTTTCCGAAGAATTGTAGCGGGTATATCACTGTCGAGTCAGCTCGACTGTAGCCTTTCCGACTTGTTTTTATTCTGCATATAAATTGAAATTTAAATTTTTGAAATTGGGCTTATCGAAGCATATGGAAAATTAGAAATTGGCTGCTCCATTGTATATATATGTACTATGGAATTTCAATTGATTGAAGCAGACTTTGTATTTAATTTAGATTTTGTGAGAACTTCTCACATTCAAAACATTTTGCAAAATCTTCATTAGCTTTTTCATTTTATTAAATTTTTAAAAAAATATTCCATAGTAACTTTTAAAATTTGTATGCATTATTTAATATAAAAAAAAACATTTGTTTCTATATTTAATCAATAAATTCAGTTTAAAAATCAATTTTAAAACAATTTCCACTAAAGTTTCCCAATGAATACAAAAATTATATATATTTAAAAAAAAAACATTTTAAAAATTCAGATCTTACCAAATATCTAATACAAACTTTAGCAAAATCGTCATTGGTTTTTACTTTTTATTATATTTCTTCACTATATTAAATCTAATTGCTTTATTTCAAATTCAATATTAAAACAATTAATCACTTAAATTTCTGCATGAATACAAAATTGTAATATATTAAAAAAAAAAAACAATTCAAAAATGTTGATCTTATATTTACAAAATATTTATTACAAAATTCGATATTGTAACAATTGATTAGTAATGTTGTCTAAAAATATACCCTGCCTTTTAGGGCTTTAATTTTCAAATCCACCCAAGTTTGACATAACCAGCGTTAAAGACTTTACAGGGTATTTAAAAACCATAACTTAATTTGTCATGCAAATATTAATAAAGGTAAAGTAGCGCGAACAAGGCCTGCGGGCTGCGTTTGCCGGCACAGGGACAGGCACGGGGAGAAGGGTAGGGTAAAGGATGTGAGGGCTGTACCACAGCGCAGTGCGGACACATGCTTCACATTAATTACGAATTACAATATCGAAGAGGGGTGTGTGTGGGGGGGAGGGTAGGGTTGTTTCGCCCCAAGGGGTGGCAAGTCATAGGGCAACTGGCAATGTGCAACAATGGCCGCCATGCCATACAGGGCCGACATGCCTGCATTTCCGTTTCCGTGCGTTATGTCAACTTGCAGGCAAACACACACGCACACACACTCCCAGGCACACATGTGCAGTCGTAGCAATAAAGCAATTAATTGTTATTACATTGAGAAATATACACGCATATACACACAGCTACACACACATACACTCGCAAACACAGCTGTACAAGCAGACGTACTTATTGTTAATTATCTGAGGCAGATGTAAATACGAATTGCAACAGCGTAAAAAAGTGATGAATGCACTTTAACGCACACACACATATGCAGACACACACACACCCAGCTACACACACTCTCACGCACACATTTATACCTTGTATTTGCATTGAGTTTGGTCAAGGTGGTCAAAGGGTCAGCAGCCACAGCGACCGCGCGAGACAGCTGCGCTGTTTGGTCTGCATACCCTGTAAAAGCGGGCTGTCAGGGTGTGCATGCAAGGTGTTAGGCTGGGCCAGTGAGTAGAGGCAATTTCTAGGGTAGTTTTCATTGAGATTCAGAGAGATCAGTAAAAAATACCTACAGAAAAATAAATAAATGTTTTGAAATCATTTTTACGGAGTATTTTCATTACTTTAAATTTACTTTAAATTACTTTAAAGAATTTACTTAAAAAAACATAGAAACAAATATCAATTATTCAAATTTTTTCTAAAACGAAAAGATACGATTTTTTAATAGTTTTTTCAGGATAGTTTTCATCGTTATACAAATATGCTTAATTAACAAAAATACTTAAAAAACTATAAATAAATATTAAGTTTTTCTACAGGGTATTTTTTACTTAAGATTTAATAAAATGATTCAGTTATAGCAATCATAAAAAAAAACAAAAAGAAATTTTATTCTTTTATTGTTTATAGGGTAGTTTGAGGAAAAAAAATACTTAACAAATTATAAAAACACAACCGAATTTCTGCAAAATATTTCTGTAGAAAATACTACAGACTAGTTTCTATAAGGATTTAAGAAAATGCATTAGTCAAAAAAGATTTTTAAAATATTAACAAAAATAAATGTTTTAAAAAAGTTTTTACAGGGTAGTTTTTATTTGGATTTATAAACAAATTTATAAGCTTTTGTACATTTTCTACAGGGTAACAGTCCGCTGTGCTTCGACAGCAGTTACTTCTTAATCTCTTATTTTTTGGCTTGTTTTCTTTTTGCACATTTTGGTGTCATTATTTGCGTCATTCTGCCGCAGCAGCAACTGCAACACTCGTTTTGAATGTTCATAAATTATTGATGGAATGCACTTGACGGCAGAAGGGAGAGGGAAAGAAGGAGAGAAAAAGACTGCGAGTCATTGTCAAGGTAGCCAGAAAGCACTTGCCCAGGGTGGGCAACGTTAATGCGCTTTAAGTAGCTTTTAAGTCACCTGGCAGCAGAGCATGCTCATTGAACGAGACAGTTATGTATGGTAGGTATGGGAGCAGGGTGCATCATAGTCGATACAAACAGCTAGCTAGCTGTTAAAGCTGTGCGGATTGTGCAAATGAAACACTTTTCTTACCGTATTTCGCTCCGATACTTTCGCCACTTTTTACGCATCCAGCAGATACCTGACTAATCGAGCTTGCTTTTTATTTACAGCCACCTCATCGCTGCTGCCCTATTTAACGATACACATGCAATCGATTGGTCTGACTGTGGAGGAGATTGCGATTATCTATTTGGCCTTGCCGTTTACGACTTTCCTCAGTCCGCCGATAACAGGTGAGTGACGGGGCAGGAGCAGGGACAGGGACAGGGACGGATGCTTGTAATTAAATGTAATGTGTAGAATGCAATTTAATTGAATTGCCATCTTATGTCTGCTTTAATTAAATGTCGAATATTGATTGATTAAACGCTCGAAATGCGCCTGCCCCGCTATAACTAATTGCAACTACAAGTACTTGGGGAAAGTACTTTGCGGCAAACGACTGTGAAAAAAGCGTATGCATAAATAAAGTCTCGTTCAGGTGACACTTATCTATTTTTATCTATCGCAATATTTGTAGCTGTATCTTCTGCTTGCAGCAGGCAGCAGGCGGCAGGCAGCAGGCAGCTGCTGCGCTTTATCTCGTTTATCTTTTGTATTTTATTTTGCTGTCACAGCTTTTGTGGCTCGCTGTCTGTTTGACAAACAACCACAGGCGCAGGCACACATGCCAACGTCAACAACAACGCCAACAACAACAACAACTATGTTACAATACCAATAAAGCTAAAGCCCTTTAGACAGTCTCTCGCACAGCGCCATTCATAAACCCACAAAATATTGCAGTAGTTTTATTTTTTCAAGCCAAAACCTTTCTACACACGCCAATAAAAATGATTCAGTATGCGGAATCGAAACTATATAGCGAAGGGTCTAAGCTAATCCGGCTTAGTTGTTGCACTTACTAGCTGAAGTGCGAAAAGATATACAAAATGTTAGAGAACTTCGTGAGGTTCAGCCAAAGTGGCCAAATTCAAAAAGAAGCCAAAGAAATCGCCATAAAGAGCTCGTTTTGCATGCAAGCTGTGCCTATTTGTTTAACTTTTATTTTAGGTAAATGCAGCATAAAGATATATAGAATGAATATAAATAATAAACACAAACAAGTCTATTTTAATTAATGCATATTTTCGCCAAAACGGATTTAGGAAGTAAACATTTTGCATTTCGTTTAGTAATGCATTTTTTATTTGTTAATTATTCCGATTGAAGTAACCCCTACGCATAACCTATCCTGTAGATTAAATGTCATTTTTGTAGGGTATTTTTTAGTCGCTTGTTTGCTGTCAAAAGCTGTCTCTATCTGTGCGCGTTGCTGGCGGATTTGCGCGCAGCTTTTTCGTAGCATACTTTTTTGGGCCTTCGTTTGATGAGAGCGAAAATAATTTAATTCACTTGACAACAACAACAAAAACGTTTTGTTTTCTTTGTTTGTGTCCATAGATAGACAGATATTCATACAGTATATATTGTTTTATTTTTTATTGCTGTGATTTTAACACATGTTTTCTTTTTCTGTTCGGCTTAAACTGACGCATTGAAGTGGAAAATTGCTGAGCTGCGTTGAATGCGTCAGTTTTCAATTAATTTAATACAATAAATTGCAAATTAAACAGTCGGGAGAGGGAATTGCACTATGTTGATTTCTCGGCATAACCGAGAGCAGATAAACATCTCGGAAAAACTTGAAGAAAACTTCGAAATGTCAGAAAAGTCGACTTTAAATGCTTTGGCCAGAATAAACTTGCAGTTGCAGTAGGGTAGTTTTTGCTCTAATCTCAAGTACTCTGTACTCAAGCAGGATACGACACCCCCTCGCCCACCCCTCTCTTACTAGTTGTGCTTAGCTTATTTGATAAAGCTGCCGCACTTAATGCAACACTTTGTCCGGGCCACAGCAACTGTTGCAATTGCAGCTGCAGTTGCAGATACCAAACGCTTGCTAACTCCGTCTCTCTCTCGCTCTCTTTCATGCTCTCTTGCAGGCTTCCTCGTTGACAAATTTGGCAAATATAAACCGGTCGTCGTGATGAGTCTCCTGCTGAATGCGATTTTCCATCACTCGCTGCTCTTCATACCGCAGCAGGAGATACCCGGCGTGGTGCCGTCGGCGTTTGTCATGCGGCATCCGGAAAGCGGCGACATTGAGGTAAGTACGCACACTCTTTCTGTCTCACTTGAAACTCCCTCTCGCACTCTCTTTTGTACTCCTTAATTACTGCGATCGTGCTGTAATCGTAATGAATAAATGCGCTTTGGCCCATTGCAAATTGGATTGCAACGACATCGATTTTGTGGCACGAGGCTGGGTTTGGCACCGGCTACGGGTATATTGGTTTCGCTTTGCTTGTGCCACGTGCTTTAAGTCAAATGGACAACAGCATTAAATGCGGGCAAAAGGCAGGCGGGCAGGCAAGTGGGCGGGCGGTCGGTTAGGCATATCGATGCTCGGTTGCTGGCAATAAGGTTGCAGCATGCCACAGTGCCGGCTGCATTGGCTGCTGCGGCTGTCCTTTTATGTGGCCTCAAGCTACAAACACAAACACATACACATATGTACAGCCTCGCTACCACACACACTCGCACACTCCGCACACACACACACCTTTCGCCGTTTGCGCCACAAAGTCGCAGCCCTCTTACGCTTCTCTGCTGCCTCAGCTGTTGCCGCAACGGCTTTAAAGCAGCTTGCTCTGCGAATTGTTGTTGTTGTTGTTGTTGCATCCATGCCGATGACTGTGACAACAGCCTGCAACATGTTAAGCACTCGACATGCTAAAATACTGCTGCAGCAGCTGCAGCATCTGCTGCGCGTTTGTTTTGGGCGAAGGGCCTGCCATTGATTTGCTTGCGGTTGCTCAATAACATCCGAAAATTCCCCATATGCCGCTAACAATTTAAGTTTCTAAATTAATTTATGAAACCCACAAATATTGTTAAATTTAATGAAGAAATCTAAGGCAACGAAAAGAAAGAGGAAATTTGCCAGTCTGGCTGCGCTTTATTTCTTCGAGAAATATAGTTATTTCCATGCGAATGATTTTTCCCAACCTTCTTCATTTGTTTTACACGCTTCTTAATAAAAATCTGATTTTTAAATTTAATTTAATATATATTTATAATTTTTCATTGCGATATGTCAACAATTTGGTTGAGGTCTGTTCGGTTTTTTATTAATTAAATTAATTGAAAAATGTTGTGTAATACTTTACGTTTACTTTTTCAAAAATGTATTTATTTCCATGGGAATATTTTTATTTACTTACTTCATTTGTTTTTCACCTTTCTTATTAAAAAATTTATTTATGAATATTGTTTATATAAATATATATATTTTTTTAAATGCGCGTTAACAATATCGTTGAGGTCTGGTCAGTTTTTTATTAATTGGCAAATTTTGTGTATTTTTTAGGTTTGTGCTTATAAAATATGCATTAATATGTTTGCAAAGTTTGATGTAAAACGGACAACTACATCATTTAAAAATATGCAACTGAATTTCATTTTGCGTGTGCACATGTCGAAGAAAATCCTCGGCAAGCTGCTGCGTTGCTCGCGACAATTTGCATAGCATACTTTTGAGCGCGCGAGAAATTTAGTTACACTGGCAGCACGCAGCATACTTTTCAGCTGCGCTTTAAAAGCTTAGCACAGCTAAAGTCAGTTAATAGTGGCTAGAGCAAAAGATTAGCTACTTCCAGGCATAATTAACACAAATCCTTATGATCTTAGATCTGCTACCCCAACTAAATTGATCTGCAACTAGTTTAGTTATCGTTTAAGCGCCGATGATAGGCGCTAAACAGGCGCTATTAACTCTTGACTAAGTCTATTGTATTCAATCTGAGTATCGACAAGCTGCTAGGGGAAGAGCGGGGGGCGGGAGGCAGCGGTGAATGTATTACTTAATGCCAAATGTTGCAGCGAACACGTATTCAATTGTGGCGCACGCAGCACGCAGCAGGCAGCAGGCAGCGCCTTCTGACACTCGGACTCTATTGGAGCCCATCGGTGGAGCCATTGAGCAGCAGGCGATGTCTCTATTTGCGCAGATAAGGCGCGAGAGGCGGGGCGCGGCATTAAAGCTGGCTTTTATTTGAGGCGCCATAATGCTGCCACATGCAACACACACACGCAGACACACACACAGTGTCATAAAACGCACACAAGGCCAGCAAGTGAGGCTGTGAGTGTGTCTCGCTTTCTGCCGCGCGACATGTGCGTGTGTCGTTCTCTGTCTATCTCTGTGTGGGTGTGTGTGTGTGTGTATGTGTGAAACTCCTGTCTGCCTGCGTGTGTGTGTGTGTGAGTGCGTAGCAAGAGCAAACTGAGAGCGCCTGCGGCTGCTCGTTGCTGCGCGCCCAGCAGCCAGCTCCGCGTTGACTCGCACACAAACGCAATGCTTTCGTGCTCACAAACAGCGCACACACACATAGAGCACACACTCACACACACAGTGAGCACAGACGCACAGACTGCGCCAATACAACTGACAGGCACACGCAGTTTTTGTACGCTGCGTATACGCAATGTGTTGCATTTCGTATGTTGCAGCTTCAATTGAGCTTGTTCCCCAGCAGTCTGCCCCCACGCCCTTACCCTCTCTCCCTCCTTGTCTCTCTCTCACTCTCTCTCTCTTTCTGCATCCCTCTTTCTCTCTTTTTGCCTGCCTCCTCCCTTGTCGCTCTGCCTTTTTTTGCCTCTCACATTTTGCATGCGCATAAATTTGCGTCATGTAAAATCATTGAAATAAAGCAAATAACTGTCCAATGTGGCACGAACCATAGAGCAGCGGGCCAGCGGGGCACAGTCTGGGTCACAGTTCGAGCAGCATACCCGGCGCCATACAGAACCTTATCGACATCGACGACGACGCTCGTCGAAGAAGGCATTGGCAAAATTTGTTCTCGACATTTTCGTTTTTATGCATTCTGTGTATTTTATGCTTATGAGCGCAGCAATGCTCTCCGCTTTGTTGTTGTTTGTCCGGCTGTCGCTGCTGCCCCCTCCCCCTCTTATTCTCCCTTACTGCCTCCTGCCCTGCCCCAGCATGTTCATGATATAATAAAAATTTTAGTACTGGATTGTCATTGAAATGCCAAGCAAAGCTCTGGCCAGAGCAAAGGGCTCCCAAAAGGTCAGCAAATCCGTGCAGAAAACGAAGCGACATAGAGAGGGAGAGGGAGAGAGAGAGAGAGAGGGAGAGAGAGAGGAAAAGCCGAGAAATCTGCTGAAATAAGTTGAATTTTAAGCATGAAACAGATTGTGGCACCAAGCTGAGAATATATGTGGTATATGAACACTTATATGAACATTCGAGACTATTACACTGAAAGAATTTGCATTTACTGTTACACAGTTTTATTATGTACTTTCGCTGGGAATATGCCAGGGAATTCCATGCCAATTTGCCTGCATATCAACAAGCAATTCTGCCTTATATAACCATTACTTTATTTTTTATTTGATATTTTTTATGGCAACTTTTCGGAATATGCATTTCGTTTTTATGGTGTCAAAATGAGACGAAATGTTCAGCTGCAAAAAATTAATTTAAATACCATGGTATTTGTATTTTTTTTCGACTGTTTCACAGAAATACCATATAAGTTTTTCACTGTGCAGCCTTTTTTGCGAGCTGATTGAATAAGCAATTGGATTGGCGAATGGAAACCAATTACGCAATTGTTTAATAAAATATTCTCTTTTTTACGTATCTTTTAATTGATTTGTAAAGCAGCGGTTTGAGGCTTAATGAGAACCTTTTTCTTGCAGTGCAGACACAATGCCATTGCCTGCTTATTGATTTCCGAGCAGGAAATTAGCATGGAAATAATCATGCTCTGCGTGGAATTGACTTTTCGCCTGAACAAATGAGGCTAAAATGCAGCCTAAGCAGATGACTGAGTGGGCAGATACCCTGCATGATTTAAACGCCCACCTGCTGCAGGGTATTCTCGTGTCGACTACACTGTGCACTACATTGTTCTTTCTAATGACTGAACTTTCGAATTACTGACTGCTTTCAATTACGACTCATTCAAAATTCCGATAAAACTCAACACGATTTGCTTCCAATTCATTGCACGTTGTCCCTGGCATCGAAGCCTTGCTCCTCCCGCCTCCCGCCCCCTCTTCCTGCCATGCTTAAGCCGGCAAACGTTGCTATCGTGGGACATAAGTACATGCCATTGGGTAAACACATCGGCAACAGCAATTGCGAGTCTGCACTTGTTGTTGGGTCTGTCTGGAAGTCGAAGGCAGAAACTGAACTGGATACTTACCCGGCTTAGACAGTCACCTTTGCAGTGGCAAATACAGCTTCACATCTAGCTGAGCTTGGTTTAACATAAATCGAATTATGGCCAAGGCACACGTGAAGATCGGGCTGCAGATGGGGCTGGGCAAAAGCGTTGACTCGGATAGGCCGAGGGCGTGGCAAATGCAAATGGAAAATACAAAATGACAGCAGCAGCAGCAATTTCTGGAGCGGCTCTTGACAGCCCAACAAGCAACGCATTAGGCACGAGAAGAGCACAACAAAAACAATCCCACTCCCCCATCTGCCTATCGGGCTGTAGACCTGCGGCTGAGGCTGGGGCTGAGGCTGGGGTGTCTAAACAGGGCAAGGAACAGTGCCGAAAAATCCACTTAAATGAAAGTGCACGTCGGCACCAAATATGTGTGTGTGTGTGTGGGTAGTGTATCTATGTGTGCCTGCATCTATCTAGGGTGTATATCACGTACATTTATCTTTGTGTCGTTTTGTAGCACTTAAGCCACACTAACAACACGCACTTATAGCACACACACACAGCAACAACAACCAAGTCGTGTCTGTGTAAGTGCCCAAGTTGCCGTTAGTCGTCGTAATGAAACGCAATGGAGCTGCGTGTGAAAGGCCTCGTTGCGGTCCTGGCCCATTGCCAGTCAGTCGCACGCACGCATTGCCTTCAAATGAGAATATGCGCAAAAGTATCTTGCACTCTCGGAGATACGCATGACACAATCACACACACACACACACCCACACCACCCTGTCTATAACCCGCCATTGCTACGGGCATACGCTGCGTATGCGTATCTGGACAGAGTCCACTGTGGCCACAGGCCACTGGGCAATGGCTACGTGGTGCGAGGCGTGTATTGAATTTGTATTTATGATGCACACATAAAATACAATAATACCATTAAAATTGTGCCGGAAAATACAGGAAATACTGAGCGTAAACGAACCGAAACGGTAATGCACTCTCAGCTATCAGTATCAGTTACCTGCCCGAGCATTTCCTATGAACGCAATGCAATTACAGTTCACATTTTCATATTGATAAACAAGATTGACTAATCTTCTTGAGACACATGCATAAATGTTTCGAATTTCTATAATTGTTTGCTCTTTAAACTCATTAAGTTCAGTTATATGAGCAGCTGCTTTGAAATGAATATTTGAAGAGGTTTTTGATTGCAAATGTGCGTATATGCTATGCCATCTTGAGGATTAAGAGACTTGGCAGTTGGAAAATAAATATCCTGTAGCTTACCCATTTATATTGAGTTAAAACTCCTTGTTTATTACTTCTTAATTAAATATACAATAGATCGCTGCGCAGTTTCTTAATATGCTACCTTAAGGGACTGCTCATTAAATTAATATTAGTTTATTTTATGATTTAATATGCACTTTTAATTAAATTTATGCTAGATCACTTTGAAATTTCCTTATTTACGTGCACTTTAAAGGTTTGTTAATGAAATGAATTTAGTTAATTTCGTATTTTCCTATTATAGGCACTTTAAACAAGTGTTGCTAAGATTCCATTAGAATTTGCAGTTGGTAAAAAATTTCTTTATGATTACTTTAAAGTCTACCCATTTATATGAACTTTAAACTCCTTATCTTATGGTTTTTTTTTACACTTTTAAGCTTTTAAATAAATTGACAGTATATCGCTTTGCATTTTACTCATTTACTTGAACTTTAAAGATCTGTTAATTAAATGAATATTAGTTTATTTTGAATTTTCCTTATTTATATACACTTTTAGGAAGTGATCCTAAGATTTTTTTAGCACTCGCAGTTGGTAAATAAATTTGCCTCTGATTTCTACGAAGTTTTCCAAATTTTCTATACTTTAAGCTACGTATCCCATAATTATTATAGTTGTAAATTAATAATAAAATGTACTAAAAATTGTTTTGAAGTTTTCCTACTCAAATGGACTTAAAACAACAAACAGTAGACTTAAATTTGACAAATAATTTGACTCGAAGAAAAGCTCCAAGGTTTTTTAAAACTTTTTGAAATACTAAAAACTTTACTTACCCCCTCAAGATCCAACTAAAGTAAATATACAATTAAGCAGATCTGAAATTGGACAGATTATAATCAGCCTACTTTGCTCTTCAAGCAGCTTTACCGACTGTCAGCTCATCTTCCATACTGCATCCATATTTTAGAAGCTTATTAAAACCTCATTAGCTCAAGCCGCACTAATTGAAAGTCTATTATTCTAGTGTGCAGTTTAATGCACTCGATTTCGGGCAGCTCGGATACTCGAGTATCCGTTGTGTATGCGGTATATGTGTGCATATACCCGATACGAAGATATACCATATACCATATACCATATACTCTACATGGCACACGGCAGTCTGTTGCCAGCTCGAACCATGTCGAACATACTATACGATGCGGCATAGTTATTAAGTGCTCAAGCAGCTCGAACGGCCCACAAAATTGGCTCAGATACATTTGTGTGTTCGACCAGGCCGAATGCCCCTGCCTCGTTCGACTGTCCGCGCCTTGCGGTTTGCTATTTTACGCCATTATAGCCGGAGTTTGGTTGCCGTTTGGCATAAATTTATATGCAGTCGCCATTGCTCTGGCCGTCGCCATTGCCATTGCCGTTGCCTCTGTCGGCGGAAATTACCATTTTATTATTGCAGGCGAAGCCGCCTCCAACCTACCGCCAGCTACGTCTCGAGCTGCGACCTCGACCTCAGCCGCAGCCTCAGCATCGACTCACACCACGTCGACCTTATTGAATTCGCATTAAAATTGGTAATGGATATATGCAGCGGCACGAACTACACACACATGCCCACACACACACACGCAGATACACACAGATGGGCAGCGGCTGCTCTCGGCAGATAAATGAAATCCGACAGATACGCCGTATTTATTTATGCTCAAATGCGAAGCGTGAAGGCGGTAAAGTGCTACGCGATCGAATTTAACCAATGAATAATTAATTTGGCATCTGGTCTATCAGAGTTTAGGACTGCGCAACGATGGTACTGTCCATCTCGTTCCAGCTGAATGTCTGATCCGCCTCGGGTTCGGTCTTACCATCGTTGGTCGATTCGTAGACAGTGCTTGCATCCGATGCGGACATGGAATTGGAATCGGAATCGGAGTCCTCGGCTTGATCCTCCACTAGTATGCCAGACACGTGGAAACGATCTTCGAGCATCTTTTTCCATTCGCTGACAAATGTTTCGAAATCGCGCACCTCAAATTGCGAAGCCTTGAGCAGATACTGCATGATGTCCGTGCCGGAGAGCGTCTTGTACAGGCCACGCGGTCCGAAGTCCTGCGGGGCACACGAGACATCGTACAGGATACCCTGTAGGGCAATCAGATATTTTCCATCCGGATTATGCGCATTGTAAGCGCACAATTTTGCCCGGGTTAGCCGCAGATTTTTCAACGGTGTCGGAAACTTGACATAACCCACGTTCTCGTAGTCCTCCTTATCGTAGGTCGGGTATTCGCGATACGACTTCTTGTAGACAATCACGCCCAGAACGCAGACAAACACCGTAATGCCTATGGGCGAACTGATCCAATCGCGCAGCATATCCTGCCACGTAATCTTGGCTAACGAAGACATAGTAGAAGTTTTCTATAGATTTATTTTTCGAAAACTTTTTAGATTGTCGTTGGAGCAACGAATTTCAGACTAACAAAGCAATTGTGTTTCTAAGCTGTTGGTTGGTTGTGTGCATGGCCTACTGTGAATATAGAATACTTTATTTAACTTAACGATAATGTGTAGAACTTTATTAAGAAACAGTTCTGCTTAGATTTATCGATGTTTTTCGCGCAGGTCTATCGATACTATCAATTGTATCAGTTTTCCCAAGTGTTTTAGACACAAACTGACATAAACAGTGTTGAAAAATCCCTAAAATCCATCGATAGTAAAACAAAACATTCGATATATTGCACAAATTACTAAACCATTGATTTTATTGATGGTGTACGAATATTTTGATATTTTTGAGAAAACTCTATGTTAGTTAAGTATTTGCTAGGATAAAATGATATTGTATAGCGCATAAATATCCTCAAATTCTATCGAGGAGACTTCCATAAATGATTGCAAAAGAATCCCGACCCATTCATGGCTTATTGAATAATTTGGAAATTCTGACTGAATTTTTAAAGAACCTTCTGTATTTTCGAAATTTAAGCGCCTTTTATGCCTCCCCTTTTGCAGGTCTGGTGGTCGCCCTGTCCGAGTCGGGAGTGCCCCGAGGAAACCGAGCTGGATCTGGCCGTGCATCAGTGCGTCGACTATTGCCTGCTGCAGGAGCAAGTGAATCCTCAACTCTACTCCGATGATAAGTCTCCGGCCACAACTACTACGACTAGAAGAACAATAGCAGCAATGCCCACAAGCACCGTGTCCAACGCAGAGCTAGGAACGACAAGTGCACCCACATTGCTGACCACAACGAGCCCATCAGCAGCGACGACAACGACAACGACAACGACTACGAGCACGACGTCGACAACATCTTCGCCCGCCTCATCATTGCCGGCATTATTTGCCACGCAAACGAGGAGCAGATACCAAGATGTACTTAATATGTCATCGACCATGTTCCCGCCATTGTCGCTCTTGCTGCAGTCAGCGGGCGTGGCATCTGCAGCGTCCTCATCCGCCTCCTCTTCGTCGTCGTCATCATTATCATCAGCTGAATTGTCAACCATGTCCATGCAGGGATTGAATCGTAAGTGACTACTCTACACGTTGATCCTGCAGCAGTCGCCTTAGTTTCTCACTTCTTCAACTCATTCGAACTGCCAGCCCCAGCTCCAGCCCCAATCCCAGTCCAGCTTGGCGCTGTCTCCCGGCGCTTGTTAGCCGTTAGTTTTCCTGTCAAATGTGTTATTCACCGCACTCGGCAACCCACTCCCTACCCCGCTGACCATGTCCGTGTCCGTGTCCGAGTCCGCATCCGTGTCGTGTCGTATGTGCTACACTTTTATTAGTTTGTTTTTACCTCTGTTCCGAGGAAACGAGTTAAGCCTGCTCCCTCCTCACTTCCAGCTGCACAAACAGCAGCAAAATAAATATAACTCTAGCTGCGGTTGTGCCCCACACACACACACACACACTCAGCCTGTCGTCATTAAAGCCTGACGCGACTCAAGAAAGTTGAAAACTTTCGCAACAACCCGACAAAGTTCTCAGGTAGTTTTTCTTATTAAATTTCAACCGTGGAAAAACCCAGTGGAAACTCAGCACCATGCAGAGAGCGCAGGCAAATGAAGTCAGGGAAAATGGGTTGAAATCTGACTGCATAAATAGAAGATAATTGCAGGCAGAGCTAAGCGAAAGAATTGCACTTAAAAACTTGAAAGACTGAGTAAAATGGAATGTGGAAATGTGTTAAGTACATACAAGAAATAAGGAGAGATTATTTATATGCAATTATCTCAGGGATATCTATAGGGAAAGGAAAGAACTTCCAGGAACTTCACTTGAAAGTAAACAAAGTAGAAGCTAGAATTGCTTTAATTTGTTGATTTTGATTTATTGAGACAAAGACAGACCAGGGCTAAGGATTATTACACTATCTCAAAGATATCAATGGGGAAAGGACAGAGCTTTGAGGAACTTAACTAAACGAACTGCAAAAGCTTTAACCTATGATTTTTTTAAGGGTTAATAAAACCCAAAGACAGTCTATGGCCAAGGATTCTTTTTATTCCATTAACCCAGAGATATCTGTAGGGAAAGAAACTTAACTTGAAAGTTAACAAAGAAGAAACTGGAAAAGCTTTGTTGTGACAAAGACAGTCCTGGGCTCAGGATTCCGTTTATTCCATTATCTCAAAGATATCTATATAGATAAAAAAGAATTTCGAGGAACTTAATTTAACAAGCTGCAAAAGCTTTAATCTAAAGACAGTCTAGGGCTGTGAAAAGAAATCATACTGTGCCCTATATAGACAAAGAGCGTTCACTTGACTGCAAAATACAATAACAGTATACAAACGATTATATAGTCTTCTCTATAGTAAGCACACAGTATTTCCATTACACTTGCTCTCAGTGAGCTCGAGTAAAATCTAATGCCTTTATAAGCCAATCACAATATGTGGATAAACTACCAAGTAAGCCACACTTGACACTTGCACAATTGGAATTTGGTCATGCATGGTCAGCTCTCTCTGCTCTCAGACGAAAGGGCAAAGTGGGATGGCTATCCCATGCCTGCCCTGCCCTACTGTTGCCCTGCCAATTTGCTTGTCCTGTCTATTATCATTGAAATACCAATTTTGTCACTCGTCTGTTTACAGTTTCGACGGACACTTCGAATGGCAACGGCAACGGCAACGGCAAGTCAGCCAGGGTCAGCAGCAGCAGTTGGGTGCACTCGGATAATGCAGATGCCACATATTTCATGCTGCAAATGCATCCAGATCTGGCGGATCCCACAGAACAGTTGGGTATGGAAATCGAACAGGATGATAACGAAACGGTGACAGACATCAGGCAACGTTTTGGAGTCGAGCGACTTGCGAAAATGCAGATCAATCTAACCGACATGGATGAACTGGACCTGCGTTGCGGTGGCTTGGTGAGACGTACAAATATGTCGTATATGAATTCCGGTGCTATCAAGTGCCTCATGCAGCGTTGTACGTTTACGCTGAACGCCCCAGAGATCTGTCCGCCCGACTATAAGGAAACCGATGATACCATTTTCTGGATATACTTCTTACTGCGGTATGTATGTCACGGTAGAAACAATCATATAACTCACGTATCAACCCGTTCAGCGTGTTTAACTTTTGGTAGTTCAAACTAGTTTAGGTTATTCAAGATTCTAGAACATTTCACAAGAATCGGAGTAGAAATACAGATATAGTGCAAGAAAATATGCTTACCTTAGTATTTTATATTAGGCATATTTGACGATAGAAATAATTATGTAAATTAAGTATCATTAAGAGTTCAATTATGGGCATTACAAACTATATTAAGTTATTTAGGTATCTTGAGAATTTTATAAAAATCAGAGTAGAATTAACGACAAAATGTAAGATAGTATGCTTGTCTTAGTCGAGAACTCGCTGTGTTTAATATATAACGTATAAACTCACGTATAAACAGAAGCCTTCCGTGTTCAACTCTTGGTATTACAAACTAGTTTAGGTTGTAATATTATTATTAATATAGACAAAATGATAGACAATATGCTTATCTCACTCGAGAACGGTCTAAGGTATTAAATTTTTGATAAGATAAACTAGCTTAGATTATTCAACTTTCTCTAACGAGAATCAAAGAAGAAATACAGACATAATCTTAAGAACCGTCTGTATTTCATATTATTTTCATGGGACGATAGAAATAGTCATGTAACTTACGAATCAATCAGTCTAGGATTTTTAAATTTTACTACACTAAGCTAGCTTAGTTTATTCATTTACATGAATCGACGAAGAAATACAGACATAATACAAAAACCTACTCGAGTATTCTCTGTATTTTATTTATCATCATGTGACGATAGAAATACTCACATAGCTCACGTATCAATCAATCTAGGGTACTCATCTTTGGCTACAATAAACTAGCTTAGGTTGTTCAACGTTTGGTTTAATTTCACGAGAATCGATGAAAAGTTAAAGACATAATGCAAATCCTACTTGAGAATTATCTTCTTTTTTTTATCATCATGGAATGTTTGAAATATACATATATGTATCAGTCTACGATGTTCAATTTTTGCTGAGATAAACTAACTTTAGGTTATTAAATTTCTTAGAAAATTTCACAAAATTCGAAGAAGAATTAAAAACCTACATGAGAATTATCTTCTTTTTTATTATCATCATGGAATGTTAGAAATAGTCATATATGTCTAGGATGTTCAACTTTTGCAACAGTAAACTAGCTTAGGTTATTAAACTTCTTAGACAATTTCACGAGAATCGCAGATGTAACACGTTCGCTTTGCAAGAAACTATGCTACCCTACCTTACATCACTGAATTGAGAACTCAACCTATTTTTCGCATTCATTATCATTAATCGATTGCCATTATAATTGATATCTGGCAGATTCCTGGCCACGACGATGCTGTCGGCTGGCGTAACCATTATGGATCCCATTGCGCTGACAATGATTGAGAAATTCGGCGGCGACTTTGGACGCGAACGTCTCTTCTCGAGCATTGGCATGGCGATATTCTCACCGATTACCGGCATCATGATTGACTATTCCTCGCGCGGATTGGGCTACACAGACTACTCGGCGGCGTTCTATACGTACGATGTGCTGCTGGTGATATCGACAATGTCGGTGCTAATGATGCCGCTGGGCGAGAAGTTGCCGGCGGATAATGTGTTTAGGGATTTATGGAATCTATTGAAAATGCCGCACGTGATTGCGTTTATCATATTTCTCTTTGTGCTGGGCAATTTCTGGGGCTTTATCGAGAGCTTTCTGTTTCTGTATCTCAAGGAGCTGGGTGCGCCCAACTATTTGCTGGGTAAGCTTGGCGCGACTCTCCCCCCCTCGAACTGTGCGTGTTGCTACTGTTCACTGTCTCTTTCTCCCCCCCCAGGCATCACCATCACCGTGGGCACTGTGAGCAGCATACCGTTCCTATATGGCGCAGAGAAAATCACACGCATCTTCGGTCACGTTAATTTGATTATCATTGCCTTCTTCTCGCACGCCGGCAGACTGGTGGGCTATTCCTTTATCGAGTGAGTGCTTCGAGCATGTGTGCGTCTCGCAAAAAGTAATTTAATGGAAAACTTTCTACTCCCCGCCCATGTAGAAACGCCTGGTGGTGCTTCCCGTTCGAGGCCATGGAGTCGCTATCGTGTCATCTCATGTGGGTGGCGGCAGCGACCTATTGCTCCATTTTGGCACCGAAAAGTCTATTGGCAACGCTCATCGGCGTGCTGGGCATGGCGCACTTCAGTCTGGGCAAGTCTGGTACCCAGTTGCTTAGTACCTCGCTCTAATACAGCTCCCTCCCCTACTCTCTTCGACAGGTCGTGGCAGTGGCAGCTTCACGGGCGGCCTGCTCATCGGACAATTCGGAACACGCGATGCGTTTCGCTACATGGGACTGCTCGCCGTGGTGGGCGGCATTGCGTATGGTTTGCTGCATTTGATTTGGTTGCGCAAATTCGATCATACCACCGAGGAGTCCGAGGAGGAAGTGGAGGCTGTCGAGGCCGGCGAAACGGAAAAACTAACCGAACCGGCAACCAAGGAGCAGGGCACCTCAATGTCCCTGGAACGATTGAGTCTGATGATCAAGTACAATCAGATTGGAAGTCTGTCGTCGTTGCCGCGCGGCTCGCGGGTTAGTTCAAAACTTGTTGGAAAACTTTTTAATTGAAATTCCCCACTCACGCCCCTATCTCTTGCTCTCTCCCCTCTCTCTCTCTCTGCGCTGTGCAGGCAGACATACACGACCATTTGGCAGTGCGTCGCAGCAGCTACAACGTGGAATCGTTGCGGGGCGTGCCGCGGCATGGGAACATCGGTAGCAGCGCTTCGAAGGTGGATATATTGCGCTCGGCTCTCGAAATTAATCACAAGTCCTCGAACCATTCGATGCTGAGCAAAGCCGATAACAAAACGTCAAATCAATCACTCGGTCGCAATCGCGCCGACAGTGCGCCCAAATTGAATCACAGCAATCTGAAGAATATTTCCCAGCCCGCCCTCGAGGGTGTTGTATTAGAGGTGAGTACGCCCACTCTCTCTCTCGGTCTCCTTCTGTATGTGTGTGTGCGAGTGTGCGAGTGTGTGTGCCTCGATGATTGCCGTCAATTGTTTTGATTTGTGTTTGGCTGCTGCTCTCGGTTTTGGCTCGACAGTTTAAAGCAAGAAATGCCGAGCAGCTGCTGCTCCCAATAAGTTTAGCATACTTTTCAGCATACATAGAGACGGTACTCGGTGTCCTTTGGTGTCCCGGCTGTCTCTGCCGCTCCGACTGTGACTGTCCCTTGGTGCCGGGCTCCACTTCTCTTCTTCCTCTGCTCGACAAGCGGATGCTCTGCGCCACTGCATCCGTTTGCCGTTCATCGTTCATTGTTCATTCGGTTCGCTCAGCTGTTCATTTGTTCCGTTTTTGCATTTGCTGCCCTCGCTTTTTCTTCCACTTGTTTTTGTTGTTGTTTTTGTTATTCTCTCTCCCTTGCGTTCTGTGCCCTTCCTCTTTTTTTGGCATTCGTGTGCTTGGCATTTGTTTCCTTTGCTGAACGTTCGCTTTTGATGGCGCTTCAATGGCTTTGATTTCTATTCTGCAGCCAACTCTGCGAATTCGAAGCCAACTTTATTGGTTTTTGTTTTCACAACAAACAGCATAACAAGAGAGCCCCCCCCCTCCACACTACAAGCAAACAGTGGGACACAAGGGAGAGAGCACAGTGGGGCACAGTGGGGTAAACAAGTGTCTCTCTCGGCTGTGGCTTGTTATTACTTTGCAGAAGCTTTCAGTGGGTTTCTCTTTGCTGCAGTCGCAATTTCGCTTTTAAAAAGAAGTTTTGTACTGAGAAATGATATATACATTCGAATTTTAAAAATGTATTGTCTAAATATATGCTGGGAAATATTTCAAAACATGTAGATAATAATTATAATGCAGGGATAAACAAGTCTTGAGATAAGCAAGTAGTTCAACAAGTTTAGGGGCAAATATTGTAAAAGCTTTCTATAAATTCAAATTTCCTTAAATTGAAAAAGTATTTAACAATTTTAAAGCTTTTATACAATATTTTCATAGATAAAATTGAAAAACAAAATGTGTGAAGTCGATAAAACACAGATTTTCGACACGAACAATTTGCTAATGTTTTTGAACAAAACCCATCAATTAACTTTCGATTATATTCATTTTCTAAGTCATATCTAGTTCTTTATTTTTCCATGACATTAAGTAAATAAAAAAAAATAAAATTAAAAAATAAAAATAAATAAAAATTATAAAATCATCAAAATTATAGATTGTGGTATAATTCTTTTGCATACATCGAATCAAATCATTATAAAATCTTATTAGTTCACAACTCAAGTTACTTCAACTTAAATATCTTTAATCAACGTCTCTTAGTTGACGTTAAATAAATAAAATATGTAAACAAAAATTAAAAGCATAAAACAAATGATAAAGCCATCAATATTAAAGATTCTGGCATGATTTTTGTGCATAAATCGAATCAAGTAATTATAAAATCAAATTGTGTATAGCTCGCACTTAAGTCACTTACCTCAGTCACTTAGAGATGGCAAAAACAATAGTTAATCGATAACTGATTCGGATTATTTGAAAACAAATCTAGTCAAATGAACCGTGGCAATTACACAGCA
Organism: Zaprionus inermis; assembly: GCA_018151445.1. NCBI lineage: Eukaryota > Metazoa > Arthropoda > Insecta > Diptera > Drosophilidae > Zaprionus > Zaprionus inermis. The sequence continues at coordinate 789,727 of JAECXD010000869.1, read as the reverse complement.
CTTGCTTGAGTAGGGAAGGAAAGAGTAAGGGTCGAGGGAGATGGCTTTTCATTCGATTTAATGAAAAACTTACAATTCCATTACTTGCCGCAGTTAATTTCGTAATTAATTAGCAACGCTTTCAAGCGAGCTTTTATGGCAGCCTGGCAACCATAATTCAATAAATCAAATGTGGTTGCAACAAATGTGCAACACACACAAACACACACATAAAGCATACAAAAACAAAAAACATGGAGTACAGCGACGAGGCAGCAACAACAGCAACAAATTAATGAATTTATGAACAGTCCTAACTTTGCCTTGGCATTTGCAGGCAGCAAACAACAACAACGGGCAGGGATAGGGCGAGGGGTGCTGGGATAGACAGCTGGACTAACTGACAAACTGACAGTGGAGCTGCACATCAGTGAGCAGGAAACAAAAGCCAAAACACCCCGTCCGACACACTGCCAGCACAGCAGGGATCGAGAGACGGCTCCGACTACTCTGGCAACTCCGGAGTCGAGTCGAAAGTGGCCAAAGAACGCTTGCAAATTGCAGGCCGCAGTCCGCAGGCGAAAGTTCGCTTTGGCTTTTTCGTTTCTGCAAAATAAATTTGGCCAAAAACCGAGCACAGCAAGCAGTGCGAGTGTGTGTGTAAGTGTGTGTGTGTGCGAGTGCATCTATGCTATAAAATGTGACTTCAGCAGCGCGTTTATCTAAAACAAATGCTTCCCATTCCACACATGTATTCCACATGCATTCCACATTCACATAGGGAGTGGAATCAACATTTTTTCCCAGCCGCATGAAAAAGTATCCGAGTGGTTTGTTAACTTCAATACCCGCTGTGGATTTATCCGTAATACCCAGCTCTATGTTAATGGTAATGTACAAGCCGAAAGTGGCAGGAAAATAAATAGAAAAAATAAGGCATGCATGCCATCGAGACGAACTGCACATACTCTTCGATTGCATTATGAGCAGATTTATTATGCACATGTGTAATAATAATTATTTTAGATTTAGTACACTTACCTATCTTATTTCATTATTTATTTAACTTTTTCTGCACAAATTAATGCATATATAACCTAAATTGAGTATTACGGAGCACTGGCAACACTTTATCTCTTATGATATAGTTAAATATTTTAATATATTTTAAATAAATGAATAAATCAATAAATTCGTTTTTTTTTTTTTTTTGTAAATTAAAATTGTTAAAAAATAAAGAAAGTTTTTTAAGAAATAATTAAACTTCTTAATATGTCTTATCCCTTAACTCTTCTGCTATTTTTGCCAGTAAATCTCTTAAAACAAAATAATAATTAATTCATATTTTAATTGAATTAAAAATGTTGAAAAAAATTATAATGTTTTTAAGAAATAATCAAGTTTTAGACTCTGCTATTATTGTTAGTAAATCTCCGTTAAATAATTTAAAATTCTTGATTGAAAAAAAATTTTAAAAAGGTTTTAAGAAATATTTAAATTTTCTAATATTTCTTCCTTTTTTTACTTTTCTGCTATTTTTGGCATTAAGTCTTTTCAAAATTACTTATTTTCTTTAATTTTTACACATTTAAAAAATAAAATTTGTTCGGTTTTTGTCAAGGACTGCTAAACTAGTTAAAGTGGCGAAAAATATAAATTTTAAATCTCCTTCTCTGTCTCTTTTGGCAATTTGTTGGCCATACACACATTAATTTTCCCATGAACATACAATATATTGGAGTATCAAGAAAACAAAGTTTGCCTCCAGGGAAGGGTATTGACTTTCTATAAAGCACACACACATACATATTTAAGTTACTCACATATGTAAACTATATCTATATATATATGTTACTGCACGATTCGGGCATGCATGCGGATCCCAGCATGACAGCAGAGAACAGACGGGAGAGCGGGGCAGAGGGAAAGAGAGAGAGCAGAAGGCGGAGCTGCAGTGAAACGCTTGACGAGAACGCCGTGCTAGCGGCTAGTTGCATTGCATGTGTAGTTATCCTACTTGCACTACCTCTGCCGCATCATCTACTGCAGTTCTCTTCCCCTTCCTGTCTCGCTGTCTCTTTCCGTTCTGTTTGTTGCTATTGCTTTGCCTTTCTGGCGTCTTTGCTTGCTGCTTTTGGCCAAAAACCACGGGGGAATCGAGCCAGAGACCAGGGCCCGGGACCATCAAGTTATTTCGTTGGATTTAAGTCGGCGTCATTTTGCTTTGGCTCCACTTGTTTTGATAGGCAACGCTTTGTTGGCTTTAGTTTCGCTTTAGTTGCGCTTAATTTGACGCACTCGTCGCATCATTTGAGCCACTTCCCAGTTAGCTCATTTACCTCACCCCCCTCACCATCTCTCCATTCGCTTTTGACTTTAATATTTCATTTAATACTTTTTCGGCCTGTCATGATATACGATCAACAGCATCGCATGCGATTCGGATACTCTTTCCTTTCTCCCTTTTCCTTTTTTTGGTGGAAATTGTCGCCTTTGCTATTTTCCTTTCGCTTTGATTTTGTTTGCGTTTTAAGCCAAATGATTTGTTGTTCAACTTAGCGCAAGTTGACAAAAAATAACAATCGCAGCTGCTGCAAAGGCAACAATAACTTGACTGAGTGGGCGGCAGGGTGGGGACGAGAGGAATGGGATAAAGCTGCTGCATGGTGGAGAAAAAAAAAGGAAAAACATTGCCGTAACATAAACAAACAAAGAGGAGAAGAAATTGCAGAAGCAGAGCAAATGCCGCGATGAAACGTTTCACAATGTTCGTTGCAGTGGTACAAAAGCAATCGAACTGTCGATGAAATTATTAAGAATAGGGAAAAGTGAATGGCGTGAACTTTTCTATAGTGGGATCAAAAAGTTTTCGAGGGGAATGAAAGTGGTAGAGAAAAAGAGAGCTGAAGAGATTGACAGTTATTATACCATTTTTTAGTAGTTTTGATTTATTTTATTTGTCGACAATTGTTACAATAGTTGAAAACTTATACTTCTGTATATAGTATTGTTAGGATATTGATAAAACTTCAACATTTTAAATGCATAAGAGCTGCTTAGGATATACAGTTTTCTTCATGTCGAATTTAGAGTCTCTAGCTTTTTTAACAGCTGAGAATTAGATGCTCATACAGACGAACAGACCGACAGATAGACAGACAGACAGACAAACTGATAGATAGACAGACAGACGGACATACAGTAAAAAACATATTTCAAAAATAGGTACCTATTTACATACAACCTGAATGGGATAAATAGATATTACACTATTGAAAGAAAGATTTAGAGAAAAAGGAAGGTATTAAAAAGGTAAAAAGAGAAAAAAGAGAAAATTTGTCCTAAATCTTAAACTGTATGGCGAAGTTTGCCTTGATTTTATTCGAATGTCAGTCTGAGAAATGATAACAAGTTATCAAATAGCTTCACCACTATTTTAGAGAAGAACAAAAAAGTAAATTCGTTTTTTTTAAAGGCAAAACAGACAAATAAATATTTTTTTTTTTAAGGCAAAACAGACATTTCTAGAGTATACACGCAAATTCAGGAATGTTTTTTTTTTTCTAAATAACAATAGAATATTTACTAAATTTACCCACTGTACTCAAAATGCTGCATTCAATTTCCTTCTCATATTTTACTATTTTCAATAGCACGTAGTATGTATTCGCTTCCATTTCCTGTTAGCTATTGCAGCGCTCGCGCTCCCCCTCGCCGCCGCCCACGTCCCGGCGACGTTAGGACTCTTTTCGCCATGCTATACTGCTCGTACTGCCGGTTAGTATTATTTTTATTCCCTGCGCTGCACATAAAGCGATTTATCGATGTGCGAGTAAGACGGCAACAGCAGAAAAAAATAAATATTTATACGCGGATCTCGAAAATAAAAGCCATGTAATTTGACGCTGTGCGCGCTGAAGGGCGAGCTGGTATTCCATACTTCCCCCGTCCGGCTCCGTACCCTACTCCAGTTACTTGGGCGACATTTGTCATTGTTGAAATTTTGGGTGGGCAACGTCTTTATACGAGATATGGCTCAACGCCAACGACTCTATATGTGTTATGTGGCTCGATGCCAAGGACACAACTTGTACGCAGCATAACGCACAAAAAGTGAGTGCGAAATTGCGCGTAAGTAATTTTTATTGTGCGACAGAGAGAGCGAGCGAAAGGCAACAATAAACGCGCCGATGCGCAGATACCCTAACTAAAGCTGCACTCATAACTCAATTTTCTAGCCATATACCAGATATATCATAATAAACATTTTGCTCAGCATACCAGAACAGTTGCCCTCTATGGCTTTGTAGGGTATAAAAAACAATGGCGCGTGGTCATTAGACTCTGCGCGTGTGTGTGTGTGTGTTTTTGTGTGAGTGGAGGAAAACAAAAAAGCACAATACTTTTTCAGCCAAAAGGAAATCAACTGATGAGCATTACCAGCATTACCCCTGCCAGCCAGCTCACCAGAGACTTGCCCACACAGGCATTTAAGAAGCGCACGTCGGACTCGTGAGTGGTTGTGTGTGTGTGTGAGTGTGCGTGTGTGTGTAAGCGAATTTGTGCATTCAGCTGCAACGCTTTGTAGTTTTTGCACGTTTTAATAAAAGCCAACAAACAACTGCGAAACAACCGACAGCAACCGCAGGGGAATTTGATGCATACGAAAGTTTGATGGACTGGAAATGGCAATAAAAACAAACGAAAATCTATAGCGAAAATTGCCTGTCTGACTGTGAAATACCTTAACTAATTTCGGCGTGCCGATTTATTGGCGGTTTTGCAGTTTATTTTCAAATAATTTGAGGTTATGTCAAGGTTTTGTAGGTTATGTAGTACGTGATTAGAAATTACTATTGACACATGATACAACTCCATTTGTCAGCGTGATTAATAGGCAGTGTTGTGTAAATTTGCAAAACTATTTGAGGTTATGTGCAGGCTTTTGAGATTACGTAATGGACAAGTTCCCATTTTCTTTGCCTAGAGATTATGTGCGTGTGCGCCTCTCTTGTTCCGTTGAAAACAGGCTCGTTGTAAGCCCTATCAATGCCTCTTAGGGTATTTTACTAAATAGTTCCAACTCACGCACCCCAGAAAATTCCACCGGAATGTTGCATGAACGCATTGCATTGCTCGAGTGTTGTAAAACGGCCGAAACAGATCGCAGTGAGGCAGCAAAAAAAAACCTAAATAAAAGAACTTTTCGAACTGCATTGAAAGCCCGTTTTGTTGTGCACTTAAAAGCGTGTGTGTGGTGTGTGTGTGAATGGAAAGCCGAAATTAGCATGCAGGTCGGGCTGTAAGAGAATTCACTTTCGCATTCGAGTATTTGCATGCATTTTATAAACAAAGGCAAAAACAACAAACAAACATATTGTGGAAGTAAATCACATTCGTTTTACAGTGTATGCTCTAAAGGGAATTGCACTGCATTCGTTCGGATTTCATTGTGTGGTCTCTGCTGCGGGTGTGTGTGAGGGAGTGTAAGAGTGTGCATGCGAGTGTATGAATTTGCATTCCAATCGGTTGGATAGTTAATTTGTATGCTTGTTATGGAACTGGTTATTCATTTATTTTTAGCTTTTAATTGGCACTGCAACATTTTATAAATCACTGCAGATTTCAATACTCCGCACTCGAAGTACTCAATGGGTATTATGTGCTTGAGTGAATAGGGTAGAGCAGACCTACCAAACTGTATGATCTGCTAGTATACAGTGCGTATGAAAAACTATTATGTGAACACGCGAAAGTATGCCATAAAATAATTATGGCATCGCAGCAATTATGCGAGCACTCAGAAGTATGCAATAAAATTTATAATCATAAAAGTAGGCTTCATTTCGCATATGCATATGCACATTTTATCATATAGGGTATACCCTATAGGGGTAGGGCAGCCAACTGCAACATTATACTCCTATAATATTCGGAAATGTCGATTGGTTGAGTTTTATTTGATGAGGCCGGGATAATGGGCAGGAAACAGTATAGTGCCACTAGAGCAAATAACGTGCATTTGATTAGTTTACATTTATATGCAGTACATTTACAATAACCCATATTGATGTATTGAGTAGATATTGCTAATTGAAAGCAGCGCATTATATTGAAATTTAATTATCAAAGAAGAATATGCCCGATATATGTTTGTATGTAAATTTGTGCATTCTGCATGATGTGCAAATTAAATTTGATATTTTTATAGCTTTTGATTAGCTCACTGTAGCACGCAGCATGTCATTGTAATCTTCTTTCGGTCTCGAACCAAAACTAATCAAAGTATTTTCTTATACCAAAGCAGGATCAGGAGGGTCCCAAGGTAATACCCGAGGAGACGGAGCTGAACTCATCAAAGACAACGGTTTCGGCTGGGCCGGAGGAGGCAACCGCCCCAGTCCCCGCAGTCCCCGCAGAAGCAACAGCTGTGCCCAACACGCCGCAGCCGAATGGCAATGGGAAGGGCGTGGCCGAGGAGAATCCCTGATCGGGAAGCTTGGGTGTACGGGGGCGAATGAGTGATATTACTACAATAAATTAAATGAAATTATGCGCGCAGCAAACGAACGATTTGCAATCCAATTAGAATTTAAACAATGATTCCACATATATAGTATTGTTAATTGTCGATGTGTGTGTTGTACGATGTGTATGTTATATGAATTATGCCAAATAAATAAATAGACCTTTGTTGACGGAACCTCTGTATGAATCGATTTGATTGAATGGAGCTGACCCAATTGAAAAAGCCATCGCATACACTTTTTGCATCGAAACACGTTTTATTTTTTCTGACTTTTGCTTAAATCAAACATTAATTCTCAACAGAAACTGCAACTCCAATACGAGTCTATTTATATTTGCTAATTATTCTTTAAAACTGTGTGTGTGTATCTTAGGCTAAAGCTTGCGCAGATTAAATATATATTCATTTATTATTTAACCCACCTGCATCTTACCCAAGGTAATTACTTAATATAGCATTTAAATTACAAACTCATTTGCATTACGCATTCATATTTTCATTATTAATATAAATACTGTCAAGCTTTGTCAGTGTGTTGTTGTGTTTTCCGGGTCTTCCCTTTTTCCAATTTCTATGAATTTCTCGTTTATATTTTGATTGCGCAAAAGTAAATCATTCGCTATTTGTTGTTTTTAACTCATTAATTGTGTGGGAAATTCTGTGAAGTTCTCATTGCATTTTGATCAATATTTGCAGACATGTACCGAGAGCGTGTATTATGCAACAAATATTTTAATAATAACGTATGAGTTTTTCCCCCGTGGAAATGAAAATATACAGCGTGTTTTAATTTATGCTAATTAATATTCAATAACAGCTTATGAGTGCCATGTTGCACACACAAAGAACAAATAAAACAAATATATATTTAATATGCATATATATTGGAGCTGGTAAAATTAGCGACAATAATCGGTGAAATTTGAGCAAATTAAATTTGTAATGTTTCCCTTTGTCCAATGCGCGAAAATTAATTAAATGCATTTTGCCAACGATTAGCAAAGCTCCAATAGGCCCCTTGAAAGTTATATTAAAATTTCACCACAAACACGCCTAACTGTATTGTTCGATTCAGAGGCTGTAATTGTTATTTTTTAATTTTAAACAATGGGGACAATAATGCATGCCAGATTAATAGCGAATGAATGACTGAGCTTACATAATAATATTATTTGAACAGACAAAACTAAATTTCTCTTCGTTATCTAAACAAAAATATTTATAAATTTTCCTAACATTTAAAGCTTTTCAAGCAAACAAACAGTTCATTCTGCTTTGCTCGTGCCACGCCTCATAAAACAATTGCTCTTAATTTATAAATTAAGGAACTTAGCATTAGCAGGCCTTTTTAGTTTATTTTCACTCATAGAGCTATGCAAAATTTAATCAAGTAAAATAAGCTCAATTTGCGGGCATTTACATAATTCGAAATCATATTTTCTGTTTATAGCCAAACAATATGGCGATAATGCAACCTCAACTGTTTACACAATCAACAACGTGTGTGTGTGTGTGTGTGTGTGTATTTGTGTGTGGCTTGTGGTTTGTCTGTTATGCAGCCTAGCTCAAATAAACGTGATTACACAAGATGTTAAGCTTATTAACTATGCCATATGCCTTGTTGAAGTTCAAGTGCTTTTGCTGCTCTTCTTGCTTTGATGTTTTAGTTTAATCATAAAGTTCATTTTTCCGTACATTAAGTTAAGTTATTGTTATCAATACATACTGTCCAACTGTCAATATTTGAAATATTACACGAGCACACTACGTACAAATTATTCATTCATCTCATCTCTGCTCCCGACGTGCTCGCACGTGAATTTAACTAACCAGCCGCCTGCGCCTTCGCCTTCGCCAATGCCAGCTCCAGTTGCATATCTAGTTCCAGCTCCCGTTCCCGTTTCCGTTCCCGTTCCCGTTGCAGCTCTTGCAATGGCTGCTTTGGCCAGCACATCTCACTGTATGAGCGGCGAGTGTTGCGAGTTCTCACTGAAGTCCACCGTGTAGTACATATCGTTCTCCAGATTCATGGCCAGATGCCGCTGAAACGGACGCTCGTGCAGCTGCCCGCCCAGCGTGGTCTGTGTCTGTGCGCTGCTGCCACTGCAGGGCTTTGAGGGCAAATGACGCGTTGACTGCAACGCCGCATTGCTGCCGCCGGCTGACGCAGAGGCGGCGGCTGTGGCGGCGGCGGCAGCAGAGTTGGCTGCATCGCCGGCCCGTTGTGGCGCATTGAGTCCTTTGCCACTTAGCCAATGTTTATTCAGTTTGCCCTGCATCTTGGGACGGCGACTGAAGCCCAAAATGGGTATAAACGAAGTGGAACGCGTCGAGAACTTTCGGTATGTCTGATTCACCTTGCAGTGACAAATGGTGACCTAGTTGGCACGCCAAACAAAGCAGAAATGGATGCCAGAAACGGAAATGGAAGAGGTTGAAAAATGTTGATTAGTTTATGTGTTTTCTATACGCTGTAAACGTAGGATATACGGTATACCATACTTGCTGAAGTAGAGTGAGCATAAGGAACTAATTTAATTAGTATTTAAAGCATTTTTATAAAACATTTATTAAAGGCCTCGCACTATAGTACAAGACTAAAAAAGTATAGCTATTCTGCGCTTAATCTGTTTCCATATTCAATATTTTCATAGGATACTTATGCGGGCAGCGCAATGCTCATGACTTCGAAGGCGAGTAAAGAACTATAAGTATCTGTATTTATAGCATATTAATAGAATGATTACTAAAAGCTTCGTCAAGCATTCGCACTGCAGTACAAAACAAACAAAGAAGTGTAGCATGCTTTTCAGCGCTCGCTCTTTTTGCAAGCACACAATATTCATAGCATACTTATGCGGGCAGCGGCTAATTCATTCAACTGCTCAGGGCAAACCGCAAAATGACGCGGCCCAGTGTACGAGCGACCCGCTCATTATGCAACAGACCCCGCCTAATGACTTCTTGGCCAAGTTAAGATAATTTTACAGACACTTTGAATGACAAACTAACAAAACGGGTCAGCAAACTGCAGAAACTACTTTTGATTAACTATGAATTTATACAGCGACTTCGTAGCATGCATACACGCTGTGTGTGCTTGCGGCTGGTAACTTTTTAAACGATTTTTAACTTTGGTCAGATTTGCCCTGCATAAATTTGCATATTCTTTAAACTTGCCACTCGATTGAGCGCTCGCCACAGCCATTCGCCGGCGTAAGCCGCAACTTAAAACATGAATATGAATATGCAATGCCGTCTCGCGCAATTTTCAAAAACCGCAAAGTACAATATTCAGCAGCCCCGCCCTGCTGGTCAGCCCCTTTTGATAGGGGACCAGATGTAAATTCTATATATGTGCGCGTGCTGAAGAACTTACCACAACGGCAACGATGAAAATGGCGGCCGCCAGCACGCCAGCCGCAAAATATGCATTATGCAATTCAATGGGACTCTTAAGCACAACCGATGAACCAAAAGTTTTGTCATTAAAATTTCTCGCGTTCACATCGTCGACAATAAATTCGCTCGAGCTGACGACAGTCTCCACCACAAACTCATCTGTGCAGGGCGAGAGAAAATGAATGTAAATGGTTAGTTCCGGCGGGAATGACAAGGCTAAGGGGAAGAGTGGAAGTGGGGGAAGCAGCAGCAAGAGTCGAAAAACGAGTCCGCTCTGCCACTCTGTTTCCTCCACTTTTAGTCCTGCGGGAACAACGCATATTTTTCGGGTTACCGTCGCAGTTAATGAGCACGGCTTGCTCGGACTTGATGGCGGATATAACGGTTGCTTGTGTACTTGGGGCCACTCTTTGCCTGTCTGTCTTTGCTTACCTTCGCACATTGTGCCCGTGTAGCCGGGACGACAGGCGCAGTAGAAGCTCTCGCCGCTGGACCAGCAAGTGCCGCCATGGGTGCAAGGATTCACGCTGCACTGCTGAAAATACTAAGAAAGTTATCACAATGGTTGTGTGTGCTGCCTTCATTACAGACATCGCGCGTTCTCTCTCTCTCTCTGTCGCCTTCTGCCCAGTGTGCGTGTGCGTGCGTGTGTGTGTGGTACACGTATTTGCGCCATACTAACTAACAATTACTTTGGGGATTTGTGTGTGCGTCTGGCATGTTAAATATTAACGCTCGCATAATGGCTGCGCCATAGTAAAATGTAATTAATTTGCCGCTGCACAGTGGTGCAAAATCAGCTTACTAGAGCTAAGTAGATTATTATAATTATGTTAATATATTGTTATTTATTTTTTGCGCACTCAGCCGATTAAACAAGAGAATATTTTTTATTTTAGCTCGCTGTAGTTGAATATTTAATTTTCAGGTTTAAAGCGAATAATTTAAGTAATTCGAATTTAAGTAATACTTGCTAATCTACATAAGTTATTTTAAACTAGGTTTAGTTTAAACTATTCAACTACTTTTATTATAGCATTTTCTTTCATAAACATTTCATCATTTATTTACGTCAGCTCTGCCTGCGGCTTTCTTAGCCTATTACAGTGTGTAGTTTGACCAGCTTTGGTTATGCTGTGGAACCACAGTGCATACTCCGCCTCCGCTGCCGCAGCAGCATTGGCAGCGGCAGCGACGGCGGCGTCATCTCATCAGCGTTACCAGACAGCGGCAGACAGGGGCAGCCTGTGCTGCAAGGCAGGCCTCCTAACCACGAACTCTCTTCTACTTCCCCACTCTCTCCTTCGGGCTCCTATTTTCTCCTTTCCATGTTCCTGGTGCTGACGCGCAGTATCTGTCCTCTGCCTGTCGCTGGCAGCAGGGAGCTGCCTCTGTCTGCTGCCTGACGAGGCTCCGGCGTCGGTCGCGGTTAAGCCACGCGTCCATCAGCGGGCAAAGCTTTAATTATGAGGCCTGACGTTTAATTTATGTACATTTTGTTACGTTTTATTTTAATACTGCAAATTATCAAGTCATTGAGCGTTTATTAAATACTGTGAAGTAGGTTCTCAGCTACTGCTGCTGATGATAATGCCCTGTCCAACCGCTCATCCCCGAGCTGACAGGGCGTGGCAGCATTGTAATCAACTTTTGTCCTGTCTCCTTATTGATGTCGGTAAGCAGAAAGTTCTCTTCTTCGAAAGTTTGCCTAATTAGTTGACGAAGTAGTTGCCTCCGGGGAGGAGTTGGAGTTAAGGTAAGTAATACGAATTGAATGGGCAAGCAAACGCACTATGGGGTTAAGCGGAAGTTGCAAAAATAAGTGCAAATTATACGCAACAGGAGACTAGAGAAAAGTATTGAATGATATTGAAAGAAAAAAAAACAACCGAACTATGACACTCTCTCGACTCTTTACGCTCTATCCAAACTAATCGGTCATGCTGCTTGATGTAGCTCTCCATGGTTACAGGAAATAATTAGCATTGTTTGTGCTGCCACAAGATGACGACTAATTACTCTACATGATTTGCTGTTTTGTCGATTATGAAGCTCACTTACATAATAACTTAGAATATATAGAAAGAACTCGAGTTTATCATAGCCTAACTTATAGTTGCGTATTTAGAGAGAATTTGAGTAGGTTTTTATCTACTCAATTTCCTTACAGCTGAAATTGCTGCTGCTAACTTCCAATTTAAATTCACTTAGATCTTTACGATATTGCTTTGTCCCCGAGAGCGCAAATCGGTATTATCAAAGTGAATTTATCTTGTTTCGCTTGCAGAACAAATCGAAATCGTAAATCAGCTTTGTGTGCAAGAAAAAAAAAAAAACAGCGTAAAAACGAGCCAAAAACGAGCTAAAAAATACAAGTTTTACAATTACGAAATTGAACGAATTTCCCGCAAAATGTTTACATTCAGCTGGATAGTTGTGTGAGTGTGTGTGTGAGTGTGTTTGTTATCTGTTCGATGCCAGCAAATTGTGGTTATATTTGGGGCATTTTGTTATGCAGCTCATGGGCCGGCACGTTCCGGCCCCAGACGACACACCGGCGAGGCCACACCCTAACCAGCGTGGGAGGCGGGCCTGGTTAGAAACCGTAACTTTTGGCCTCAATAGCGTAGTAAGTTGGGCGAAGAGTGCATAAATCATGACTTACCGTTCGTGGCATTTGATTACAATCCGGTCCATTGCGACCTCCTGGGCATTCGCAGCTGAAATCATTTCCATGATCAATACAGCGATGTCCTTCGGGGCATGGCTTATTGGCGCAAAAATCAACCTGAAACAAGAGAGAAAAGTGAAAAAAAAATCCAAAACCAAAACAAAAACCAACTCGTAGGCAGAGCCCGAGCAAATCAAAGCATATTGAAAAGGCTCCGACTTCATTACGTATTCAAAAATTTATTTGACTCCCCTCTGCTGCCTCAAACACGCAACATGACGGCGCAGGCTTCTCTCCTTTGATATGTAAACATTGTATATACCATATCGTGTATGCATATGTGGCAACGGCCTGGCTAAATTCAATCAATATGCACGCATATCATTTGCCTTGACAGCAGCTGGAGAAACTAGTCCCCCAGTGGAATACCCTAGCTTTTGTGGGGGAGCATTCAGAGGAACATATCTTGCAAGTTTTGGGAACTAAAGCAAAGTACTGAAGAATCTGGAATACCCTAACATTTGTTACTCATTTCGAAATTAAACTAAAGAAACTTTTATAAAAATATGGAAATTTGAGAAAATAATTAAAGATTCAACAAGAAATATTTAAAATATTTAAAATCCCAACCAGTTATATGTGGAATAATGTTTTGATTATAACAGATGTATAGAAAATTTAAACTGGCAATAAAATAAAGAATTGACAATAGAATAAATAAAAATACTTAAGATGGAATACCCTAACATTTGTAACTTATCGCGAGAGGGAACTTGAGGAACTTTCTAAATCTAAAACACTTTAAAATCTAAAACAGTTTCATCCGGATTTTAGTAATAATAAACATATTTGAAATTTAAATTGGCAATAAAATAAGAAATTAACAGTAGAATTAAATAAAAACACTTAAGAAATATGGAATATGCTAACTTAAACTTAAGAAACTTTTATATGCTTTAAAAAATAATCAAAAATTTAGAAACTTTACCAGCTTTATTTAAAATAAAGTTTGATAAATAATAAATATATTACAAATTAAAAAAAAAATAATTCATAATAGAATTGAGTAAAAATATATAAAAGAAACTGAAATATCTTGACTTTTGCAACTCATTTCGAAATGATCTATTTATTTATTTAATGTCTACTATGATCAAATTTATACGTTAGAATTTTCTGTGTAAATTCAGGAATCGCAAAAAAATATTCAAAAAATGTAAAAACTTAGCCAGATATATATAGACTGATTTGTAAAAGATTTTTAATTAAGATATGATGCTAGATATATTAGAAATTAAAATTTAAAAGAAAATATATTGAAATTTTAAAGCAAATGTACGTAATAAATTTGTAATCTATTCCCGATCCATTTGAATACAAATGAAATGGCTCATCCAAGTGCTAGCCAAGGGATTCGTGACTCGAACGTTCTGGCCAATTGCCGCCTGTCATTCGATTTGGCACTCACCTTGATTTGGCAACGGTTGCCCGTGTATCCCTTCGTGCAGCGGCACTCGAAGCTGCCAATGTGATCGATGCATTCGCCGGCATTTTGACATGGATTCGATTCGCATTCATTATACTCAAAGTTGCACAGCTCGCCGGCAAAGCCTGCAAAGGAATAGAAACGAGGTTTGTGAGCACGAATCTTGCTTGCCTTGCCCGGCCGGTGGGGTGGGGGGGTACGTAATGTAAATGTGCAAAATAAATGAAATGGAAATTTCAGCCACTGCGACAATCCCGCCAAGAAGGAGTAAAAGAGAGAGAGAGGGAGTGGGTTGAGCAAACATGGCGGCTCCCTCTTACTCTCTCCCTCTTTCTCTCTCTTTTTTCTGGTAGATTTCGCAACATTTCCTTTTTATTCGCATTGTGCTCGAGCGAGATTTATGCAAATTGTGTTTGTGCCAATGAAATAATTTATGGGCCTCAATGCAGATTTCATTGCTACATTACGATGAAATTTCAGATGCGCAGCGAAATTGACATGATTAACAGATTTCCCTCATTTCGATTTGCGATGATATATTGCGTGTGTCAGTTGGCTAAATAAATTATGAACAGGGAAGGGCAGTATCAAGATAATTGAACAATTGAATTGAAACTGCATTTAGTTAAGATCGTAGGGCTGAAATTTCCTTTTATTTTCACCATACACAGACACAACTTACCCGGCTGACAGAAGCAGCGGAAGCCGTCCTCCTGATCCACGCATATGCCGTGCACACAAGGCGAGGACTCGCACTCGTTCAGGCTGTGCTGGCAGAGCGGGCCCGTAAAACCGGTTGTGCAATCGCAGCTGCAATGGGGAATAACACGACATTAAGTAGATTGAAACACACACTCAAAGTGAGTCAACATTTCTAGGAAAACAGAGGGAGATAGGCTAACATTATGTACAAATGGCTGTGGCATTTTTTCATGCCACAAACAAAGTAGACAGGATTTCTTAAATACTTTGCAATCATTGAAAAACTTCTGCAAAACTTCATTTGATCTCAACTTGCGTCAAAGAAATTAATCTTTTGGAATCCTTTATATTTTTCTGCCTTGTGCCTCCAATCCGACTTTGTGTGTACTTACTGGAAATGCGTTGAGTTTCCCACGCAGCTGCCGCCATTCATGCACTCAGCCGGATTGCAGGGATCCGATTCGTATTGACAATTCTTGCCCGCATAGCCTATTAGCGAGAGAAGAGGAGACAAGCAAGAGAAGCAGAAGTAGATTAGCTGCTAAGGGGGTGGGGTAGGCGGCTGAACTCAGCTTCTAATGAGCAGAGCGGGAGCCGGGAGCTTTGTTAACGAGCTTACCATATGGACACAGGCACTGGTAGGAGTTGCCCTCGTGGCCCTGTGAGAGGTCCACACAGATGCCGTTGTTGGTGCAGGGACTTGGATTACAGGCATCGATCTCTTCGCAATGTGGACCGGCAAAACCGCTGCAGCATTGGCACTCAAACTCCTCCATCGCCGCATCCGAGTAACAGACGCCCTTGCCGGAACAGTCGGCGTTCTCGCCGCAATTGTCGGTTTTCGTGGTCACCTTTAGGCGCACACACTGTGCCCCCCACAGCTCGGAGACCACTGGACGAATGAGAAAAAATTAAAGGGTTGCGAAATTAATTAAAGTCAGGGATTGGCAAGAAAAATTAATCCCAAGAAAACAGAAAAAGAAAACAGCAATGTCAATATGACAAACTGAAGAATACTCTGACAGAAACAAACAAGCAGGCATACAAAAAAGTATGGCATACTTATTGGGGCAAAAAGAGAGTATGAAAATAATATGAAATCAATTAAAAGAACATATAGAGAGCAGAGTAAAATTCCTGACTATGGTTTACAACAGCTTCTTTTAGTAAATCGCGTTTAAAATTCTTAGCTTCTGGATACCCTAGGAAATAAACAGGCGTAATTAAAGATGGCTGAGGTTTTTTTCATTAAAAATATAACATAGCATTGGATCAATTAAAATTTATTAAAATAATGTGGTATAAGCTAAAAAAAATTCGGATCAAAAGCAGAATAAATGACTTCGATAAGGTTAATAATAGATGCCTTTTATAATTGAATAATTTCATGCTAACTTAATCTTTAATGAATTCAAATCGAAATTATGTCTTCATTTTGTTGCTAAGCTTAATATTTTTGATTCGACTACTCTAAGTTGACGTTGATTAAATAAATATATATATATATATATATATGTCACATCTTGCCCTCATTTACGACGACATACTAACTGGGGTAAGTAAAATGTATTTAAATAATATGATTTAAATAAAAAAAACTTATTAGAAGATGCGTAAGCTACTGCTATAATGTTTACAATAGATTTCTTATTATTATCTCCTCATAATTAACTACTAAATTATCATTTAATTAATTTGCATCTAAATTTTAATTAAATTTTAAATTTATGTGTGTAAGTAGATATACTGTATTGTAATACATATTAATATTATAAAAATTAATTCCTTATCCCAGACTTTCCCAGAGAACAAAAGTGTGGCATACTTATTTGAGAATTTAAATTGTATTTAAATAATATGGTACAAATTAAAATAACTTATCGGAAGCAGCGTAAACAACTTCTATATTATTTATTATAGATTCCTTGACGCTTTAATTGCAGCTTGATTCAGCCTAAACCCTACCCTGCCAGCGAAATTTATCGCAGCTCAAAGCGGTGCAGTAGGCAACATGCAACAGAGAGGCATCGCCACACACGTGAAAGCAAATTGTTTGCGGCTTAGTCTACTTACCAATTAACAAGTTAACTCCCTCCGTGAGGTCTTTGTCGTAAAGCGTAACCAGTTTCCTTCCATCGACCACCAGGGGCGTTATATCCAGGAGCACGCCTTCGGTTACATCGCAATGCTCGTGGCCGGAGCGTGTTACCTGATAGACCTGGGCAGCATGAGCGGCACTTTGCCTAAGAGAGGGAGAGATGGAGAGAGCGAGAGGAAGAGTGACAGACTGCACAGTATACTGGGGTAAGCAAAGAGGAATCTGCTCGTCTTGCTTGGCTTATAAATATGACGGCGCGCTGGGGCGTTGCTTGATGCTCATCGCGCGCGCACACTGTGTACTTAATTAATTAAAATTTATTTATAAGCATTGCTGCCCACTTTGTTGGCGGAAATTAAATAACGCACAACGGAAATTAAATTAGCTGGCAACTATGAGTTGTATCGGGTTCGTCGAGACAGAGAGAGAGAGAGAGAGAGAGAGAGAGCGAAATTTGCTGGCAAATAATTCATTTAGAAATTCATTACTTTAATAATTTGACTGCGCCAAGCCAAATTGATTTGACGTAGCGACTTCGCGACTGCGCGGGCCTGGTAAGTTGGCTAAATAAATAAACAGGGCGAAAAAAAACAGGAAAATAATGCTAATTGTTTGGATTTGATGATGGCCTGGGTGCTTGGTCCACTGGCTTTTAGAGGCTCGTACTGCATCAAGTTAACAAACTGTAAAAACTTTTCCACCTTTTGACACTCGGCACACTGACAACTTGACTATGGTCGCACACACACACTCAACACACACCCACACAACTTCCGCATACACATACACACACAAATATATAAACTTTGCAATTTTTTAAAAAGAGATGGAAGACGTAGCATAAGTTTTGTGTTTAGATTGGGACAACTAGAAAATACCCTTGCAATTCTTAGAAAACATTGTGATAAATATATATATTTATTTTCCCACTTCCTGTGTGCTGCAAACCAAACTACTTGCTTACAACTTTTACAGGGTATTCGCTGCCTGGTGTTGCTGTCAAAGTGGGCACCTCGAAACTTTTTACTTCCAGCGCTTTGCAATCTATTTGCTACCCGCTTGCCATACCTCACATTATTATTTGTTGCTGTACATTTGTTAGACCTGCTCGTGACACTCTCCTCCGCCCATCAGTCACACACAGACACCCCGCCCACACACACACACACACACACACACCCACACCCACGCACACTTTCACATATTAAATCGATAATAAAAACTTTTTTGACATCTCATTTTCATAGTTGGCAACTTTTCTTTGCTCGCGCCGAAATGTATGCTACGTTTTTGTGCTGCGCTCCCTGCGCTTCCTCGCTTCACTTTCGCTCTGCTCTTGCACGTTAACCCAATTGTTTGTGGTTTTATTAACAGACGGAAAAAAGGTACAGTAACTTTTCCCGTTGCTCGTTCCCCGTTGACTTCTCCCGCCCCATCGAACCTAATTCAAATTGAACTTTTCGCCGTGCCTTCAGGCTAATTTGCGGCTATCTGGCAACAATTCTGATGTTTGCAATGAATTTTAATTTTCCTAACTGATAACTTGTGCACAGTGCAGAGATATATATGTGGTATACTTGGACTATATATTTGTATTTTTCCTGAAATATTATGTGCTATTTTCTTGTTTTGTGTGGTTCAGAGATAAGAACCGTCAGAGTAGAAAAAGAGATGCGCCAAAAAAAAAAAACCTAACCAAGAAACGTGATAATTGCCACGGCCTTTTAACAGCAAAGGGTCAGTTGAGCCAGCTGAATCTCTGACTGAGGCAGAAGGGTGTTGCAGGGAAGGGCGAAGGTGTTGGTTCATGATACCCGCACTCTGACCCGCAAAATGACTAATGGTCAGCGGAATGCAGAAACAGCAGATAGAAAGAACTGGGCTGGCATTAATATGCGCAGTTTGTAGGGGATTTGCCATCGCTATAAAGTAAACAAAAAATAGCAAAATAGAAATGGCAAAAGAAAAGAAAGCAAGCCAAAATATGCGAGCACAAAAACAGGAAAGCTGCGTAGGGGAGAGGGCGAATAAAAAAACGCAGATGGAAGAGAGATGGCAACAAAAAAGAAAACAATTTAATAAACTGTAAAAAGGGCATGATAATGGCGAAACGTGTCTGGGCGCATAAAATGGCGACCTGTGGGGCCAAAAGAGACAGAGGGAGCGAAAGAGAGAGGCAGGGAGACGGGGTCAATTGGGTGCACCAGTCAACTAAACATAGTGTAGCGCCGTAGCTGCTCGGCCCTGTGCAAACGTGCTGAAGTAAAATCAATAAAAGCCCCTAATGGATGTTATTATATAATAAGCTGTAGAACAAACTCGTCTCGGCGAGCATTAAAGCACATTAAATAAAAATAAAAGCTAGAGAGAACGAGAAAAAAGCTAAAATACAAAACTATATATAGTATACGCGCAGACGACAATCAAAGAGCTCCGACAGTCACCTACCGGCACTTTTGTGAGCACAGGTGTATTACGAGTTTAGCCCGGGAGCGCCTCCACTTTTTCTTAACCCCCTTCCCCCCCCACACCAAGCGGTACAGTCTACACGATTATGATGATGCTGATGATGCGCAATGACAGTGTGGCTCGCGGCTAAGTCAGTCTCTTTGATAAACTACACATGCTGCTGCTGCTGCCAACAGCTGCTCCGAGAGCTGACCAAAGTACATTTTTCCGCTGACTTGCAGTTTTTCCTAGTTTTCGCCGCGTTGCCTGAAGTTGTCACTGCGGTTGCCCAAGAGAAAATTACGAATTTTATTAATATTTCCAGCTGAAACGTGCGCACTGCCAGCTGAGGGCAGTCTATTGAGTGCCTTGAGCGCCTTTAGTAGTATTTTCTCATGATGTTATCTACTATATGTAACTACCTAAAACATTCCAATATTACACTCTGCACACTCAAAATTTGTGCAGCAGCAGCTCAGTTTTTACTCGTTTCGCATTTATACCGTGTAAAAAAACGTTTTATTAAAAACTTATGCGGTGTTTTTTTTACCCGTTCTTTCAATCGTATTGTACATTCAGTTTTTATTCCTACAATTCAAATCAAAACTCAATAATTTATTTTGTGTCTGATTTGCACAGCATAAATACTGCATATCAAAAAAAGGAACGGGTAAAAACAACACCGCATTATTTTTTCAATTCAATTATAATCAAACAAATGCAGCACTTCACTTACATGATTGTATTGTTATCCTTGTGCGCCGTATTTAACATGGCATCGTTAATTTCGACAATTAGAATGTCGCCGGATTGAATTTCCGCCTCGCCCTCCCAGGTCAGCACGTTGGGCGTGCACATCTCGCCGGGCCTACAATGTTCCGTGGTCTGTGGGAGCGAAAAGAGGCGTGGCGAAATTATTTAAATATTTTCAATAGCTACATAAATTAAGGGCTGCCGTCGGCACAGACCGCAAATGTTTTTTGGGCCCAACCCCGACTACATCGAAGCCCACAGAAAGTTAACAGTCGAAAGCGGACCGAAAAGGTTTGTTGGCCCCGTCGACATTTTGCTGCGGTTTTTGGAACCGCAGTGCACAAAATAGAAAACAAAACAAAAATAGACAAAACTGGGAACTGAAAAGCGAAAAGCGAAAAGGGAAAACTGGAAAACGGGAAATGGCAAACTGAAAACTGAAAACGGTAAACTGAATTATTAAACAACTTTTCTAATTTCAGTTTCATGTCGCCTCCTCTTGTCGTCGTCATTCTGAACCCCTAACAAATTTACATACTAACCACACATACACTCACGCAACCTAATAAACTTGGCTTGCAACAAAAGGTTCATTTTGATTGTCAGCCTCAGTCTCGACTACAGCAAATCCGGTTAAGGCACAAGCTATGTGAGTTTTGCTACGGTGTTTATAACATCGGCCATATGCGTAGATCCACTGACTGCCCACAACATTTTTTTTCCTGCTACCTTTTCTCTTCTATTTTCTTTTTTATTAATTTGGGTTAAGCCCCATACAAGCTGGCCAGCATCCATTACAATAAAATTGGGACCCGAGTCCGGCGGGAACGTGCCGGCGAGCCAGTGCCAGCCCTGTGTGGTCTGGCCCAATTTTAGCATATTTCGCTCAATTTGAAGCGGTTTAGTTTTTGCCCGTTTCGAGGATTTGTCTGTGCTAAAATTTATGGCATTTTAATGGCTTGTCTGGCATAAAAATGTACATTGTGTTTTATTTGTAGTGCTTGGACAGGGGCGATCGGGGATCGAGATTCGGGGTGTGTACGGTATGCGAATAAAATGTCGCATAAATTTACATGGAAATTCGCTGAATCGAGGCCAAAATGGAGGCATTTCATCTGTTTATTTTATTTATCTGCAAAAAGAGAAGCCCTCACATTAAACTAAAATAACCCCTGGATTGGGTCTTATCTGCGTGAATTGTTTGGGCGGCCGAGATTCCCTAACATTTTGTTGTTCATTTGCAGCAGATTAAATTCAATTTGATGAGTTTGTTTTTCTTAATGTCGGAAAACGTAAAAACACCAGCTCGTAGCTTGTTATAGCTTGTTCTTTCTATTGTGTACAAATTCTACTACTCCCAATCTATATCTATTTCTGAAGTACAACGCAATAGAGTCAACTCGATTATTGCATTGGTTAATACTTATTTGGGTAAATATTGCATTTAATATTTAACTGTTTTCCAACCACTCATAATAATTAATCAGCTAATTTGTCAACTGCCATGTAACCAGACAGAGAACCAGTCAATAACAGAGATAAATAAACAACAAGGCCATTTAAAAACGGATAAACAACCCACAAGCCAGGAAGAAAAGGAAAAGGAAAAGGACAATCGCAAGCATAGACTAAGCGAGGGATGCAGACAGGACAATGGGCAACCATTTGACATTCTCAAATGAACCCAAAAAATTTAATCCTTTGATAAGTCATCCAGCTGCTTCGAGCTGTGCCTGCTCAGGGAAATTATTGATCGTCATTTTATTTAGCTATTTCCGTAACATGTGTGCGAGGAAGCAACCCTAACAAGTTGACCGGAAATACTAGGGGTTGCTGACGACACTGACAAGTTTTCCCCAAAGACATGTGTATTTCGAGTGCGAGTGTGTGTGTATGCAAATGTAAAAGGGACATAATGGAGTTACATTTTCTTTATTAAATCACATTTGTTGTGTTGAATTGCAGAAACGAAAACGGCTTACAAGCGCCTGGGCCCCGTCCGTCCGTTAACCAGCCATGATTTGCAAACATTTCCCTAGCTATAGGGTTGAAAAGAAAGACATACACATACACACTCAACTGCCAATGTCCCTGGGCGAAAATTTAAATTCATTTCTGAATTTAGCCTTTTCAATGGCAATCGTCGCCATCTTCCGTCTTCGCCCAGCTACCTGGCCACCCCTTTCTGCCGTATTCAATACTATTTAATTAACACCGGCTGTCTGTCTGTCCCTCCATCTGACTGCTTCTGTTTCAGTCTGTCATTTAATTTGACGGCTTCTTAAGTTGCTGTAAAAAAAAATAAAGTAGAAACCAATGAGAATGACTAAAAAAGGAAATCGATTTTCGTTTTACCTTTGATCAGCAAATGATTTTGGCTTTATTCCTGCCCAACTTGCCATGAATTTAATTAAACTACGTTCACATTTTGTTAACATTAAAAGCAATGTCGAGTGAAGACCCTATCCCTATTCCTACCCTTCTTATAATTTATGCTGACTTTTTCAGTTTACCTTTTTCGGGGGGCGGGAATCTTTTCAGAAGAAGGCAAATGAATTACGAAATGCAAAACAATTAAAGAAAACATTCGCATAAGCAGCAGGGCAATATCCCAAAATGGCCAAAAGGTAGACGCAAAAGAATTTTACCCTCTAAGGGTGCCCAACTCGTTAGGCATGTACATATATACTTGTATATATAAATATATATTAATGTGTATATGTCAGTATGTATTTAATGGATACTGCTGTGCGCTACATTTGCTGGGATTTCCTGGAGATTCCTTGCTTGTACTGTGGTACTTAAAAGTGGTTACGGTCTTTGGCATTGAGTAAGGTTTCTTGACAGATATTTTGTGCACATATATATATACTTTTATCTGATATATATGAAATTTATGAATTCTCAGACGGTAAATTGCAACGCAAAGAAATTATTGCTTTCCAAATATCGATAGTAGATATATCTAAGGTTTATCAAAGGTCGGACAGGTTACTTTTGTGATTTACATTTTCAACAGTCAGGGAACAAAAGTTACATTCTAGTCTTCTGTATCGATGTTTTGATTCGGATGGAATATTACTAAACGGTTGGTAAAGTTAACAATATAATCGATGATTAATTTACTGCGCCCAACCGATATTATCGATAGTTCCAAGACTAGCAGACATCCCAGAGCTGCAAAAATACTTACATCTTTTTACACTTTAACAGATTTACTTATGTAAACTTCACTCTTTAGTTATTACGATAGTTATTGCGATAGTATGAATGTTTCCTGTTTCAGACATAAAGTATTTCGTATATTTCCGCTTATACTTTACTCAAATTATACGCAATCTGAGATACACTAATTGAGGAACAATCTACAAGACGGAGACACAGCAGAATCTAACTAACAGATGATTGGACATTATTGCTTTTCAACTATCGATAGTAGATATATCGATGGCTTATCGATTGTCTGACCACCCACTTTCATTATTTAAATTTTCAACAGTTAAGTTATAAACATCTAGTTGATTTTATTGATGATTAAGCTTAGGGGGGAACATAACCAAACGGTTAGTAAAGAAACAAAAATAATCGATACTACTGAATCTATACTATCGATAGTCCCAACACTAGCAGGCATCTCTGAACTATTTAAATTAATTTATACCTTAACAGATTTAAAAATTCAATCTTTATTTATAACGATAGTTAATGCTATAGTATGAATTTGTTATCTTTCATCCTCACATTTCTTATATACTTTACCGAATCGATTACTTCGATAGTTGCAACACTAGCAGATATCCCAGAGCTTCGTTACTGTTTAAAGTAATTTATACTAAAACTCCACTCTTTTTTTATCACGATAGTTAATGCATTTGTACGAATTTGTTCTCTTTCATCATTATACCCTTGCAGAGGGTATATTAATTTTAGCCAGAAGTTTGCAACGCACCTTAGGAGACATCTCCGACCCTATAGAAGCAAACTAGTCTCTCAGTTTTTGAGCTATCTTCATGAAACTTGGCACACAAGCTTCTTATTGCTGTAGGCTGTAAATAAGTCGGAACGAGCCAGCTCGGACCGATATATCGTATAGCTGTCATAGAAGCTATCGGCCGATTTTCGTTATATTTCAAGATATAGCTATCAGGCTTACCACATCCAAATCTAAGTGTGTCCCTAATAATAAAGTTCGAAATCGAACTTTTATAACTTATAACGATCAACGATCGGCCTAATGAAGGTTCATGTTGCAATTTTATGGAAACCTGAGTACTATTACATGTAGCTGTTAAGCAAAAAATCATATAGCTGTAATACGCATTTTTGAATGAGAACTTCCCAAATTTAGATTTTATGACCAACAGATCCTTTACATTACAAAGACATTTCCTCATAACATTTTGTGTTAAGTATATAAGAAATCCAGGTATATACAAAAGCATTAAAAGGTAGAATTATTTTTTTTCGAAGCAGGTGTTTGATTCATAGCCTTAATCAGGTAAAAATCTTGACTTCCTGTACTGTTATAATTGTTCAATAAATACCACAGAAACCAGCAGCAATCCAAATATATTTTATATTTTGTATAACTGCAAGGGTATGAAACCTTCGGCAAGCCGAAGGTAGCCTTGCTTTCTTGTTTTCTTATATTTCTCCTAATACTTTACTCAAATTATACGCAATCTGAGATACGCTAATTAGGGAACTATAAACAGGACGAAGACAGAGCAAAAACTAAGCTTTCTCTATGCACTAATTAGTTGCCATTTGAGGCATTATCTAAATACCTCAGTCGTCGCTAACTAATTACTTAGTCTCCTTTAGCGCCAAGGTAGGGAAAAACTAAGCTAGACTATGATGGTTTTTCGCAACGTAACACGCTGCCTGTTGCCTTCGTCCCTTCTTCGTGATGAGTACCTAACCTGATAGGGAACTAAATAAAGTTCCAATTGTTTTGACAATAACACAGCGCAGACACAAAGCCTTAAAGCCAGCGACTGCCCCCTTTCCTTACCTCTCTCTCTCGATATCTATGTGTCTTTGTCTGAACTTACCACAATGGGAAGAAGCAGCTCGTGCGTCTCGTTGCCTCGCCACAAATGCGAATCCTGCGGCACATTTTGTAGCTCACATTCGAGCGAATTGATTTTCTCCTGGAGGCGACTTAAAATCCGCGGACGAGCGATTGGCTTTGAGGCCGATTTAGCTAGATTAGCCATATGCCGTGGCCGCTCCAGCTGCGGACTGTACGTGGTCGAGGAGGAGGACGAGTAGGTGGAGTACGACAAGGTGGAGGAGGTGCCCGGGTAAGAGTGGGGGCTGGAGGAGGGCGCTGTCGATGTTGTTGTGTCGCTTATTTTGACTTTCGCAGCGACGACTTCAAGTTTCTCGGGCTGCTGCTGCTGTTGCTGTTGTTGTTGCTGCTGTTGTTGTTGTTGTTGCTGTTGTGGCGGCGTCAGCGCCTTGAGCAATAATTTAGCGCGCTTAAGCTGCTTCTGGTATTTCATGGGCTTCATAGTCGTCCAAGTAGTACTGCCTGCTGCTGCCGCCGTCGCCATTGTTGCTGCTGTTGTTGTTGTGCCGTCAAAACTTTGCGCCGTGGGCAGCAAAGTCACGCGCTGCCTCGCCGGCAATGGCGTCGATGACGTCGTCGTTGCCGTCGCCATTGCCGTCGCCTCCGAGCTTGCGGTCTGACTTGCCTCATCTGAACTTTGTCCCGCTGATGACTTTATAATGCCAGCGTCTGCTGCCCCAGTCCATGTTGCTGCCGGCGTAGCTGCTGTGGCAATTTCCTTGATTAACTTGCGTTTATTATGTAGCAACATCTCGTTGTACAACTCTTTGCTGTTGTAGAACTTTGTGGTAGAGAATTCGGGATGCGTGGCAGCTCCAAATGCCGTGCCCACACCCATTTCCAGGCCCGTGCCGGCGCCCTCTCTGGCCACCAGTCCGTCTCGCCCGTCCGAGGCGTCCGTGTTGAACTTGGTGTTGGCAAAGTCCATGTGCGGCGGCATCATGTGCTCCGCTCTCTGCTGCACGTAGCTCTTCTTCACACGCCGATCGATGTAGCTATTGCCAGGTGCCAGACTGGGCAGTACGCGCTGTCGCCTCGTGCCGTGGGCGGCGGCCAGCGTGTTGCCTGTGGTTGCTGTGGTTGTGGTCTCGTGCGGCTGAAACTTGCGCTCGATTTCCGTTATCAAATCATCCTGCTCGGCCAGCAGTTTTCCGGTGAAATCGCTGGGAGTCGCCGCATTGCTCGAACGAGTTGTTGCCGTAGCTGGCGTTGCTGTTGCTGCCGTGCGCGTTGCTGTTGCCAACGCCACTTCACTTGCATCTTGCAGCAACTCCACCTCGTTCGGCATCAGATTCTGTCGATATTCATCGTTATTCTCCAGTTGCGTGAAGACAGTGCGCTGCACTTGCTGCTCCTCATCTTCATCCTGCTCCTGCTCCCTGCGCTCATGCATGCCTGCTGCGTTTTCCTCCAGCTTCATGGGATACAGATCGACTATGTTCAGTTTGCTGGCTGAGGGCTGCTGTGCCAGCATGACGCCATAACGCTCGCGCTCCTCATCGTTCAGATCGGCCAACGTCTCGGCTACTTGATATGAGGCTGCCGCCTGCATTTGTATCTGCAGCGGCGAGATGCTGCTGCTGCTGATGCTGGAGGAGGAGCCAGAGTCTGCCTCGAAATCTCCCACCTCGTGTACGGTCACTCGATCGGGTACCGGTTCCTCTTCGGCTTCGGCATCGGCATCGACATCGGCTTTATCCTCGCTGAACTTGATGCGATAGAGACGATCGAACACGCTGCCCAGTGCGGCGAGAGGTGGCACCTGTGAAGTCATTAGCTTATCCTGATCTGTGTTGGTTTTAGCTGCTGCTGCTATTGCTCTTGCTGCGGATGTTGGGGTTGCTGGTGTTGCTCTTGCTTCTGCTGTTGATGTTGCTGCTGTTTCTGCTGCTCTTGCTGCTGCTGTTACTCTTGCTGATGTTGCTGTTGCAGGTGTTGCTGTTGCTGCTGTTACTGTTACAGGTGTTGCTGCTGCTGCTGGTGTTGCTCTTGCTTCTGCTGTTGATGCTGCTGCTGTTGCCGCTACTGCTGCAGCAGGTATTGCTGTTGCTGTTGCTGCTGTTGCTGTTGCCTTTACTTTGACTCCTAGTGTTGCTGCTTCTTCTATTGCTGCTGCTGTTGCCGTGGCTTTTCTTGCTGCTGCTTCCGTTGTTGTTGCTGTTGCTGTCGCGCGCGTGCTAGCTTCATTTCCGTCTGCAATGGATGCGACTCTAGCAGCATCTCCTTCTGATCCCTCAGCTCCTGCTGCTCCTGCTGCTGCTGGAGTTGTTGTCGTGGTGCTGGTTGTTGCTGTTGTGGTGGGCGTTGCCGTCGATGTGGTGGTGGAGGTGTAGATGAAGAGGGCTGCCGCTGACGTTTGTATTTCCGGCAAAGCGTTTGCCAACGTAACATTTCGATTATTTTCGCCCTCGGCGTGGGCTGCGCTGACCGCCGAGTGGGCGTGGCTGCTATGCAAGTCATTTGTTATGGTCGGAGTTGTTGTGCGTGTTGCCGGTGCGGCTGCTGCTGTTGCGGGCGTAGCTGTTGCTGCTGCTGCTGTTACTGTCGTTGTTGTTGCCGTCGCCGTTGCATGCTCCTCAGCTGCTGCCGCTGTGGCCAGAATTACAAATGTTAAAATGCAGATTTTCGCCAGCATTTTCGAAAAATATTCTTCCGCCCCCGGCGCTTTTTTTTTTCTACACGGAATTAAGTTGTTGCTATAATACGCTGTTATTATTTGTTATTCAGCTTGTTTTTGCTCTCTCTCTCTCTCTGCCTCCCTCTCTCTGCGTTCATCTGCTGTGGCTCATGGCCGGCGAACTAGAAAAGGGAAAATGCAGAACGCAAAACATTCAAAATTAATTATTATCAGAATTGGTTTTTGCTCGAGCGTTATTTACTTTTTGCTACGTTCGTTTTGTCACTTCGTTTCATAAATCGCAATTTGTTTGCTATTTGCAGCATTCAAATAAGGCAAAAGGGGCTATTCATTCACTTAAAATGCTTAAACGAATAAATTCCAAATGTATTTATTTCCGTAAATAAATGAAACTTAAGTTGTAAATCTAGAATTAAAATGGTTTAACGAATAGAAATCAAATAATTTTCAAATATGAAATAACTTCTCTATTTTTTCTATATTCTTTGATTCACAAACAACATCGTGATATTTGAGGCGATAACGCACGATCTCTAGGTTCGTCTGCTATGCCCAAGAGAGTTCGCTGAGCATTCAAGTCTCTCTCGAAATAATACGCTAAAGACGCATTTGATAACACTAATTTTTGCTTATTCCCAAATTACTTACTTTTATATATTCTCTCTTACATATATAAATATGCTTCATCATTTGCGCTGCCCTAACATGAATTCAGTCTATAATCAGTGCGAGTCTGATTCAGTTATGAATATTTCAATCCTCTTTTTGTGGATAACCATACTCTTTTGCGGATCTATTGCAACTGCAACATTCTCTTCTCTGAGTATAGCTCTAATAACTGGAACAAACGTGCACACACACATATTGAATCTTCCGTCAACCAATCTTATTTTTCATTCTTATTGTGTCGCACTAAAAGTGAGAGAACTATTCATATGGTAACTTGTATTTGTCTCAAGATGAATTATTCAATAATAACAAGTCGGAAAAGCTACAGCCGAGCTACAACTCTTCGAAAAACACGTGCCACCACACGTGGATCACCAAAATCAGAAATCTTCGCAAGCAGCCACCACATCCACTTTGCTATTGACGCACTAAAGCCCTCTTCGGCAATGTTGCATTATCAGATCTTTTAGATTATCATGCATGACAAAAATAAATATGTGATGTATCTCATTCATTCTTGCCTGCTGCTGGAGTTGAACCCTGGTCTCTTCGATTGAGGAACTAACATTTGAAAAAACCGACATAAACACATGGTCACAAGGCACTACTATTTGCTGAATATCTACCGTATTTATCAGCCGATTGAAACTGAACTGAACTGAACAAGCTGTGAAGGAAACTCACCTTCGAATCTGTTAATTCAATTTTAAACTACGTTGATCAACTACATAAAGAGACGGCAGAAACCAACGATTTGCATAAAAAGGAGCAACAATTAGAGCTTAAAATAGCTGAGGTTAATTTTAAAGACTAATAGTTTCATTACAAACTACCGTCTTAAGTAAAGATAACCATATAAGAGACGTTCAAGCTATCTTTTCTGACCTGCGGAAGTCCAATCAGCAAAATATTTAATCTGGAAACATTTATTAAAGAGGAGCTCGAAACTCTCTAAAATCGATGAAAATGTTTCCAACTTGCGTGTATGTGAGGAACAGTTGCAGAGGAATAGCATGACTATTGCTCAAAATGATGCACAACTGAAAGTTGAATCCTGTGAATCAAGCCTGGGTGAATATAAACTTCAGTCGGAGCTTCAAAATAAAATCGATAACAACTACTTGCAGTATTAACGCACTGTGTGATGGTAATATTGCTGGTCCAGGATGGACCGTAATACAACAACGGATAAATGGAGAAGAGAATCTCTACAGGAACTGGGAAACATATAAGAATGGTTTTGGCAATTTCGCAGTTCTGGAGCGGATTCATCGTCTTACCAGGGTTACTCCCCACGAGTAGCATATAGAGGACTTCCAAACAGAAAATTATATATTGAAAAGCTTCTTTGCTCGTTACGACAACTTCAGCATTGCAGGAGAAGATAATAAGTACAGGTTGCTCAGCTTGGGAACATATTATGGGAATGATAGTAGGGATAACATTAGATATAGCGAACAAGCACTTTCGAATTGACTGAGTGTTGTTTGTTTCCATTTAGCAACCTAATCTATCAGCAGGAGTAAGCTACAATAAATTCAAACTGGTGGGAATGGGCGTAATCCCACAAAACCATTAAGATGATGATTCATCCCCGTGGCAATTGAACCGTAATCGTTATCAAATAGATTTTTAAATACTGTAATAAATAATAAAGAATAATTCGAATGATTTTACAGATGCAGTTTGTAAATAAATGCATTTATCGCACCTTACACACTGAGACTTGTTAACCGTTTTACATTTGTTTGTTTTCCATTTGTTGCGCATGTCTCTATTTTCTTCTTAGGGTTTTACTTTTAGCAGTTGCTGGATGAAACTCTCAGGGTAAGTATGATAAGTGTATATATACACTACTATATCCAGAGCAAGAACATATATACTTCATTGGGTCTGCCACGCACCCTTATGCCTAAGTACATTTATACAAAGTTAGTATACCCTTTTTGACCATTTTCAATAGTCGGAGGGTATCATGTTCTGATGCCCTTACAAATACATACATAGGTATTTAAAATTAGGTTACCCTACGCTGTGGATTCTCTTCAGACGTCGAAGGGAGATGGAGGCGAGTTCTATGCTAAGTGTTTGTTGAATTAGAAATGACGCTAGAAAGTAGGCAATATATTTTTTATTTTCACAATTTAAACGATAAATGTATATAGATTTTTTTGATCAATTTTATTCCAGAACAGCGGTAAAATCTTGGATAATTTGCTAGCACAAATTATATTCAAACGGTTGATATTCTTAAAGTATGCATACAGTTTTATATTAAGAAAAGTGTAGAAGCAAAACACATATTTTCTTTAAAAGATCTTAGTGTTGCAGCACCCTCATATCATTTATCAAATGCCAATTGGCAATTAAATGCTTGAAAGGCGCAAAACAATCAAACTGCAACTTTAGCTTCAATGAATATCAAATGGCAAAGACAAATAGCTGAACTCGCTGCGCCGAGGAAGTTTAGTTCTGGTCGTAAATAAATCAGCTCGGATCGAACAAATATTGAATAAAATGCGAGAGTAACAAATTTGTGCATGCAGTTCAATTCGAGTCTAAATTAAATAATTGCCCAAGCGAATGACAATGCCAATGAAGCCATGAGACTGAAGAGATGCGGTGTATTCAGCCCGATTTACTTGTAGTCCAAATTGATTTGAGGCTACTTCGTCTCGTCGGCCAGTTGACAGCTTTCAGCTCATTGCACAGCTGCCACCGGGCAGACAGCCAGACAGGCAGACACTGCTTGCCACAGAACACTTGCCAGAGCATCCTCTTTGCCATCCCCTCAGGCAATCCATTCCAATGAATCGTTCATTCAGTTGCCCATTCACAACGCACCCGTTCTTATCTATGGCTCAGCGCGTATGTGTGTATGTGTGTGTGTGTGTGTCAGTCCAACCCAAACCCCGACCGAAACCCCTTGGTCGCCTACTGAATTGAACGCTTTTGGGCGTGGCCAGTTGCCGTACGAGTCGACTGTCGCCCACGTTCTTTATGCACGGGCGTGGCAGTCATAATCCAGCGTGCTTCAGCGACATTGATAGTGCTTAAAAGATGTGGCCCAGGCTATTTACAGTTACATGTGTCATACCACAAGCCCCACGAGAAGTTCCTTTGCAGTCGAGCAAGTAAGAGGAAGACAAAGAAGAAGCAGCAGAAGAAAAAGAGGAGGCAGACTAAGCGCTAAGTTCGCTATTAACTGTGCTTCTCAGCTGTCAAGTGAGGTGAGTCAGGTGACTCGAATATCTGAGAAAATCCTGGGCTTGGTACAATATTATCAACTTATTGGGGCTGAAACTAATATTTTTCTATTAATTTATATATATTATTTAAAATATTATTAAAATAGTATTTTTTATTTACTATGTATTCTAATTTAGTTATTGTTATTGTTCCACCGGCCCTTAAAAGCAGGCTACATAAAATACTCAACTATCATCATTATATATGATCAAACAAAAAATCATATTTATTATAAGGTATACATTTAAAATGTAATTCGGCATTTCACCTATTTATAGCAACTGCAGCTGCCTCAAAAGTTAATTGGGTTTATCTAATTATATTGTAATTTCTCAGCCCTAAAAAGTAGGCAACATAAAATACTTAACATGGAAATTAATAGATTTCTTACTTGTTTAAACTCTGATCTATATATCAAACAAACCTTTCAAAATCACGGATCAAAAAGTTCCAAAAGAGTCATTAATATCCATTTAGAATATAAAATGGAATTTTTTCTAAAGCAATTACAGCTACCTCAAAAGGTAATTAGGTTTATCTGCCCTTTCAATTGTTGAAAATTGCCTTCTCCCACCTCCCTCTCTCTAAGATCCCCTCCATTTGCTACACTTAATTTATTACGTAGTTTGCCACACTGACTGCTATAAATCAACCGTTTTGCCCGAAAACAAAACAAAATTAAACAAAACAAAACAACAGCAGCAGGCAGCACTAGGGGACTTTGCAAATATATATTTCAATTTCAGCTGACTGACATTTAATTCATTATTGTAATGACGAAATTAATTATAGTGCCTACTGAATGCAATTTCGTCATGCGGTAACCAAAATTGATGTGTTTATGCGGTTCGCGCACAATGCATACTGAAATCGGAAACTGAAATCTAAATTCAATTGCAAACCATTTTCAAAGGAAAAGCATTTGATTGTTTAACCGCAGACGGGGAAATTCGAGAGCAGCAGAGAGTCAAATTTGAAGCTCTGCTTATCTCGAACATTGGGAAAAGCAAAAAAGCAGAAAACCTCAGCGTCCTCCTAATAAGAGCATAAGAAAATTTGATGGCAAACAACATAAGCGCCATGAGAAGCAGCTGAAGCAAAAACAAACGAAATCCGCTTAGTTTTAAACGACAGAGCAGCCTGGCAACCCTGGCAAGCCAAGGCGACCGAGGCAACCAGCCATACGGTTGGCATCTTAAAGTCGTCTTAAAGTTTGAAGCCAAACTGCAGCTGCTTCAATTGATGCGACGCTTAGGAAAAGACTGGGGCATACCCTCGAAAAGTTTGAAAAAAGTATGGTGTACCGATTCCGTTTACTTTCGTCATGTGAATGAGAAATATAAGGATATAAATTTATACAGAGAAAAATCTAGTTTAAGGTAAAGTTTATAATAAACGGTCAAATCAAATGAAAAACTGAAGATTTCAAAGAAAGTTCCCAGAGTTGATAGAGAAGTCTTTGAAGAGGCATGCCATTTTGCAAACATTTTAGGATTCGTATTAATCTAGATGGGGTTTCTACTGTGTATATTAATATTAGTACTGAAAAATCAATTAAATGCTAAAATTCTGGTCAATTCAAATGAAAAACTTAATATTGTAGAGGAAGTTTTAAGCGTGAAAATAAATTTCTTTGAAGAGTGAAAACTGGAAGACCTTATGTAAAAAATGTAAGAGCTGTAGAGTATATTTACAGTATTATATTAAATGATTTAATTGCTCGGCTTTGATTACAGGGTATTTTTTGGTCAATCAACTGCAACGTTGCTTAGTTAATTTGACTTTCCATTGCTGGTTTCGCACAAAGCACTGTGTGATTTCTTTTGATGGAGCCTAGACAAAAAGGATTTCGCCTAAATGGAGTCAAATTGCAAAGTCTTTTCGTTTAATCTCCTTAAAAGGGAATACAGCATCAGTTGACATACACACACACACACGCACACACAGATGTTAACCTTCTACACTTGTCCAGCAACGCACGCAAATGTTTTTCTTGGCATAAATCCTGCTCGCAAATGGACAAAGATCAGTCTGCCTGAGACTTTGCTATTTACCATGACAAACATTTGCGAGTTGCACATGCAAATTTGGGAAAAGCGAGAAAAACAACTGGCAAGGCCGAGGCATACATAAACTAATCACATTCTGCAGCAAATAAAACATAAATCAAACATTTCACTTGGCACTGCCGAAAATACGGCAACAGCCATAAACACGACAATAACAGCAACAAAGCGCGCTCCTCTTTGTAAACAAAAATATTGTAGAGATGTAGGAATAATAAAAAGTGAAAATGAAAAACAAATAAAAATTTTCCCGCAGCGGGTTGAGCAGTGGAACGGGCGCAGGCGGAGACGGAGATGGAGACGGAGGCGATGACGGAGCCGGCGTCGGGCAGAAATTTCTGTCTGGGCGGGTGTAAAAAAGTTTCAGTTCGTTTTTTTATTTTTTTATATATTTTTTTTGCAGCTTTTCCATGTTTTTACACTGCGTTGTCGTCTTTTTTCACTCCCTTCTCTCTTTCTCTTTCTGTCTCCCTCTCTCCCTCTCTCTCTCTCGCCTTGTATTTTCGTGTGCAAACACAGTTGCAGCAAAAAGCAAAAGTAAATAGAAATAAAAATGAAGCTTAATTTAAAATGCGACGAAGCGTGGCATTCACTCACACACTCAGCCATAAAGAAGCGCTAATATCAGCACACACACACACGCACACAATCACTCCCTTCCACACACTCACATTCACACACACACGCACACTGTGTCGCGACCGGCGATAGAATGTTGTAGATAAACTTGCCTCGTTTTCCTCTATGGGATATGCAAAGCTTCGCTTTTATTTGAAAATGTTTATGTGCGGCCCGCATTTTTCGGTGTAACACAAAAGCACGAGGCACAGAGAAGGAGCCTCGGAAACGAAGAGAAAAAAAAAGCTAGAGATATTTAAAACTCGCAACCACAGTGCTTATAAGGTGAAACAAGGTGGCGGCGGAAAGGGACTTGGCACACGCAAATGGCAACCACTAGAAAAGGCGACGACGATGACGATGCCATCCCATTTCTATCCCTATTCCTATCCCTGCCCTACCCGTACAGCATTTCTCCAGCTCCAGCTCCAGCTCCATCTCTATCGCTGCTATTCCCAGCCCATTCCTGTACACAGCCGCATTCCCCACTCGACTAGAAAAACTCAGAAGTGCCCGCAAGTCGCGGCTTTGGTCGCCAGCTTCTTCTGTCGCAGCAGCTCTCTTTGCTCGACTTTATGTGTGTGTGCGTGAGAGGTGTTAGCTGCTTGTTGTGGCGCACTGTCTTGTGAAAACGATTCCCATTCGAGTCATGCCAAAGACAAGGTGTGTACCACAGTGGGGCAAATACGCGTAAGCAGTTTGAAAGCGTTGCCAAGTGCAGCGCTAAATCTGCTAAGCTTCGAATCTATGCAATAAAAAGCTACACTCGAGTGTTCTCCTTTAAAGTTGTATATCTGTAAGTGTGCTTAAGGATTTGGTATGCACAAGCTACCTTAATTTCCATTTTAATTTTTTGTTGCATACTTTGCGGTGCTTAAATGCCAAGACCGCCTACAAAATTTATATATGCAATAACTTCTATATTTGTTATTCGATTGCAACAAAATTTATAGAAATTATTTGGCTAATTATTATTTATATACACACTAAAAATAAACAGTTTAGCTTCAAGCCTGCGATTGAAATTCGACTTTATTCGACTTGTGAGTCAAAATTTCAAGACAAACTTGATCTGCATACATATTATCAATAATTTTGCTAGCCCCATCTCCTATAGTCTCGCAGATCTATGTTATTATGCAGACGTATCATTTTTAAAACAAGTTCAATAGCAACAAGTCTTTCCGGAAGCACAAACTAACCCAAATTGTCAGAATATCCCAAACGGCTGTGAAGCCAGAAATTCTTTGTTAAAAATGTGCAAAAAGCTCGTGTGCCATCTGCCGATTTATCTTGTCTTATCTTGTCTTTCTTCTTCGACACATTCCACTTCTAATTACAGTTGAGCTTAATTAAATTTTGACTAATGGTATAATAAGTTTCGGCCCACGATGCGGGGCTGTGGCTCAGTCGAGTGCGCTGCTTTGTATGGAACTCGCATTTATCTTTATTTTTATACCACAAACACGCCAAAAACAAGGGGAGTGTAACGGCCTGGCGGGCGCAGGAGCAAGTGGCCACGTTTCTAGTGTAAAACGTATGCTGTTAGATGGGAGAAGGAGCGTAAGAGGGATAGAGAGCGAAAGAGAGAGTGAGGAGATGGAGAAGAAGAGGCGACTTGAGACGGGAGGACTTCATGTCACTAGCACCGCAGCCCAGAGCCAACATTAGCCGAGGCAGGTTGATGGCGGCAATGCCAACGGTGGCAACGCATACAAATCACGGAAGAGATGGCAATAGAGAGGGAGAGAGAGAGTGAGAGAGCGAGGGAGAGCGCGTGGGCGGGCGAATGGGTGAGCCACTGAGCTTAATCTCTACAATCTTTTAGTTTTTCGCTATGTAAAGCGAAGTGAAACGCTTAAGGTGCCTGCCACACGATGCTGCTTGCCGGGTCAACAACATAAACCAAGTCACCTACAAATGCCCGCCCTCTGCCCCTCCCCCTGTCACTCTGCCGCCCTACTGCGCCCCCTCTCCGGCAAGGCCTTTCATATTCAGCTGGAATCGAAGCGTTTCGAGTGGCACTTGAAAGCAGCGATCTGTGGCATTGACTAGTCGAAGAAATAGTGGGGCGTGCTCAGAGGGCGTAAAGGGGAGTGGCTGGCAGAGTAGTGCGGGAGTGCTGCGGGTGCTGGGGTAGGGGTACGGGTCGTGGCCGGGGTCGGGCTTGGGATCTGGCTGTAAATGTTATTTGATGTAGTTTTAAAAAGGAAAAACACGTACAATCTTCGCTTTTTCTTTTTCTGCTCTTTCGCTCTCTCCCTCCCCCCTCTCTCACTCTCTCACATTGTGTGCCTTCTCAACTATCTTGTACTTGCGTTGTCGCTGGATTTCTTGTTGCTGCTGTTGTTGTTTTTGTTGTTGTTGTTTACACTAATGTTACTGCTGCTGTTGTTGGCTTTAAATTGTCTGTCGATTTATTTCTTTAGGTCGCATTTGTCAGTCTTGTCGGGCTGCTGTTGGCCTGACTTTTATAATTCTTCTTAAGTTCCCAGATACTTTTTCAGTTCCTAAGAGGAATTCTATTTATTATTTATCAGTTTCAAAAGAAACGAAAGAAAATAGAAAGCAGTATGAGCATTTGAAAAATTAAACAGAATTTAAATAAATTAAAAACTGATCAGGTTTGATTTGCAACACAAACACTCGAGATATAATGCCACTTTGCAGTTTTAAAATATATTCTAGATCATTTTAAACATAAATTATTTTCCATTAATTTTTTGAAGACGAGTTTCGGTCTTTCTTTTGCAATATAAGCACTTTGTTTATAAATCTTCACAATCACATAACTTTAAACAGTTTAACAGTTTTAGTTTATACTGTACTTTTTTTTACAAATTTTCACCAACAACTTAAGTTTCATTCAGCTTGGGAATCGCAGTTAAATAAGTTAACAACCTTTTGGGGGAAACACAGTTACAACTACTAGTTGGCGCGTCTCTGGGCTCTGGATATTTTGCCTCTTGCCTCTTGGATAAATCCTACGATATTCGGACTGTGGCACAAACGTAACGCTTGAAAGTTGCTCCGCTACTGAAGCGGCATCAACGACGATGTCGCTGTGCTTGGCATAAGCCAGATAAAAGCTGCGAGATGCTATAAACTAGTGCGAGACCAGAGAGTAAGAGAGCGAGAGCGAGAGGAAGCTGACCAGACTCTCTCAACATGCGCACAGCATCCGTGCGAACGAGCAACTGTTTTGGGAAATTTTCAGGGATATTCTAGATGGCAAAATTACCCAAAACAATTGCCAGACAGCTGAGTCAGTTGAGGCCAACAGCTGATCGGCGGCGACATTATGTTGTGCTTGGTCCTGCTCGGCCTCTCGCATAACTCTTCCGTCCTCGAACATTTTCGTTTCAGCTTCTGCTTTTGTTTTTGTTTTCGCTTTGCCGGCGTTCTATTGTGGCTCTATGTCTCTCTGTTTTCTGTCTGTCTTTCTGCATTCGTCAGTTCCACTTTTTGTCTGCATTGATGGCGTGGGAGTGGAAGTGGCACGGGGTGGCTTGGCTGGGTATATATTTTTGAAGAGGCTCGCTTAAAACCAAAGCTTTTCATTATGCGTCCTAATGTCTGTGGCCTTTATGGCCCATGTGGGTACCCAGCCATGTGTGGGTGTGTTGTGGGGGGCCAGGGGTGGACTGGGCCATGGTTCGTTGCCGCTGTCTGGAAAAGTTTACTTTGTTCTGGCTCTGGCGCTGTGTTTGCGCTTCATGTCGGCGCACACATAATGCGAATTTTTATTGTTTCTATCAACGTTTATTCTCGCCATTTATTGTAATGATTTCTGGCATTGACTATCATTTGGGAACGCACGGAGAGCAGGCAGAACCTGTCTTGTCTTGCGCTTGGATTTGCAGTTAATTGCGAGCAACGTTGCGTATGCGTGATGCTGGCAGAGAAATATAATATATCGAGATATAGGAAAAGTTGAATATTTAATACACTATTTTATTACTTCAATTTGATTGAAACAGAAAACTAAGCAAATTCGTTTTAATTTCCCGCCCAATAGCTATAAAATGGCTTTCCTCCTATGCTCTGCCAAGTGCTCCTTGGCACTTCCGACAAGTCATTAATATCGAATCATAATGGCATATTCGAGCGGAACATCTTTCGTAATGAGTAAATTTTGCGAAAGAACGCGCGAGAAATAATTGCGAGCCGCAAAATGAAAACGTGCCAAAAACTTTGAGCGCACATACACACATCTATCGCAAGTTTGCGCGCAGAACTGTGTAGAGTCAGTCTACCATAGGATAAACCATACTATTTATATGCTGCCTGGCAACGACTGAAGTTGAGCGCGGAGTTGCCTTTCGGTTCGACGGCGTTTCGACTTGCATTTCGCGGAGGGTTCATTAATATCGACAGTTCCTCTAATTATGCAGCACATTCGTAGCCTGCCGTACAAAAAGTTTATAATTTATTAAGCGAACAACGTACAGAGAGAGATAGACAGGCAGGCAGACAGACAGACAGACAGCAGAATGGCGAGGCAGACAGGCAGCCAAATGAGCGTAAAATATTGATTTAAAGCAATCCCACAGCACGTATAATAAATGAGAAATTCAGCTGTACGAGAGAGTTTCTTTGAGTGTGTGTTCGTGTATTTCTGCGAAGGATATAAATAATAATTCCACGAACTTGACTCAAGGTAAATCAAATTTTCATCTGGTAATAAAAACCTCGAGAAACCTATTTTGGTGCCTGAAATTTAGCTTCATGTAGGATCTTTATAGCATCAAT
Organism: Zaprionus inermis; assembly: GCA_018151445.1. Taxonomy (NCBI): domain Eukaryota; kingdom Metazoa; phylum Arthropoda; class Insecta; order Diptera; family Drosophilidae; genus Zaprionus; species Zaprionus inermis. The sequence continues at coordinate 750,593 of JAECXD010000869.1, read as the reverse complement.
GATGTAATTAAGTATTGTAGAACCTTTGCTGCAGCCAAATATCGTCTGCCAACTAATTCGGGCAAAAACAGAGGCAAATTATTTCAAAGAAGTATGAAAACAATAGGCGAATGATTTCTATTATGATATACCCGCCACACATAACTTTCAGCACACCACAATTATATATTAAATAACTATTTCTTTATTAACCGATCTCAATTAAATTTGCGAAAACATTTGAGTGCAAAATTAAATTAAACTTAAAATTCGTTTTTTTTTTTACTTTAACATATTTTGTTGCCACAAAATTGTATCCACCTTCCACTCTATAAGAATCGGGTATAGAAACTCCTTGAGAATTTGTCTGAATGCGCAAAGTATGAAATTGAGTTCAAATGTAGAACAAATCTTTGCCAAGTTTGCAGCTTTTTTTAGTCTAGGGTTCATTTTTCTGCTTACTTAAGCAGTTAAAGCCATTAAAAATTGGCACTGCTCTTAAGTGTCCCAGTTCCGTTTGGCGCTTGCCTCGCAGGGTTTATTTGCATAAGAGTCCAGGCAAAATATTGCTTAAGTTAAGTGCTTAAAATTGAACGGTAAAGTTAAGGCTCAGCGAGGATTATATAAAAAAGAAAAGAATTGCTTATAGTACTTAAATATATGCATATATTAAATATTATATTTTCAAGCACATTCAAATTGCATTCGATTATTTTACTATATTCACAGCAGATTTTATTAAATGAATCCAAAGCTCAAATCTTTTGAAGTCAGCTCATGTGGTTGGATACGAAAAAGCCAACTCGCCATTTTTTTTGGGTTTGGTATCTAATCAATCCGTGATGCAGATAGCTCTCCTTGCACTTCCCCTTGCTTCCTTTGCACATGCCTCGTTAGCAGCCTCTGTTAGCCCAGCAAACTTGAGGCAAAAGGAAAACAAGCCAATCTGTTGGTATTTTAATCCTTTGAAATTTGCTTTAATTAACTCAAATATGTAATAAGCTGCGTTCCGCGGGCTGCTAGAGCAGCGGGGGGTAGCGGAGGGAGGAGGCAGATGGCTGGCATAGCTTCTCTGCCCCCACTCCCTTCCCCAGCGTCTGTCAGCGAGTGCCTTTTATGTTTTTTGCGGGCTTATACAGGCTTAGGCTCTGCGGTTTTTTGTGAATGGCAGTCGGATTTCCGACATTTGGCGAGACAGAGATGGCCACAAAACAAAGCTAATAGGCAGGCCAAGTTGCTTGAAAGAAAGAGAGAGAAAGAAAGGGAGATGGCAATGGCAAAAGTCGATGTGAACAGCTGCCCCGCTGTTCGCGCTTGCAATTGAAAAGTTTTCTTTGGGCTTTTAATAACAAACACGAGACGGAAGATGGGCCGGGTGGACGGGGAGCTGGTCGCATTAAAAAGGTTATTTATACACATATTTCGACGTGTTTCGGTTTTTTTTTTCATGCGTTTTAATTAAATGGCTTGAGCTACACAGACCGTGTGTAATTATATTTGAACAGCAGGCGAAATATGTTTTAATTTATGAAATTAAAATAAACCAGCTAAATGTAAGCACAGACGAGGCAACTCGATCGTTGTCATACGAGGCGTATGTGTAATACGTATGTGTAATATGTGCTCAGTTGCAGCCGCAGCCGAAGCGACAGCAAAATCAACGTTATGCAAATTTAACTGTAAGCATAAGGCGGAAACGGGCTACGTTGACTTTTTGGCTGAGCTCAGAGAGGGAGACAGAGAGAGAGAGGGAGGCAGAGAGAGAGCGAGCGAGCGCGCGTTTTTATCCCTTCTCTCTTTGACTTGCCTGCAGCTAATGTGTGTACGCTTACACATGCATGTGTGTGTGTAAGGCAAAATTACATTTGTTACACACACGCACACACACAACGGGGCAGACTTGGTGACAGCACCAACACACACACACACACAGTGAAAAAACAAAATATTTGTAATGAGCTTATTAAGTCATATTAAAGTCCAAGTACAACCAATTTGATAAAACAGCAACTGACAGTAGCGCACACACACATGCAGACACACATGCACACACACATGCACACACACACACCCATTCTGCATTAAAGTTAATAGCAAATGGCTGGCAGAATGTGCATAATATAAATGAGGCTGACAGATGGCTTAACAGCAGTCCAAAACTCAGCAAGCACGAGAGAGAGAGAGAGTTAGAGAGAGAGAGAGAAGGAGAGCAGGAGCAGGAGCTGCAGGAGGTATGCTCCATGGACGACGGCTGTCACGTGGTGGAAGGTGGAGTAAGCCAGCTGCACTTGTACTGGCAGCATGCGACTTAACAAGCTTAATTTAGGCTGTGTTTCCGGAAGCTCATTTATCTCATTTATGTAGTGTGGATTAAAGCTGCGCCACAAAGCGAAAGAGACGTAGAGTGTGAGCAAGAGAGAGAAAGAGGGAAAACTTTTCAGTACTAATTAAGTTAATGTTAATTAAAGCATATTTGCTGCATCCAAGACTTGTCGGCAATAATAAATAAAATAATTTAATTCGTTTGGCTCGAATACGAAAACAAAGCGGGAAAATTTTAACAGGGAATTTATTATAATTTTATATATATATATTATATATATAAAGCTACGTGCATATATGCTAAATTAGTCAGAGCGCCTTTATATAAAATTTAAGAGCTCGCGAATTAGTTTGAATTAATCAAAGCTGCATTCTACATTTTTATAATTATTAAACACAATAAAAGAATGGGCTCGTATATGCCAGTTTTTTACATGCTCGTTTCAAATTTAGCCAAAAATCTTTTGAACAAAATGTACAAAATTTATTGAATGTCAAAAATAACTATCAAAAGCAAAATATTTGTGGAATTAAGTTTCCTATTGAAACGATCCAAAAAATCCGCAAGATGCCGCTTCTAAGCCTGATTAGGTCGCCCATGCAATTGGCCAGTAAGTTAGCCCGCACAACAGTAAATCGATTTATGAAAAAAGTGTTTGAATATTCCAGAAGATAGTCCCAACATATTGGCAGCCAGCCGATTGCTGCAGCCCCTGCTCAGGAATCCGTTTGCCCAAGTCTTCATCTCCTTTGTATTGGGCTACTACGCAACCACGAAACTAACACAGTTTTGTGGGCACATCAGAAAGCTGGTCGATAAGAAGGGAAACGCGGAATTCAAGTTCACCAGGCAGTTGAAAAACCCGTCGAAGAACGATCCAATACTGCCGAAGACTGAAACGGACGATAGGGAACCGCTACGATTGACGCAAAAACAATTGACCGCCTACGATGGATTGCACGACAATCGACTCATCTACACGGCCCTCAACGGGAAGATCTATGACGTCAGCTCGTGCCGCGAAACATTCTATAGGCCAGAGGGACTATATTCGCTGCTCGCTGGCTGTAATGCCAATCAGGTGCTGAGTATTGCAGGCGGCTGGATGGGAGTCTGCACCGATGACCTGGTTCAACGTTGGGAGCAGAGTCTTAATGCCGAGTTCAATATAATCGGTTATCTGATTGACAGCGAAGACACCGAGGACAGTGAGCAGACAAAAATCGATGATGATCCTACTGTGATTAGTGATGGCAGTGACAATATCGCAGAGGAAAACGAATTACAACCGAAAATTTAAGAATTTTAATTGCATATTTTTGAAAAACTCAAAATATGCAATTAAAATCTCAAAATCTCATAATATATCTAGCCGACATTTTAGCCAAGCACAAAGACACCGCAAACATAATTGGCGATCGAAGACGATTGTCATCTCCGCGCTACCAGAACTTGTTGGGAATTCTAGGGGCGCTAAACAAAAACCCGATCCAAGCTCGTCTCTTTGAGTTGTGTTTGCACTTTGTACTGCATAGAGTTGTTTAATAAACTTTCTTTTGCTAGTAAAGTGGAAAATGAATAATGAAATAACATGGAATTATCGAATTTGTTACTGTATTAGTTCCAATCCATTGAAAAGTGTGGCCCCAATCCTCAATTGTTTCTTGGCTTTGACAAGAAAATATTGTTGGTGTTAAAGACGTTACCAATAAATTGTGAACTCTTGCGATACACTTCGATTGTAATAAGTTTTCTAAGAGTATATCTATTAGCAAAACACAAGAAAATGATTTCTATATAGAAAGAGAGAGATACTCTTACAGGGCATCTCTTCTACTCGCTTCCACGTCGGCTGCTTCGGGCCGTTAACTTTTCAGTTGCGATTGAGTCAAAATTAAATTGAGAATCGCACCAACAAACTGTTTTAGGGGGGCGGCAGAATGTGAATAGAACACAGGTGATAGCAGACATGGATCCCATCAAGTGCAGACGACTAATAAAATCAAAATTACTTTTCGCTAAACAACAAAACTTACGTTTGGACTCGGCTCGGCGACGTGTCAAAGGAATTCCAACAAAGTTGTCAAAAATTGTTAAGCACACACTTAAAAATCCCGACAGAAGGTAGAGAAGAAAAAGAAGACGAAAAAGTGAAGTGGAAGAAGAGATGAAAGAATCACAAACAACTTGGGAATGGTACAAGGCGAGAGCAGCAAAAGCAGGCTGTTTCTGACAGGCGGCAAATGTTATTTGATGTGCTAAATTCGATCATTCTAAAAGGTGTCGAAAGGGCAAAAAGCCAACAGAAACAACAAATAAACAGAATAGGGATGGGAAAGAAGCTGGCAGAGACGAATAGAGAGAGGAGGGCGGGCGACCAAAGAAAACAAGTGAACAAATTGGAAATAGAAATGGAAGCAGGCTGCGGCAAACTGGAGGAGGACTTCAAGTGAAATATGTTTACTTGCCGGGGAGCAGCTGTTGGAACTCTAAGGACCCGTTTTGGCCTTTTTATACCCACTTCTTATCGAGCTGAAGGGTATTACAACTTTGTGCCAAGCCAAAATGTAGAGTTCTATTAACAAAAATATATACATTTTTGGTGTGAATCAAAATCTTAATGGTTTCTGTAAATTTAGCTGCAGTCGAGTAATAAACACAGAAGTTATTTCATATATTACTTCAGCAAGTGAACTAGGCACCACAAAGTATGCAACACTAAATACTTAGCGGGTGTATAACAGTGCGGTACACTCTGCTGTTGCTTTCTTACTTGTGCTTACACTTGACAAGGAATATTTAACTACACTGTGGAAATAAATGAGGTAGGCCACTAAATTGCTCAATATATTGGAATAAATAGGGACTATATACATAGTTAAATATAGGAAAGTTGTATGAAGAAAAGTATATATAAAAGTAATAAATTAAAAGCTTATAATATATATTCAGTTGATCCATTGATCTAGCTTCAGCATTGTTTTAATCTCTTTCTCCCAAGTAATTTCTACTTTATATACGGCTCTTGTCTCACCCGCAGCATAATGCTATCATTCCGTTCTCATCTGCTTCTCTTCTGGGCTTTAAGATATGTGTGTCTCAGCTACAAGGGCGAAATCATAATTGAAAGCTGAGCACACACCGATGTCGCATCCAGGCCATTAATAAGCCCTTAAATATGTCACTGTGTCGCATGACTCAGGTCGGCTTACACTGCGATTGCCCCAGCACCGAGAACCGAGAACCGAGAGAGACGGATAGAGAGAGCGAGAGAGACAGCTGAAGCAACAAAAAGCCAAATTAGCAATGTTTCACATCAAAGTGCACATTAAATCCGAGACGATAATCACGCATGGCCAGGGCCAGGATCAGATGGAGACGAGGAACGAGGCACAAGGCCGGGAAATGCGTCCGGGTATACAAAAAACATAATTAACCGCGACCGTCGCCCATGAAAGGCAGCACTTGCTTCACCCACACTGTAGCTGCAACCGTTCTCCCCCCCTCCCCCTCCCCCTACGTCGTCAACGTGTCGCGTCTCTGCCACGCCTCCCGTTGCCCGCCGCCAGCAGCAGCAGGTTAATGTGACAATCGCAGCTGTTGCCAGCATGGCGCAGCCGCTGGGCTTGACTTGTACAAATTACACAGTTTTGAATATAAAGTACTCGAATAACATATACGAGACACTCACTCGAGCCTCCTTAATGGGGGCCACCCCACCGTGTGGGTGCTGGCTGTGCGGGCCTGGCGTTGATTTCAAGGCCCGGCACAGTGCCGTGTCGCCCAATGGCCCAGAGAGCCAGTTAACATCTCGGTCAGCAGTTCAACTTGTGCAATTCCAGCAGAGAATTGCGATTTCTGCAAACCTTGTGGCAATTAAGTCGGAAATATTTGCACGGGCAAATGCAATTATTAAGACTTCTTTCCTGCGCCACAGTTTGGAAAAGAAGTAGAAGAAGTTGCTTGAAAGATTATTAAAATAACCCAAATATGACTTTGATAAACGCAAAAAAAAAATAGTTAGAAAGCTCCAATCGAGTGTAATATGGCTTATTATTCTGTGTGCAATAAGAAGCTATATTGGGCTAAAATTTGGTAGACCTAGCTCTTATAGTAGCTGAGATCTAGGAGTTCATACGTACAGCACAAAGTTATATAATAAGAATCAACTCAACGTGGGAATATATTTCACGCAATTATTTTCATATTTCACGCAATTATTTTCATTGCAACTGCAACTATATCTCAAATAACTAATTGAGACCAAACTGGAAAAAGTAGAGAACTTTTTAGTGATATGGGGGGCTGCTCAATCACACTGAAATTACCGGATATTGACTGCCTTTTAATACAGGTACCAAACAAATTGAGTCAATTTTCCATTTAATAACGATTTGTCTACAGCACAAGAACCAATAATTACTCAGAACTATCATAAAAGAACCCAAAGCGAACTCGCATAACAAGCCCCTGCCAAATCCGTTTCAGCATTCATTTTTCCATCTTCTCTGCTAAAACCAACAAACCAATCTACGCTTTTGCACCTTCCCTTACGCTCTTTCTTTTCCTCTCCTTCTCTCTTTTTCATTCTACCATCCGCTTCGTCTCTTTCACTCGCTAAGCTCACTCGGAACATCCGTTTTATGGTTTTGCACTTAGCAATTAACGAGTTTACTTTTTTCTGCAGCTCTACGTCACCAGCTCCTGTCTCTCTCTCTTTCTCTCTCTCTTGCGCTCCCTCTCTCTCTCTCCCTCCCTCTCTCTCGCAGCTGCCCCTCAACTCGACCCTACCTCCTGGTCACCAAAACATTTCACAGTTGGTTCGGTGCTCTCAATTAGAGTGTCACTTCCGTTTGAAATTTTGGTGTGCTGGACAAATTTACCTATGTTGCACGGGAGGAACCGGTCTCCCTGCTCCCAGTGCCTCAGTACCACGGATGAGTTCCACTCAGCCACTTTTGCCGGAAATTATCGCACTGGGAATGTGGGCAATGTGGTTAATTACCTTCGCAATGGCAGCTGTTGGATTTATGGAGTTACAGCATGCCGTAAGTTTCATCTGACTTAAAGCAATTTCTAGTTTTTCACTTTTCAAGTGAAATAAAGCTCTTATCTTTCATATTTCTATTGGTTACATATCATTTGATATCCTCCCTTGAGTACCTGTCGCAGCTTCTTCTTGTGCACAACGTTAATGATGATTTACGCAACTGTCTGGAATGTCAGAGATACACGAACAATGTAATAAATTAATATTTCAGTCCGCCTTATGAAAACCTGATGCTGACAAATTGGTCAATAAAGCAATCGCTTCAAGTGTTATTGTCAGGGGCCTTAATTAATTATAAGCAATACCTTTATCTAAGGTTGACAACATTTTTGCAGAGTCAGGATAAATAGCTAGAAAGGTTAAAGATGCCTTTGAAACAAGTAGGAAATAATAAAATTTGAGAACTACAATCGAGTGTATCATTACTTATTACCCTGCGCACAATAATAAGAAATACTGTCATCAAATTTGATAGCCCCAACTTTAAAAATAACTGAGATGTAGGCTTTCATACGGACAACTCTTCAAGAACTTCAACTCAAGATTATATGTAGCTCATAAGTAATTCAGCTAACTCGAATTGCTTAAGCAGTTTCATAGATTTGAGTCTCTTTTCGATTCTGTAGACCAATCCTAGACTTAAGCTCCAGAGTCATATTAAACACGCACTTAGAAACGAATCAATGGCCCGATTAGCTTAGCCTTTGAAAGCACATGTTGAACAGATACAGCAGTTAGCCGGTCGAGTCCACATGGGAATTGCCTCTGCCTCTGCCTTTGTCTCTGTTGTCCTCGTTCAGCGAACAAGCAAACGGAAAATTTTACAATTCTCCTTAATGAAAATAAGCACAACAACGCGCCATACAATGCGAAACAAAGGAAACCGTATTCGTATTCGCTCTCTCTCCCCATGCTCGACCATGTACTTTCGATTTCTCCTTTAGTTTCCTTCCCTTTTGGCCCACCCACACCCAGCACTTTGGGATTCGTGTTTTGTTTGCCGGCTCTGTGTGCTCTGCAGAGGAGGAAAATTGCAGCTTCCGTCGAGCATTTTGTTTAAGTACACACAAAACAGAAACAGAAACAGAAACAGAAACTGCATCCTGCGTCCATTTTGTCCTGGCTGTGCGCATTGTGCGTTTTACCTTCTCGTTAGCTTTCGGTATATTCTCAAGTTGCAGTCCTCTTTTATTGTCGCAGCTTCCCATTCATTTCCAAGCGAATGTTCTCTAATTCCAGCCATGTTGCTCGTTGAGCCCTGCGGCGATGTTCTCGTTACCAGTCCCAACTTCAAATTGTCGCAGAGAGTTAACACTCCACACCATCGGAAAAGGCCCAAAACACCTCCATGTTTGCACGTTCCACCGTTCAACTCGTCCCAACGCCCTTTCTATAAAGAGAGAGAGAGAGAGACCGAGTACTTTACTTGAAAGAGCTCTTTTGCCTCTTGACTCTTGTGAAACCCTGAGTGAACTATTGTGCATGCCGAGTTCTTCTTAAAGCCCATCCAAAATGGGAATACCTTACTGAAGTATAATTTAGTTAGACTAATGAATGTGTAATTTCTTGATCAATTTTATTAAGGTATTATTGATTTTCGTAGTTCCAATCCAATCCAATCTTATCTTCCATCACATTCGTTTGCCTTCAAAATTGATTAGACCCATCGACGACAGGTTCATTCATTCATTTGTTCATTATGTGTCGAACTCGTCGGTATGTGTATCGGAAAATAGTTCAATTTACTTTACAATGCGCGCTATATTCCTCTTGGGCAATGGGAATATTTCCTTTTGTCTACAATTCAAAGACCTTGAAGCTGAAACGCTCCAGATGGTTTGTTATATACGGCATCATTCTGAATACAGGACTACTTGGGATTATATATCTAACCTATGCGGATATAGAAACAATCGCTATGATAGAGCTAAATCGACAAAATCAGCAGGTGGAGCAGCTCAACAAACTACACAACGGTTTCCTCCTCTTGACCGTATTCATAACATACTTTCGAATATGGTGGCTAAGCGAAGACCTTGGGAGAATCATCAATAAGATGCTGCAATTATATCAGAGACACTTCAGGAAATACGACTCAGAGAATGTCGTAAACTTTGATTATTATATCATATTGAAGGGCTTGAGCATAGTCTTGGAGCTAATCTCAATGATAATCTTAAGTTTCGGGTTATCCTCGACATATACTTACAAAATGCTGTTGGGAATCATGAGTGCTCTTGCTGTACAGCTAGGAGTACTTCTCGGTAGTATGCATTTCCATCTGGCTGTGATATACATCTATCGATTTGCTTGGATCATAAACCGAGATCTATTGAAGCTTGTATACAATCCCACACGAAAACCCTCGAAGGTTCACAAATTGCATCATCTTTATAAACAACTTTTGGAATTGAATTTGCAACTGGTTGCCATCTATGATTACCAAATGATTCTCTTAATGCTTTGTCTACTGACAATAAACATTTTATCTACGTTCTATTTTCTAGTCTATTGTCTCAATAACCCTATATCGCTGTTCACTGTTCTGGTCTTTATTCCCTCTTTATTGATCAATGTAATGGACTTCTGGCTAAGCATTACCGTCTGCGAGTTGGCAGAACGTGCTAGTCGGGGAACCTTGACAATTCTTCGACTTTTCAATGGGGTACCAAATCTTCACATGGATATGGATTGCAGTGTAAGTATCTAATGATGATAAATATATGATTATAAATGTTGTTTCGCGTTTCCCTTTCAGCTCAACGACTTTGCTCTACTTTGTAGTATTCGATGTCTGGAATACAATCATTGTGGATTATTTCATATTCATAATGCAATGGGTTTTCGGATGATAGTCAGCAGTGTGCTCTATCTAGTTTATTTGATTCAATTGGATTATATGAATTTATAAGAATGCTTAGCCTTTATAATAAATACAATATTTTCGGCAGTAATACGAAAAGCTAGCTAATAATTAGATCTTCATATTAATTTCAAAGAGAATGATTCAATTACAACAAGTTGACGTAATCAAATTGCACCAAATAAACTAAATAAATCCCATTGATCCATAAGTCCTGCAACAGGGTCCTCGAGGTTGTTCCGTGCAGTCGGGAATAAAATATACGGATGATATGTTGGCAGTTAGTACAGATGAGAATAATATATTTTTTAAGCATTTATAGCTGCCAGCTGCAAATTAAAATCCAAAAGGAATGGAAAGATCTTAACTAGGAGATTACGACGATAGATCTACGATTTGGTTGCTTCATCGATGGGTGCATAATTGTGGAATATTACAAAAACCAATACTGTCCGCACCAGGATACCGTATACAATAAACCATCACGGGTGTCGCAATCTGTAGACCTTTGAATCGTAGATGAATGGAAATATACCCAATGCCCAGGAGCCATAAAATGTACCTAGTACGATTGCCCAAATAAAATTGGATAAACGATAAGTATGTATACTTAAATTAATCAATTACGCTGTTCAACCTGGCTAAATTTATTTCCATTAGCTGACATTGTAATTGATCCACTGTGCTGGGTATTTATTTAATTGATTTTTGACTAAGCAGGAAATATATTAGCTAGCTTTAGCTACTCGTAGTTCCACACAGATATGTATTACTTCTCCCCATTTATCAACTGTCAGTTGTATGTCAGAAATTAATTAACTTCACCCGAGATAAATTGTCTGAATTCTAGATAACGTTGGATTTGGAGTCCTGGGGCCGATCTATTTACTTCTATTTTGCCAATGCCGCTACTTGAAGACATTCAAATTAGTTTTACCGTTGAGTTTTCGTTGCAATTTCAACATTTTACCTCACATTTAACTGCATTATCCTCCCCTCTCCGAATGTGCAGTACGTTTTTCAAGCTGCGCCGTAAAGTATGCAACACATGAAGCTGAAAGTTGCCGTACTTTTCACTAGTCTGGGCTGGTCGGAGCAGGGTTTGGGGTGGGGAGGTTGCATCCAAGCATTGCCCCATAATAAGTTGTGTCTGGCTTATGCTACACCTTGCCGCCCCCCTTTCTTGCTCCCGTTTCCATCATACTGAGTGCATTTTTCACCTTTTATCATAACTTCAGCTCGCCGTTTCCATTCGTGCCGCAAAAGTTTCTCAAAGTAGTGGCACAGGCAGTGCCTTCTTGGTTGCATGCAACCTGCCGAGTGACTCAATTTGAACTGGTTTTGTTTTTACTTCAGCTCCTCATTCACATTACTGCGTAGCGGAGCCCAGGAAAATTGGAAAATGCAAACAACTTTATGTGCTGCAAAAATTTCGCAAAAGGAAAAGCATGAGGCTCCTTGAGGGTAGCTACTTGCACCCTATAATAGGTTGAAGTGTATTGAATGTATTTTTCGAGGGTTACTTAAGTACTTCAGACTGCTTTTTATTTGAGCAAATTTTGCGTAAAGAAAAGCGGTTTTACTCTACCACATTTTATGCGACACTTGAAAGCTTTGGGATTTTGAGAATTCTAATAGTAACTAACGCACAGTTTTTGGGTATTTATTCATCCATCATTATAAAAATTAAGTATTGTCTTTCTCAACTAACCTATTCTACTTTACTTCTTTAGCTGCTGCTCTCGACTTTAACCAAGCCAAGCAATCTCCTTTCTAACGAACGTTTTCGTAACATCCGTTTTACGGCTTTGCACTTAGCAATTAACGAGTTTACTCTTTTTTACAGCTCTCTCGCCTCCCTCACTCTGCCTCTCTCCCTCTCTGTCGGTCTGCCACTCTGCCTGTTTTTATCTACCACTCTCTAAAGCTCTAGCCTCTCTTGGTCACCGCAACATTTCCCAGTTGGCTCGTTGCTCTCAATTAGAGTGTCACTTCCGTTTGAAATTTAGTGTGCTGGACAAATTTACCTATCCCGTTGGGTGGAAAATGGTAGCACACTCCGTTTCCTGTCCGCTCCTGTCCGCTCCTGCCCTCCCGATGGACGACTGTCATAAGCCCAGCTTGAACACGAACTGCACAAGATGCAGGCCGACAACAAGTTTAACCCGACAATTTTTCACTTTTGTCCGGAAATTATCGCACTGAGTATATGTGGGCAATGCCGGTAATCGCATTGGAAGTGACAGAGAGAGGCGAGGAGATTGATGGAATAGTTGGGGACTGAATAAATAATAAGGGATTTCGGAGATGAAAAGGCTGATATTTATGAGATATTACGAGCGTTTCCTTATAATCTTAATCAGGATTATCATTAGGCTATTGGCATATGAAGGTATTAATGCCAAGTACTCTGAGGTTGCCCAAAACAAAATTGAATCTTTATTTATCTCAATTATAGCCAAAGCTCGCAGGGTAAATAATTCGAGCTTAACATGTGATTGCCAAGTCCAAATACAACTGAGAACTCAATACTGTTTGAATTGCAGAGTCCTGTGACGACCTCATCGCTGAGTGGGCGCACGTCCAAGCCGCCTGCCTGGCTGCTGACAGCGAGTGGCAGGCACAGCAGAAAGAGAGAGAGGACTAAAGAAAAAGTGAGAGAAACAGAGAGAAAGGCAGGGTAAAGAACTTCTATTTGGTTCAATTCGCCAGTCAATGCGCCATGTGAATATCTTGTTTCGCTGTGTATGCTCGTTGTGTATGTGTTTTTCCGAATGCCACTGACAATATGCCAACAACTACAACAACTACAGCAACAACAACAACACAAACACTCACAGCACACACGCACATACACACACACGAACCGAATAAAAATGGCGCATTCCTTTTTTGCTGCCATTGCATACTCTCGTCGCGGGTAATACGATTTTGTCAGGCAATTTTCAATAAAGCTTATAAATATTATATTCATTTTGATCCTTCACTTTGATAGGAAAAAACCGTTTAGCAATTTAAAATTTAAATTCAATATAAACTCTATTTTAACTGTGAAGTTGCGAGCTTAAATAAAAGCAATTTAAGGCTGTAAAAACTAAGCGAATTCAGTTAAACAAAATACAAATATTTATGTTTTAAATAGATTTCTATATAACACGTCTTTTAGCTTAGTCTGTAATAATATTATAATATTGTATACATATTTAATATTTATTTTATATAATATGTGTATAAATCCTGAAACGGGAAATTAATCTAACAAGTTTTCATATACTTTGTCCATCATCTGTTATCGCGCATTTGAGATACCTTCTTGTTATCCAATTTCCGAAAGGGTATTCAGCTTGAACATACCGAAAATACTTCCGGCTTTTCTGGGCTCGCTGCTCACGTAGCGGCTTTCTGCCACTGGCCCGTAAAACATTTTTTCTGTCTGCGACGCGACCCGAAGAGAAACTACAAATTTTGCATAAATGATGCCTGCAGGCCATGGGCAACCGAATACTGTCGTTATTATTGGCATTACCAAGGCAAGGAATGGGATGGGGGAGAGCGGAGGAAGAGGAGGAGGAGGAGGACGGTAGAGGACGGTAGAGTGGCCGAAGCTGCGACAGGGTGCTAGCTACATCTGTAGTGCATTGCATTTCACTTGGATACAGCTCGACATTTGGGCAAAATTAAAAGATGGAAAATGTTCAGAATATTCTATGAACGTTGAGAAAATAAGAAAATTCATGGGAGCTTGCCAATTTAATTCATTTTCCGGGCCAGCTTCGAGTTGAAAACATAATTTGGAATTCTGTTTGTTGGCTTGTGGCCGAAAACTGTCTGTATCTACTTTACTTTCTGGTATCTCTCTCTTTCTCTCTCTGTAAGCAAATCAATACGAAAAGGAAATAAACTGAAAATTAGATGCCCTAATCAAGTGAGTTGTATGCGTATTAGATAAATAATAACAATGCTCTGTAGAGGTCTAGAAAAACATGAACATGATATAGTATTATATGGTATATACTAAGGACAACCTTAATTTTTCCCGAATATTTCCAGTGTATTTAGAAAACTTGAAGCTGCTATCAACTGAAAGATAACTTCAAGTACTTACGTATATGTGGATGTATTTGTAAATAAATATCACAGCGAAGCTGCAGCTGAAGTTTCTCAATTACAACTGGAGCTGTTTAAATAAACAAGTTTTATAAAATTCCAGATAATTTGCAAGTTAAATTCGAATTGCATTTACACCAAACATAAATCTGCTTCATAAATAATTGTAAAAAGCAAGCTATAATATTTAAAGCTTGAATGTTGTTATGTTATGCTTCCTTTTTCATGATGTTTACAGGGCAAACGAAGCGAGATATCAATTCATTACACTTGTTTAAGTATGCATGAAACTTTGGATGCCTGCTCGACCCCGGATCCTCAGCCCTATAGGCAGCCATAAATTGTCTGTCGGTTAATTCGGAAAGTTTGTACACAAATAACTGAAACACTTAAGCTTATTAAAAACTAAAAAATTCTAATTTGTAAGATAGCTAGAGAGAGATGGAGAGAGCGAGAGAGAGAGAGAGACTCACCTTGGCAGATTGTCAGCGTATTAACTTATGGCCATCGGGCATTTCTCTAGTTTCTTCATTTTGAGTTAAGTTCGCATTCGTAATTCCGTCGGCCGAGGCAGCGCGCTGAACCGCAGACAAATTTTGAAAACTTTTACCGCACAATTACTTGAACTGATGAGAAAACTTTTGGCCGAAGACATTCAGCGTGTTCCCGTGCAGCTTACAATCTTGTTCGAAATTATGTTAAATAAGAGAAATTTACGCACACACAATACGCGATGCCCGCGACAGATGCAGGCGAAATTGGCGTAGCTTTTCCCGTTTATAAATAGCAAGAAAAATAAAAGCACAACAAGCGTTAAATGCCGTGTGGCATGTCTTCCCTAACCACGCCTACACACTCACTTCAACTCAGATTTATTCGTTTCACACAAATGTGGTTTATGTTGAATGAAAATTTTTATGCTCTCGAATTTATCTCACACTCATAACTAAATTCAAGTTCCTCCTTGTACCTTGGGTGTTGAGTGTGTGTTTAGCTGAGTGTGTGTGTGAGTGTGCAGGCAGCTTCTTTAATTTTGAATCCCCTTTGTTGCCTTCTTTTGCCACTCGGAGCCTACAGCTGTTCCACGCCTCCTGCTCGTCATTCCGGCCACATAATCCCGCACTCAAGCGGCTCTTTGTCTACGCTTGCCTCCAGCGTAGAGAAGCTTTCGGCTTACGCGTCAATTACAGCGCGTCGTCAGGTATCTGGCGAGAATATATTCAATGCACAGCTCTGCTCACCCGAAGCTATCGGTTTTGCCGCCCTCCTCCTGCCCCCATCCCCTCCCCATCGATAAGTCGAAATTCTCAGATCTCAAGACAAAGGATTGAAAAACAATTACACTCAGCTGATGTTTGCCTGCTTAAGTGTTTCAATCAATGTTTAAGTATGTGTGAAAATCGTGTGGGTTTGCCTACGCAGAGCTACGTCACTCAGACTGGTGGCAAGAGTTGATTACTTAACGTGTGTGGAACGTGTGTGGAACGTGTGTGGAACGTGTGTGGAACGTGTGTGGAACGTGTGTGGAACGTGTGTGGAACGTGTGTGGAACGTGTGTGGAACGTGTGTGGAACGTGTGTGGAACGTGTGGAACGTGTGTGGAACGTGTGTGGAACGTGTGTGGAACGTGTGTGGAACGTGTGTGGAACGTGTGTGGAACGTGTGTGGAACGTGTGTGGAACGTGTGTGGAACGTGTGTGGAACGTGTGTGGAACGTGTGTGGAACTTGTGTGGAACGTGTGTGGAACGTGTGTGGAACGTGAAAGGCATATGAAATGCATCTGAAAGGCATATGAAACCCAAATTAAAAGCATGTGGAACGGATGTGGAATGCATATGGAACGCACGTTAAAGGCATGTGGAATGCATGTGAAACATATGTGAAAGGCTTGTGGTGTGCAACAATTGCGTATGGGAAAAAACATGAACTTTGTGTGGAGTCCAATGTGGATTGTATGTAGATTGTATGTCGAAGAAGTATGGACTGCATCTTCATTAAATCTGGCTGTTTTTAAGGGCCAACTGCGGGAAAAATTTGAGATTTGCTGCAAGCGGGAATTCTGGATTCTATATATATTAATTTAGATTTTTTCCACTTTTTTTTTAAAAATGCCAATATTTGCTATAAAATTTATCCAAACAAAAATATTCTAGCGATTATTTTTTTAAATTTGTTGCTTAATTTTCATAAGGTATTATAATCTTATTCTTTAACTTTTTTCCGCTCTTTTGCGCAATGTTTGTTTGGCTTTTCTAAATACATTGGTGCCCGTCAAAAACAGCTTTTTTTGTTCCCAACAGTTGGACTGGACTGGACTGCATGTATCTTCTAACCACACAGGAAATCTTCAATTCCTTGACTGAATTGAAACTTGAATATAATCGAGTTTGCCAAAACCAAACTATATATATATTCTTCTATAAATATACTTCTGTTTGCACATCTCCATCCATTAGCTTCGATTTCTGATTGCCAATTTTGAGTTAACTCTGTCATTGTTGAGTCTAATTGTGTTCCAAAGTAAACAATGGGAATTACTACCTAGAAACGATTTCGACTGTTTGCTTTGACATTTCATTTAATGGACGCCAAGTCGAAGTTGCCGCTTCCCCACAGCGAATGGCGACCTCCCTCAAAACATTTCTGAGTGCGACTGTCGAGCAAAGGCGGTGAATTTATGGCAACCAAACCAGGGGGAGTTGCACCATCAGGGAAGCTTTCCATAAATTTATCTGAGAGCAAGCAAGTTGAGAGACAGAGAGTGTCAACTTGTTGCCAAACATGATGTTGATAAGATAAGCTATCCGCAACAACGACAGCTGTTGATGACCAAACAGAATCCCTTGGGCGCCTTACCCGTCCCCTAACACACAGTGTGATTATTGATTTCTTCGTTTATTTTATGCATTTTTTCTTTCAATTATGGCCAATTTCGTAGCATGACACAGCGATTCCTTAATCTCCAATGAAGATGGGAAAATTGTGAAACATTGAATACAACAAAGTGATTAGAGCAATATGCCCATTAATTGCAAATCCTGTTATTAATTGTTGTATTATATTATTATATTTTTGTGGGAAAGTCGCAAGAACAAAAATTAGTATTAAATTAAAATAATGATTATGCTACACATAACCTTCAATTAGTGAAACCTAACTGTACCAGTAACAGGTTAACAAAATCTATAAAATAATGCTACTATTTATTAACACTTAATTAAAGGTTTCGCGGGATTTTTATTCAACTCAACCTTAAATTGTGCAGCCTAAACGATGTATAGAATAAACAGTTTAGAATACGTCTATAAACAATACTCCAAAGCTTTCAAAATTTGAGTTTTTAACGTTTAACTACTTATATTTAATACTTCATTAAAAGCTTTGGAGGTTTTTTATTAAATCTGGCCTTAAAGTGGTAAACCCTAAAGGAGCTAATAGATAAATCGTTTAAAATAGGTCTATGAAAAATACTCAAAAACTTGTTTTTTTGTTTTAATTGTCTACTATAATACTACTTATAAATATCAGTTATTTACAGGTTTTTTAAGGTTTTTATTTAATTTATTCCAAAATTGTATAACCTAAACGACCTAAAAAAAAAAAAAAAGCTTAAAATAGGTCTTTAAACAAGACTACAAAGCTGGCATTTTTTTTTTTGTTTTTCTTGGCAACTATATTCCATCTTATTTTTACCGTTTAATAAAAGATTCTGAGATGCTTTATTCAACTTAACCTCAAAATTGTGGAACCTAAGCGACCTAAAGCATAAACAATTTAAGAAAAGGTCTTTAAGCAATTTTCCAAAGCTTGGAATTTTAGTTTTCATCGACTATAAAAACACCAATTATATATATATATATAAGCTATATTAAGGATTTTGGGGTTTTTATTCAATTTTTCTTCAAAACCTTAAGACATAAACGACCTAAAAAATTAAGCGCTTAAAATAGGTCTTTAAACAACACTACAAAGAATGCAAATTTTTTTTGTTTTGTTTTGGCTACTATAGCGAACTTATTATTAACATTTAATAAAAAGTTTCTGAGGGCTTTTATTCAATTTAACTCGCAAATTGTGGAGCACAAGCGACCTAAAGCATATAAAATTTAAAATAGGCCTTTAAACAATTCTCCCAAGCTTGCAATTTAGGTATTTTTTCGAGTATATGCAGGTCGACTAGGAATCCAATATCTCACTCCCCTCACAATCTCCCACTTCTTCTTTCTCTCTCTCTCTCTCTTCTCTCTCTCTCTCTCTCTCTCTCTCTCTCTCTCTCACTCGATTCCTTCCGCCTCATCAGTAAGTTTCGTGATAGATGAATGTGTCTGGTTTTCTAACACAATTTGAATTTCACGTATCTGCTCCTGTGTGCGTGTGGTGTGTGTGTGTGGTGTGGTGTGTGTGTGTGTGGTGTGTGTGTGGGCCTCGTTTGGGCTTGTGCCCCTTCAGCCATAGTTCGGTTTCGCAGTTCGCTCTGCGATGCGCTGCGCTCTAAACGGCAGCAGGTAAATTGGATCGCGTAACGGTGGACTCAGATTGCAGAGCATCCAGTAACCACTTGCCGGCCGACATTGGTGCACGGTGCACGGTGCACGGTGCACAAAGCACATTGTCAGCACTTTCATTATTGCCCGCATTTGTGCACAGGAATTGGGCCGTTTTCCAGCAACAGAGCGAGGAAAATGAGTTCCGCGCTGGAGCTGTGAAAATGCTGGCTATGAACACGATATACATGTGTGTGGATTGACTATATGTGTGGGTTAATGCTTTGTGCAGGTCCCGGCATAGTCAGACAAAAATAAAAATTAAGCTGATTCATTTAAATTTTGCACATTTCTTTTTAACACATCTAGTTTTCTTTATTTTTCACTGCGATTGCGCAGCATTAAATTTATAAAGGCGTTAATATGCGTGAAAAGCTCGCACGGGAAAATTTCGCGCTAGATTAACTTGAGTTTTCAGCGCTTCACAGGCTGCGGAAAAAGCAATGTCACGCCAAATGAGTCAAGGATTTTTGTGAAATCCGAACCGAAAACTGATTTCAAATTGCAGCCATGAAACTTTACGCAACTATGCAGACTGCGACGCTGTGATTGCGTTATATAGTGCACTCAGTGCGTATACTTGACACTTCAGGGCGTGCAGTACTACATCAGTAAGAGGGCTAAGAGAAGAATCTGGGAATATGTGCAGCCTACAAATCAGGCTCCACACACTCGGAGTACGTATACGTTATTTCTCGCCCTTCTTATTAACCATTCAGGCTTGAATTTTTAATGAAACTTGTTATCCAGTTGCAAACGGGAGTCAAGCTATAATAGCGCAGCTGCAGTTTCTCGGGTCTCGTGTACCCCACTCCCCCCACCCCCTTCATGCTTAGCTCTAGCGCTCTGGAGCACACAATTTGCTGCTAATTCGCATTGCCGTGATTCGCAAACACTTTAAATATGCGAGTGCAGCCATTGACAGGCAGACGCGAGGCAGGTAGCAGAAAGCACTTTCGATCCACAACCAGCCACACATGCTACGCTTTCCGCACCACCCCGTTCGCTTGCGGTTCATGCGGTTTGTTGGCAAATTATTCACAAGCCTGGCTTGTAGGCTGAGGCCAGTCGAGAATGAAGTGGACCCAGCAGGACCACAACCATGCGGAATGAGGCCACTGCAGTTGCATTTATATTCATAACCATTTCAATATTTGCATTTCTGCATCATTTTTATACCCTGGGCGCAAAGGGTCTATCTGTAGTGTCAGTTTGCAAATATCTAGATCGATTCTTTATTTCATTTCCATTTTTATTTTATTGATTTCAAATTTAAACACTCTTCTGCCACACATGTCCTTGAGTCTGTGTTTCTTGCAAGTCCAGTTACAGCATATCCAACAGTCGAGCATGCAGTCCGCAACGATCTTACTTATATCCCTGACTGGCTCACTGATTGGAATTACAGATATCAATATGAAATTCATTGAGAAAATGAGAAATGGCTATGCGAAGTATTTTAAAAGGATTAAAGCTCTCGAGATTAAACAGTTTTAATATGCTGTCAGTTGCCCGTTTCCCTCATGTAGTCAATGAATTAAAGTTTGTGCATTCAAATCTAACTAATTATTCATAATTAAGTTTTAATTTGTATTTACCTTAAAATGTGTGTTTAAATTATTTTCCTGTGCTTAGACGACTTTAAATAAATAAATTTAACCTCTCATAACTACACAAAATCTGTGTTTATTTAAAATACCATAACAGGCTATGACAAAGAAACGAAATTAATCTGGAGAATGGAATTCCCACAGGTGTTCCCATGGCAAATTAATTCAGGACTCCGACCAGCAAGAGAATTTCAACTTAAATGCCTTCATTTATTTTAATGCCTTTTCCACGAAGTCAGGCTCTGCAGGCTCGCTCTACAATGCGAAATACAAAAGAAAAGAAAGTATCTGGAAAAGGGAACTACACTCGGAGGGACTCTACGCGGGTGAATCGATGATGCGGGGAGGTTAAGGATGAAGGTGGAAAATAATGGAAGTCTTGTGCTTTTGGCGGATAAGCAGTCAAAGGTTGAAAATGCAGTTGGAAATTAAATTCTATTGTCGGCAAAATAGTTTTTATTCATCCTCATCCATTGTTGGACTATTATGACACCATGAGAGGGCTCCTCAATGGCTCTCCAGCTGTTGGCTGAATTGATAACTCTAGCGTAAATAATTAAATAACTTTTGAGCTTGGTATTTCTCAAATACGAGCGAGAGACACAAACATCATGTTATTTTTCTCTTTTGTATTGCGGCTATCTTAAGTGGCCTGTCATCGCGTGTGCTGCCAGCTTTTGCTGTACAAGCAGCTCTGGTGCTGACAGCCTTCCAGAGCCATACCCCCCGTTACCACCAACCCTACCGAGTCTTGTCGGTAATTATTTCTGTTTTCTCTCATTCGCTTTGGCAATCTTCTCTGTTTTCTGCTGGCTACGCTTTGTTTATTTCTAATTATAATGCATATTCAAGCAGGATTTTCTATTCCATCTGCAGTCCGTCTAATGGACAATTTCTGTGTCATTAAAAAGGGGTGCTCGAACTGGAAGAAATTAGTTTATGTTTGCAGGAACAAAATGTAAATTATTCGAGCAACTACATACAAAATTGACAGTTTGTAGACTCGTATTGTGCAGCTTGTTGGCTTCGACCTTAAACTTTTATTTGAATTTAAAACTCATATAAAATTAAGTATCCGCCCAGCTGGAGGCAACTCCTAATTTATTACACATATCTAGAGAAGCCTTTCAGCTGTCAAGTGATTATACTAAGTATGCCTCGAACAGCGATTCTAGCCATACTCGAAAATTGAATTGTTAACTCGCCATATGATCGCATCAACCGCAGCGTTTCCAAGTGAATGCGCAAACTGAATCTACTTTGAGTATCTCATAGACATATTCATTTCCCCCGTTTTGGCTGAAACACAATTTTTTTGGCCAATAAATAACATAATCCATAAGTTTTTTACACACAAATTACCCAAAGCGCGCGCGATTCCGCTGCAGATATCCAGTTCGGCAAATGCATTTTTTGCTCTACTTGGCAACACTTCCGTTTCGATTTGCATTCCCCATTTTGCATTGGGATTTTGCATTTCCATTTCGATTATTCCAATCGCATATTCGCACAAATAAGCCCAATGTAAGGTTGTTTTTCCAATCCTAACTGTCAGTCTGTTTATTTGTCTTGCTTTGCTCTTGTTTTCGCTGTCTATGCGTCTGTCTGTTCGTCTGTCCATCCGTCTGTCTGTCTGTTTTTTGACTCTGACATTTTTATTTTCCAACATTTATATTCAAATTCATCGAGGAGCAATAAATAAATACGCCGCATAAATCATTTCGCCCAGAAACTTTCTCCGTCCATCCTTGGCGAGCTTAAGAATATTTCTTTCAGCGCATTCGCGGTTCTCAGCCGTCTCCCTTTCTCTCTCTCTCTCTCCCAGCATTCACTTAACACTTTACTGCTCCCCAAAGTTGCTTGGCGGAAAATAAAAAAAAAACAAGCAAACCCGACCGATTCCTAAAGACACCTTGGGGAGGAATTAAGGCAATTGTCGTTGCAGCTTCGGCCATAAAGCACCCGAAATGGGTTTCCAACTTGTCTCCAGTAGCTCGGAAAGAAGCTGCTAATTGGCGCGTTTGAAATTTAAAACCCATTTCAATAAAAAACAAAAAAAACCAAATACACTCTCCACTCTATCAGCTAAAAGCAGAGACGCTTTAATCCAGTCCAGCTCCATTATAGATGCATGCAACGTTTCCGCTGTGTGTGCCCAAGGGATTTGCACCGAACAAAACAGTGCAAATATTGAAGCTAGCTAACGCTGCAAGCTTTTCAATACCCTGTACATATATAGAACGGGCATGGATGATGCGATGAAGTAGCGTGTTATATGCAAGATACATTCGAGAAATTTCAGAACAGAGAGCGGCAAGAGGAGACTCGAGTAGGAACGAGTTCGGGTGTAGAACAAAATATTTAATCAACTCAAGCGAATTCGATTTATTACTAATTTTTAAAAGCATATAGGATCTTGTTCGAAAACGAATCTTCTATTATTTATTACTTATCAAACAAGTAAAGTATGTGTCTAAAGTGTATTACTCGAAACATTATTACTCCTCGAACGAGTATACTTGAAAAATTATTGCTTGTTAAGTGAGTATACTCAAAACTGTATTACTCGCCAAACGAGTATACTCGAAAAATGATTTCTTCTCAAACCAGTATTTTCGAATACTTATTACTCGTTGCCAGTTTAGGTTCACAATATTTTAAATTATTATCATAGTTTATTCAAGTCTTACTTTGAGAACAGTTAATAAATGTGTCCTAAATTCCACAAATTGTAGCAAATATTCTACAGCATTGCGATAGTATAAGTTAAGAGTACATTCAGCCTCTTTCTTTCAGTCTCTTATATTATACTCCTCATACCTCAATCCACTTACTTATAATCACTCAATTAAATTTAAATAAATATGAATAAATAAAAAATATGAGATGAATATATAAACCCATTTTGTTTTATACTCAAAAATGCACAAGGTATCTGCGTGGCACACACACACCCTCACAAAAAAAACTCAACTAGCGCACACCTTCCCGCATTCCATCCCGCTCTCTTTGTAACTCTAAGCCGCTTTAATCCTAAAAAACGTTTCGTTTCTGCACGCCGTGAGTGGGTTAAAAGTAA
Organism: Zaprionus inermis; assembly: GCA_018151445.1. Lineage (NCBI taxonomy): Eukaryota > Metazoa > Arthropoda > Insecta > Diptera > Drosophilidae > Zaprionus > Zaprionus inermis. Next base: position 727,037 of record JAECXD010000869.1, on the reverse strand, counting down.
GAGCAAACTACACGTTACACAGGCGTAAGCAGCTTATGCCATTAGTTTTGAATCAGAGTAGATTTCGAAGTTGCCAGCAGTGGGGTATATGAATCTGTCTGTGTATCTGTGAATATGTGTGTGTGTGTGTGCGCCTTGAGTTATGATTGCGGTATCTAGTTGAGTGCAGCAGGTAAGTAGGCTTTAATTTAGGAGCATATGCTGCATCGATGTGAGACAAGCTAAGCCTGAGTTAGAGTCTCATATGCCCCACAAAATTCCCGTGTAGACCTATGAAAACTCTGCCTTGTGCCAATATTTAATATTCCCTTGTTTTAAATTGATTTATGACTGCGACTCACATTTCATTTTGCTGCACCTGACAGCAGGCCGAGTCGAAGAGAGCAAAAGAAAAAACAAAACAAAGAACTAAGCCAAAACAAATGTTGGACATTAATCCATCATCAGACTCAAGACCCTGTTTGCCGTTTCCATGCAGGCACAACAAATCAAAAAAAAGGGGCAAATTGAGTGCAAGCCGTTTCGCATATTGCGTATACGCCACGTTGTATCGTCTGCCGTCTCATTAACGCACGGCGCTCGGTTCGGCACTTAATTTAAATAAATTGACAGGCAGTTGATATGTCTTCCAGGCAACAGTAGCAACCTGAACCCACTCCCGCTCCCGCTTCCCCACCTCCTCTCTTTGCCCACCATGCTAATCATTCAATTTCTCACGCCCCCATCCCAGCCCCTCCTCAACAAACGCCGTCAATTTTGATTAAGTTAATTGAGAGCTTTGTGAAAATTTCAACAAAGGCACACCCACACCCACACACTCCCCCCCTCACACAACAGGGCAACAAGTTATTATTATTTTCCCTTAACAATCACTCAACTGTGCGCGTGTGTGTGTGTGTGTGTGTGTGTATGAGTACGTGAGTTAAACCTAAACTTGCCTGAGGCATTTTGACAGACTACATAGCATAGTGTGTGTATATGCAGAGCTGACCAGCAGCTGCCTTTGTTGGCTTTTGCTCGGGACATGTGCAGCATTATAAACGTTTCTAATAAATATATCTACATATATACAGTGTATAACAGCCAAAACTTTGCCTGCCCATACCGAGCAAGTTTGCCGCTGTCACTCATAATTAGTTTCTTTTATAATTAACTTTCCATGCCGAGCGGAGATAACAAAATGTTCTTCAGGGGTCAATGCGGTTGACCAACCAAAAATTGAATAACATTATCATGTAGGAAGAGCAGACAGACACACAGAAAGAGGAAGAGCCTCAGGAATGTGTCGACCACGCCCTGAAAATTTAAACTATATAAGCTATACAAAATTATTAATATTTTTATAATCATTCAAAATGTTTCAGATTTGATTGCATTTTCAGTTCCCTTTCAGGAACTTGCCAGAACACAACACTTTATAAACTGAAAAAGAATATATTATAATTATTCCTTTTTTTAATTTAAAATGTTTAGCTTGAATGTTGTTATTGTTGAACGTAGCATCCAACTCGATCATCAGATTGATCGCTAACTTACTTTGTGATCGAAGACGGTTTCCATCTACGCGCTGCTAGAACAAGTTGGGACTTTTTAAATTGTGTTTGGACTTTGTATTGCATTGCGTTCCTCTCTTTCTATTGTCATTCAAGTTTTGCTTACATTTTGTTGCCAAAACTGTCACAACTGTCCAGGAACTTGTCAACACATTCTTCAACAACAGCTAGTCGGAAAGGCTACAGTTTTCAATGGACAAAGGGTATACAAATTTAAAATATAATTAAATTTCTATGATTTTCGCTTGGTATAAGACTGATTACATTTCGTTGCATTACAGCTGTAAAACTTGTTCAGAAACTTGTCGACTTCTTCTTTAAAAAGATTTCGACTGCAAAAAGTAATAGATTTAATAAATATAGTAATATTTATAGGCCTTTGTCATCATTTCGTGGGCTAGCTGGATAGTTCCAGCATTAAAATGTTCAATTTTCAATTACTGCCTAACACATTTACACCTGTTGAACACCCCCTTCGAAAAGGTCGCCGTTCCAAAGCAATTGTTTCCACTCACATGCACTCAAATTACACCAATCGCGTTCATATCGGCTCTTTGCGTCTAATTTATGAACGTCTGCTTGTCATGTGCCAATGATACCATTTATTTTAATGTTCTACGTGACGCATATGGGACGCAGAGCACCCATTAAGCACAGAGAGCTAGCTGCTAACTGTTTAGTGGGGCGAGAGCTACATGCATATGTATGTTATGTACGTGCCTAATTGCCCAAACTTTGGGCCCAATTCGGCTAGACACTACACACACATTTAGTTGAACAAATGTGTGTTTGTCGCAAATAATTAGTTTTCCATTTACCACTTAAATGTTGCCAAATATCAGCTGCAATTTCGGCTTCGTTTTTTGGCTTTATTGCTGCCATTTCAATATCCAATTACCAAGTCAAAGAGAAAGAGAGAAAGAAAGGGAGCACCCTGCGCAATTCTATCTTTTTGGCAAAGTTTGCCTCACAAGCTTGCACTGGCAAACTCAATTTAATTAGTTTTCATTTATCCAAAGTACACGCTTCATTACATAATTTAACAATCCATTGCATTCCATTCCAATCCATTCCATTTGGCAATTTTAGCGTAATTCCGCGACGTCTCACGCGATGCGATGCGACGCGCTCGCTTCGCGTAATTGAAAAGCTCAACACGTTGCCAAAATCCTTCTTTGCTAACTAACTTATCGGACAGCGTGTATTCCTCCCCCCGGGGGAGAGGCATCCATTGGTACCTCCAAGCCATCGGGTAGTCATTTCTCTCTCTCTCTCTCTCCCTCTCTCTCTGTTATTATTGCCGCCAGACAATTGCTAATGGTCGCTATAATTATCATTAAATGCCTGAATTGAGCTTTTTTTTCTACACGAAAAATGTCGAAAGCGTAGCCATTTTACAGCTAAAGAGAAAGTCGCAAAAAAGTACGCACAGCTGCTGCCAATTGAAGTGTACTGTAATACGCGTTAAGCAGTACTTGATTTCACGTGGTCTCTCTCTCTCTCTCTCTATTGCTACCTCTCGTTTTTTTCCTTCCTTTCTTTCTAATTGAGAGAAACTACTTGGCAATTAAATTAAAGTGCAGACCACAGATAGATACAGTTCAACTCGTGCAGGTGTTACTAAACATTAAAATAAATATACGAATTTTCATAATTCTTAAGTTTTACTAACACGCAGATCTCTGGAACTGTACAATCTAGAGATATGAAATTTGCCATGCAGATTATTTTATAGCTAAGCTAAGTAATGTTTATTATCTAAATCAAATATTATTAACCGGCTGCATAAACACACAGATCATAACTTTAAATCTGCATTTACACGCAGATCTCTGGAACTATTGATTGTAGAGATATCAAATTTGGTGTGCTGATAATTTAAAATTGTAGCTATTTATTGTATATCATTATAATAAAATACAAGAAACCGGCTGCATAAGATCGCAGATCGTAACATTAAACCTGCATTAACAAGCAGATCTCTGGAACTATTGAGGATAGAGATATCACATTTGGTATGCAGAAAATTTAAAAATTCAGCTAAGTATTGCATATTATGATAATCAAATATTGGCAACCGGCTGCACAAGATTGCAGATCATAACTTTAATCTCCATTTACACGCAGATCTCTGGAACTATACAAGTTACAGATATGAAATTTGGCATGCAGATTATTGTATAGCTTAGCTAAGTATTGTGTATAATTTTAATCACATATGTGGAATCGTCTACAAAAAAATAAAATTTTTTGGCCCCAGACAAGTTAGAGAAATGAAACTTGACATGAAGTTTTCGTTATAATATAGATATATAGATAAACCTTTTTCTGCGCTGACTGAACCTACCTAACCCATATAGTGTGCATTTAAAATTACATAAATCAGAGCTCTGTGAATCAAATAAGAAACATTTGCCAAGCTTGGGCAAAACAATTACCTTGGCATACAGACTATGTCTATATAGACTCGCGCTTAGCGTTAAGAAATTAAGACAAATTCGAGCAAATTGTTTTGTGAAGTCAAGTTTGCCAGACGCGCCTCGAAGTTGACTCCGCGTGCGGCACACGCACATTTTTATTATGTAAACAAAGCGAGCGGACCAATTTGCTGATGTACTTTACGGGCCATTTGCAAACGTAGCACAAAAGCAATAAATCAAATACATATATTGGTTGGCGCTTTGTTGTCTGACGTGCGATGGGGGAGGGAGAAGGAGGCAGGAGGCTGCAGATGAGGAGAGGAAATTGCCAGAAAAGTTTGGCTCGTAAGCAAACAGCTAAGTGGACGACCGGGAGGAGATAAGGAGATAAGAGCGGATTTTTATTCACAGGATAATAAAAATCAATTTACGCATTTTGTTGTTGCAGCTCTCTTTGTTGCTGCTGCTGTCGATTCGGCTTTGTCTTCTCAATAATCGAACATAATGGGGCCAATTCACGAAGAACCCGGAGTGCGGTTCTCGCCTGTCATTGACAGGTAGCAGGGTTGCCTTGCTGCGCTCCCGCGCTCTTCCTCTCTCTCTCTCTATTTCTTTCAAATCCTTTATACATTCGAGTGTGTTTGATACCTAGTTAACTAATGCGGATTATAGTAATAATTTAAATTGAAACTTAGTTTCCCATGTCATAATTATATTTAATTATTTTAAACAGTAGAGAAAAAAATTAGCTGCTTCTTTTCTTTAGTTTTCAATAAAATAATAACCTATGTAATTAATTATGAGCATTTATCTGATATGTCTTACACCACAATAACAAACCCAACCATGGGAACGCTTTGAAATAACAAACAGACTAATTGAAAATTAAATGGACAAGAAAGACTCATTTGTCCCATGTAAGGCGACGCCTTTCAGCCCCATTTTGATTGCTGTCTGCTCCTCTTTCTCCCCTCTGCCCCTTCTTTTCATAGTAAAACTGGTTGCTTTTAAGACTGATAGTTCTGGTTAAACAACCCAGAAAGCAAAAACTCAACCAATTGTTCGCCTTCGTTATGCATTTTCTTTCTACTCTCGACTCCCTGGCCATGCATAGCCTCATTTGGATGACGTTCTTCTTTTATGACTGTAACTTATTTCCCATTCATTTGCCACGAAGCAGAAGAAGAAGGAAAAAAAGAAAAAACTGAGAAGACGAAGCAGTATGCGCTACGCAAATCTGCAAGTGCCGGAACCCGTCGGCAATGTTCCTATTCGGATTTTATCTCTCTACTTGAAGTTGTTGGCGTGAAAAGTCAACAAGCTATTCAGCATGGTGCAGCAGGTCGCCCCTCCCGGCCAAGAGAGCGAGTGCACTGAGTGTATTCGCACTCCATTCAGACACTTTCATTGCACTCCCTCGTGCGTGAGTGTGCGTGTGTGTGTGTGTGGCACCCAACGGAGATAAACATTCATGCCCCCAAGTCATCGGGTTGAATATTTTAAGCGTCACGTTGCAACGTTGCTCGCAAGTCGCTTTTAATTCCATGAGGCATGAGCGAGACATATTGAGACAGTTATACGGGTTATACCTGAGCAGTAACAGCCCTTGCATTCAACAGTAAGAGCCCGAAACCAAAAAGTACCCATAAATCGAAAAAATCGCAAAGCTGGTATAATTTTAAGGCCTAGATATTTATTTTTGGCTAAAAGAATCATAATTAGCAAGCAAATAATATCTGTAAATTTGCTTAAGATTGGACTAAAATTATAGTAGTTATTTTAAATAATGATTTATCCACCAGCCCTCAAAAGTATGCACCATAAATTACTCAACCATGGACCAGCATATGGTTATAGGGTATACGTATATACATATTTATATATATATATATTTCTCCATCCTTTCTTTCTTTCAAATAATATCATCGAATTTGCTAAATATCGGATAATAAATATAGAAATAATTTAACATATTAACTCGACCCATCAGCCCTCAAAAGTAATAATAAAGTAATAATAATGAATAAACAGATGGGTATAATAATTATATATTATTTACTAGCGGTCCCGGCGAACGTTGTCCCTCCCAAAATTCATATTTAAAGAGATGGCTCTCGATTTCTTTCAATAAATGGAAATGGAAAAACCAAATACAACTTAATTAATTTAAATTAATTTCAGCGTATTTTAATGCAATGCAGAATGATAAACACCATTTTTTGTCTTTCCATTTGGTCCGAATATAAGATGGCTTTCCGACACGGGAACATGCGACGTAAAGTTGGCCGTGTTAAAAGCAATTCAATTCCAAATTAATTCCACAAACATCTAGCGATTGACCTTGCGACTTATTAATTGACATAGCGAACGCAAGACTTACCGGAAACTGAATTCGTTTCAGTGAAAATGCAAATCGTTGGGAATCATAGAAATTCTTAGAATGTATACATCCTCGCCTCGATATTTGCTTTCATGATGGTTGCTTCTATAACATTTGGCTGTAATCTCTTCACCGTTAGTCGCGTACCAATGCAAAGACGCGGCTGATTGATGTTTCTCAACAAAATTATTACCGAAGCAACTTTTAACCGCAAATTATGTGGTCGCAATCCTGGTAATTCCAATGAATTTAAAAATTCAGTAGGATAATTGACAACGTCGTTTTCATTAGTGATTGCGTCAACTGATTTGTTCCTGTATGTCGCCTGGTATTTCATTTTGAATCGAAAAATTTATTTCGTCTACATCCTTATTCTTAGCCGCTAATATTGCTCGTGAACTCAACCATAAATGATTCTTGAAATTTTCTCGAATGTCAGGAAAAACGTTAGAGATGAGATCTTCCTTCGATTCAGTTAAATTACAGAAATTTGGTTGAAATGATATCAATCCCGTCTCACAATCAATTGGTATTTTACCATTGCCAGAGGCCAACAATTGTTTTGCGAAGATTTCTGCTGTTCGATCATTCTGCAGGGCCTCTCGCATATTGGTAGTCAACTTAATTACTTTCACATATCGCCACAAATTTGAAGACTTCAAGCAAGCATTAATTTCGTCTGCAGCTGTTGATCGTCGAATGACTGGTAACGTTTGGCGAAAATCTCCTGATAACTAAATCATTGCACCGCCAAACGAAGTGTTATTGTTTCGCAAATCTTTCAACATTCGATCGAGTGCTTCGTGCGATTTCTTATGTGTTATTGTACATTCAACCCAAATAGAAAGACAAACAAGTCGGAAAGGCTACAGTCGAGCTGACTCGACTGTGATATACCCGCTACAATTCTTCGGAAAAACACGTGCCAAATGTGAACAATGCGTTCTTGCTTTTTATTTCTTTCCGTCTCTAATTTGTTTTGCCTATGCGGGTTCCACTCGATTTTTATTGGATGTTGCCCTTTGCTTTTATTACTTTGCAGTTATAAATTATGCATGTGGGAAAGAGACGCCTATACATACATATATGTTGCCTCACAATACATCTCAACATATCTAATTAGATTTGTCGTTTGTTTTTTGTGTTGCTGCTCAATGTCTCTTTCGAGGAGTTGAACTCCGGACCTCTCGCTTAACAGTCAACTACCATCACCACTCGACCACTGCATTTCTAACGCAATGACCGATAAAATTGCACTATGAATATTTTCGGTGCACATCATTAAAAAAAAAGTTGCCACATAATTAAAAAAAAAAAGAAGGTTGCCACATAATTAAAAAAAGTTGTCTGCTGCTGGAGTTGAACTCGGGTTCTGACATTGGGAAAAACCGACATAAGCACATGGCCACAGGGCAATACTATTTCTTGAATATCTTCCTTATTTATCAACCGATCTTATTGCAACTTTGCCAACACGCCCGCATGGTGGTTTTTATCACATGTATATAAATGTATATAAATGATTGCTGTAGAGCTATATTTGCAGCTACAATCGACTTTATTTCGATTTATGGGGGCGGATGGAGGCGTGGCAAAAATCCAAAATAAACTTGATCTGCGTGCAAAATTAACACATATTGTCCCCAAATTTGGTAGCTCTAGCTCTTATAATAGCTGAGATCTAGGTTTTCACACGGACGGACAGACAGACAGACGGACAGACGGACATGGCTATATCGACTCGGCTGTTCATGCTGATTCAGAATATATATACTTTATGGGTCGGAGATGTCTCCTTCTGCCTGTTACAAACATTTTCGGTTGGCACAAAGTTATAATACCCTTATACTCTTCGAGTAGCGGGTATAAAAATATTGCTTATCTTTTCTACATTGCATTAAAATACACTGAAATTAATTAAGTTGTGTTTCGTTTTTCCATTTCCATTTATTGAAAGAAATCAAGAGCCATCTCTTTAAATACGAATTTTGGGGGGGACAACGTCCGCCGTGGTACCGGCATTATTTCACTAAGACAAAAACGTTAAAACATGTCTGAAAAAAGGCAAATGCATAAAAAACAACGCACGATGAAGTTTGAATGGACGAAAACAGCGAATGAAACAACCAAAAATGCGTAATCGATTTACGGCTAACCTCAACACAGATATAACACGAATCCACAAAAGGCAAAACAATAATAACTTTCCTTTTTAGATTTTCACTAAGAAAACTCGTTTTATTTTAGCTTAAAAAGCAAAGAAATATAGTTTCATAAAAAAATTTTCAGCAGTCAAATATTAAAATAATATCGATTTCGGCCTTCAGAGCCTTCTGTGGTGTTTGTTTGTTTTTACATTTGTAGCTTAAAACGATGTTTTCTATTTTCCTGGTTTTCCATAGATTTTTCGGAATTTTCACACAGCCTATTCGAAGCTCCCAGAAAATGAGAACTCAACAGAAAAAAACCCCTCCAAATCAGACGTCTAGAAGTCGAGGTATCTCCGTTCTTACATACACACTTATTGTTTTATTTATATAGATTAATTTTTTTATCCTTTATTTTTGCAAATAAAAATACTCGCGAAGCAATCAAATTGCATCATTACATAGAAATGGTTTCTCATCTTGGTTACATCTTGGTTGCTCTAATAGGGCGATTTGCTTGCTAATTTCAAACAATTGTCAATTAAGGGTTATGTGTGTGTGCATTGTCATCATGCTGGGAATCGGACGGGTTTGCAGTTTCATTACACCATGCCGCATGCTCATAACGATTGAGGTCAGCCAAACGGAGAGGGGTCGGGGCCAAGCGGGGTCGAGATTGGCGGCCATTTGGCACACTTGTCTCTTGGCTTGTCTGTTGCGAAGCAATTTTAGTTTTAGTTTTTAATTACAAGCTGGGAACAAATGATGTTTGCTCAAAAGCTTCGCCGAGCAAACTGTCAATTAAACTTCCCAAGGATAAGAAAATGCTCGAAATGAAATAGATTAACGTTAATTAAAATGAAGACGAAAACTTAAGCGGCCTTAATAGTTGTCTGGGTTTCGTGCTGAAGTTTTGTCTAAATAAATTGTCGATTGCAATCAAAATAAATGCAGTTTTCTTTTCGCAAACTAACCACAAATTTAATATGCTTTTTCTGCAATTTAATACCAGACTGTCATATTAAAGCCAAAATAGGATGTTACCTCTCTCTCTCTTCCTTGTAAATTTCGTTTGCGAACATGTTGTCAACGCCTACACCACAAGGCGTTGCGTATACGCCTTGTGAATCACTCTGAAGTTGCGTATACGCCTCGTAAGTCACTCTGAATAAGTTGCGCTAATTAAGAGCCGGGCTCAAGTTTGCCAACATTGTCGTGGCGCTGCACAAATTTCAGGGAATCCAACCCCTATCGTATATATAGTCAAATTTCGCACCGACTTTTCCGACTTGGGATTTGCTGAGTTCGTCTAAGCGAAATGGAAAATAACTTAATTAGGCCAAACGTATTAGGCACACACAGGCTAAGGATCATGGGGTTAATCCAATTTAATGGCATCTAAATATTTGCACTGATTTCATTGTTTGCTAATTATTATCGCAGCAAACTGATGCGGGTGGGTCCCCTTTAAGGGTGGCCTCCCAAGCCTCTAAAAACTCGTAAAGATTTAAAGATATACCAAGCTGAAGCTTTATTGTGTTGATTTATTTTTGAAAGGCGTTTCGAACTTCTTTAGGCATAATTTATATTTCTTTTACACTCGCTCAGTATTTTCTCGTTATTGTTTTACGCAATAATGTGCAGAGAAAACTTTTGCAACGTGTGAAATCGAATTACAGAGCAGCCTGACTGCCGGCTGGAAAGGGGATAAAGGAAATTAGCCTTGATGCTGCAAAGTAAATGGAAAATTTGTCATGAAAATTGAAAAATTTATTGGCAAAAGAAAAGTCGTTAGGAGTTTCCACTCCAAGGTCTGCACCTGACAGTTTCAAGAACCAATGCCCCCTTTCCCTCTTGGCTCACGACAAGATTTTGTACAACAAGCTGAAATTGACAAGAGACAAACTGTGCTGGAAAGAGTTTTGCATTGGCGGGGGCGAAAAAAAGTTGCATTTTCAATTTTCCTTTTTTTTCCCTTTTGATTTATCCCGCAACCCCATCGGAGACATTAAAAATTAGTTTGCTGTTTACGTTGCCGCTGCACTTTTGTTCCTTATCAAGGCGATACTTTTTTTTTTGGGGCACGGTAACCATGTGCAGAGGAATGCAACACATGCAGATGAAAGTTGCCACATAAAGTTTTCCCGACGTTTTCCCTGGCCACAACCTCAGCCACAGCCGGCAGCAGAGCGTAATAAGTTTGTGCAGCTTATACTAAGTTCCTTTTCTCCTCGCTTTTATTTGCTCAGCTCGTGAGAAGTTCAGTAACTTCCTGTAATCTCAGGCATAGCAACGTCTTAAGACTGAGTTTAATTCCTTCTTTTCTGTTCCAGAGTAGATATGCCTTGAAAATATTTTGCTGCTAATAAAAATCGGTAAATGGTAGGAAAATTTATGCGCTGTTAAGGCTCGTAAATTGTCAATGTCTGCACCGCGATAGGAATCTGCATTGAGAGAGCCCAATGGCATAATACAACAAACACATAAACACAAATACGAGCTGGAAAAAGTTTGCTATGGAAAAGTTGTACGCATTGGTTTCGGGCGACAATAAAGTATTGAAGCGCAGTGGGACAGACATCTGGCAAAAATAAACAGGTTCTAAATATTTATGGACCTGGCCGAAGCATTTCTTAATTGCCTTATTTCCGAGAAGTGTTTCGAGCAGAAAATAGAAAAGAAATCATCAAAAGCTAGCAAAGATTTCCAGGGAAAAGTCAATAAGGTAAGGAACTCTAAGCAAGCAGAAGGAACTTCTATTGTACACAGAAAATAGAGACTATATCTTTTCATTAATTTAAGGCTATAAAATCGAACTTTAAAACTGCCTCTGTTCAAATTTCTTCTTAATCGCCACAAAGAGAATTCCTAATTCCTTGTGGTATTAGCAATCGATGGCGAATGCGGAACAGCAAGAGAAAGAAATCAATAAAGCACAAAACAAAAAGAGATAAATCGAAAGTTTTTGCGTAAAATCGACACAAGGCGAATAACAATTCGTTTGTTGCCTGCCGAGAAGAGCATAAATAAATTAAATTAAACTGCCACAGGCGCAGACAGAAAGAGAGAGAGAGAGAATGCGAAGAAAACCGGCAAAACGAATGATAAACAATGGCAAAGTCATTTCGGGTCAGCAGTAAAAATTCCAATAAACGTGAAGTCACCCTTGAAAGGCAGGGGAGAGTGTAATGCGACTCAAAATAATTACAGTTGACTCTAATTTGATGAAATGTCAATAAATTCAAGATTTTATTGGCAACAGCAGCGCATATACCACTTTATAGTACACTAAACTACTGAGTTTTCCTGTCCGAAAAGCTGCTGAAAGCTTTACTAATGTATGCCTAAGAGAAAACTGTAAAATTCCATGTTTAACTTATTCGAGGTAACCGCAGTTGACACAAAAGCAAAATCACAGGGCCTTTTGCAGGCGCCGAAACGGCATACTACACACTGCCTCCCAACAGTTTCACACCGCCAACCTTAATTGTTGTGTAACCATGTTGAGGGTGTGCACCGGCCCTGGAAACTGGGACGGGCATGTGTATCCTGAAAATATGTGAACAATTAACTTTTGCTTTTTGTAGGCGGCCGCAGCCGGAAATTTGTGAGGTTTTTGTTGTGGACACCATTTCATTTAAAATGGAATTCATTATGCAGACCTCTCTCTCCCTCCCTCCCCCTCTCTTTCTCTGTCTTTCTCCGAGAAGAGCTGCCGCCCTCTCAGGGAAATTATTCATTATGTTCTCGCAAATAAGGAAACCACTTTGCTTTGCAGGTGGTGAACTATTGTTTAACTTTTAAGTGGCAAGTACCTGCGAAAGGGTTTGCAAATATGTGTATGAATTATATATATATATAGCATAGCATCTAACATATTTCAACTGAGTGCAACTGCATTAGGAATTCTCTAAGAGAAACTCAATGCAGTGAAAAGACCAAAAACTACTTGAAGAGATGAGCTTACTCATTGCATCGGTTTTTCCTTCCACTAGAATTCCCAACTAGTTCTAGCAGCGTGGAGATGGATCAACAAGTAAGTTAGCCATAAATGTTGATGGTCGAAGTTGGATGCTTAGTTAGGCAATTATAAATATTTTATTTGCGGCCATCGATGTTCCGATATATTGGAGAAAATAACGATGTATCGAAGGATTAACTTTTAAATTTATTGCTATATAATTTAAAAGCAAGAAAACGTTTTTAAAAATAAAATAATTTATTCACAAAATAAAAAGATAATCATTTGCTGTTACTCCAAAAGATTGGGATCGTTAAAGATTAAATTAATAAAACCAATATTATTTTAATGAATAAACTTAGTTTCTTCGCGACTTTTTGCTCAGTGATGAGAAGGAACGATACATTAAACATCGGAAATTCAACATCAATGTTATAAAAAAAATTCAAAAACATCGATGTTACTTCCAGCTCGACATTTACGACCCTACTAATCGAGCCGATATTTTAATTCCCGAGTTAGACAACCGTTTCCATATTTATGTTTATATGTATATGATATTTATGAAGTAAAGTTAAATGACTTTATAGTTTATATAAGTCAGTAACTGAAAAAGTTTCGACAAAAGCCCTTTAACTTTCAATATCATCAATTATTAAAATATACACCATAACCTAACCCTACCAAATAATAACACACTAAGCCACATTATATTATTCCATGACATACTCTTCCACACCAAACCTTTCTATGCACTTCAACATATCTTATTTCATTCGCTAATCTGTATAAATATTATAAAATATTATACAAACAACATTTAAGATATTTAAGCTCAAATTTATGTTTATTATAGAGTATATGGTGATGTCAGCCTCCATTTATTATACGCAATTTATATACCAAAAACATGCCCTCTAACCTTTTCTTCAACAGGCCACAGACTACCAGTAAATCGCAGATCTATGGCTACTTCAAATCTTAATCTCCGCGCTGTTCTGCGTAGCCTGCTGTCCTGCATGTCCTTCAATAAACACTTAACTACTGTTTTGAATGGTCTGGAATTTATGTCTGTCTTCAGTCTGCTATCTTTATTTGTCTAGTCGTGCGTGTTGACATCAAGTTCATAAAGATATCAACCATAATTGCAGCCAAGTCAGCAAATGTTGACTTCGTACCCTGCACGGTGCGCCTAACCCGTCCCAGTCTACCCCATACCAGGCCACATGCCACTACTTTTCCTTGCCTATCTCTGTCACGCTCTTTCGCCTCGCTGCCTGCCATTTTCTTTGCTTTCTTTGCTCCAGCCGAGCCGCATTTTCATCCAGCTTGCTTGCTTTTCTTTGGTTAAATGTAAAATGAAAGGATTCATAAAAGCATTGGAGCTGTAAACTTTTATGTGCTGCCCGTGCGAAAGGTCCTGCAGCGCGCGTAGAGGGTAGGGGGGACTAGACCAGACATAGAGTGTATTAGGTGGTACACTAAGTTTTATGCTCTCACATTCCTCGACAACGTTGAATGAAGTCGAGACGAACTATCCGAGCTTCCAAAGCCTTAAAATCAACTTCAAATAGCTTGGCTACAAAGTTGTATTCTAAACGTAAACAGAGTATGTAGTAATCATTGGAAATGCCACGTAAAAAGGTGCTCCAAGAAGCTACTCAGCACTCACTTGAACTAAAATTGTGCTAAAAGTTCTCCATTTTATTTGTTGACTTGCCAGGTTTCTCGAAGCTGTAATACAATATCATTTTGGGCCACATTCAGGTACCGAAACATTGAAACAAAATGTAATCACGATAAGCAGAAAATGTGACATTTTTCGAGGAATATTTTTTTCAAAACGAAAACAGTTTGGAATAAGTAAAATATGCTGCCTAATGTCAAGTGGGACCAGGGCACAGGGATTTGTCCTTGTCTGTCTGGGACGATGAAAACTTGTGCTCCTTGTGACTATTGACATCGCACTGCCGCGACGCGAACGACGTTTCGGCAAAGGACGAGGCAGAGGAGAATACGACGACGATGAGAAGAAATACTCTTAAACATTTCTCTCGAGCAGCTTCTCATTTGTTCTTCTTAGTTTTGGCACTTTATTCGGCTCCGCCTGCATGCAAGTCGCACTGTCTGTCCGTCTGTCTGTCTGCCCATCTGTCTGCGCTGTCTGCGCTTCTATCATTCGCTTTTTGGACTGCAAACTATGCTTTGTTTTTGCAACAAATTGCGGCAGCTTAACATTTATTTTATACTCTCTTTATACTTATTTGCCGCATACTGAAAAGTTGAAAATGTTTTTCGTGGTATTTCTGCAAAAAAAAAGTTATTCCATTTCTTCTTGTGGATTCTTAATCTGCTTGATGAATTCGCAGCAAAAGCAAGACAGTCTTTGAATTGCAACAATGAAGGTTTTCAAGAGATCTGTACTTTAAGTTCATTTAAGGTTTTAGCTTACAACAAGTTCAATTTAATTGGGGAGTCTTCAGTCCAAGTTATATTCAATCGGTTTTATAATAATTCTATCTTTAAATCTGGTTATGCTTCGCATATTATTCCACTGCATATGACATCATTACGGCAAATTAAATTATAAAATACCACACAGCGTGGGCCGTATTCGAGTATTATCGATTTTTATTGAACCGTAAAGCAACGTGGAAAGTGGCACAGGGTAAAAGGGGACTCTCTCTCTTTCTCTGGCGTTTATGATGTCTTGCAACATATTTTATGCATGCCTCGCTGCGCGTTCATTGAACAATTTTCCCATAAGGTGCCCCCAAAAATGGCAAAAGCGATTTTGTATTTTATGGCAACTTATTTAACACCTTAGTGGAAATTGCGTACACTTTAAGCCCAAGTGGAACGAGTGAATTTCAGTTGTCTATGGAGAAAACCTAATGGTTGTCTAATTCACTCATTATCCCGCAGAAGAGGGACTCTTGAAGGCGCCAAACAGACCGCATTCGAAACTGCTGCAAGTGCATCTCAAACTCGCATTAGACTACGACACATTCTCGATTCTCGATTCCGATTCCGATTCCGTTCATGCGCGCATCATTAAGCGTCGGGAGGACGTGACTTTGAGGCGGTTGCAACGTGACTCTCAACTCGCAGCCGGATCCCTGACCTAGAGTGTGCAATGAAGCAGTACATTTTGTTGTCTATGCAGCGTGGGGCATTAACATTTCAAATAACGTATACGTAAAACATTCAAATTGATGCGACCGAAGACACAACAAGATGGCAAACAAGTTTAAACTTGTCGTGCATTTGGATCACGCCCCGAAGCCCGGAGGAGCATGCTCAGGAATGCAAACCATAAAACAGCACCAAGACGTTGAAGGAACCCGGTACCAAAGAGAGAGAGAGAGAGGAAGACTCCTTGCGGGGATCTTAAACCGTACTCGTGTTGTCACCTCAACACAGCGCGAAAATACACCATATACGAGTATGTTATGTGGCTTGTTCCACCTTTTATGCGTGTCGTCTCAGCATTTGCATAATTTTCGGCTAAGAGCAAACTCAGCGCGGAGTTCCGAGAAACGTATAAACGTATTCACACGTGCTACCTATTTGCTCCCTACGGGCTACCCAAATCCCTTTACAATCTGTATTTTAATTCAATTGTTTGCGGGGCACATGACTTGACCTTTTCATGTGCCAAGCGAAGGTCAAAAAGCGATTTTCCTTGCATTAATAAAAAAAGTTTATGAAGTGTATGCGAGTAAAAAAAACATGCGAAAAAGCCTGTTTGAAGTTGGCCCCTGCTGGATAATATTTATTTTTGGGCGTCCATCTTCCATTTAATTGTTTTCTTAAGAGCTTAAGGGCTCTACTTGAAACTTTAATATTTTACATACATTTTTTTCTGTATTTTTTTAAATCATAACTAACAAAAAATACGTACTTCAAATTTCAATCAGAATCTGTTCTGCCTTTACACAGAAATTAAAACTTTATACAGGTATTTTTTTTTTTCAAAATTGCCTTTTTTAATGTAATGACCAAAATATACTTAAACAATTTGTTGGTAATTTTGTAGGCTTTTTCAATAAACTTACATCTAAATCTACAACTTTTTTTGTTTTCAAAAGTTGGCAGCACTGATAGTAAAAGAGTAATATTTATAACTAAATCTATTGGAATTTTTAGTTTTGAATAATTAAGTTCCCGAGAATTTTTGTTACAACAAGCTTTCACTCTGCAAAACTTTTATTTAACACTGTTTAACATTTATAAATAATAAAAATGTATCAAATATGCTCAAAAGATTAACTTTCAGATTAAATATTGATTTTTGTACCAGCTTAGTAGTTTTCGTTGAAATATTCATATTGATCGAATATGTTTGCCATCTCCGCGCTGCTAGAACTCGTTGAGAATTCTAGGGGAGTTAATAAAAATAATTGCATACTAAAAGTACTGATTTGATTTAAAACCTCCACAATATCTAGTTCATTACCAAAATGTCAAATAACCAAAACCTTTATTATTATTTTACGCCTAAGCACATCGGTTGATCGCTTCTTTCGCTTCTACAATGTGCAAAAATGTGTCGCAATCAACTGTCGTGTCGTCCTGCCATGCCATGTCGTCGTGCCTGGGCGTGCCACGCCTCGTCCAGAAATGCGGGCAATAATGAAAGTGCTGACAATGTGAACCGAACCAAGGCCCCAAATTGCTTTGTGCACCTTGTCGGCGTTACGCTGGCAACAACCCAACAGTGGCTCCTATCACCCTCTGGCAGCGCATCACTCCCCTTCTGCCGCATCACTCTAAATAGAAGCCTCGGCTTGGGGCAGACGGGCGACAACGCGCTGCAGTTGCACTGCCAGACAAAGAGGGAGGGCTGCGAGAGTGGCAGCAGGCTGCGTGCATGGAATTTAAAATGGCTGACAAAACCAGGCAAGTCATCTTTCATTCTGCGCACAGCCAGAGGGCAAGAGGAGAGCTCTGAGAGTGGGGAGGAGCAAAAAGAGGTAATCGCCTCTAGCAAATTTTGGGCTGCATTTGCTCATTAACTTTTTTTTTTATTTTTTGGAAATTTTGTGCAATATTTGCAAAAACAATTTCGGCCAGAAGGCAATCGATTTGGAAAAACAAAGCAGCTGCACGTAGCACACCTGATTCGTGGTGGATGGCGCAAAATATCTAAAAGCATGAGAACGGATTTCCAGTTTGCTTAATATATATACAAAACGCAGCTAACTAAACTCGTTGTTTTGATTTTAAGAAGAAAGACAAGAGAGTTAGAGTGAGAGTGTTCTATATATTTTATATTGTATATATTATATATATTTACTGTATTTTATTATATTCCTCATATATTACAGTATTAAATAAATTCCATATTTTTCCAGAACTAATTTGAAAGTGAAATCCGCACAAGCTGTCAATTCGATTGGGACCACGGGGCGTATGCTGCTGCAACATGTAGCTCGGGCAACATGTTGCCAGCAACATTCAGCTGCCTTTCCTCAGACTCACACTCTCTCTCTCCCACTCACTTGTAGATAAAACTGAGCAGAGCTTTGCGAGTTTCCACTCTCTATCTCTATCTCTCTCTCTCTTTCTCTGCGCTCTCCGTTTTCCACTTGCTATAAATGAAATCAAATTGCGTCGTTGAATAAGAACGCAGCGGCATAACTCCAGCAGTTGCTTCTGCGGCATCACGTCGAGTGAATCAAGGACTCGGACGATGATCTCAGCGAAGGAACTTTTGACTAAACTCTCTTACATGCTACCCATCAATCTCGCGACGAAGTAAATAAAATATTTCAAGCGTGTGGCAACATTCCTTTATTCGGGGAATTCGCCTTTGCCGGAATTAAAAAGGCAATTAAAAATGTTTATCGCCGGAAATGACAGCGGCGCTTTATTCGTTATAAAGAAGAAGTCAACAAAATAAAAACCAATATTTAATCTGTAACTTTAAGGTTTGGTAAATAGCCGGAGAAATTCTTGCATTATTTTATATACGAATTGATTTATGCAGCCTTTCAAAAAACTTTCCCGCACAACAATTGAAATAAACAAAAAATTCCCAATAAAAACCAGAAAACTATTTATTTAGTATTTTTTTCGGTTTGTAAACAATACGCGCCACACGATAAACATTTTCTTGTGATTTATAGCAAACAATTATTTATAGACAGAAAAAAGAAGAGGAAACTCAAGGGAAAACTAGAACTTCTCGTCTCTAGATGCGGGCGGTGCGAAAACAATGAAGCTTTATTGGCCTAACTGACGGCAAACTTTATTATGAAAAATATTTAATTTTTATTTTCAGAAAGTGAGTCAAACTATTTTTATACCTATTAAAGAGATTTTGCCCGAGCTAACATTTGCTGCAAACTTTTTAATTGCACTTTGCAAATTGTTTGTTGTATTACGATTCAGCTTAGATTTTTTTTTAAATTTATTTCTAGTTTTTTATTGAAGAAACCTTGAATTCGAAGAGATTGTGGTTTGATGAAGTTTTTCAAACGTGCAGCTCAAGGTGCTGAAAGTTTTAAAGCCATTGTGGTTCGCTTTTTCAAGCACTTTTAACCAGTTCTTGAACGTGTGTGTGTGTAGAGCTGGTGTAGGTAAAAATAAACACAAACCACTCGGCCTGAAGCCGAACTGAAAGAGCTTTTCTTGCACGAATTTTCTTTTGCACCACACAAAACCCAATTTCCTTTACTTTGTATTCGTAGAATCTTTAAGAAATTTTAGTTACAGCTATTGACTACAACAATGTGGGCGAAATACGCTCTGCAGATACATATATACCATATATCTGTATATATAACAGCGAGGTTCCCAGGGGCAGGCAGCCGAGGACGAGTCGTAATTGCTTTTGTATGCTAAGCGGTTGGCTTACAGTGCGATGAGAAAGATGGGAATGTCGGGTGGGTTGGGGACGCCTGGGAACGATGAGACAATGGCATCATCTGAGTGGCATTGTTGATGTTATTATTGTGGATACGTTTTGTGGTTATGTGGTGCATGAGATGCCGGCCCCCCCTCCCCCCACCCGTTTAGCGGTTTTCCGCGTATTGTCCCGACTTGGAGATACTACGCACCTTGGGCCTTATAGTGATTAATTATCATCATATTTGCAGTTCCATTTCGAATTTAATTTCTCTTTCTTGTGTCACGCTAAAATGATGTTATGATATGCCAAGCAAAATACCCTACAGCGCACTGCTTCATCACGTGGATAAACCATGTCAAACCGAAAAATAAAGAAGCCTGAAATTACCACTAAAAGGAACTTCCCAGCACACACACACACACACACACACACACATTATACATCCGCACACGTTGCGAGCACACAAAAGGCATCCACAGAAAAAGAGCCGAATGAAATTATGAGGCTGTGGTAAAATAAATTTCGAAAGAATAAAAATTTAAATAATGAGCGACGCTTTCAGCATAACCTAAATTTCATCCGGATGGCTTTACGTGTGCGTGTGTACGTGTTAAACATGTGTGTGTACAAACGTATGAAAATATGGGCCTAGTCACATTTATTTGTGTACTCGCAGTTACAAGGCACTTAAACTTTACCAGAGGATCTTAGGAGACTTAAGGACACCAATCATATCGAGTGGGAGTTGCTTAGAAAGCGAAGTAGGTTTTTTTGTGTAAAAAGAATGAATGAATATCCAATATATGAATGAATACATATAAATATATATATCCAGCGTGGCTCAAGCCTTTACCTGCTTAAAAATCGAAATAAATTTAAAAAACCCGAGATAAAGTTTTCAGTTTATATAGAATGATTAAAAAGAATACACCCAATCTTGGCTTAAGCCTTCGCCTGTCTATTAAATATCTATCTATCTCTCAGAATCTATAGAGTCCATTGAATCAAACCCTTGGTCACACTGACTTCTTTCACTCAAAATTTTGCAATTGTATTTGCTGAAAAATGTTTTACAGGACATTGGCAAGTGGCGACATTACGTGATCGAAATAGAAAATATACTGAAAGAAAAAAAAAGAAAGCACATCGTCTATGTGGAATCAAGCGTATTGGCATATACGCAGCAAAATAAGATATCAGATATTCAATTGGCGAATTGTCCGACAAAATGAACCGAAATCGCCCCACTTCGATTTTTATTCCAATCGCATCTGGTGGACCAAAGCGGCAGACGGGGACGCTCGCATTGAATCACGTGCCGCCTACCCAATTTTTTAAACGTATTTTATATTTAAAAAAAAAAATATATATATATATTGACAGATATACAGATGAAATTTATAGAAAAAGCTTTAACTGCAATTAAATGTGACCTATTTTCGTCAGTTTTCACAGTTTCCTTTTATAGAACCGAAATTCGTTCATATTTTTTATGACTCTATGCAATACCCGTGTTTATAGCCTTCATTTAGCCCTTGCAACACCATTTAAGTTCCTTTGCATCTGCTGTGAGTATGAATAATTTAAGTTTAAGTGAGATTTTCGAGGGCCAATTGACGACAAAATTTTTATGGCTCGTTCAAAAGTTTTTGGCAGCCGCAGTAAATTATGCAAATTTTACGAGTGCGAGCTGGAGTTGGATTTTTAATTGGTTGAACAAACGCGCAATTTAATTACGTTTCAATTGTATATTGTAAGTTAAAATCGCATTATCCTACGACTTTGCAAATAGTTTTCCCCGAAATGTTGCCACAGTATGCAAATGTTTTGTCGCGTTGCCATACAAAAGCAACCATGGAAACTGGCAAACAGCGAAATGTGAAAGAGGTAGAAACAGGGAGAGAAAGAGATAAAGTCTTGCTAGTTTCTTCTGTCTTGAAGTTACACAAGAGTTGACATTGTTTCTTTAGTTTGCCGGAACATTTTAAAGTCTAGTTGCCAAGTTTATTCCTTATGTCGTACTTTATTTATAACATTTATAATTCATTTCCAGCTCACACACGCAACTTCCTTTTCCTGTGCCAAAAATAGGCTGCTGCCGGAGTGTAAATCATAGCGACATTTTGCTACAACTTGAGCCCGTTCTCGTTCTAATTGAGAGCAATGACCCCAGTGGGAAATACAGGCAGCAGGTGTAGCTGGCAGGCAGGCGAGAGAGCAAGTTTCTCCTTCGCTTGACAGCAACATTAAAAGCGAAAAACTGTTATTACGTTTAATAAATAATTTGACCAAACTTTGGAGACATGTGTAGCCCTCTCTCTCTCTCTCTCTCTATGCGACATTGTTATCTGGAAAATGGAATCGCAAAATTTGCATTTCCAAAATGTTTCTCAAAGCAGAGAAAAGGCTCGCTCTGAGCTGGTGCAAAAAAAAATGCGTTGCACATTTATGAATAATTCAACGAAGCCGAAACGCTTTACTCTTCCTCCCTCTCTCTCTTTCCTTGGCACCTCCCAGCGATATGTCAAAAATTTGTCAGGATTGACATCGTCACAGGCAGCACGTGTAACTTTCCATCAGCATCTACAGCCCCGTCGCCTCCTACGGCTTTCGACATGTGTAGAGGAAAGTTTTGTGCAAAATTAGCTAACGGAATTTATTCATGTTTATTGATTGTCGTAAAATATGTTGCAGGAGCAGCAGCAGCAGCATGTGCGATGCCTCTTCCACTCTCTGCTCATGCCGCTTAAGATTCCCGCTTTAAGTTCCGACTGAGTTGATTCAGTTTCTTGCAAAGTTAGCCAGCAGTAACAGCTGAAAAAATTACTGAATTCCGTAATTATCGTAGGAGTGCACAAGGTTCTCCAAAGACCATGCTCCTGCCTCCATGCCTCTGCCTACCCGTCCAGCTGTGACATTTCATTTTATTAATTTTTTTTTTTTTTTTTTGCCTCTGGCCCCCTCTGAGGAAAACAATTTATTTCTTCACGTCACTTTGCTGCGTGCCTTAATTAAAAAGAATTCGCCTTGAACTCTCGTCATATTTCATACAATAATCTTGGTCTCTCTTGAGATGGGATGACGGGTCAGCAAAAGCTCTATTAGTGAAATTAACTAACGGGCGTCTATTAGATAGCTGAGTATCTTCAAGCAGATTTACTAGCAGGCTGCCTAGACTCTTTAAGGTGATATATACTAGAGTATCCTTGGGCAACTTGGGAACTTAACTTAAGTGCAGGGAGAGTGAAATTTGGTGGAAAGCTTGTTGAACTCTTTAGAGTGATATATATAAGATAAACCTCAAGAAACTCGGAGACTGTAAGAGCTAGAGAATCCTTAAACAACTTGGGGACTATAAATGCTGGAGGGGATAGCTTGTTAAACTCTTTAGAGTGATAT
Source organism: Zaprionus inermis (assembly GCA_018151445.1). Classification (NCBI taxonomy): domain Eukaryota; kingdom Metazoa; phylum Arthropoda; class Insecta; order Diptera; family Drosophilidae; genus Zaprionus; species Zaprionus inermis. The sequence continues at coordinate 704,321 of JAECXD010000869.1, read as the reverse complement.
ATATAAGATAATCCCCCAGGAACTCGAGCTGAATATTTTCAATTTTATTGATGCTAATATAAATAAATAAGATTTGATATAAATTAGAAGCTAGGAATAGTTTAATATAGGTGAAATTGAGGACATACAAGAGATTGTAAGCAGTTAAGCGACTATAAAATTTGGAGAGGTAAAGTCTGGTATTTTAGTGAAACATCCTAAAGTGTTTTACATATGAAGAGGAAACCTCAAAGAACGCTTTGAAGATAAATGCTAAAAAACTAGAAATTCCGAAACTAGTTCCTCAAACTGCTCTAGTAGTAGTGTATAAATTCAACGTCTAGCTAAGGCACTCATACAAGTATAGAAAGCTTGGCAAAGACTGAGAACGAAGCAATTAGAGTCGCTATTTAGGTCAAGTACAGAACGAATCTTGTTGACCATGTTTTCCAGTTGGCGAAATCGAAAAACTTGTGTGTTTCAGTGTGAGTTGCATCGATTTGTGTGTTGGGTGTTGTGTCCTGTTGCCACATCGACTTTCGCTCAAGTTCGCCTTGACACATAATGCAAATGTTTGTTCTTAACTCGTCGCCATCGTCGCCATCGCCAGCGCCTGTTCCTTTTGCCAACCAGCTGCCATTTTGGCAACCAGGTCAAGTGAAAAGCTCCACATAACTTTTCCTGCTCGCACAACATTACAAAGCGCACACACAAGCATCACACACACACACTAACACACTCGCAGCTGGAACTCGCAAAGAACACTCCAGCAACATGGGAGCAAGGAAAGAAATCTCTGACCCGATTTTCATGGAAAACAAGAAAAGCGAAACGGCACTCGGACACGTTTTGACGGTGCCGCCGCCGCCGCCGCCAGTTCAAAATTTATGTGTTACACTTCCGACAGGTCACAGAGGCCCATACAGACCATGTAACCTATGGTATATATAGTTTTTGCTACCCACACATAAAAGACGGAAATCTATGCCGAATTATTTATTTAATTGGCCATCTTTGCAATGATATTTTGACAAATGCTCGACAATTAGTTTGCACCCTGACCGAAAGGGGGGGGGGTCTGTCACCAGGTACCTCCCCCAGGAGGGTGCTCACATGTTGGTTTGGGATTCTGGTCACGGGGATTTCGACTAAACGCTGCTCATTTATTTTAGTGCCACGCCCCCGCTGGACTGAAGCCCGCCTGTAATAGAAAACGTTTTGGGCCCTTTTGCTTTATGCCCGTATCCGATAAGGCAGCAGGCAACAAAAGAAAAATAGCAAAGGAAAATCTGGAAAATACATGCTTGCCTTCTTGCTGCCTCTTTTGGGATTACGTTCAGGAGGAGGGCGGGCCAATAAATTGCAAATCGTTTTCATTGATCCCAAGACTAGCGCAATATTGTCGCTTCTCATTGCCGGCAAAATTTAATTTCGCCATAATTTGCAATCTAGGGGAATATTGCTTTTATTTCAATATCGTGCAGACCCCTCTTCCTCTCCCTGCCCACCCCTTACCCACAGCACGCACACATATTGAAAATTCAACGTGATATTACCTGACCCCTCGCATTATCGACACGCTCGAACATCTGCCTCGAGTGTTGCGTGCTTGATGCCTGCCACTGTCAGCTGTCGAGTGAATCCACTGTGGTCGAAATGACCACAATTTCTGCTTGTGACGCATCTTACGCACTCTCTCTCGCTCTCTCCCTCTCTTTCACATTCACACACCCACAGCTCTGACATCGCTCACTTCAATTTAATTTTTCTCTGTTCATTACGCTTGCTCTTTGATTCTTCACCTGCATTGTATGTAGATATATTTGACTCTACCCTCCCAATCCAATATTTTCAGCTACAATTACCACAATTTTCAATTACGCAGGTTTTTTGGTAATTAAAGTCTGAAATTGCATAGATTCCAATCAATATTGACACTCAAAATTTTGGTCAGGAATCATTTCATTGCTTGGAAATGGCAATATAGATCCGGATTCGGGAAGAATTATGTATGCGAACCTGAAGTGGGACTTCAACTTAATTATTTTGAATTTATTATACAGTTTATGGGACTATAACCCATTTTACGAATATGGCAATAAGTTCCATAACTTGATGGAAGTGAAAAATATGTGATCGGCTCATACGGACTCCGAATCGAAATCTGGAGCTGCCCGATTCTTGCGACTTTTTCTACTTTAACTTCAAATTTATCTATTAGTTGGGCATAATCCCGGTGGTACTGCTATACCGGGCCTACCCGTGACAGAGGTGGAGCAAGCTCCTAGCACTCCGTCTGATTCCAAAAAACAGTTTAACAAATTTTGCTCCCCAATGGAGAGACTATCAGATGTTAAGCTGATAAGAACAGATACTACACTTTGATCTTAGCCATAAGGCCGAGAAGCGATAAAGAATCACATCAAAATTGCAGCACTCCATGCGGTTTATAGCTAAAACCAGTTGAGAATTCTAAGCGACGAACATGAGATGAACAGGCTGTTTCACCCTGAACCTAAAGTGTTGCCTACTTTAGGGATTGCACATGCCAAATCCAAGCATTATGCTATAATTCTCAATCAGTTGAACCATAATTTTAAGTTAACACCAACTGTTTGCATACACTCATTACTCTGGCTTCTCTTCCATTGTCGAATAAATCTTTCGCCTTTTACTAAAGATTTCCGTGGAGAGGAGCACTCTAATGAGTCTAAAAAGAATTTTTTGTGTGCCCATCGACTTCGGTTGTAGGGCCAATATTTAATGCATTATTACTTAAAAATATATATCCACTTAATGGACACTCCTTAGTCCATTAAGTGGATATTTATTTTTAAGTTAAGTGTTGACTATAAGAGACCATGGGTTTTCAGAGAGATTCCTTAAGGGGATATAATAAGTGCCCATTAAGGTAGTTAGGTATTTATTTAAAAATATCGAGTCGATGATAATCTCTTTACAGAACAATAGTCTAAAGCCTACAATTGAACTATAAAAGGATATTATTAATGTATATCGTAAGAAAATAATAAAGAAAAAAAGAAATTATAATTTTTAAAATACTAAAAAATAATATATATATGTTTTAAAATCCTCCTAAATATCGATATTTTGATTTTTTATCATTTTTATTAAATGTATCTCAAATTAAATTATTTAACGATTATTTCCAAATAAATTGTTAAATTTTAGTTTTTAGATATTGCGGCAAGAGAGAGAATCAGGTTCCCGAACCTCAGATAACTTTCTGCAAGCAATTCCCTTTTCTGTCTCCCATTGTAATGGCAAATTAATCTAGAGACTTTAGTGAAATTAGCTTAAAATAAACCCAAGTTGCTATACTGCTGCCGCGCACTGTACAAATTTGAGTGCGGAATGACTGCAACTCGCAGGGGAAGCCAGCCTCGGCTCGGCAGCTCGAGACGACATTAAACTAATCCAATATAACCTGCACTTGCACATCTTAATGAGCCATTTTATTTGCGCCGCGGCTGCACTCGCTCACGTCCGGATCGCATCTACGCATCCTCGCATCCTGGCATCCTGGTCTGCTCGGGCCGGGCTGCTGGCATCCATAAGGTTCTGTCCGTATCAGGACAAAGTTTTGCAGCGCCGACGCCGCTTCCGACTGACAAAAGTTACATTTAATGAAGCGTTTAAGCTTCGCCTGGAACTAGCGACGACATCCTGCCCCGTCTGTGTCTCTCTCCCCTCCCCCTCCACAACCACTAAGGGGTGAGCCTTGTTAGCTTAAATTTCGCATGTCGCGCAATTAGGCGAAAGTTAAACTGCTTGTCATAAATATAAAATTTAACGAAAATTGACTAAAGTGAGTGGAATTTATGCGCTCCCGGCCGGCTGCAGAAACAACTCGGTGTATTTTTTAAGCGGCTTTGAATTTAAATTGCGCATTTGAGTGCCGACATCGGTTTTGCGCGCAACTCCTTGAGCCAAAACGCTGTAAAACCGCTGATGCCAGGCCATAAAGATTATGAAAAGTCATAAAAAAAAATAACGCAGCCAGGATAGCGACATGATAGTCGGCTCAGCAAACTGCAGACTTATGCGAACTCAGCGCGAGCGTTGGCGAAAACTCAACGATGGCATTTTCTGACATTTTCCTACCCGCTACCAACACGCCCCTACCAACTCGCCCCCACCTCGTCCCTACCTCGTTAAGGTTCCAAATTCGCGCAACATTTTGTCATATTTTGCAGCTAAGCCGCAGCAACAAGATGGCGGAACAAGACCGAGAACAGTTTGCTTCATCATAGAGCAGATGCATCCACCGCACACACCACACACAATACACCACACTACACACCATACAAAAGCACAGCACAGCCAGCCTTCCGAAACCGTCTTCGAGTCTTGCATAAAATATGAAATTAAAAAGCTAACCAAAATTGTCAAGCGGAAAAAAACTTTTCAAGCTGACAAAACTCGACTGGTAGCTCCCTTAAGGCTCCGAAAAGCTGATGGGGGGGGGGGGAAGCCGGGCTCTCGGGCATTGTAGTTCGAGTCACACCTGCCCGTGTGTTGTGCTAAAGTTTTAACTTAATTTGCAGCAAATGCTCAGACATTTGTTACACTCAAGTCATGGTTAGTGCAACAGCACGCCGTCGAGAGGGAGATATCTCCCTCTCACTCCCCCTGGATAGGTCGGATCTCATGCACTTATGACAAGAGCAAGTTAAGACCAAAGATTGATAGCGATTGTAAGCAATTTTCCAAGGGTTTTATGTTTCGGCTGTGCAAGGATTTAACAGACATTTCGATAGAGTTTAGCTATAAGAACTCATAGTTTTTTCCAATGAGATTAGATTTTGGGCTAGAATAGCCTAGCTTGTTTGTGGTATTATGCAATCTATCTAATCTTGAGAGTAATTCGAAACACTTATCAAATATTATATTTTACTGAAGTTGGTCGATAGAACTTAATTACTGTCTTTATACTCATAGCTTGTGTTTAAGCTATCAGAAATATGCTCCTAAATAATCTATGCAAAGACGTGAGCGATATTCGAAAAACTGAAAAGAAATTATAATTTTCTAAAATTGGTCGATAGATTAAGAATCTATTACAAGTGTTTTGTTGTATGACTCATTTTAGCCTGTATTTTATTCTGATAAATTGCGAGTGAATCACAAGTAGAATATCCAACTTGTTTGTGTGTTTTTCTAGTGCATAAAAGGAGTCATAGTTTTCTAAAATAGGTCAATAGATCTTAACTACTTAACGACTCTTCCTCTTAACCACTTTAAGTTTGTCCTTAAATCAACAGACTCACGCCTAGAATATGAGTAACTAGAATATCAGTGCCACTTTGCAATATGTGCAAACATTTGAATAAAATCTCTAACAGAAACCATAGTTTTCTAAAATAGGTCAATAGATCTTAACTATACACACTCTAGGTTGCTCCTAAAGAGTTCGGGTTTTTGCCTAGAATATAATGCTTATGCAATCTGTGCAACGATTTAAAAAAAATAGATCAGAATAACTTGACAGAAATCGTATATTACAGAAATAGGTCGATAGATCTTAACTATAAACACTCATAATTTCGTCAAAAATCATGCGATTTTCGTCTAGGATTTAATTAATTCTGAAGTTTTACCTCTAGATTGAAATATCAAATTAAAATAGCACTCACAATTTTACATTTGTCCATTCTTTCCTTTTTTTACATATTCGGAATCGACTATTAAAACTCATAATAAATGGAAACTTTGCTAGAAAGCAAGCGATTATTACTCATAGGTCCACGATATTTAACAGAGTTTTGTTGTATGACTAATCCCAGTATGAATATTTAAGTGAATCACCATTGGATTACCCGACTTATTTTTGGACTCAACCGGTGCGTATTCCGTATTCAGGAATTTCCCTGAAAATAACGAAAATATAGCTCATTTTTTGTTGGGGAATTCAAGAGTTACACAACCTATGCAGGCACACATATCATCTGCCCCCACTATAGCCTGCTGCCTGCCGCATTGCTGCCCCATTGCTGTTAGCCCTTTTTTTATTTGTTGGCCCCGAATTCCGCGCCATTTCCATTCTCGCAGACGTGACTGATTCTTTTTGCTTTCGCGCCGGGTCGCAACTCTAAATAAATTTTATTTCAGCGCAGTCCGAATGATGTGTTTCTTTTTTTTGTTTTGTTTTTGGACTAGCCTGCGCAATGGAACTTTATCTGCATTAAGTACATAAATAATCGGGGCGAGATTCGCATTCGCGTGTGCCCGAAAAGCTTTTAGCTGCTTCAGCGCAGGATTGGAATCGAAACGATGCAAAGGTTGCGAGACAAACGAAAGCGGGAAATATCGCTGTTAATTTGTTGCAGTGTATTTGCCTTTTTTTTGGCAGTCCAATTCGACGTGAATTGGACTCGTCTGTAAAGTTTATAGACCCATCAATTGATGTGCTAGCTGCAGAGGTTGCAATGCGATTAAAAAGTATACGATTTCAAGAGCATTTAGTTAAGTCGATTTACTGTTGGCTGCTGCTGTCAGGGGAGGGTGAGGTAGTAGTAGTGAGGGTAGGGGGATCGGGGGTTGAAGGTGACTGCAGACAGGCAGCCCCCTCAGTACGTGATTAGTTAGATAAATTCCCTTGATTCGCTTATACTGATGGCAAACATGATGCCATCTTATGTCTACATATCCAAACAGACACAACTTGCTTGATTGATGGCTAACAAGGCAATGCTTTCTCCTCCTCTCACACACACACACATCCCCCACACACACTCCCCACACAACAGTTATGACGGATAGTGCGTTCTCCGGCAGACAAGTAAGTTCGGAATAGCAAGAGAAGCAGATAAGCAATGGGAAGGCAGATCAGACAGAGAGAGACAGAGTTGAGTGCATGCCTAGGGTTGCCTACATCATTTGCATATCGCTACACTTTAACTTGACATGGCAGATGGGAATCTGAAGAGTTACGGATGTGGCTAAAGGTGCAGATGGGATTTGAGTAACTATACATGAGTGGGTTGGCAATATGATTATTATGATGATCAGAAAAGGAAAGGAAAATAGTGAAAACTAAAAAGAACCGAAAGTTTTATACCCTTCCAGCTGTTGTCTTAGGTCTTTTCCGATTATTTCAATTATATTTATATATAATAGTTCAAGGTGCATGTGGTCGTTGGGGGCAAAGGGAACTCTAATTTCAGACTAAGAAAAGGACAACTTATTAAGAAAAATCTTTAAATTTTGCCCCGATTGTTCCTATGCAACTATAAGATATAGTTGGCCGTACTTGACGGAAGGAAGAAATTGCATATGGGGTATAATTTCAATCGAGACTGATATGACGAGATATTTTTCTCAATAAAACATGTTTTTATACAAAAAACCTAATTTAGGCCGATTATTCCTATATCAGCTATACGATATATTGGTCCGATCCGTTTAGCTCTAACTAATTTACAGACTGCAACTATAGGAAGTATGTCTTGAAAATTTCATCAAGACAGCTCTAAAGCTAAGAGACTGAGTTTGCATTGAAAGGGTAAAAAAATAGTCAGAGGTTTGACAAAGTGCGAGTAATCTGGAAAGTCTAAACAAGAGATAGAGATAAAATAATAGAAAAAAGATGAGAATAAGTTAAGAAAAAGACAAAGTAGTGACAGAGAAAACAGATACGAGTTCGAGAAAATTACTCGAAAAAAATATTAAAATTTCAATCAAAATACTGCGTTTATTTGCTTTCCAAATGCGTGAAATCATTTCATGAATTCGTCAGTAAAATTTGTGAAAATGTGCATAAACGCCAAATACGCGTGTTTGCTTACTCACAAATTTTGTACTATGTTTTCCAACTGAATGCGTGCAATATTGGTTAAATAAGGTGGCAACACCATACGTAAAGTTAAAACAAATATCGAAAAAAATCAAAATCAACCATAAAAATCCAACAATAGGTATAAAATAGGTCAATAAGTTTTTTTGAACGCATATGATAAGAATAAAACAATAAGTTTGCATTATGCGGTTTTTTTCTCTACTTATAAACAGCTGACTGCACATAGTGCTGCCAGTCTGCCTATATTTCTTTTTAAATAACACGTATTTCATAATTCATGTATCATCACGCTAGCATAAACGTAGTAAATGATAAACTATAAATTTCAGTGTATAAATTTCATTACCTTGCCCATAGCTAAAGTACTTTATTAAAGTGATTTCCAATTTGTACACAAAATACACGCACACACACACTCACTCACACACACACACTACATGCTTACACGCGCAAATACACATGCAACACGCGCGCATGCAATAAACTTAGATACGCAGAGAGGATACAGGATGCCGCAGCTGTTGGAATGCAAACTCCTGTGCCCAGGATGCACTGATTCATGGCCATGGACAATAATGGTATTTTGGGCAATATACCAAACACCCCCTCCCCTCTCCTCTGCACTGCTCTCACTCCTGCGTCCCTAAAGTTCCATCTAGGTGCAATAAATGAGGCCTATGCGCAAACATAAATTCCTATTTACATTTTATATGAGTGTCGGGTAAAGCTCGGCTGGCCGGCTCCATACACGGCCCTGCCAGTTGGCAATTAGAACTTTAATTAGCAGACATGCAGCGGAAACTTATCGCAGTAGAACAAAATGTGTGTGGCCCGAGCTATTATTGTTTTTAGGTTTCAAGAAATGAAATGGAAATATTATGAAATACTGAAGAAAGTGTGTTCGATTTTCAACTATCTACATGTACATATCTAGCTAGGATTCTACTTTTTTTCTATATTATTATTGATTACTCTGCTTTCATTAATGTATCTAAATAGCTATATATCCTATGTATATATGCTTCTAACTATCTATTAATTTCTATATCTACTTCTACTTCAACATCAGCATTATTTATTTAATGCATTATTTCCTAAAAATATTTTCATATTTTTGTTTATTCCAAAATTTTTATATCAATGTAGACAAATTACTATGCTCCTATATTTCTTTATATGGCATACAGATAAATAAATAAATCGTATAGTTCTATTATATATATTTATATAAATCCAATTAAATTATTCAATATGTACATTTATTTAACTGTGATTTGATGTTTCACAAATCTTTTCATATCTTTGTGTACTCCAGAATAAATATATATCAGTGTTAACAAACACCTATATTACATATACCTATATTTATATGGACTATTTGCCTACCTATTAATAATTGTTGAAATACATGGCAAAACATATATCGCATGACCAGATCAGGACATTTTTCGTATTTTGTGGGGCTGTGTACACATTACATATTTCTATGTAAACATCAACATATACATTTATTTATTTAACTGTGATTCTGTTATTTCTGGTTCTTTTCTTTGTTCACATCATATCTTTATAAATTTCAGTTTATATCAATCAATATCTATCTTCATGTGTATATATTTATCTGCATATATCTACCTAATTATTTATATTGCAACATCAAAATATGCATTTATCTAGCTACAATTTAATTTATTTAAGATTTTTAAATTTTTATGTATAGACATATATTTAATAGACTTTTTAATGCATCTGACTGTGATCCTGTCTATCTATATAACATATTTGTATATGTTTTTCTATATATTTATTTTTTCTTCATAGTACTTTTCAGTCTATATGCTTCTAACTATTAATTTATGCATGTATCTATCTATAAATTTAATTGAATTTAATTTAAACATCCAACTTATCCATTTATTTACATAGCTTTCATATTATTCTTTTTTTTTTCATTCTATATATATTTATTTATATATTAAATCTAAATCTATGTATGGTAACCTATGCACCATCTATTTATATGTATATTTTATGCACGAATCTATTTATTTTTGTATTTCTTTTTAAATATGAAGCTTTGCATTTAGATATCTTTAAGTATATTCTTGCAATATCTATAAATTAATCGGATTATATATATTTTCTATCTAGCTATGTTCCCATATACCATATTTGTTTCCCTGCCCATATACTTGAATTACTCTTGTTCTACCATATATCTATGCATCTACGCAATCAACTTTCTATTTCTGCAGCTTTTCAACTGCATATTTGCCTAACTCGAGGCTATAAATGATATATGTTTGTTGAGTATTTCGATTCAATTGGTTTTGTTTTCTGCCCCGAAAAATCTATTTAATCTACCGTTATCTGTCTCGGGCTCAGCCATTCGATGGCGCAGGCTTTTTGCTTTCATTAGTCACTTTTGGCTGTGTTTGTCGGGGTGTGCGTGTGTGTGTGCGTGTACGAGTGTGTATGTGCAGGTGCAGGTGGTCAAGCAAACCTTTCGACAGGCATTAATCACATTTAAGCAGGATTAATACGTAATGCAGACACCGAAACGAGGCAGCGCCAAATGAAACTAACCAAAGCAACATTTAATAAGCCAAACACGACGAACGTTGACACGCGGCTACGTGACCTCATCTCATCTCATCTCAGCTCGCCGGCTACGTCTAGGTCTCGGGACTCGCTGTGTGTCTTGGCCAAGCGAGAGCGACGGGGAGGCGGAGCGAGAGTCAAGCCGAGTCGCGTCCCGCCACGAGTCAAATGAATCAGACCGCACATAGATCTCTGTCAGTGGCATCGGCATTAGCATCTACCAGGCAGGCACCACCTAAGATAGTTCATCAAAACTGACAAGCCCATTTTGGACGAGAGGAAGTGGGAGACGGAGAAGCAGCAGCAGGAAGACGCAGCCGGCGACATTAGCGCAACGCCGCCAACAACAGCAGGAGCAGCCCAGCTGAAATCCATGCTTTAACAAAACTGCAGCACCGTGCCATCCCTGCCTACTCTGCCTGCCGCCGCATCCCGTCGTCAGCTAAGGCTAAGGGACCGCACACAACAGATGAGAAATATTCATCAGCATTTGCGTCACGCAGCGCGCAAAAGGCGAAGGCGCAGGCGGAGACTGGAGGCAGGAGCCAGGACGCAGCAGCAGCAGCAGTAGGAGCTGAGGCTGTCAGTAGATTTATGTTGACATTTCAATGACAGTTGTGAAAATGGTGAAAATGCTTTTGCCTGCCATTTTGTGTTGTGGTTTTCGCTTCCACTTCCACTTCCAGCTGCAGTGTCTGCTCCGTGCGTTGTTTTTGTTAAATTTCTCGCAATTTGATTATCACGCGCAGATAGCTGCGGGTAATTTAAATGTTCTACTACAAGTGCGCGCAACACACACACACAGACACATAATGTGAATGTGTGTGTGCGGAATCTCATTCTAGAACTAAGCACGCACGAGACGCTGCCAACAGCGTTGCTAGAATTTTTAAACGAAGAAAAGCTAGATTAGGCCATACAAAAAGGACAAAAATAGCTAAAATGATACAAATAAATAAAAAAAAATGTGTAATCTTAGTGAAACTACTTAAATATTTATATAAATTAACAATTAATAAATTATAATTTATAATTAATGCAGGTCAACTAATGAATAAGGGCCAACTGCGGAAAAAACTGTAGAATTGCGGGAATTCTGGATTTTATTTGTGTTTATTAAGCTTTTTCCGTTTTTTTTGGGATTGCCAATATTTTCTATTCATCTGAAATTACATTTTTAATCAATCAGTTTTAATTTTTGTTTTTTCATTATGTTCTTACAAATTTATTTTTTTCTTACCCTTTTTTTTGAAATTCTTTAGTTATTTTTTCAATTTTTGTTTGGCTTTTTTGTACATTGGTGCCCGTGTAAACAGCTTTTTTTGTTCCAAAAAGTTGGTGGCACTGCTCGCGACACATTTTTAAGGTCTTTGCGAAACACTACTTAAATTTCTTATTTTAAAACCATTTTCCCATGCTTTTTGGTTAAACATTTTTATAGTTTGAAAAATACTTAGCGATATCCAGTTTTTATCAACCCGATCAAACCAATTATCAGTAAGCGCTGTAAAAAAGAATATGCTAACAAGAACCCGATAATAATTAAATGCAATAAATATTTAAAGAGTTGCATTTTTCAGAATAAAATACACCGACTTTTTTGTACATAGAAAAACCTAGATTCCCCGCTAGATTTTCCCCCTTAGATACTGTTTTCATTTTAGTCCCGACTGAAAAAAGGAAGATTTGACGGGAAAAAATGCTAATCTGGCAACACTGCTGCCCACTAGTCATGTTTGCTGGTCACGTGCTCTTTCTCTCTCGGCGCGCATATTCATATTTGCGGTCTGAATCAACAGCTGTTTCTATTCACTAATTGTATGTGAATGATGCGAGTGAGTGTATTGTGTTTTTGACATATAATAGAGCATATCCCATTAAATACATAATCCTACAAAGTACTTAAACATTTTTATTTTAACTTTTTAGCATGAAATACCAATTTTCTGAAAATTCTGAATTTTCTAATAGGTTTTTTATATAAAATTCTTATTCAAATTTAATTGCAATTACAACAATACCTAACGGCGCATAATATAAAAATGTTCTTACTTTCTCAAACACAACGCATTTCTGCATTACTTTAACTGCCAAATTATGATTCACTGCTACTACTAAAATATAAAATGTTTGTCCTACAAATAATTGCCTTCGCAGACTAAATTTGCAAAATCAAGCAAAATATCTGCATAATTGTCAAAACAATTTCCTATGCAATGTCCAGTCCTTGTCTTCAAATCAACCGCCATTTGAAATTTTGCCGTTCACCCACACACGCTGCTCCACACCGCAAAGTGCAGCAGCTCCACACTTAACGAACGATTTCAAGTTGACTGTGTTTTTGCGCAGCCCTGGTGGTAGTACTGTGCGCGTTGCAAGTAATTTTTTGATTGACTTGTTTTTCTTAACTTTCCTTCCCATCTGTGCACGAAAAACTCAACTTGTTGTCAGCAGCAACAATTAGCATTGCGCAACAAGCACATCTTATCTATAGGCCGCATTGTGTGCTAGTTCGCGAACATGTCCGAACGTTCCAAAGGTGACGTGTCGTCGTCAGCGTCGTCGTCGTCGTCGCGCGTCAACATCACTACAAATCGTGTGGTTAAAAATCCCTTGCTGAGCGCCTCGGTGACTGGGCTCAGCTACGATGATTTCCCCAATAAGCCGCTGCTGCTGCCCGCCGCGCCACCCGTGGTACATGCACCACCGCCACAGCCCACCAACGCACTCATCGCTGGCATTCTCAATCGCGGTAAGTGTGTCAGTCACAGCGAAGCAAGTGCGAACGAGGGGGGCGTAGAGGCACGCCTACTCCGTCAATTGTCACTTGTTGCTTGCCCTGCAGATTCCCCCTTCAGATACTTGAACGTAAACAGTTTTTCTGGCAGTTTATTGGGGTAAAATCATAATATTATGTGGCACAATCTCTCTTTGTCACGGTGTGCTACTCCATGCTGCGCGTGGAGTGCGAGCGGTAGGTGGGCAGCTCGAGCGATACCTTGCGGCGTCTGCAACACCAGACAATGCTCCAAATCAGCAGCACAACGAGCAGCAGCAGCAGTATTGCGCCCAGGCAAATGGCCGCTATGGCCGCCTCGGTTAGTATCACATCCCTGACATCGATATTGATGCTACGCTGATTGCCGGCCGCATCGTAAGCCGTTATGGCCACCTTGGGCTCACAGCACGAAGCCATGTAGGTGGCTTTCAGTGGCTCCGTTGTGCCTGCTGTATAGTAATTGCGATAGAACAGCCCGTCGGCCGGCGTGGTCTGCAGACGCAGCACACCCGTTTGCCAATCCTGTGCCGTTACGTCCAGTGTCCAGAAACGATCGCCGCAGCTCTGCGTGTCACTGGTTACATAGTCGCAGCGATTGCCGAACTCCCAGGACAACGTCGGGCCGGTTGTATCCTAGAGAGAGCAAGTTCTATGTAGTTGGCAGCGTGCACTGGAAGCAGCACATAATCGAACTCACCTGCGCATCTATGCTGGATACGACGCGCAAATTGACCGCCAATGTGCTTGTGTCCGCGCCATAGCTATTGAAGGTGATTCTATCCGTGGTCCCAGTCGCTGTGCCCTGCGGCACCAGCACAGTCAGTCGCACCGTGCTCGTTTCCCGTGCACGCAGATAGAAACTGAAAGTGACAGAGATTTCAATGGAAACACTTGCACACGAATCAAACTACACACTGCCAACTCACCTGGTCGGGCTGAGCTGCACAAGAAAACGACGCTCGTCGGTCACCTGCACCGTCTGATAGACGCGCTCCGAGCGCATGTTCGTCACCTCGAAGAGCAGCGTAGACATTTGTCCCGCCGTGACCAGGAGTTGGGATTGTGTACTCAGTTCGATTTTGGTGCCGCAGCGTTGCAGGAGCATGGCGTTCAAGCTGGCACGCTGCGGTTCGCCCGTTGCAGCTGCAAATTGAGTCTGATTCAGGCTGGTGCTCGTGGACTGCACTAGCTCGGTTTCCGAAAAGGTTTCCACCTCGCTTTTCGGCGATCCCACATCCGGCTCTAGCTTCTCCTTGGTGTCGGGGAACTTGAGCTTGGCCAGACGTGCCAACGAAACAATCTTACGTTCGTGCGGTCCATGCGAGTAGTAGCTATCGATGCGTTTAATAATGTCACCTGAAATAATGATAATCAGAGAAGGAAATGTAAATACTTTCTATGCTGCAGGAATATAGGGCACACGTGTTGTTGTTATTCTTCCAGTTAGACAGTTTGCTGGATAGATGGATGGCGTCAACAATTATATTCCGTTTCGGATGACGCTGCGGCAGCTGCCGCCGCCCTCAAGGTTGAAACGGTTATCAGGCAGTGCGGCCGCGGGCAGGCCTCTTATCGCGCCAACACACAATGCCGGTTAGCTAGACTTGTTTTTGTATGTTATAAGCAGCGCAGCTCGTAATTAAACAATTCAACGCTCAGTTGTGCTCGCCTGGTTGCTCAATAAGCTTGAATCCGTCGCGGGACTTACCTAGGAAAACATCTGCTTTGCGTTCGGCGCGTATAAAAACGTTGTACGGCGTGTTCGGGGATTCGGGCGTCAATTGCAGCTTGAGAATTGTTGCCTTGCGCACCTTGTTGAGCGGTACGTAGGCATCGAGTTCATTCGAAGATTGCGCATCGTTTGTATTATTGCTGGACTTTAATTTCGCAAGTTTCTTTAAATTGATATCTGAATGAAAATAAAAATTGAAAGCAAATTGCAGGTTAACAGGTGACTTTTGCCATTCACTGCGCACGCGTGCACAGCTGTTTGCCTGCAGCGTTGCCAGACGGTTGCGCGCAGCTCGCAAGTTTATCAATAATATAAGAATTTAAATACTATATGAGTCTAAAATTAACTTATAAGCATTTGAAGCATTTTATACACGCAGCCAGATTGTGTCATAATTATTTTAAACTTGAGTTACTTATGCTTAAGACTAATTGGCAACATTGGCAACTCTACAAATGTTGTGTATGTTAGACAGCAGCTGTGCAGTTGTTGGTGTTTTTCTTGCTGTTGCTGTTGTTGTGAAAGGAAAAACACTTTCTGTGAAAACAGAGCCTTGCGATAAAAACAATTGTTTCGCGTTGTGAAAGCAAACAAATTATTCAACAATTAACTAATGCCCAAGTGCAGGTAAACCCGCGTTAATTGTCGCCGCGAAACCCAATTGCCAATTGGCTGCGTGCAGTGTAAATCTCCAATTTGTATTTGCATTCTGCGTGTACATCATCATCGGCAATAGCCAAGCTGAAAATCGCATCATATATTGGTCAGGCCACATTTGAACTTGGCCGTGGCAGTGGTCAAATGCATGTGCGGCGACAAGTCTATGTGTGTGTGTGAATTGTAATTAGCCCGTCGATTGCTGCACTGCGCAATTTTCGGCAATAGTTTAAACATTTTGCCACATACACAAAATTATATGAATGATTTGTTATTGTTTGTTAACAAAATGTGTGATAATTACTGATTCGGCAATACATGTGAGCAGCTGGCCTAGTAACTTCCATTGATTTGTACAAAAAAAAACGGCACAAGTTTTTGGTTGTGTGCGTGTGTGTGTGTGCTATGTATGTAACTGGGAATGCGTAATTTCTCGCTCCGTCCCTCTTGCCTGCACTTGACGAATGCGGCATAACTTCCGCAAGATAAAATTTACTCTCTATCGATAAATAGTGCAAAATAAACAATAAAAATTTATATTCTATATATGCATGCACATGTGTGTGTATACATATATAAAACAATTAAGTTCGATTGCAAGATAAGGTTTGCGTGTGTGTGTGTTAAAACTCTGCATTCATGTGCCATAAATTTAAATTTATAGCTGCAAGAAATACCAGTTTTACGCCATAATTTGAATAACAGAAAATATGAACTTATGGAAATCGAAGTGAAGGGAAGAATCTCGCTCACTCTCACTTCACATGTGTGTAGGAAAGGAAATTATTAAAAATTATATTTTATTTTTTTATGGCAACAAGTCTTATCGGACTACGACACCATTCTTCATGTTAAGACACCCCAAGCTTTGCAACCGCTTTTTTATAATATTTGTGGCCTGTTGCGCTCATCCGATATAGACTCTTGACTCATAATTGCCTCTCTGTCTGACCGCGCCTAATCTGTTTAATGTGAACTTTGCACGGTACTACGTGTACATAGACATTATCGGGTGATTAATGCGAGACAATCGGACTGGTTTTACAGTAATTGCTTATAGACTAGATGTACCGTGCTGGGGTTAGAAGCAGTTTGTGATTCGTGCTGAAATAGCTGAAAATTTGTGCAGTGCAATAGGAAATCAAATATATTATATCGTATACTTACGCAGTCAAGGACAAAACAAGGAACAACAAGTGCAAAAAGACATATTATATATAGGTATATAATCGAGAGTGCAGACAAATCACACCAAAGAGTTTTGTTACTTTCTTTCTTTCTTGTTTCTGTTGTGTTTTATTATTATTATTGTAGGCCCTTAAAGCTAAACATTTATTACATTTAACATAGATTTATTGGTTTTGTTGAAGAAATTGTTTTGTACTACAAGTTATTGTTAAGTTTTGAGCATTAAACTAGCGTTTTGGTTAAGGAAAGCGTGGATGGGTTGGTTTTTCATTTTTGCATTTTGCTTTTTATGTACATAAAGGCTTTGGGAGAGGGGTGGGAGGATAGAGTGGGTTAGTTAACATAGAACTTACAGCTAGGCACATATAAATAAGTTCAGTTGACTCGTGAGACATTTGACAACACTGGCTTAGAAATCGAATCGTAGAAATAGATGGATAGTTAGCTAGAAGAGAGCGTGAGCGTGAGCGTGAGCATGAGTTAAATTAATATTAAGTTAGCTACGAGAGCACTTAAAACGAGTTTAACCTAAGCGTGGTGTGCCACTTAATTGAAGATCCCTCATTGTCGAGCCCGTTATGCAACACTACTAGGACGTACAACCCTGCTTTGCATCTTCTTTTGGTTAGTACTAAAGAGTGAAATAGCTAAATCGTGTGTGTGTGTGTGTGAGTGAGTGTGGAAATTGTGGAAACTAACCACCATTGGGTGTTGCCAGTGTGGCACGTCGCATTTGCTCATCGACGCGCACATGCAGACTGGACAGTGTCTTGTCCACAGGCAGCTCCAGCTCCTGCGAGCCCTGGTACGACTCGGAGACGAGTGTTAGCTGCAATTGGAAAAGAGAAGAAGAGATATGCGATTAGCAAAGCGCGATTGTTGTTGGCATGTCTGGTTTCCTTTCTATAAACAAATTTGCCCTTCACTTTTCTTTCCACGTAACCTAGTTTTCGCACAAAGATGCAACATCATCATCAGCCTTAGCCAGCAGCAGCAGCAGCAGCTACGGCAACGGCAATGGCAACAACAACGTGCTCTTGAGCACCTGCCCGTAAGGTAATCCAAGCTGCGTCTCACTTGGTTGCTTGGGCAACACTTGTTGCTCGTTTGCCGCCACTTTCAGTTTCAACACTTAACCGGCTGCGGCTGCGGCTGCTGCTGTGCCGGCCGTGCCAGCCCAAGCCAGGCCTGGCGACTCCAGCAGTCTTTTAATTACACTAATTACTCCGATTTACTATGTTGCTGCTGTTGTTGTTGTTTACCGTGTTGCCCACTATGTGCTGTCCATGCTCGTTGCTCACAATGTGTATGATTTCGCCGCCAGATCGCATGGCCACCTCGCCCAGTATGCCTCCAACAGCTTCCTCGGTCTCATTCTCACTGGCCGCACGCTCGCCGTACCACAGCATAAAGAGCTGCAATTAGTAGGGTTTCAATGTTAGTTCATCTACATCTCTATCTCTTTATATCTCTATATATACTCACGCGTATTCGCTTCTTGAGCAGCGTTATTGCCGCATCCTGCACCATCTCGGTGTGTGGCGGTATGGTTGCCGTCGATATGAATATCGCGCTGTCGTACGGCACAAGTTCGGCTGCTTGAATCACGCCCACAAACGCATTGCCGCCCTCGTGCTCCTTGGTGCTATTCAGACCCGCAATAAACTCGCGCGTATTGTTGAAAGTGAATGCGGAGGGAGCGCCTGAAAGATATATTATGTAGATAGTCTCTAGAGTGAAAGATTTCTATACTCTTTAGATTTGCATACCCAGCGATCATTGAAAAAGTTGGAAGAGGTTTATACTAGTATAAAGTATATAATTTGAGGGTTTTACCTTTCTAAATTTGTATACGAAATCCCTACAAAGCTGGCCGACCTTTCTTAAGCAAGTGATGCTATTTTCTTGCCCAGCTTGTCGATTAAGCTAAGTGCGTCTGTATGAACACACAGAACTCAGTTAATATAAAAGCTAGAGACAGCAAATTTGACTTGTAGTTTGCGCTATACCCTGCTCTTTCAGACTTCATTTTAAATTTGAAAAAAAACGCCCAGCGCATACGGATTTTGCTATAAGCGCGTACTGATAGCTACTGATAAACTCATATTCGTCTGGGAATCTTGGAGGAGCAACTTCTTGAGATATTCACTCATAAGGTTACAGATACACATAGATTGATACCCTATGCAACTATCTACCAAATTTAAAACTCATTTCGCGTTACTTACCCGATGCATTTAGGGTGACAAGCACCATCTTGATATTGATATTCCTGTCCTGCAGCGCATCGATATACAGTCGCTTGGCCTGATCCAGCGAGGCGGCTGAGGGATCCACAATTACAGCCAGGGGCATGCGTATGTAGACATCCTTGATGTAGTTGCGCAACTGATCGGCGGGCAACAGTTCCGGCTTGGACAAATCAAAGTTCTTGCCATCTTTGCCACGTGCAACATGAGTGGGTTTTGTTGTCTTGATTGTAGTTGTGGGTGTTATTGTTGTTGTTGTAGTTGTGGTTGTTGTTGTTGTTGTTGTTGTGGGCGAGGTAGCTGTAGCTGGAGCACTTGTAACCGAGCGCAGCGTGGCCCAATTATTGAAACCCGCCTGCACCAGTATAGGCGACTCCGTGCTCATCCTTCCTGCTGTTGTTTGTGTTGGAGGAGCACGTCGCTCAGCGCTCTCGAATCCTTCATCATCGTAGTAATACTCCGAGGAACTGTGCTTGAACGGTTTCGCCTTCTCATGCGTAGGCAACAATTGTCGCTGTGTCGGCTCATCGTGATAGATCTCCTCCTGCTCCTCTTCGTGCTGATCTCCTCCGGCAGCAATGGGTTGCGGCGTCATGGTGTCATCCTCGACATAATCACTTTGCGCCGATTCAGTTGGAGGCAATCTTTCTGCCTTGGCCTTGCGCACATACTCGGGCACGGTTGTTGTTGCCGCTGCGGGCGCATGGGGCTCCTGCTCCTGCTCCTCTTCCTGCATCTCATCGTAGTAATACTCTTGCGAATTATTTGCGGGCTTCTGCACGCGTGTCTCCTGTTTCTGCGTGGGTGCATCCTCCATTTCCTCGGCTGCTGTGTTCTCGTCTGCCGAAGGCATCGGTGCCTCGGTAGAGATCGCAGGTGGCATCTTAGCTGTGGTCACAGACTCGCCTTCACCATCGAGACTGTTCTGATGCTGTTTACGCTCCGCTTCGGCCTCCACTTCGGTCTCGAGCTGATCGGGCTCATAGATGTCTGCGCCGGCATCACCAGTCCCGCTATTGTCGCCCCCATCTCCACTGTAGTCCACATCCTTGGCCTCCACTCGGAGCTGCAGCAATGCCAAAACCAGCAGCAGCAGTCCGATTGGCCAAAGATTCGTTCGCACTATCATCTGAATTGAATGAGTATCTGCTTGCGATTAACTCTCGATCGTCTTCTGATTATCGCTCGATCACTTTCTGTGCTGCCCTCTCTCTCTCTCTCTTCGACTTGTCTAGCGTCTCTGTCCTACTCGACCTGGGCTATATCAGCATCCAAAGTATCTGCAAATGGTAACAACAAGAAAACTGTCATAAATCAAAAATAAATTTTAAAAAAAAAATACTTTCGGAAAGCTACAAATAGGAATAACTTGATTGATTGATCGTCGAGTTGACGCAATTATGGGCCATTATTATTATTGACATCGTCATCATTATTATATTATTATTATGATTTATTTGTGTTGAAATTGCGCTCGAAATTGCCGTTATTTCGTCGCTTTCGCAATGCGAAAAAGTGAAATGTTTGTATTATTCTCTTATTAAAAGGCATTTTCAATAATTATAAATAATCGGCGAGACAAAATAGATTCACAGTGAGTTAAATGTGTGCGTCTATGATTTTCTGTTCACTTTAAACAATTTTCGCCTGTTCTAATCGTTGAAGAGTGAGCGAGAAAAGCATTTAAATATGTGTAAAACGGTGTAATTGGGATCTAATTATGGGTTAAATTGAGTTGAATGCAACAAAAAACAGCTGTGCATAAAATACCTACAGTTTTCTTGAGTTGTACTACTCGTATTATGCGTACAGTTAGTCAGGCTGTGTAAAAACATGTGAAACATATAATAAGTAAATATGACTAAGTTAGCTACAATGATAAATATAAATTGACGATCATAAAATGGGTACACGTAGTAGCTGATAGTCTATCACCCACTCCCCCCCCTCTCTCTCTCTCCCCTCTCCCCCTCTCTCTCTCTGTCTCTCTGGCTACGTTATTGAAAGCTTGTTGTGGAAAAACAAAAAATGCGCTTACCACGCATTTCTTTCGTCTCGCGAAGCTCGCGTTGAACTCACGTCAACAAATATTTATGAAAAGTCATGTTCATAGTCATAAGTTCAATGTAAAACATGCGCTACAAACGAGCGTGAAACACACGAACAACACAAAAAAAACTACACAAAACACAATGAGAAGAAAACAAAACAGAAGAAAGAAAAATACGACTACAAAGTTTTTCTTTCTGAGCGAAAAACCGAAGAGCCCCTTCATAGATTCAGTAGCGCTTTAGAAACATGTATAAATGTTTAAAAAAAAATAAATAAAACTAAGCAGGCAAATCAACCAGGCAACCAGATATGGTCAAGGTTTTTCGGCAGTGTCGAAAACGTGCTGCAGCTGCCGGAGGGAGGAGAGACGGGACGGTTGACATTAGCAAATGATCGCAGCGTGAGACGCACAAAAAATAAACAAATGCAGCAACAACATTGACAACTTCTTTTTTTATGATTGTGTTGCCTATAAGGCTGATGTTCATATCTAACTATGTTGTGCTAGGCCCCAATGCAATTAAAAACTAATAACTAAATAAAACTGATGCCTGCGCTTGATTAAAGTCGGCTATACCATACTTTTTTGTTGGTTTTATTTGCTCTTTCATTTGCCTTCGCAATTCGCAATGTTGTTTCGCTTAATTTGCTCAGGTTTTAACATTTAATTAGGCAAACGCAATTAGCACTTGGATTGCGCGTCATGCGATCCATCTCACTCGCACATTTATTACATTATTTACTTCTATATCGTTTATTTACATTTATTATTATTTTATGAATGCATTTTGCGTTTGGACGCGCGGATGGCGTCTTGTTTGAATAACAAATTAGTGGGAAATCAATTTGAATGATTGATTTCGCTTGGTTTCTTTGTGTTTTTTTTTTATTTTTTTTTTGAGGGGGTTTTGACTCGTGATGTGTGTGTGTGTGCTTCACTCAACGTGGTAAACTCCTCCGAACGGTGGTCATTAATTAACAATATGCAAAAAGAAAAAAACACACAAGTCGAATAAAAATGTATAATAAATAAGCCGATGCTGAACCTGAGTTGCTTCCATTATTTTTTCTTTAACAGCATGTGGAAATAAATTAAATTAAAATATTCTGCGATCGTTTTTCTCGTTTTTGGCAGCTGCGCATTTTTATTTGAAAATATTTTGATATTTTTGAAGCCGTTGCAAGGTCAAACGCAGCAGAAAAGAGCAGAATTTGACTCGATCGACCCCTGCGAGTTTCCATTGAAATCCTATCATAGTAAACTCGCCCACAAGACGTGCATTTCCGCTTTCAGTTTGCCGATAAACACACGACACGTACGAGTAAAGCAATTTCTTTGATATCATGCGACTATAGTAGCGATCTTTCATTCATAACGGAAATCTTAAGCGCGGTTACTAAGCCGCACACTAAGCACGTAGTTCATGGTCTGGTCTAGTGGAAATAATCTCTCCAGAGCAGCAATACTTGACAGTTGCAGTTGAAAATGCAAATAGATTCCGAGTCGCTTGAGTTATGCAACTGTACAGATAAGCATCGGAAAAGTATTTGCATTTTAATATACCTATACATAGGTACTACTTGGGCCTTAAGTCTTTCAGTTGCCAAGCAGTGAACTCGATACTAGAAATGCGTGTTATACAAGCTTTAAGCTCTGTGCCTAGT
The DNA here is from genome assembly GCA_018151445.1 of Zaprionus inermis. Lineage (NCBI taxonomy): Eukaryota > Metazoa > Arthropoda > Insecta > Diptera > Drosophilidae > Zaprionus > Zaprionus inermis. The sequence continues at coordinate 681,600 of JAECXD010000869.1, read as the reverse complement.
TGATATTCTAGTTGGGGATCTCGAAATACTATATTGAAATTTCCTATAATTACAAAAAGCGATTCATTTCGAATAAGTTATCTGCGTTTATTATTTATTAATAGGGAAAACTATAAATAGAACTATTGTATCTTTGTCATATATCAAGTGAGTCAAGTATAAAGCAAATTAAGCACTCGACGATTAATTGAGGCCAGGAACCTCTTGAAATCTGTTCGCAATGAAACCGAACGTGCTCAATATCATCGTGAAGATCTTAACTCTGACAGAGAACTCAATATATCATAGCTTTCGATTGCAAAATTACGTGAGATTGTAGTAGAGCTGTGCAGTGTGATCGTTAATTTGTTTATTATTATTTATAGGCAATTTATTTTTAATTAAAAAAGACGTACCAGGGAATTCTAAAAAAATAATTGAAACAAACTGGCTGCGTCAGTTCATCAATCAGCATAAGGCAGCTGATATTTGAAATTCTACAAACAAATTACTAAACGCGCGTTGCCTTTTGCAATTATATGATCATCCGTATAGAGGGGGTGGCGAGGGGTGGGTGTGTGGGATGGGGACTGGCTATATAGCGCGTAAGCATTTGAGATATGCGCTATGATTTTTTATATCACTTGACTGGTGTTTGAACTTTTTTATAGCTCGACAAATTAATGAAAAATAATTGCAAAAATTATAAATTCAAATTGCGTTTTTGTTCAGTTCTCTTGTTTGTTTTGTTTGTGTTTCGTATACCCTGCACACGGGGAAGGTGGGAAAAGTTCGAAGCGATTAATGAGCTTGAGTTGGAATCACAGCAACAGAATCAAGAGAAAATAAAATTTAATTTGCGATAAAAAATTTAATTTCAACTGTATTATAAAATGCCAAAAAATAAGACCGAATTGCGTAGTTTATTAGGGATCTGAACTCAGACGTTAAACAGTACCAGGTTTGTTTCTTTTTCTTGCACTTTTACATTTTATTTTGTTTACTTTCCTACTGACAGTGTAAACTCTCTGCTGCTTTCTATCAAAGGTAACGCAAACCACACACAAATTGCAGCGGCAATTGCACTCAAATTGAGGCAGTTTATAGAGAGAGAAAGAGAGAAAGAGAGAGAGGGAGCAGCGGTTCAAACCCTTCTGAGAAACCCACGCGCTGTTTATTTATTTTTTTTTTGGCTTTTGTTGCTTGACATTGAAATGGCAGCAATTTTGTAAATGATTTATTTGATTTGCTTATCGATGCCTAATTTATTTGCATTATAAACGTTTTTATAGGGTATGTTTCGATTTTATGGATTGCTTAGTTATTCGTTATTTCGGCTTTGACTTTTGGCATTTCGAAAAATTCTCAAAAAGTATTTTGGATTTTGCTTTTATTGTGTGTGTTTGTGGGGGCGCATTTCTTATAGCGTCCAACTTGCCTTTTGTTTTCTTAAGATTTCTTTTGCAACTTGTCGACGTCTATATGGTAATATGCATATATTAGCAATCAATTGCGAGTATTATAAATAATTAAGTTTTTGAAAGTGTGGATAGTTGTGGTCTGTAGCTGGCTGGAACAACAACAACAAGAGCAGCAGCCAGGCGGGCGTCTGGCAAACAAATGACTTAGGCAACGAACTTGTTTTGCGGCCGGATTTTTTTTTATTTTGTATTTTATTTTTCACTCTTTAAGCACATATAGCGGCACTGGTATGCATATATGCATATAGTACATATGTATATAATGAATTTTATATCGAATATGTTAAACGATTGCACTTTATTTATGCTTTTTGCGCACTTCTTTGCATTGTTTATGAACGCGACGCGATGGCGACGGCGGGGATTATGCAAACCTGCAGCAGCAGCAGCAACACCAAAGCGACAGGCAGATAATAACAATAACAACAAAATTTAATCACTTGCACTTTGTGCAGCGTGAAGAAGGCGAAGGAGCTGAAGAGCAGAAGAAGAAAACCAAACGACAAAAAAAATGTTCGTGTTGTTGTTGTGTATTGATTAACCCGTTTAAATGTTTTTTGTTTCTGCTACTTTGTTGCTTTGTTTATTTTTTCGTTTAGTAGAAACAGCACACACACGTTGCAACGTTTGTTGTCTTGTTTTTTTCTTTCGTAAATCTGCAGCTTGAGCTCGTTTCGGCACTTGCGAGCGCGACGATGTCTCAAATGAAACTGAAAGCAGACACAGAAATCAAGCAACTCGCTTTAGCTTCGCATACGACTTGGCCACGATCGGCTGCCTCTGCGCGCTCGGCTCGTTGATGCTGACGCAGACGTCGGCAGCGGGCAGCGGGCAGCGAGCAGCAAAACACACACTCTGCTTGTTCGCTCCGTTTTTTTTTTTTTTTTTCAGTTTTGGAATCTTAAGAGCGTGATGCTGATAAACTGACAACGTGCTGGCCCCCAAACTTGATTAAGCGCCATGTGGATTGAATTTTAGTATGTGAATTAATAGATACATAGCCAGTCAAACATACAAAGTCGAAACCAAGTGGGCTATGATCAATTAGAAAGTGATCAATTGTGTGCTTTGCTTGCATAGAGTTCTGGGAGCAGTGTTTATATAGGTTGGCAAATTACAAGAGTTCTAATAGATATAGTATCTAGCAAATATATTATGTGTGTTAACTGTAGCCCTAAACAGCTCCGAAATCGCTGCAAAACTGCAATCCGTCGCATTATCAAGAATAATGTGTACTGTCGCCTGTACAACTTGTTTCGGCAACGTGTATGTGTTATATGAGCGATTTGTGTAGAGAATCAGATTAAGAACTGCGCTTTCACACGATCCGGCAGACAGCTATATGATATATAGTGGCAATACCCCCTGGCAAGGGTAGGGTAGATCATCAAAATTCATGCCGTACGAAATAATATGCAAGGCAAACTGAGGTCTCTCACTTTTTTAGCTTCCTCATAAAACACATAAAAATGCGCAATGCGAAGCGGTTCATATATATAGTATAACAACCGAACCTAATGCGGAACTGCCTGCTCGGACTAGGCCAGTTCCAACAAAACTGATGTGATAACAATTTCATGTGTTGTGATTACACGCCTGAATTTGTTGCGAATTCTTTCTGACACATTTCTTTTGGGCTTATTGTGGATGTGGATCGTGTGGATTGCGTGGATTGTGCTCTGTGTTGGCGTCTCAAGGTTTATTCAATGTTACCTCACAGCGTACTTAAAACTTAAAGCGTTAGCAAAATACGCGCTGCAACAAGAGTCGAGACATTTTACGAGTTTATTTTTATTCTTTTGTATTCAACCAGACATTTTGTCGGTTCCAACACTGAGAGAAAAAAGGGCGACTTGCTTTGCTCTTATTGTTGCTTCTTTAGCTTAGCCTCTTTTTAGTTTTTTCTTCTTTTTTTTCTGTCGCGCACTCTTTGAATGAACTTGTCGCTGCTTTATGACCACAAAAATACAACAAAACGCCATTTGGCTTGAACGTCTCTCATCTCATCTGCCTTTTTGGCCACAATGATATGATGTTTCTGTTTTTGTTGCTGTTTCTATTGTCGTTCCACATAAAATCGTGTGCGTTGTGACCTACGTGCGTTGTGTTGGGACTTCACTCGAACTCTTCCTCAAAGTTGTTTTGCATTTGCTCTACGTTTCGTTGAATTAATTGCACAATTAGTTTTCCTATCTCTGACATACATATCAAGCATAAGAACTGATATATGATCTATGTGGCTATCGCATTTCGCTCGAAAAGAAGCTCACAACGAGGAATAAAGTGTTTAATTTTTATTTATCAAGTGATATGTGACAAAATAATAAACTTTCAGAGAGTTTTGTGTATGTCAAGCATAAGAAAAATATTTAATAACCTATCGATTTGAATTTGAATAAAATGTGAATACCTAATCGACTTCAACACAATTTTATTTGTAATTTCACTTTATAAACGCATCCTTTACGAACTATTGTCACTTGTTGATACAATTGATTGATTAATAGTAATTTCATTGATTGAAATATTTTGCAATTCATGTGTTTAACGAATTCGAATTCAAATCGTAGCTCCCGCAAGGTGCTAATCAATCAATATTTCGCAACTTGTTGCCAATAATCGATGTGCAAACTGGTGCAAGGCAGTACTAGTTACGATATTATAACACACACCTAATGGTTTATCCGTAGTATCCTTGTGTGGGCGCGATGGCAACGCGTTGATACGGCAAGACGAGCGCGAGTCGAGCTACTAAAACAAAATTGCCTAATTACACGGCTTTTTGTACTTGCACTTTTCCGGCCTGTGTGTGTGCGTGTGTCATAAATTGTTTAAATATTTAACGATTGCCTGTCGACGGACGTTTAGACAATGCGTCTTACGGGGCAAACAATACGTCGCACCCACTGTTGCATAGTGTTAGTCTTATTATTGATAAGATTATACAATGTACACGATATATAGGCCCGTAAGAATCCACATCGGAATTACCAGATATTTGAGTTTACCTCAAATGCGTCACAAGGCCACAAAACACAAAAATGAGCCTGAAACTGGGAGTGCACTCCGGACACATAATTGGTCTGACCTGACATAATTAGCATATGCTGGAATTACCCCGATGACAGGGCACGACTTGGGACGATTCGAAGGCATTCGGGGCCCTCAAACGAAGCATTTCATTTGAACTTGCTGTGCTACCTGAGTTCGTTGTCTAAGTCTTTCGCTTGTGCCCTACAGCAGGAAAGAGCGAGAGAGAGAGGGCTGGGCGAGCCTGTTCGACTAGCTGGGCGGGGAATACTCTAGAAAATTTCGAGAAAAAACACTATTTTGATATGTGTGCCTGATTATATATTGTTTTTAAGGGGGATTTAGATGGAATATGCTATAAAGAAGGATTCAGTAAAGAATTACTTTTTAGATCAAACTTTAATAATATTAAATATGAAAGTTCTTAAATTTTTAAACATATACATAAAAAATTAAATTAATTGCAATGTATGTCGTAATATTCATATTTATATACGTCAGCCTATATATATGGAATAATCTAAAAAAAAAAATTTAAGCAAAAGGTCAAACTAATATACCATATAAGCATAGTGTGCAGGTTTAAAAAAATGCTCATAATTTCAGAGAATATTTAAAAATATGCGAGTCTTTATCAACATGAAAGGGGAATAACTGAGTTTGCCTATTTTCCGTTTGCTTAAAAGAAATTCAATTTTAGATTATATGACATTATATGTCTAAATCATTATATTCATCTACAAACATGTGTGCCTGAAATTAAGCTGGTTCAAAAAAGAAATTTACATATAATTTGATACACAGAAAATTTTGGAGATACTCATAATTTTTAGAATATTTAAAAAACTCCATTAAAGGGTATATACGAGTCTTTATCAACACGAAAAGAGGCATAACTGAGTTTGCCCATTTTCCTTTTGCTTGTTTTCTTTCTGCGGTCGCTTGTTGTATACCTTATATCTATATATATATATTTATATATATATATATATATATATATATGTATGCTATATGGAGTGGCAATAGAAAAATCGTGCGCTTTATTTATATCATCGTTTCGCCGCTGGCAGACAAACCGTCTCGAGCAGCGTGTTGGAGCACGCATTTTTATTAAGATTTATTTTGATTTCATGTCGCTCCTCTTATTTCGTTTATTTTGATTTTCTTTCTCTCTCTCTCTTATGTTTTGGGCATTTCGTAGCCGCAGGGTTCAATGCCAAAAATGCGAAGCTGTTTTTGGTTTTTTTTCTACTTGTTTTTGGCATGCGACCTGCACGAGCCTTTTGCCAGCCCCAAAAATTGTTGTTGGCAATCTTTCGGGTATCCTTTCGTCCACGTCTCTCTCTCCCTTGTATCCCCCGTCCCCCTGTCGCGCTTTATTGACATGCTCATGTGGGCCTTAATTGTTTTATTTGAGTGCCATTATGTGTGTGCAAGCAGGCACTTCGCCTGTCTTCGCTGCTTCTGCTTCTGCATCTTCTTCGTTTCAGTTGCCCCTGTCTTGTCTTCGTTTCCTTTCTTTTCTTTTGAACTTAAGTGCTTAGGCTGCCTCACTTGGGCTGTGTTGATGATGATGAAGATCGTTATGATGTCATGCCACAGCGAATTCCTCTTCATTTCTATGCTGATTTTGCCGTTTCTCGCTTTAATATGCTCGACTCGGGCTCGGGCTTTGAGGCCATATTTGAAAGACGATGTTCTACTTTTTTATTCGACGTCGCTTGTTGCGGTTAGACAATCGCCCGACCGCCCCTCTAGCCACCCCTCCGCGCCTGCCTGTTTGTTTTAACAATTCGTCGCAAATGCGTCACTGTCAATTGCGGCCTTTTGTCAATATTTAGCTAACAAAACAGAAAAAAGCCAAAAAAAAAGCGTAAAAATTCAAAATAAATAAAATAAACGCCTTTTCAGACAATACTGGAAACTTTTGTGGTTTTTCAATGGCCCTTACAAATCATGTTCCAATAGCCGAAACGACAATAACCTGGCTCGTAACTAATCTTTGCTTTTGGCTCTCTCCCTCTCTCTCTCTCTCTCTCTCCCTGTTTGCTTTAGTTGACTCGATGGAGTTACATTCGTTACAAGCAATTGCTGACGCAAAGAAAATGTCATCGTTTCGGCTGTTTCGTTTCGTTACATGATGGGTGACTAGGTGATACCCTTTAAGCGTGCATAACGTCGCTGACTGCTGGGGTATTCTTATTAAATTTTCAAAATATGTTGGAATAATTAGATACTACCTATATGCCAACTTTCATATTGGTAAATAATGTATTATAGACAATATACCCCTTTGTTGCGTACTCTAGGTGCGACAAGCGAAAAAAAACAACAACTGCACAATGTCAAGTGCTGTGCAATATATATATATAATATAAACAGACTTAACGCATCTTCAACAAAACAAAAAAAAGAAAAACTCATTTACAATCTTGAAAAACTTATTACACTAGACAAAAAGTCTATACATCTATTATCTATCAACTCATACAATTCTGTCAAACCTAACGTATACTCAATATTGTCTTTATAACCAAACTGAGTGTTGCATCAGTCAGTGAATTATTATCTTACGACACATAAGTTAAATATTGTGTGATTTACACATAGAAGAACTCTTCTATTAACTGTGTAAAAACACTGTATGATTTAAAAGCAAATCCGATATAAAGCCCATGCGTGACATTTTTTTAACTGGAGCGCCTGCTCTATCACGGGCAACATCAAATATCACGCAGTTATGCAAGAGAACTCTAATACGTATATCGGCTCTATGAGCGGGTCTAAGACTAAGACGAGTTACGATGATCTCAGAGCTCACAGCTGGCTCGCATAAATATTTGCGAATACAAGTTGCATTGGCCGAACGAATACCTGAACACATCGGCGCTTACATCGGACAAACAACATGGTTTCAATACCTCAAAGGCCTCGCGCGGCACAGAGTCCGAATCACGTTTCAAGATCGAGGTGAATTCTTAAGCCAAATGGCACGTTCGACTCGACTGGCTTGGCATGGTGCCATCCAAGTGCCATCATAGCGAACCTCAGCAAAGCGCTCCATGCACTCGCACACTCAAATCGACTTTCTTTCGTCCACAATGGAAACCGCAGATTCCAGCCAAAAAAGCCACAAAAGAAGCCAACAAATCTTCTTGCAAATGTCATGACATTTGTCCGCCTAATGTCAGTTTAGGGGAGTTTGCCGACTCTTTTATGTCTGGGATCTTTCGAATATTTGCTTGCCAGTCGCTTGTTGGAAAATAAATGAAATTAATAAAATATAGTATAGTATATAAGGAACTGCTCTCTGAGCTGCGAACTTTCAAGTCTTCCGCTCAAATCTCTTTACCTGTACACTCTATAAGCAGGAAAGAAATGATTGAGTGAAAATGTAGTATATTTTCATTATTTTATGCAATTTAGCTCAAAACTCGTTGTCAGCACGATCTTTATATTTATTTGGAACTGTTTTATCGGTATAAAGCCAAGCAAAATGTGATATACCCAACGAAAACTGAAGAAATATTTGATAAGGTTAGATTGCTAGCAGTCTATACTACACTTTGTATTTAAAGCTCTTCTAGATCATTGTTCTTTGATCTAGCATAGTAAAGACATCGATAAATATCGATATACACCGGTTTTATTGCTGTTTTTATTATGTTTTGCTTTTACGCCGATTTCAATTTGCATTTTCTATAGCAAGTTTTATTCGATTTCCGGTTGAATAATATTTAAATTGTATTTATTGCTTGCAGAACCAAAATCTCTGGTGACTGTTGGCCAAGCCTCGAGTATTGACGATAGCGAATCGCTTGATGAGATCAATCTGAATGCCAGCGGCAGCGACGATTCAGTTGCGGCACAGTCGGGCACATTCGCTGGTAATTCATATCCAGGTGCAGCGGATGCCAATGCGAATCCATTGCTAGAGCCGCCACCCAGCTCCGATTCACTACTCAGCCAGGCGGCATCATCGTTTGGAGCGCTGCCCGCGGTGGCCTCCAACGTATTCTCGACCTTCTCAAAGCGTATCTACGGCGACGCCAGCGACGAGCAGCAGTCCCAGCTGCAGCCACAATTGGAGATACAACCCAATTATATACAGCAGGCGGTTCAAGTGCCGCAAGCAGCTGCTCCGGCTCCATTTTACGCCGCACCGCCGCCTGCCGTCGGTGCAGCCGCACCAGAGCCGCCGAAGTTCTATGCACCCACAGAGTTACCCACTCTAGGTGCCAATCCCGGATCGCTGCCTCCTCCGGCATCGACTGCACAGAATACCTATCGCATCAGCGCCAGAAAGAAGTTATATGCGCCTATACCGGGACTGTCCGAGCAACAGCAAGCTCCGCAAATACAGCAGCCCGTGCTGCCCTTCCAGACTCCACCATATCCAGCGCAGCCAGCTTCAGTTGCTTTGCCAGCAGCTGCGCCTGCGCCTGCGCCTGCACCTGCACCCGCACCAGAGGAACGCAAAGGCGGCGGTCTCTTCTCGCTGACCAGTTTCGTGCCACAGGGTGTGCTGCAGAACATTTCCGGATTGGTTAACTCGGCCATTGGCAACGAAGCAACCCAACAGCCGCCTGCAAGCTACGCTGCATCGAATCCGGGTTACTTTGACATAACTACCGGAAACGCAGCTCCCACGGCAACCAACTATTTTGCACCTGGACCAGTCCAAGCACAAGCTGCTGCCAGTACTGGTTACTTTGTGCCCACTGAGGCTCCACAAACAGCCGGAGGTTTCTTCAATCCCGTCAGCGTTGCGCCGCCAGCCGCCACAGTTGGAGGCTTCTTTACGCCGCAGCCTGCCGCAGTTCCTGCCGCAGCTTATCAACCAGCGGCAGTTGCTGCTCCGCCACCAACGGCATTTGCTACAACTGCAGCAGTTGCTCAGCCTCCAGCTGCTGCTCCACCAGCAGCTGTTGCAGCTCCAGCCGTAGCTTTCCAAGCACCGACAGCAGTCGATAGTGGCACAACATTCGGAGCACCTCCAGCTGCAGCAGCAGTACCACCACCACCAGCTGGACAAACCTCGTATCGCCTGCAGAAGGGCACACGCCTCTACAAGAGTCCACTGACAGCTCAGGAAACTGCAGGAGTTGCCGCCACACCATTTGCCGCACTCCCTGCAGCTGCACCAGCTGCCATATTCAATCCATTTGGAGCAGCAGCACCCAGCCAGGCCCCTAACAGCCACCCGGTTACAGCAATAGCTCCCAACCAGCTGCCAACTGCAGCTACACCATTCCCTGGTCCGGAAGTTTCGCCCACAAGCGCCTCGCTCTTTGCGCCCGCAGCAGCTGAGGCAACCGTAGCACAGCAAGTTGCCAGTCAGGAACTACCAGCAGCATCTGCGGTTCCAGAAGTTGCATTATTCCCTGCACAGTTAGAACCAACTCAACTCTTTGCTGCCGGCCAAGCGCAGCTTGATACTACTAAATCCGAAGCAGCATCAGTTCCACTCTTTGCAGCAGCAGCACCTTCGGCCCAAGGAACTCCTGTATTTCCTGCACAGACACAAGATTTGTCAGCGCCAGCCAATCAACTCTTTTCTTCTGTCCAGGCGCAGCCTTTGGCAAGCAAAGAGGAATCAGAACCAACGCAGGAGGTTGCATTGTTTGCAGTACCAACAACTGTGCCAGAAGTCCAACTATTTGCAGTACCAGCAACTGCTCCGGAAGTTGCCTTGTGCCAGACACAAGACTTCGCCGGCCTGCAATCCACGGCACCAGCTGCAGCACTCTTAGCAGAAACTAACAGCTGCAGTCAGCCGGTTCCAACCGAAGTAGCCGCAGGTGTGGAACAGAACGTCTCGCTCTTTCCAGCTGCAGCAATCGAAGCTACACAGGACATCAGGTTTTATCCATCGGAGGCAGCAACTACGCTCTTCACGCCGGCTGCAGAGCAAGGAACAAGTGAGCCAGCACAGGAAGTGCCACTGTATGCACCGATCGTTCCCACTGCCGCTGAGACGCAGCAGGAGGTTCCACTCTTTGTACCCGTGCCAAGTGTTGCAGCAGCTCCAGGCGTAGCTCTCTATCCACCAATAGCAGCTTCAGCTCCGGAGCAAAGCATCAGTCCCTCAGCAGCAGCTGCAGAAGCGCCCACCACGTGCAGTCTCTTTGCAGCAACCCAAGCAGCGGCTACTCCTCTGCCCGCTATAGGATTACCAGCAGAGCTCACCCAGCCAGCCAGCGCGGCATTGACCACACAGACGACTACAACATTCTTCAATCCCTTTGCACAGACAATAACAACACCTTTGCCACAGGATTTGATTGCGCCACCCATAGGATTTGTGGCACCAACGATCAGTCAAGCAGCCGCAACCGAAGCTCTGTTTGCTGCACAAACCATTGAACCTGTGCTGCCGGAACAGGAAAAGCCAGCAGCAGCAGCAGCAGTACCACCACCGCCAAGCAAGCCTAAGGAGAGCGCTTCCCAGGCCAATCCCTTCCGTAGAAGCAGTGAAACCGTCGCCGTCACCGGCTCCGCCACAGCAGCTCCTTCGCCCTTGTTGAGTTTCTTTACTCCGGCGGCGAGCAGCAGCAGCAACGATTTCAACTTCTTTGCCGAGCAATCGCAGCAAGCGGCTGCAGGACAATTCCCGCCATTGCCACAGCAAGCGAATTCGGCGGCGCCTCCAGCGGTTCAAGAAGCTCCCATCGCCTCCGGCGTACTTGGCTTTGAGCAACTAATCAGCGATTGCCAGCAAACGACACGATTGCCAGCAAACGTAATTTCCAACCGAATTCCAAGCGATTATCAAAATTCAAGTGTCAACTCATTTTCTGGCTACTTTGACGGACCCGTGGAGGCAACAGCAGCGCAAGCACAGCAACAGCAGCAGCAGCTCCAGCAGCAGCAAGCACAATCCCAAGCGCAGCCACAAAGCCACAACTGCAACTCATTGAATTTCTTTGACAATTTCTCTGCCGGCGCACAGGGTCAGCAGGAGGATCAGCGTATACAAAACTTTTTCAACAATCCACCGCTACAGGATCAGCCAGCGGGTCCGGGTGAACTCAAGTACGATATTGTGCACAGCGGGTTGCCCACCAAGCAGTTCGAAGAACGTTCTCAGACATCTGTCTCGAATCTGGTTGAGCCTCCCTCGTCAGCCTGTTCGGAGTTCTCGACAATAACAACAGCAGCAGGAGGAACATCTGTCACACTTTCGGCTCCGGCCGAAGCCAACTCAGCTGGTGTAGCAACAGTAGCTACAGCGGACGCGGACGTAACACAGCCGGAACAGCTTCTGCATCTGTATCAGGGTGAACTGCCCGAGGAGCTGCTACAACAACTAAGAATGGCCAATGAGAAGGGTCAGGCCATTGCGCCGCCAGCCGAAGCAGTGGTAAGTGAATCTTAAAATAGAAGTACACAAGTATACCAGCTTCATTCCATCCAGGTCTATACGCCCGCCCTGGTGCACTGGTTCTACAAACGAAATGTGGATGGAAGGTTTCTGTGGTTGCCCTTCAGCCACTACGACTCGGCTCTATTGGAGACTAGTCTGACTAATGGTAAGCGACCAGCTAGCAATCTTTGGAATACATATTTAATTTTCCGCTGTTCTCTTGCAGATGAAATCGATGCCACAAGCAACGTGCCCGTCGAGGGCGGCCGCTACGACGTGAACATCAAGGAACGCACCAAGTCGCCCGTCTACTGGGAGGGCAAAGCAAGCGAAGTGCGTCGTTGCTCGTGGTTCTATAAGGGCATCGATTCCAAATTTGTACCGTATTCGGAAGCAACAGCAGAGGCGCTCGAGGCCGAGTACAAACGCGCCACAGAAACTGGAGAATGGCAAAAGAAGATACAGTTGGGCAACGGCGAACAGGTGACCATGCATGGTCCCAATGTAATTGTACACTTCATGCCGCCATCGAATGCGGACACATGGGGCGGCAGCGTGCAGACCTCATCGCGTCCATTGGTAGTGCGACGAGATCTGAACGATTTCAAAATCCAGCAAGGTGAATCTCAACGTGTGGATCATTTGCTTTTCATGGTGCACGGAATTGGTTCGGCCTGTGATCTGAAAATGCGCAACGTCGAGGAAGTTGGTAAGGCACAACTGCCCCACTGTGCAATATATATAAATATGAATATATAAATATATATATTATTTTCAAAGTGGACGATTTCCGCAACATTGCACAGCAGCTGGTGCAGTCGCACTACAAGAACTCGACGGACATGGGTCTGGTGGGTCGCGTGGAAGTGCTGCCTATCGAATGGCATGGACATTTGCATTCCGAGGAGCTGGGCATCGATGAGAAACTCAAGTCCATTACACTGGAGTCGATACCGCGTTTGCGCAACTTCACCAACGACACGCTGCTCGACGTGCTCTTCTACACCAGTCCCAAGTACTGTCAGAAGATCATGAACACTGTGGCAGATGCTTTGAATGAGGTATACCTGAAATACCGCATGAGGCATCCCGAATTCAATGGCGGCGTCTCACTGGCCGGTCACAGTCTCGGTTCGCTTATACTCTTCGATCTGCTGTGCCATCAGGAACCGCTCAAAGAGAGCGAAGAGGAAAACAAGGTGAGCGATCATTCGAATCGAGCAATTGTCGACAATCTTAAAATTGTTTGCCTTTAGGAGAACCCCGATCAATTGCCGAGGAAATCAGACGGCGCATCGAAGCTTGTGCCGTTACCCAACAATGATCAAATGCTGCCCAAACAGGTCAGCTACGCAATGGGATTGGGACCTGCCGGCACTGGACAGCCTGTCATCAATTACACTCAATTGATTTTCCATCCCAAGAAATTCTTTGCCCTGGGCTCACCTATTGGCATGTTTGTGACCATACGCGGCATTGATAAGCTTGGTCTCGATTTCCGGCTACCCACATGCCCGGGCTTCTATAATATCTTTCATCCTTTTGATCCGGTGGCTTATCGGATCGAGGCACTCGTGAATCCAGACATGAAGGGCATACGGCCAGTTTTGATTCCACATCACAAGGGACGCAAACGCATGCATCTGGAGCTGAAGGAGACTATGACGCGCGTCGGTGCGGATATCAAGCAACGATTCATGGACACATTCAAGAATACATTGGACAGTGTCAGCTTCCTGTCTACAGTTACGAAAGTGAAGCGAGAAGCTGAGGAGTCTGTGGAAAAGGAAGTAAGTAAATGTATATGAAATACTTTCGGAAAACTTACAGATTTTTAAGAACTCTGCACAGGTATTCCGCAAACAAAGTGAGGACCAGGAGCAGGAGCAGTCTATAGCCACAACATCGACACATGCGCGAAATCGCTCCGACTCAGAATCCACCACGGCATCGGATCCCGAGTTCATTGAACTGGATTTCCCACTGGGCAAGCTGAATGATTCGAAGCGCGTCGACTATGTGCTGCAGGAGGCACCGTTGGAATTCATCAATGAGTATATATTCGCGTTGAGCAGCCATGTCTGTTACTGGTGAGTAGAAAACTGAGATTTATGCTTAATTATGGCAAGTCTAAAGCATTCGATTTTATTCGAAAATAGGGGCTCCGAGGATACTATACTGTTCGTTATGAAGGAGATCTACTCCGGACTGGGTATTAGCACCGACAGTCAAGTGCCGCAGCAATCCATGACGATTGAAAGACCTTCGTCACGGACCAACAGTTTCGGTCAGTCGTTGCTGCCCATGTGAGTTGACAATCGGACACACACACACACACACTTGTAGCTCGTCTTCGTATAATTAACATCCTATTATGACAAATATTTAGACCAAATTTATCTTTCACTATGTTATTTGTTAGAAAAATCATTCAAAGAATTTTTAAAATGTGCAACTCGAACTTGGTTATTGGTTTTAACAAATTAAGAAGGCTTGTGTTGACAGAAAATAATCCGCAAGGAGATTGGCCTGAGGAGCTTTGAAATACAATTTGTGACCTAAGAATTATATACATATATATATAAATTTATATATATATACATACATACTACATTCTGCATATCTTCTATATGTGCTGTTGTTCTTATTGTAATATTGCGTTTATAATGTGATTTTGTAATTTATATAAGCGTATGATAAATGAAAGTGTATGTCCACAAATATCCAATAAATTGCGATGCCAGCACACAACAAGTTTATAATTATTTGAAATCTCGTTTTTCGATTCATATATCTGAGTCACAATCGATTAAAAATACTATCGTGAGCAGGTGTAAGCCAGTGTTGCAAAAGCTACATGCGACTGTGTGTATCGTTATCGGTCGACCACCACAGTCTATCGCTCGAGTATTAATTCATTCATTACTTTCTATTATTTGTTGTAAATATATTTTAAGAAATGGAATTATTTGCGCATTATTCCAACCACAAGTAGTCCAGAATGCGACATTAATGCATCAGCCAGGTTGTGTGCATATTGTTGGCAACGAGAATTAGCAAAATTGCGTATTTCCACCTGACAAAAGAGCGCACAAGGACGGACGGACAATCTATCGTCGTCGTCGTCGTCGTCGTCGACGTCGTCTTTTCGCTGTAATTTTCCCCAGTGCCAAAACAACCAAAAATAAGATTGTGAAGCTGCTGCGCTGACGACGGCGGTGGTGGGGGGCACAAGGCGCGCGCGAAAAAGGAATCTACCTGGTTTAAGAATTAGCACAGATGCCCAGACGATGACGAAGACGACTATGAAAATTCATCAGGTGAGCAGCAGTAGCAAGCGTAGTGTGCAGCAACGATTTTGCAGCGCTTCAGTGACTAAAAAACGCCACTTGCTTGCTCGCCTGCCCAAATATATCGCGCGCACACACACGCACACACATCCATGCTATATGCGCGCGTGTGTGTGAGTGTAGAATATGCAGCTGTGCCTCACTGTGTGCTAATGTTCCCGTTGTTGTTGTTGCTGCAATACCCCCAACGCTTATCTATTTGATTTGAGTCTCTTTTATGTTTCAACTAAAACAGATTTAATTTGTTCGTTTTGTACTTGTAGTTGTAACGCTAACTGGGAATGAGAATACTCGCCCAAACAATACACTCAGGCAAAAGCACAAAAATCGCAAGATAAGAAGCCCAATATATGACAAATAGCTGCTCACAGCACAGTCAAACGGACGGAACAAGTTGAGCAGCACAATGAGCTGGCTACGTACGAGTCCATTGCGTCAGAGTCTGACGCGGAGCAGCGGAGGCAGCTCTGGCAGTGGTATCTCTGGCAATGGGAACTCAGTGGCACGACAACGGCCCATAGACGCCGCCACAGACTGCGATCCACGTGCGTGTTACGATAGTTTCTGTAAGCACTGGCAGCAGGCCCACGAGATCATTCAACACGCGCAGGGTCCGCCCACGCACGATGACGTACTGGGCGTTGTCTCGCATCTGGATTATATGGTTACGCTGCTGCTTGTCGAGTTGCATCATTGCAATAAAGTATCGCTGCCCACACCGGAGGCAGCAGCGCCACCGGCAGCACCCTGTCTGGAGTATCTGCTAAGCGAGAATCTGCTGGACAAGCTCTATGAATGGGCCAGCACAACAGGACGCTATGCGAACGCAGTGCGTCTGGAACAACTGAAGCTATACGAACTGCTTGTGAGCCACTCGCGACATCAGCTGCTCTGTCACGAGCCATTTCTGCGACCATTGCTCAAAATACTTGCATCCAGCCAGGGTGAAATATTTCCACCTGATCTGGAGAAACGTCTGGTTATATTATTGAATCAGCTGTGTGTGGTTCTCATGCAAAATGTCCATTTGCTCGATCTGTTCTTCTTCTCAGCCCAGACGCAGGTGCAAGAGCAAATACAGAATGGCAGCCTACAAGCGCCCAAAAGTGGCACCACTACAAAGTGAGTACAATTTGGAATATCCCAGTTTCTAATTACTAATTTAATCTTTGTCTGGTTTTCCAAGTTTCATCATATTCTCGCTGCTCATTCCGTACGTTCATCGTGAGGGCAGCCTGGGCCATCAGGCGCGTGATGCGCTGCTGCTGTGCATGGCGCTGTCACAGAAGAACTCCAATATTGGCCACTACATAGCACAATACTCGTCCATTTGCCCGCTCCTTGTGACCGGCCTGGGTGGCCTCTATTCCCGCCTGCCCAACAGCATCGATATTAATTCCATTGACTGGCATCGCATTACGCCGGATGATGTCACCGAAATTCCAGAACTAACGCTCTTTATGAATGCCCTAGAGTTTTGCAATGCCGTAGTGCAGGTGGCGCACGAGATGATCAAGCATCAGCTGCTTGACTTTATGTATCAGGGATTCATTGTGCCCGTCCTGGGACCGGCGATCCTGCAGGTGAGTGTGCTGTGCACCGCCACTTTATCTGTTGCTCTCACGTAAAAACTTGTCTTCGATGCATTTCTGTGGTGTTGGTTGCAAAATTTGTCCATTGTCCCTGTTCTGCTCTCTGTGTGTACGCGCTTTTCTGCTTGCCACATTTCTGTTGCTACGTTTATACGCAAGTCGCACTTAACAACCTAAGTCGGATATGGACGAGTTACCAGAAAAGAATCTAACGAATCCTCTTTCGATTAAAACGACATTAATATTCAATTTTACTCGCTTCAATTTCAATTCTGACTTCGTGACATCGCGATATGAACGTAGTAGGTTTCTTTTATAGTATGTATGTATATCTCTGTGTATGTATGTTATCCTGACGATCCCAAGCTAACCGAACACCTCGCCTCGAAATCTCGAAACAACTTTTTGCGTCTGCAATCCACAGACACTGAAGGGCAAACATTTTCAGACGAACATCGACTCACAAATCTCGGCCATGTCATATCTGGATCTGATACTGCGCTCGATCACTGAGCCGGGACTGATGCGTGCCTTTGTCAAGTTTCTGTTGGATACGGAGAAGTTCGATGGAGAGCGCATATTGGATACTCTTGTGGAGCGTTTGCATTCACCGGATCCCAATCTGTGCATGGTTACCATGGCCTTATTTGATACACTACTGGGACTGCACTGTGAGGATCTGATGCTGGAACTGTTGCTTAAGTATCTACTGCCTGGCAAACATGTGCCCATATCGCATCGCCACAAGATCAACAAAATCGATCCATATCTAAATACCACGGAGTTCTTTATGGAACTCACGCCGGAAGTGATGAAACGTGCCCGCGACTTGGCGAGGCCGCGTAGTATACAGGAACCTGGCGAAACAATTGCTGCGAACATGTTGCCCAGCATTCCCTCACCGGTGATGAGCAAGACAATCGGTGCCAACTGGAACTACTATGGCCACTACACGGGTGATAGCTTGTATGCCAATCTGCAGGCATATCTGTTCGAGGCGCATTCACGCATCGCGCAGTGCCAGCGCGACTGCGCCAAGTGGGCGCACAACTATCGATATCAGAAATGGCCACGTCAGGGTCAGACGCGAGCGACAACACATGCCATGGAGTTGGCCAAGCAATTCATAAGCGAGTTTTGTACTACACCTGCTGCACTGACTCCAGTCGCCAGTGAGACGGGCGAGAAACAACTGGACAGCCTGCAATCGATTGGAGAATCGAGTGGTTACGAATCGTTCAAGTGGCGTCCTGCCGACGAGGATGTCGATGGCAATGAAGCGAACACAGCAGCTTCAACTGCAACAGCTACAAGTGAACCCGAGTTGACGGAGCACAACTCGAGCACGAGCAGCAGTAGTGGCCGACGGGAAGCCTGGCGCATCTCGCACAGCTCACGCAATGAAATCTTGCTGACCGATTTGGATTTCTCGGAGGATTTGTTTGCGCAGGGCACCGTAAGCTTAGGTGAGTTGCATATAAAACAATTAAAGCAAATTATATATAATTAGATATCTTCTTTCAGGTCCCTTTCTCAATGCCATTTGGGGCAAACTGCAAACCTTCACGAGCAACTCGCTGTATGTCAATCTACACTTGACCGGCCTGATCACACGCCTCGCCTGGTATCCCCTGCCGCTCGTGCACTCGCTACTGCTGCGCACCGACATCGCCATCACATCGGACACACCATCATTCCATCAAGTGCTTCGCATGCTCAAGCAACAAATCGATGCGGAGCTGCCGGTGGCCGAGAACTCGCTGGAAATAATCGATGTGGCACGTTCGTCTCTGATCGATCGTGAATTCCGTTTGGTAAATGCGCGTAAGATAAGCGAAAGCTCGCCATTGCATCAGCATCATCATCACCATCAGCAGCAGCAGCAGCTACAACTCACCAGCGGCAGCGCCAGTTCCACGCAGCAACAGGCATCGCTTCGCTCCACCTATGCGACCCTCTCGGCAGCAACACCAGTGCAGGCATCGCCCAGCAGTGCGTACGATCCGTTTCGAAGGGGCGACAACAAGCGACGTAGCATCAGCAAGTCCATTACTAGCATGTTTAGCCGAAAATCCAATGCATCCGCGTCTGGAACGACGCAAGTAACGAATACGGGTAGGTCTTTGTTCCACTTTGTGTTGGGTCATCTTAAATTGCACAATTTCTATATTTTTTTTTGTAATTGACGACAAATCACGAGAAAACCAAACGCAGCAGCGGATGTTGGAACAAAGTCGGTTTTGGGATACAACCACACACACCAAACCACACCACACCCCACTCACACACACACACAGACACACGAACACTCTCACATGCACATACGATACATTAGAATACAAGATCACACAATACATATATAGATTTTGTACCATGTCTGCAGATGTCGTTGCTTATAATGAAATTGTCTCTTCTCTTTTTTATTGTTTATTTTTTTGATCGAATATGCAAATTTTCTACTACGAAAATCTTAGCTTCATCTGGCTTATCACAAATTTACGCATTCTTCACCGGTAAATATTTCTCACGCTTAAGTAAAATCGTTCTATAAGTACCACTACTACTACTAAGTATAATACCATCTAACCACGAGGGACTATCTCTCGTTAGCTGTTTGAAATTGTTGAGTAGCTTGTTGCCATCCCAATAGCTTTGTACATATTTTGTTGCCCTAACTCTTAACCCATCCCCGTCTCCCTTGCGCCATTCGTTGACGTTCCCGCTTAACCCGAAATCCGAAAGAATATCAACCATATAAAGCATGACTGATTGTGGAGTTCGCATTTTACAGGCGCCGCTTCTACGCTTGTGGGCGGCAATCTGGGCGAGGGCAGAAGAACTCAAGAGGATAACGCTAGAGGAAACACTTGTGAGACAAGTTTGAGCACCGCGCCACGACCCGACACGCTGCCGGTTACAACTTCAGCAGCTGCTGCATCCGCCAGCAGCACCAACAGCTCCATGGCAGGCTCCTCGCAGACGCTGTCCGTAACGCACTCGTCCAGCACGCTGCACGGCATCGATGGCAGCAGTCTGGCGACTGGCAACTTTAATTCGGAGCCCGTCTCACTGGACTCGGTGGCTTCGATGGGCATCATAGCCAATACCAGTGGCACGGAACGTTCCAGAGATTTAGCCTTGTGTGCCGTTTTGCTGGACGAATGGCTCAAGGAGCTGTCGGCAATTGCGCTGGAGCAGAGCATTGTGCTGGTCACGGAGCAATTGCTTTGACAACGGACAATGAACAGTTCTTATAGCAAGGCACACGGTTATTGGATTCGATTTGTTGACACTTATATTTATTCTTCAATCGGTTCAGTTCATGTTTTTTAAAATGCAACCTACTCCCCGTTTTTATTCTCTGTTAAATTATCCGAAGTTGTATTATTATTGTACTTTGTATTTTTTTAACCATTTGATTCGAACAAATCCGCAATTTTGAACAGATTTATTGTTTAAGGGAAAAATGTAAAACACACTCGTTATTATATTTAGTAAATAAGCCTAAAAATGTAATGCAGAAACGTTGCTAGCTGACAGAGAAGTTATAAGTGTTCAAATGTAAAAATTATTAATTAATTACAAGCAATAGGCATATACATATATATATATACAACTTTATAAAAATATACATACATGCATATGTATGTATTTTGGGAAAGTTAGTTAAAGGCAATGAAAATTTTACACCACAGCATACCATTTAAAAACATGTATACATATGTCTATTTTTGCAATATATATTTTATGCTTTTATGTACATACATATTATATATATACATGAAATTATAGCAAAGTTTTTTAACTAACGCAAACGTATTAAATCGGTCCAATTAATTAAATCTGCACACCAAATAAAAATGGCTTTTACTTAAAGTTGCTGATATTATTTCAAATAATGTTAAACATTTGTCTTTGCGCCAAGTGAAAATTACTTCGATCTGGCAGCACTGTTATCGACCGCTCGAAACTTATCGATACACACGAAGGTGTTGCAAAACACAAACGAGTTCTGCTTCTGATTAGATTGTGAAATAATACAAGAAACAAATTGTGGTTTTAAACAAACACAAACACACGTGCGGTACAAACAAAAATGCAAAAAGTATTGGGCCGATTGCAGGCTCACGTGCTGCGACCAACTGGCCAGGCACTTGTATATGCATTGCGTCAGGAGTCAACTGCTGCCGCTGCTGCACCAAAATTGGCGGCTACATCGAAAGGTAATCCATCGAAATCAAGATAAGTTGTTGATAACGTGAATATGCATAATTTCTATCATGTCTCTCATCTTAGAGTTTCGTGAACGCCAGGTACGTTTCAACATCAAGAATGAACAGACAGAAGGCAGGCCACTGTATTTGGATGCGCAGGCCACAACACCGATGGATCCCCGCGTGCTGGATGCCATGTTGCCCTTTCTGACTAACTACTATGGCAATCCGCATTCACGCACACATGCCTACGGCTGGGAAACAGAGCATGCCGTAGAGAAGGCACGCGAGCAGGTTGCCAAGTTGATTGGCGCCGATCCCAAAGAGATTATCTTCACATCCGGGGCCACAGAGTCTAATAACATTGCAGTCAAAGGCGTGGCACGTTTCTATGGTACGAACAAGAAGCATGTGATTACCACACAGACAGAGCACAAATGTGTGCTGGACTCGTGCCGTGCACTGGAAAACGAAGGCTATCGGGTCACCTATTTGCCGGTTAAGACCAACGGCATCATTGACCTAAAACAGCTCGAGGAGGTGCTTACGCCGGACACATCACTCGTCTCGATTATGACCATTAACAATGAGATTGGGGTAAAGCAACCCATAGAGGAGATTGGCAAACTTTGCCGTTCGCGCAAAGTATTTTTCCACACGGATGCGGCACAGGCTGTGGGCAAAATTCCACTAGATGTCAATAGCATGAACATTGATCTGATGTCCATATCGGGACACAAAATCTACGGGCCGAAAGGCGTGGGCGCCCTGTATGTACGTCGCCGGCCGCGTGTGCGCCTCGAACCGATCCAGAGCGGAGGCGGTCAAGAGCGTGGTTTGCGCAGCGGCACTGTGCCAGCTCCCTTGGCTGTAGGTCTGGGCTCAGCAGCCGAACTCGCGCTACAGGAAATGGACTATGACAAGAAGTGGGTAGACTTCCTGTCCAAACGTCTAATGGACACCATCACCAATGCTCTGCCCCATGTGATACGCAACGGAGATCCGGAGCAAACGTACAACGGTTGCCTGAACTTATCCTTTGCCTACGTCGAGGGCGAGTCCCTGCTGATGGCGCTCAAGGATGTCGCCCTTAGCAGCGGCTCGGCCTGCACCTCGGCCTCCCTGGAGCCATCGTATGTACTGCGTGCCATTGGCACCGACGAGGATCTTGCCCATAGTTCCATACGCTTTGGCATCGGACGTTTTACCACCATCGAAGAGGTGGACTACACCGCGAACAAGTGCATCAAGCATGTAGAACGTTTGCGTGAAATGTCTCCGCTGTGGGAGATGGTGCAAGAAGGCATCGATCTGAAGACCATACAATGGTCGCAGCACTAGACGCCAATCCCAATCCAATCCCGATCCCAGAAAAACAACAACCTATGAATAATGCAAATACAGGCGCAACGCAATTGAATAAAGTGTAAAATGTTTATTTAAGTATTTTGTCATTTTGCACACACAGAAACCACTTAAAATTAGCATCGAGTCAAGTACGGGTACGACGCGACGGGGCAGCAGGGCAAGCGCACGCTAATATCATGCATTAGCGGGTCAAAGTTCAGTTTGCCTTCTTTTTGCTGCTTGCACTGCCACCTAAAATCTTGCGACGCAGCGTGAACATGTGCATGTAGAGCTGCGGGAACAGGGGAATGTAGGCGAGCATCACGATCCAGAGGAATGTGAAGTAGGAGAACGTGGCATTCCATTTGTTGGGCATCTCCACACTCCACACGCCGTGCTCCTTGGCATAGCTCTGTGCCCACCAGAAGCACAGCAGCTCACCGGTCACCCCGATCGGATAGAGGCCAATGAATGTGGTGTAGCGCAGGAAGGTCACAAATTTCGGTACCACCTTGATGATGTTCAGGGCGTAGAATCCGTAGCGAATGATCTCTGTGACGGCCCAAGCGAAGAGCGCAATGGGCAGGCCGGGCGACACTTTGCCCGTGGGTGTTGCCATCACAACGCCAACGACGACCATCATGCGGCTTAGCACTTGGAATGTGGTGACCACAGGATTCGATTTGACTAGTCCGAATACTGCATTGAGTATCTCCACAAAGGCAGCATTCTGGAAAACGATGACGGCCAGGCGTGTGTAGTCCCACAGTGTTATCTGCGCCCGAAAGGCGGGCCCTTGCAGCACATAGTAGTTGACCAGCTGATAGAGGATGTAGCTCCAGCCGCCCACCTGCACGGCATTGTATGCAAACAGATAGGCTTTGGTCAGAAACGATTGCTCCTTGGTAGCGGAGCTCGTCGCAGACGACTTGTTCGATTTGGCTGCTGTCTTTGCGGACATTTTTCCTACTAACTGTATGAACTTTCACCCTGTCGCTAAGCTATTACATATGCGATTCATTAACTATAATCACAGCGCGATACACAACCAACTGATAGCCCCACTTTCACCTGCCGAGTCAAGACTTGTTTCTGCAGTATTATTATTTTTCGATATGGTCGCACCGAAACTGCCAATAATACCGATAACAATATCGATTACAACAAATCGTGAGACAGATGCCCTTTGGCTGCCTAAGATACTTAATTCGCTTATATTTAACATAGCTTTTCTGCCAATAATGACTAATGCCCCGCAAATTAAACAATAAAACATATAACACATAACACATAAACAAATAATGATTAAGCATATATATGTATGCCTTTCCCCACCAAGTGATGCATGTGTGTGTTTAGTTGACACAAGTTGGCAGCCCTGCAGCATTGTTTGTCCGCACAACCGTCTCGCTTCATTTTGGCACTTTGCTGGCACGATTTCTATGACTTGCTGTTCGCCTGGTAAAAACCGAACCGAAAACCGAACGTGTCTGAAAAGTCTGGCACGGTCTGTGCACATGGGTCGGGCACACACCTGCCAGCACATGTGGGGCAATTCTTTCCCCAACTTTGCTCAATTTGCCATCGTCGCTTGTATTTCGTTCGGTAAATCAATTTTATAACGCCGAGTCGCGTTTTTGGACATTTGTACCGGCAACGTTTACTTGCGCCGGACCGCACACTCAGCTTGTGCGCAATGGCAATTTTGTAATCAGCACGTGCCATGTGGTGGGCGGAGGCCTAACAACCACGCCTACCGTACAAATTAATTTGCAAGAACAGAGTTCTCCAGGCCCAGAGCTGTGCAGTTGTTGTTGCTGGCGTTATCAACAGCTGGCTTATCAACAACTGGCATCGACGTCGACTGGTCGACGGTCGACCGAGGGTTGCGACGTGGTGACGACGGTCGATACAATTGGACTAGTTTAGACAGCGCCCACAAAAAGGCCGATTGGACAAAGCAGGAAAAACGAGACCCCGCCAAAAGTGAATTCCCTCTTTTTTACCAAGCGCGCAGCAAAAATAGCTAAACGATAATTCAGCACATTCAACACTGGTGGAGAAGGTGCGGCCAAGTTGTGTGTGCGAGCGAGATGTCAGCTGTTACAGTGGCAGGGGTTTGGTTGAATTGCCATGTGACTGGTCGTATGTATGTGTGTGGCTGTGCAGGTATGTGTGTTTGTTGAGTGCGAGTGTGCTACTGTGTGCTCTTTTACTAAGCGCAGCGGCAAATTGCAGTAGCTCAGGCCGACGCGATTATCATTGCGTGCACTTTAATAAAGGCGAACAAGCTGGTTGCAACTGAGTTGCCACAGTTGTTGCAAGGCAACTCAAACAGGTTGTCGCCCTTGGCCAACTGTTTACATGAGCCCATGTACGCAAATGTGCATGTAAATATTTAATGGAGTTTTGTGGCACTTAATTAAGAAAAGCTATTAAAAATTTTCATTTGCAAGCTGCCGCCAATGGATCACAGATGGCGCTCGACGCAAATTGTAAATTTCCCTTGTCCGAACGAAGCCCGGCAATTACATTGAACAAACATTGCTGAATACGCCCCCAAATGCGCCCGGACATGCCCACAGCATTTGCCAAGCGAGAGTCAAACGAAAAAAAAAGAAACCAATTGACAGCACAGCCCGACATACATACATACGCGCATAGGGTTGTGTGTGTGTGTGTGTTTTGTGTGTGCGCTCATGTATACATGGCAGAAAAGCAACAGCGACATGTTTGTTTGAATTTCTAACGCAAACAACAGAGCGCGACGCAGCGCGCGCCCTCTCTCGGCGCACAGTCACACAAGTTGCGGCAATCGCACGAACATTTTGCACAAATTTGAGTAGTCATTTTGTTTGCTCATAGCACAGGCCAACAGAAAAGGCGCCACCACAACAATTGTGACTACAGAAAACTATGATGACGGCAGCGGCAGCAGCAGCGACAGCGACATCGGTATCGGCAGATGGGGCCGGCCGGCGTCTCTCTGCCTCCCTCTGGTACTCACACTCTTTCTCACTCTTTCGCTCGGTCTGTGACTAGAAATTCTCAAATTGATTGCAATGGCGCTTTTGTAATCATGGCCCCCGGCAGCGGAAGCGAGACATTGGGTGCCCCGGACATTTTGTTTTGTGCCCGTCATTTTGCTTATTGCACAAAACTTAGCTAGGTACGCAGCAAATGCAGCAGGCAGCGTTGCGGCAAAATCCCACTTGCCGCAGGCGTTGCGGCGCAACAACAAATACAACTATATTAACTAACAGCGCACAGCACTCGCTAACAGACAAACAAAGCTAAAAAACATCTATTATTGTGGGCGTTCAACGTTTTCCCACATGCAAACGAACAGGCAAACAGCAGCGGCGAGTTGCGAGCTCAATTCGCCGCCCAGCCAAAGATAAAAGCCTTCACCAACACACACATCGCTTACACACTGAACAAGTGTATGCATGTGCCCAAGTGTATGTGTGCGTGCTTGGCGCCTCTTCTGCCAGGCAGAACCAGTTTGCGTGCGTCTGTCTCTTGCTGCGCGTTGGAGCACGGCGGCCGAGCTGCTGCTGGTCACACTGACAGCAGCGTGTGGTCAGCGTGCGGTCAGTATTTGATGATTGCCTTGGCTTTCTTCGATTTTAGCAACCTCTTACTACCGCAGCGCAGCGTACCAGGCGTAAATTGTATATTTTAATGTTTACAGTGAGTGTTAAAACTAATTGGCAGATGGAAATTTACTAGGAAATTTTTATAAATACTAAATTTTGAGGGTATTTTTAACATCTCAAGTACATTTTTGAATTGAATGTTAAATTGCTTTATAATACATTAATTTACATAATAAATTATGTAAATCAACATTCCGTAATAAAGCCCCTGCCCTATGTAAATAATACTAATTTACACCCGGAACTATACATGAAATTGAGCAAGGTTGTCCGGCATCATAAACACGCCCCAGTGCGGCGTGCGAAAGAGGAGGGGAGCCGCTACCATCTCGCTTATGATTTACACTGAACAACAGCGATAAGTGGGGCCACGGGACGACCGTCTGCCGCATCGTGTGCGCCTGTTCCCCAAACTGGATTTTGGGGCCTGACTGACCGCACATCGAAAACGGGACGGACATGCATATTTTTCTAAAAAAACGCTCATCGTCGCATCATTTGCATGGATTTTGACGCGGCGAAAAGCAACTCAGCGTTGCGGTGTGGCACGTGTTGAGTGTGGTTAGTTACCGTTAGCCGCGACACAGCAACAATTAACGAGTAACCTTAACCTTAGCTTCCAAAAAAGCTCAAATCACAACCTGTGCTATGAGGCGCCCAAAATTCAGAGCAAGTGGCGCTGGCTGCCAAATTGCGTTGTCGTTGCCCCCTCCACCCAAAAAAAGAAAAGAAAAGCAACCAACCAACAACAGCAGCAACAGGCACGAGAGTTCATTTGAATTGGCCGCCACGCATCGAGTGTATCGCATGCTCCCCTCGGTTTCTCTCACTCGCTCTGTGTATCACCATCTCTTCCACACTCCACTCGAACGTCGAGCACAGCACTACGAAAACTTGTTCCATACAATTTCAATGCCAGCCAAAAATTATATCAGACGCGCTTGTGTCATCGACTTGCCGAAAAAATATTCGCAAAAATTTCGCTTTGACCCACTGACCGACGAGAATGTTTGCGAAATATTCGCGAATCGCGCAAAATCCTTGAGTTTCAAGGTGCGTCCTTCACTTGGCAATGGGAACGGCCTCAAATTACGGTCAAGGCGAATTCAGCACAGCCAAACGAGAACGAGAACGAGTCAGCGCGTTAGCCTTGTGAGTTCTCGCATTGGTGCGCTACACAAAGCGGCTGTACGGCATTTCGACATCGGTAATAGAAAACAATGGAAGTATTGTTGTTGGACGTTGTGTGTGTTCCAATAAAACCGTTAAATATTATTGTAAGTAATAAAATTGTAAGAATATTTATGAAAGCAGGGCTGCAACTTGTTATCGCACTGCTTAGTATATTATTTACTTACAAGCGATTGCTATCGATTTTCAAACCTATTAAACTTACACGTAATTATCGATGCAATTTTAGTATTTTATTTATGCACACACTTTTTATGTGTCAGCTGTAGCGCGTTCTGCTGTCTAACAAGTTCAACTACGTGCGCACTGGCACATTTGTGTCTCATTCGGGGTCGCGAGCAAAAACTGCCACTTGGTTACGACGGATATACAAAACAACAACAAAGCAACATGCCAATAAGCGAGTAGACGAGTACGCGTAAACACAAACGAACAAACAAAAACAAGAGCTGTATTATTTCTTGTTCTTGGCACTCGTGTGTGAGTGTGTGTGTTGTTGTCATGTGCGGTATAGTGCTTTCTGTCCGCCTAATGAAAATGTTGCTGTTCTTGTTTTTTGTTGCTGCAATACACGCTTGTTGTACAAACAACTTGCAAACAACAAAAATCCTGTGTCAGGGTCTTTGGTGTCAGTCGTCAACGCTTCGTCGTGAAGGTGGGTCATTGTGAAATGACAGCGCCGAACCAACTAGGCGCACAGCGACGCCAGCAGCGTTGATTCAAGCAATGCGAGTGCAGCGCACGCGAGAGCGAGTCAACGAGCTGATGGCAAATGTGTGTGCGCATGTCACACGAGTTGTCTCGCTCTCGCTGCCGCGTGCGCACTACGCGGCAGCTGTTTGTCTCTTCCTGGCCGCCGGTGCGCATTTTTGCGTTCGAAAGAAACAGGTCGAAGCACGCAAAAGACCCGCGGAAATGGAAATGGCCGTCCGGCCACGTGCACGACAGTCGAACAAGCCGCCTGCTGCCGGCCGCTGCGCACCTCATACTTAGTGTCATATTTCGCACAAAAGTTCGTTCGTATTTTTCTGCTACAATTTACGATTTAGTGAGACGAGAGAGCGAACGAGCGAGCGCGAGCGAGTGAACGAACGGGAACCGATTGCTCTGCAGTGCGCGCCAAAGACGGTTGGAATTTGAATTTGAATGTCGTCGCTGGTGTCACGTAATTTGAGCCGCACAAAAATGTCTTAAGTCGCGGATTAGCGGCTACTTAATGCGCGCTAAGTCTGTGGTCAGCTGCTAATCGCCTTAATTGAATTCCAGATCCCCAGCCAAGGAGCAGACTATAAAAATGCCACAGCTTGACGTGTCAGAGGTCAGCCAGAAGGCGGTACGTCGAGGGAGAGCATGTGCCGCCGCAACCGCCGTCTCAGCTAGAGTTCAAGATATTCAAGTGCCATGTACATCAGCACGGGTCAGGAGGACTTTGCGGGGCCGCAATCGTTGGCCAGCTACCTGAACGATTCTTCTGGTGAAGCTGGCGGCGCTGTGCTGCCGCTAGGCCATGATTATCCGGCAGAATTTCAGCACATGATTCATAACCATTGGCGTGGATTCCGTTCGCCTCCGATTTACCATCGTGCTGGAATTTACATCGCGTTCTGCGCCCTGATGTTCTTGAATATCTTTGGCAATGGTTTGGTTATCTGGATATTTTCAACGTAAGTTACAAGCGTGCAGGTCTTTTTTATATTTTGATTATGTCGTTATCGTTTAACAGTTCCAAATCCCTGCGTACACCATCGAATTTGTTGATCCTTAACTTGGCCGTCTTCGACCTTTTCATGTGCTCGAATATGCCACATTATTTGCTAAATGCCGGACTGGGTTATATTGCTGGCGGAGATCTGGGCTGCGATATCTATGCCCTGAACGGTGGCATCTCTGGCATGGGTGCGTCTATAACGAATGCATTTATAGCTTTCGATCGCTATAAAACCATCTCAAATCCCATCGATGGTCGCCTGAGTTACGGACAGATTATTTTGTGTATTATATTCACCTGGGTTTGGGCCACACCTTTCTCGGTATTGCCGCTCTTTCAGATCTGGGGACGCTTTCGACCAGGTGAGTTGGCTTTTACAGTATTAAAGTTTTCATGCTCATCGGTTTATTGTTTCTCAGAGGGATTCCTGACAACATGCAGCTTTGACTATCTGACCAACACCGATGAGAACCGACTATTTGTGCGCACCATATTCGTATGGTCCTATGCCATACCGATGACCATGATAATTACCTCGTATTACAAACTCTTCACCCATGTACGAAACCATGAACGAATGTTGGCCGACCAAGCTAAGAAGATGAATGTGAAATCCCTCTCGGCAAATGCCAACAACGAGTCGATGAGTGTGGAACTTAGGATCGCAAAGGCTGCATTGATTATCTATATGCTATTTGTGCTGGCCTGGACGCCGTATTCGGTGGTCGCGCTTATCGGTTGCTTTGGCGAGCAGCAGTTGATAACGCCATTTGTTTCGATGCTTCCCATGTTGGCTTGCAAATCCGTTTCCTGTCTCGATCCCTGGGTATATGCGACAAGTCATCCAAAGTATCGCCTGGAACTGGAACGTCGTCTACCTTGGCTGGGCATACGTGAGCGACAGTCTGCTTCCGGTTCCACGGGCGGGCAGGAGAGTGCCGCCAGCGTAAGCGGCGATACGTTGGCTATGAGCGTGCAGAACTAAAGCAACTGACTACAGTATGATCTAGATGATATATGTTTATGTTTGTCTGTACATGATCATGTTAATGCAATGAACTACTAAGAGTTCCAAAAATACACAACCAAAAAAAGATGGCATTCAAAAAAGGAAAGGCTTTTCGGTTTTGAAACAGTTTTAGTTGATTAGGAGTTAAGGATTCAGAACGTTGTACAAATCTTAGTAGTTTGGCATACAAGTATTGTGGATTTATATTTATTTCTCCTGCAAAAACTCAATGCTAAATGATCTTTAAACCTATAAATTCAAGCTAAATGTAAATTTAGAATTTAATTCAATATTCAGTTTTTGCCTTAAATTAATTTAATTCCCCGTAGTCAGAAGTTCAATCCAATCGAACTGTAACTCGCAGCGTGAGTTGCAATTAGTACGACGCATTTCGAGGAGTCACTCGCTCGGACATGGTCCACACCAGTTTTGGGCCATGCCCAATGAGTGGACGGCGTTCGAACAACCACCATCACCTCGCTGGCCTGGTCTGATGTAGGCAATTGAAAATTGCGCACTTCTCATTTCTCATTCGACAAAAATATCGCGACTGCGCCCGGTTGATGGAACTGGCAGACGAACGAACAGCGGCGATGCCGGCCTGTCTGCCTGCCTGCTTGCTGGCCTGACTGAGGGGCCCCTGGCACTGCCGGGTCCAACGCGAACGAGCACACAGTGCGATGCGATGCGAAGCGAAGTTGAAAAAGTTGCGCTTCTTTGTTGCTTGCGCACATCCAACCAATCCGCGTGGCCAACAGCGGCGTTTCAATTCAGCGAATGTTCCACATGGTACCAGGCGAACAGAGATTTTAGCAGCCGTTTACAACATTTCTACACCGAGTTGAAAGCGTGATTGGCTGAGAAAGCGCAGCGAGTGGGCGATTGGTGTGCGCGTGTGTGCGTTTGTATCTGTGTCTGCCGTGGGCAACTAGAAATAGGCATTGTGTGCTGCGGAGGAGCACAATGAGAGAGAGAGAGAGAGGGAGTGAGAGAGCGAGCGAGTGCGGGCCAGCAACATTGAGTTGCCAAATACGATACGACCACAGACAGCACACACGCACGCACACTCACACATACACACACACTCCACAATGCTGGGCAACACGACGCCGTCGTCGTCGAGTTTGACTGGGGCCAGGGCTTCTTCTTGCTCTTTAAGAAACAACAAACATTTTTACTAGGTCTGCATGAGATTTAGCAGCATGCTCTCGCCGCGCAGCACGATTAGATTTTCAATGAAAACTCAATAGAAATGTTGTTAGAAACCGCGCCACAGGTGCGAGTGAGACGAATCTATGTCGCATGGCGCACAATGTGTGGGATTAGAGATGTTTCTGCTGGGCTGGGCTGCTGCCGCAGCAATCGTTTGATGAGCTCCTCAGAGCAGTTCTCCTCGTTGTGTGTGGATAATCCAATTTGTTCATTCAATTGGACTGCCAGAAAAAAAAAACAAGCAAATCGAAGTACTTCCCCATTCCGACTGACTCGCTCGTCGTATCAAGCCTTGCGGTTGCCAGTGCGCTCGCATCTGCTTAGCGGGGAAACCGACGACGACTTGTTGCATGTAATAATAATAATAACGAACGAAACGGTATCTCGTAGCTGTTTAGTGGATGATTAAACTGAATTTAATCGTTTGCGAACAGGCGCACAGCGCGCGGCAACAGCAGCGACACGCCTTGTGCAGGCGTCTTTTTTCGAAATTAAAACGATTTCAAATTGCCTACCTCGGCGCTGTTCGCACACCACTGTCGTTGTCTCGCTTGCACCGCAGCTGCTGCTGGCGTGCCAGTTGCCAATTTGCTGTTCTGTTTTTGTTTCTCATCCACCCCTGCGCGCATGGCAGCAGCGAGGAGTTGCCCAAACGGTGCACACATACAGTCACAGCAAAAAGGGTTGCTGGGGTCGCAGAGTTCGTACAAATTTCGTATATCGTATCCGATAACAATTTGTTTGCGCATGCCGATTGGCAACTGGGGCATGGCAGGCTGTGTTTTCATGCTGCTCTTTCACTCTTGCACGCACGATTTTCGCATGCTGTCGGCTTGTTTGCGCGCTCACTCGCTCACACGCTCGCTCGCCGACGGAGCAAACAACTCTCTCTCGCTTTTCGCAGGGCGAACCCGCGCACATTAATCGTCTTGCTATTATTTTGGCAATCCTAATATGTAATGCCAATTCATGGGGTGGGCGCCTGTTAGCCGCCGGCCAAGAAGCGCGCGAAAATTAAAATTACGAAAATCGATAGGCAGACTACAAGGGTGCACGCTACGCTGTGTTCTGTGGCTCTGTTAGCATTTGAACGTTAAAAATT
Source organism: Zaprionus inermis (assembly GCA_018151445.1). Taxonomy (NCBI): domain Eukaryota; kingdom Metazoa; phylum Arthropoda; class Insecta; order Diptera; family Drosophilidae; genus Zaprionus; species Zaprionus inermis. The sequence continues at coordinate 649,360 of JAECXD010000869.1, read as the reverse complement.
CGATTTTATAGAATGCAGCAACGCCCACAAAGGCCGAACGGCGGCGGCGGACGTTGTTTATTCGCTCGATACGGCGACGACAGCCCCTCTTCGGGGCTAATTAAATAGAGAGAGTGAGTGCAAGTGTGAGTGAGAGCGGGCGAGTGATTGTGAGAAAGAATGAAAGGAAGAGCGAGCCAGCGTGCGACTGGCAGGTCCGCCTGCTTCCCCCACTCCACTCGAAGCTGGGGTAATGGTAAAGTAACAGTGGCGGCAACAAGCTAGTTCCGACCGCCGACTGTAGGCTAACAGACCAGCAGCTACGCATTCTGCGCGCCTCTTAGTTATTATGTCAGATCTGCAATGCGCGACTATAAAATACGTAGCCGGCCGCGGAGAATTTATTGACTCGCCGCCCCCGGCAACGGGTGTGAGTTATAAAATTGATGGCATAAACTGTCATGAATTTATAAATATGAGTGTGCCACACTGGCGCAGGCGTTGCCAAGTGGCGGCGCGCTGCGCTCTTCTGGGCGCCTGTTGTTGATTTTCGCATGTATGTTGGTAACATTGTCAATTTTAAGTGTTGCCTCGCAAGCGGCAGTGCTGCTATTGCGTCAGCTGCTGCTACTCTGGCAACGCCGCTGTTGCCGTTCCATTCGCACCTGCAGCGCGCATGTTAAGCGCGCGAGAACACAGCTTCGAAATGCACACTCGTGTGCCAGGGTGTGTGAGTGCGTGTGTGTCGCCTGCTGAAGTCAAACGCAACCTCAACATTCTTGCTGTCTCGCGGCAATGCTGTCGGGCCACCAGATTCGATCGCTCGACGCCGCCGTCGTGTTTGTCATGGCATGCGCTCTGGCAACCCTGTTGCTTCTGCCCCCACCACACATAACACACACACAGGCAGAGAGCAGTGAGACACACACATACACTTATCCGCATTCACTTGCCGCCGCCACACTGTTCACTCCAATGCCAAAGCATTCCAAGCATAACAATGCCGTCTGCTTTGCGCTGCTTGCCTGTTCGGGCAAGTAAGTGAAATTTCATGCAAAACCATTCTTCGGAAATTTCAAATTCCCCACATACTTCTGTGTCGCACGAGATATTTTTTGGATTGCGCGTGATCATGACGTTTCTGAGGGGTTTCATATGGGAAAAACACGAATGTCGCTGAAGTGAAATTATTTGTATGTGTGTTACGTACATATGCATTAGTGTGCATAATGACTTGCATTTGTGTCCACACACATTCTAAATTACCCAAACAATGTGCCCAAAAGTACGGTATTAATTCCCTCTGTTGCAGCAGATGTCTTTTCTCTTCCCCACGCTAGGTAAGTGCATTTACGCACGGATTGAGTGAGTGAGTGAGCGAGCGAGTGAGGTGAAGTGACTCCTTGATTTCAAGGTGAAATGCAGACAAAGTGCATGGAAGAGTGAGAGGGCACCCCGGCTACGTAGTGATGCGAGATGCGTTGGGTGGAGTTGCTCCGCTCCGCTTAGCGAGTTAGACGCACTATTGTCCTCTGCAAATCCTCATTGTAACAAGCGCCCAGAATCATTGTCTTACGCATACGTCGTCGCCCCAGACTCTGCCTGAAACCTGCATAAAGAGCGACAACAATAAAATCCGCAACAGCAGCAGCAGCAAAATGCAAAAAAAAAGGTTGCCATAAAAAGAAGCCAGGCGAAATGTCGTCGCGTCGCCCAAAAATAAATGCAATGCGCTGCCCAGTATACATCCTCCACGCACACAAGCACACACACGTGCATACACACACACACACACACACACAAACACCCGGCAAGAAGTCGCCTTTGAGATCGCCAACTCGTTGATTAACTCGATGACGCCCCCGGTTCATTGGCCGCACTCAAGGCGATGTGATGTGCAGGAGAGGAAATTGAGAAGAGTAAAAATAAAGATGATGAAGTAAAATGAATGTTTCTTTTGACTTCTGCGCTCCCAGATCATGTTTCAGCTTCATCTGCTCTCGTTTCGCAATCTTGGCAAGCAAAGGTCATGGAACTGCAAAGGGAAGAGATAACAGACTTTTAAATGGTAACAAACAAAAAGATGAAAAATATGTCGCATCTTGCATACTCTTCCAAAAAGAAAACACATTGCCCGTTAATTTATTATTATAATTTATTCCATATGATACAAACAGTTTTGTACATACATATGCATATATAATAACTATAACTACCTTTACCAAAATCAAGATAAAACAATATAGCTTAAGTGCCTAACATATATAGAGAGTGTGTAAACATTCTGTGTGTGGAATAGAGTATATGCATGGAGAGTACTTGTGTCCTAGGTTGCTAGATCAGGAGGAACCTATTGCTCCTCCATTGTGCCGATAGTACATTGAGTGTTCGGGTTAACTTAATTAATATTTGGTGCGATTTATGAGTATACAGCGTTAGCCCTGGATTGATGTGGTTAGCAGAGCAACGAAATGTTTCCGCTTTCGTTGCCCGCGAGGAAGGCGCGATTGAGCGGCAACACGGCCAGCGAGGTGAGCACGCCACGAAAGGTTTCAGGTCGCAGTTTGGTGATGGTGTTCAATGCATGCGAATTGGCCAGATCCGCATAGACGCCCACACGATTGCCGGTGGTGGCATAGATAAGCGACGAGCCAACGGTCTGCAGGAAGTGCGCGGGTTCCGGCGGAGGTCTGCAATAAAACGAAAGAAGATTTTAGAATCATATTGTTAAGTGTTCCATGGCGGCGGCGACTCACTTGAGCTGATAGTGGAGTATGCCGTCGAGGGCATGCCACACGGCCAGGCTGTGATCCAGCGCCGAGCTGATCAGTAGCTGATCACTGGGTGCCGTCAGCTGGAGTAGATCGCATTCCATGGGACGCCACTGGTTGAGTATGATGCCGGTGCGTGTGTCCAGCTGAACTATGCCGCCCGAGGAGAGGCCGGCGGCAAGCCAATTGCCCGATGGCGACACCGCCAGGCAACGCACGGTGGCATTGGGCAACGCCGCATTGCAGACGCGCCATTCGTTCACGTACTGCATGGAGCGCGCGTCGATAATGCGCACCGTGGACTCGGCCGTGCCGGCGACAACCAGTGGCGAATGCGAGGGCAGACACTTGACTACCGTGACCGCACTGTGCCTGGGTGCATCGAGTATACCCAGTGGTCTGCCAATAAATGGATCCCATAGATGCACTCCCGAATCGCAGGAGACCACATAGCGCAGCGATTCCAGGAAGCTCAACGAGTGAATGGATTTCTTGTGCGCCGTGTAGGTAAACTGACAGGTGCTGCTCTTGCGTCCATCGCCCTCGCTGCGCAGCGACCACAACTTGACGGTCTTATCCTTGGAGGCGGACACGAAGCTGTTCTCATTTTCCAGCGCATAAATGGCACGCACCGAATTCGTGTGACCCACAAAGGATTGCAAACGGATTTGCTTGAGATTCAGCGCCTGGTTATCCTGCTCGCTGCGTGTGGTCTCGTGGCGCCAATAGGCCAGCCAGTTGCCACGCAGATGCCGCGTGCTGGGCAAATGATCCAGCTTATAGGCGACCATGTCGGACAGTTCCACGCTGTTGCTGACCACCTGCAGTCGATTGCCAACGATCTGGGTGCCAAAACTATTCGCAGCAGTCTCGCCCGGAGCGGCATCGGTGCAATCCGTTTGACTAACCACTGCCAGCGGATTGCGGCGCTTGGCTTGCTCCGTACTAGCGCCGGGCTGTTCATGCTCGTGGCACAGGGTCAGTACAAATTCCAAATTCCGTAGCGTGCGCTGCATAATGGACTCGCCCAGAAAACGTAGAAATGCCAGGTAAGCGGAGTGTGCCAGCTCGACACCAAAGACATCGCGCAACTCCTCCAGCGCGCGCTGCTGTTGCCCGGGACCGCCGCTTAGCGAGAGCTGAGCAAGATTGGCCTCGAAATCGTTGGGCAAGCCGTAGGCCTTGTTGAAGATCAGAAAGAATGGAGCCAACAGCGATTGGCATAGATGATCCCGCGTCATTTCCGATCCCAGGCGCACACTCAATGCGTAGCAGGCGTCCAGGAATTTGCGCGCCAGCAGCGAACGTCCCAAGTAACCGCTGGGCATGAGCAGATTCGTTGAGCTGAGCAGACGCAGAATGGGCAGTAGAATGCCATCCAGCAGTATGTGCTGCAGATGCTCCATTATGCTTGCGTCCGTCAGGCAGGGCAGCATGTACTTGAGCAGCTGCAGTGAGCTGATGATGGCGCCCTCCAGGCTGCCCGTCATGCGCTTCGAGCAGAGTCCAATCAGCTCGCTGATGTGCGGGAAATACTGCAGTAGTAGAAAGTTCTCACCGTAGAGCGCTGAAAAAGAGAAGCAGAGCCCATTAGTAAGCTGCCATGGATACTCTTACTTACAAGACTTACCCGCAATGGACATGAGACACTCGAGCACACGTGCTGCACTACGATCACCCACCACACGCGCATTGGCAATGCTGAAGTAGTTCAGATTGGCGGTATCCAGTGAGAGATCGCTGCCAGTGCCCGCCTCCAGCTCGGGCAACAAGTTCTCCTGACCGACATAGCAGAGTGAGAGTAGCTTGAGCAGATTTCGCGTTATGTGTCGTGCAGTTAGTACGGGACCCAAGCGATGTGATAGCCAGACAAGGCTCTCGGCGCTCATTTCACTGATGCGATTGTTCTGCAGCGCTTTGGCCTCCGAGATGCGTGAGATGACCGATGCCTGCAACGAGTCGCAGCCCTCAGCCGGCTCGGGTTGTGCCGCAGACTCTGTCGCTGACTCATTGCCGGCTGCACTACTGGTCACCTGGCTAATTAGCTCGAAGCTATCGACGCTCTTGCGCGAACCAATGTCACAATCGATGGCGCTCAGCTGAAAGCTGCGTCGCAGGCTGCTCGCCGGGATCTCTATGGTGGGGGAACGTGGTCCTATCGGTGGCGCTGGCAATGTGTGCGTCGGCGGCGGTGTTTGACCCTGACTCTGCAGTGAGATCTTATCTGGCGACAATTTGGCACCGTACATGAGTTCGTTGATGGCCAATTTGTCGGGTGAGCTGCCATCCGACTCTCGCGCTTCCTCCGCAATGGCCGTCGAGGAGGGACGCATGTCGAACGAGTCTATGGATTTATTTTCCTGATCCTCTTCGAACGTAAACAAATCCTCAATGTCGGGCTTGGACTCGGCCGGCGGCGGCGGCGGCGCTGACATCACTAGCGGCGGCTCCTCGGTGGCGAAATTGAGATTTTTACTGGTGCGACGACTGCCAGCGCTGTGGTAATGGTAACCATTGCCCTGCTCCGGCTCCTTGTAACCGCCGACAGCCTCCACAAGCGGCGCAATGAAATGCTGCAGGAAGCAGCGCAATCCGAAGCGCACAATCAACCGGAGCAGAAAGATGTGATGGTAAAGCTTCACAGATTTGCGTGACTTGAACGAGCTGCTCGATGAGAAGCGCAGGTGGCTGCCATTGTTGTTGCTACCTCCTGCCGCGCTGCTGCTGCTACTGCTGCCACTTGCACTGCCCTCATCCGACGACACACTGCTCTCCACATCGTACAGCTTGAGCAGCGGCTGCAGCAGATGCTGCTGTGTCTGTGCGATGCCCAAAGCCTGCGCAATGGGATCGAAGAGATTCCAGGCAGTCAGTATAGACGTGCGCTCGTCGCGCAGCAAGTCAATGATGTGCGGCAACAGCAGCTCCACCGGTGTGAACTGCTCATAGGCATAGGCAGCCGGTTCGAGCAGACGACGCACATGGGCGCAGCAGGACATCACTTTGCACTCGCCGATTTTGCGCTCGAAGAGCACACGCTGCCGATCCAGCTCGGTGAAGCGGGCACACTCGCTGCCGCCGCTGCAATTGAGATGTGTGTGCAGCTCCAGCAGCTCGAAGTTCAGCTGGAAGGCGTGCAGGGAGCGCACCACGGCATAGACTGAGATATAATGGCTGGGGAAGGGCAGCAGCGCATTGGCAAACATCGGTTCCAGCAGCTGGGCGGCACTTGTGGGCACAGGCAATCCTTGAGTCAAGTATTGCACTTGGCTATTGCTCTCCAGGTGCAGTAACAATTGCACCACGTGACGCACCGGCTTTGGTAGCTCCTGGCCATGCATCTGGGCCAGCGTGCGGCAGGCAGTGAGGCGGCACTCGAAGCTCGCACTTGGTCCATTGCTTGTCAATAGCGGACGCAGACGTTGCATGGCAAAGAGCTCCACAATGAGGCAGCCCAAGACCCGCAGCTCTCGCTCCCGACGCTCGCCCAGTTGCTGCTGCAGACTATGTTGGCGTCGCACTGTTGGCACGAGTAGATTCTTTGATTTAGTCTGAATCGCAGCATCGAAGGCGAAGAGTTGATTCGTGAACGAATGCTCCGCCGAGTTGTGCTCGAACAACAGATCGCTACTAATCATTTTCTCCTCGGGATTCGATGCAGCGCGCTGCTGTGGAAAGGTGCGCGCATAGAATGTTTCCAGTGTCTCCAGTTGCTGCAGCAGCAGTGCAGGATTATAGTGCTCGGGCAGCTCAATAAAGTTGGTCACATTGTAGAAGCTGGAGTTGTTTTGCTCGTCGCTTGGACGCAGCGACATGCGCGGTGAGCTGCTCTCCGTGCTGCTCTGGCACGTAGAGGCGTGTAGATTTTCGCTGCTCCTCGCCAGACGCCGCTTGTAGCTTGAGCTGTTGCTGCTTGCCGAGTTGCCATAGAGCTGAGCCAGTCGTGGTGCCGTCTTGTTGAACCACGGCGAGGCGTAACGACGTGGCGGATGCGCCTGGCTGAATAGCTGCACAATGCCGCGCTGACTGAGATTACTATGTTGATCCACCAGGCTGAGGCAGACATTCTTCGACTTGATGGCCGCTTTCCCACTGAGCTTGTAGCTGCAGGGATGCATAGAGAATTTTAATTAGTTTGTCAATTAATTTCTGCCTACTCACCCAAAGTTCAAATCGATCCAATGATGCAGTCGCTCGCTCACGTATTGCGACTCCAGTGCTTCGCGGTGCTTGCAAATGAAATCCTCTGGACAACTGGCCCAGGCAGGCAACTCCAGATCGGGCAAGTCTTCGTGTATGCTCTTGAATATCATGGGATCCGAATAGAACTCGGGTATGCACTCATCAGGCGTCCATTCCTGCAGGCGCTGTATAGACACCGGATACTCGGCGGGCACCCAAATGGGACGCACATGCGCGCAGAGTATGGACTGTGGTGTGCGTCGTGCCATATAAACGAAATATGTGATCTCGGAAAGAAAGTCGGAGACATGATGCGGCACCTGCACCTGCTCCACAGCGCTGACCGTTTCCATTGTGGCATGCTGTGTGCTGGCATGGTTGTACATGAGATCTAGATGTATGTCGCCCTTGTTGAGGCGATATTTGCTCTTGGTCAGATCACGCCAATTGGCACCGTTGCGTCCGCTGAAGTCCGTTACCCACGGCATGATGTGATGATGCGCCGCATTGGCTAGACTCCGCCCGCAGGCGTTGTTCAGTATGGTGAGATAATCGAAGTTGGACAACTGCCCGTTGCACCACATTTCGCAGTATTCGCGTAGATTGAATTGCGCCGGATCGTAGGCCAGCTTGAGATCGATGGTGCTGCTGGAGGGCAGTGGTTCGGGCGAGTCGGGCAACTCGGGACAGCTGAGCGGCGACATGTCCACTGTGGCCGACGGCTCGCCCAGCAGTATATTGCATTGCAGGCGTGGCAGCACCTGCAGCCAGAGATTCTCGCGCAGCATTACATGCTGCAATCGCAGATCGCCCAGGAATAAGCCCTGCGATTGCAAGTGTCGTGCCAGCTGCAGCAGCTGGTAGACTATGAAGAGCGTCTTGTTGTAGCCTCGTCCCAGGAGCGCAGGACTATATGTGATGCAGTCGTAAAGGCTGCATTCGAGTGCCGGTGCCGAGGGATAGTGGAAGATGCAGTAGTGCGTGCTCGTCTCAATGGCCACCAGGGCGGGCAGCACATTTGCATGGCAATCGCCGGCTAGTTCGAGCTCCTGGCTCGTTGCCTGGCCGCTTGCATCGTGCTGTTCCTGTCCCTGCTGACAATGCAGCACTGGGCAGTTGTAAATGCGTTGAATCAACTCCCTGAGCACCACATCGTACGGGAGTAGACCACTTGCGATGCTCTGTGTCAGGTTCCCACTTGGCTTGGATTGATGTCCAGCATTTGTAGAGTTGCGGCATTGTTTCACGTGGGCACCCGCATATTGTTCGTACGCCGTGTGCCAGAGCTGCTTGAAATTAATGTGCGCCACATTGGAGACGGCCTGCGAGTAGCTAAGGGGCAACTGTGCGTCATCAGCCACGGCAATGCGGGATGGCAGCGGGTGGGCTTTGCGTTGGGGCTGCTTGCGATAGGTTTGCACCAAGATGCGTGTCCATGGATGCTCGAGCGGTCCCGTGGGATGTGCTCGTCTGTCCAGCTGCGGCCATTGGGTGAAGGGTGAGAGTTTGCGCTGCACCTCAAGCGTTTGCAGCCAGGCCTTATCGCATATCAATTTGTAGAGACCCTCGTCTGACTCACACACAACATGTTGGGGACTTATACCGATTTCCTGCCATATCGTATCGTCGCTATCAGCCATTTTTGACTTAGCCAGTCCGGTAAACGCCTCCAACTAAATTCAGTAAGTTGGGTGCCTTTTGGGCACAAAAACAAAACCAAGTGTGCAAAACTAGAGATGGAAACAGTTCATATTTCGGAATCGCAAGACACAGCAGCCAACAACTAATGTGCATAAAATTGCTGGGAAATACATTTATAGTAAATTGTTAAACGTTAATATTTATTTACACTGCTTGTTATAGCACATTTTAATTATATTTTCTAGCCACAGTTGTCCAATAATTCGTGCGCATCGCTAACACAATTTACCCGTTACGCGTTTTGCAACACTAACAGCTGTGCATTTGCAAACTCTACACCAACAAAAAATACCAAAATAAAGGCAAGGCGATTATTATTGTGGGTTATCGATATCGATAACACCGTAACTCTGCCGTTAAGATATTTTATTTAAAATTAAACTTGAAGTTCAACTGCCCGTAAATAAAACGTCACGTTCAAGTCACAAAACCAACTGTTTCCTTAAGTTAAGACCATAAATTGTTGGTACCGCTTTCCGGCGCAGGTCAGTGGCCAAGCAAATTGCTATTTATGTGTGTCGAGTTCAAAAGGCCGTCGGTGACCTCTGCGAAAAAATGCTAAGAAAAACACTTGATGGCGTCTGCGTTGGCTTCGGCATCGGCAGTGGCGTCGACTTTGGCTGCGACTTGTTGACTGGTCACACAAGCCAATGTCAAATGGTTGTTATTTTAAAGAATAAACGAAATGACTATCAAAATGTGAGGTGTACTTGCACAAAAGTAATTTAGGTTATGTTTGTTTTCACTTTCGTTCCAGCCGCTATCGGTTCGTGCCTTTGTGCAGCAACATATTTAATTATGCTAAATTCAAATGAAAGCGATAATTATAAAACAGATCAAAGCCCCCAACCCTAAAAGCCAACACAATGTTCCGATTAAACGTCATAGAATTCTAATGGGCACATTCAAACGAACCGAAAAGGCATCGTTGATTTTATTGGGCTCGACTATGAAATCATAACCAGTTATAGTTTTTCAATCTTCTCATTTATTATGTGTATCTGATTCGGTAAAAGCACCGCGAGAGAGCATTAATATGCGCATTTTGTAGCAACATTTCCAACACTAAAACACACTTAGTCATGCCGCGAGTCGATGAGATATTGAGCATAAATATATATCCAGAGAGATTAGATACAATCTGTGTGTGCAACTTCAATCTTATCTCTCATAAATGTAATTGTGTGCGCAATTATTTGCTTAGCCTTCGTTGTCGGCGGCTGAGAAAGAGGCGGCCGAGAGGAAGAAGAAGAGCGACAACAATTATTACACCTGGCGGTAAGGTCAAGGAGTGTCATTGTTTAAGTGCTTCTCACGTGCCTGTGTGTGTGTGAGCCTGTGTGTGTGTATGTTGAATTAGTTTTTCCTTCTTGTTTTCGTTTTTTGCCGGCTGCCGCAGCCACTGAAGTTTATAGCTGTCGCTATTATGGAGAGAGAGATGAGAGAGTAGGTCAGAGGCCTAGCGAGCGAATAGACGCCGCCGCCGACTGGAAGCGTTCTCCCGCCTGCCTGAGCTGCAGCAGCTCGACGAATACGCTGCAATTGTTTTGCCTTCGTAGGGGGCAGGGAAGCTGCAATCGGTATTTACTTCCGTTCTTATAATTCGCCAGCTAAAAATATCATTTATAACATACTCGCACATGTGTCGCGACTTTGACTTTATAAAAGGCCCGTCTGGATCCGGGCTGGGTATTTTTTGTTGAATTATTATTATTTAGCTCTGCCCTCGGGGTGTAAATATTTAAAAATGCAACAATTAAATGTTTAATTCAATTGACAAGGGGTTTCTCGCTCTCGGCTTTTCACACTTTAAATGAGTCGCGATCGGTCCGAATGATTATATGGTTTACTTAGTATAGAGAAGCACGCCTCCAGTTCATTTCGCGATCGACTCTTCTTTATTTGGTTTTTCAGTACACTTAAATTCGTATCGAAATCGATACGATATCATCGCAAGTCAAGTGTATATAATTAGGGCATTTAGAAGGATTGCAAAACATTGAACAAAGTATGGGAATTCGCGATATATATACTTCATAAAGCGGCGCGCGCGACTTCTATTGAACATTAATGAGCCATAATTAAGATATAGTACTCGTAGAGTCGGTATAAACCCGCAACCGATGACTCACACACGGACAATAAAATAAAACCGTTGCACAGATGCGAACCGTAAGCGTGCGACCTTTATAAATTGTATCACATGCTGTCAGATTTATTTACAACCACATACATACCTACATATATGGTATCCGAAAACAATCCAGAAATCTTATCTATGCACTAATTCAGGCAGAGGACCAAAGAGCACAAAAGTCCGTCCGTCAGTTAGTGTAAAATTGCGCAATGATTATAAAGCTTGTTTGGCTTGCTATAAAGATTATAAACTGTATATTATTATTAGTACCGTTGTAAATGCTATATTTAAGATAGCAAGTCGCAATTTTTACGACTTGCCTATGAAAGTTAGATAACCCATGCGAAGAAGTTGAATAAAATAACAAATGGGAAATGGAAGAACAAGCGATTAACAGGTGAAAAACCCAAAATACTTGTAAACTACAGGGTAAAGATCAAAACAAGTTGGCCGATTCCGATTTCCGACTAACAGACACAGCGACAACTTGACAGCCTTCGGTTTCGAGATCACTCAACTTAATTCTCTAGCGATCGAGCACTTGTTGCACACTCCAGCTCCAAAGTAGTTCAGGTCTCGTGACGATATATATATATATATATAGAGACTAGTTTGTATATACAGACAGTTGCGGTTAGGCTGATTTTCCTAACTGCTTTGGGTTAGGTTTGTGGGGAAGTTTGCATAGTTGAACTGGGGAAAAGCAAGCAGAACGTAGCGGCTGAAGTCAGTGTGGGCGCACATAAAGAAAGCGTTAATATTACTTACTATTAAAGTTGAATAGTTTATGCTTGGCGTAAATATAGCATTTTATAAAGAGGTACATACAAAACTTTTTCCGAAACGTTGCCCGTTTTACTTATTTTAAGGGTACAAATGGTGCTAGCTCGTGCAACGCTGAGTATTTCATTGTCGAGTTGTTTTTTTTCCTTAACTGATCATTTCATTATTTATGTTTTTTTTTTTGCTAACTACTGTTAGGGGGTTTCGCGCTTTTGTTGATGATATGCAGCGCACTTACCTAACTGATTTACAGCTATTCTGAAAGTGTTGTAAAATCATCAGTTGGTTCGTGATCTGGGAATTGTATAAGGTAAATTGATGTATACGACTACGCCTAGGGGATTTCAAATAAACATACATATTTACAGATTAAAACCAAATTAACTCTTATCGTTTACACATATACATATATGAATATAATAAAACTTGTTGACAATCTCTTATTTAAAAAAAAAATTGTTTCGAGAATTTGCTTTATCTTGCAAAACTCTGAGCTCTCAAGGGCATAGGTTGCATATGTTTATCTGCACAGTGTCAAGAACTTGTGGCCTTGCAGCAAGGCAGTTCAATCCTTAATTAAGATTATTTAAAGCGCACACAAGTGACACTTGGAACGATATGAGCTGCAGCTATTGCTGCTGCTGTAAAAGTTTCCCTCTTTCCCTCTCTCCCATTCTCTCTATATGAGCCATTACTTCCTGCTATAGTTTAAACAAGTGCACACATATCTGGCAGGCACTTTTGCATGCAGTTCTGCCAACTTTTGGGAACAAAATAAAGCTGTTTTTGATGAGCACATATGTAAAAAACAAGCCAAAAATAACAATATTTTTAAAAATAGCGTAAGAAGCTATGGAATTATAATAAAAAGCGTAAGAAATTTAATATTTTATTTTGTGAAATTAAAAATATAAAAAACCATACAAAGAAATTTATAATAAATAAATAAATAAAATCTCAATACGTAAATAGAAAACTGGAAATTTTTGAAAAAAAAAAAATACAATAATGAGATCAATTTTATAGAAAATATTAGCAAATCCGAAATTAGGCAGAGAAAAACTAACTTATTATAAATTATTATAATATTATTGAGGTTATATTCTTACATTCGCAAGCAACGCTTCACAGAACTGTATAAAATGTTAACTTGCATAACTTTTATGTTTATTATCCGATCGGGTTGCATATTACAGCATGGCTCTATATTGTATTTATCTATGTATATGTCGAAGCAATAAGTTGAGATCTTAATACTTTGCTTAATAATGTCATATGAAATTTAATAACCCATTTGTGAGGGCGATGGGCGTGGTACCCGAAATTTTAGATAAACATTTACTGCTAAGCATATACTGGAAACTGCATACCAAATTGGCAGTCTCTAGCTTTTCTAATAGCTAAGAATCAGGCCCTCATACAGACAGTCTGTCTGGTTGTACGGTCACTCTTCAAGTGATCCTGAGCAAGAATATATATACTTTATGGGTTGCAGATGTCTCCGTCTGCCTGTTACACACATTCCGACAAACACAATAGACTATCTACTTATTTTTAAAAATCCAGTGCCTAAAAATGAAAATAAAACAACTAATTTAAAATTTAAACAAATTCGAAAAAAGCGGAGAAAAGAAAGCTATACATATTATAAAAATATAATGTAGAAATTCCGTTTCCCGCAATTCTTCCATTTTTTCGAGCAGTTGGCAGCCAAAAAATAAAGCCAGATTTGGCAACACTGGTCGCATGTCTCAGCCGAGCAGACAACACCCTCTCGCCATCGTACCCGCGAGAGAGGAGGAATTCAATTCGCAAGAATTTTCGCCAATATGGAATTTCTTTAATTGACCCAAACGCAAAACATGTCGCGCATTGGCTCCCGGTTTCAGTTTCATTTTCAGTTTTAGTTTCAGTTACTCTGCTTCAGTTCCATCAATTCCAGAGGTCACAGTCGCCACTCTACTGATTGACCATACACCATAAATAGACAACCATTTCGTATTGCTCAATTAATTCGTATATGAATAAAATAACGCAAATAATCGAGTGCAAGTTAGATATAGGCAAAGTGTGGTATACATACATACATATATAGTATATGGTATGATATGTGTTATATATGGACTGACATACCAGTTGAAGCCGGAAATATTTTCGGTCAGGGACAATGCGAGTCGAGTTTGAGCCGGATTTTGAACTTTACATGGAAATATACCCGATATTTGCATGCGTTTCTCATACACTCACAAAGAGTCGTATGTCAGTTTGATGGATCGCACGTAGTAATAATAATAGATGTACTACGGCGTGCCTGAAACTTCCTTATCGAAATTATGCACAGAGCGGCCTTTGTTTGCTACAGATTGCAAAACTTGCCATTGTAACCTGAAGCAGTCGATTGCAGCCTAGTCAAAGGTTGGCTTTGAACGATATACAAGTATAATAAAATATTGATTGATATGGAAGAAAGTAATGGATGATATCATAAGAGAAATCGTTAAGAAACCTATTGAAACTCGTCATGCACATTTAAAACTCCTGAATACTTGTGTCCGTCTATTAGAAAGCGTATACAGTCTTCGCATTGCCCATTTGCACTATCCTGGTTATTATTATTATTTGGCATCATGATTATTAAAATGATGTACAAACATTTCAATTTCTCAATTACAGGCTGCCATGGAGCGCGTACGACTTGTGGGCCAATTGAAGAGACGACATCAACGCGACTATACTGTCTGATCCGATCATATATCGGTGCAGATCATGCGTGGGCAATTGTGAGTGCTCTGCAATGAGATCTGATCTGATCTGATCCGAAGTGATATGAGCGAGGCGCGCATTAATTGAAACTGTCGCATTTTATAATTGTCGAATACTGGGCTCGGAGGTTAGGAGCGACCAAAGTCGGGGACGCTGATAGCATTAGCAATTAATCAACAAAATATACGCTTAATTCATTGGCCTTTATTATCAATTAATTTAGCGTTTCCTTTTATGAACTGGACTTCTGTAGAATTCGCGATTTTAATGTGAACATACATATATATCAATAATATATTATATTAGTATGGAGTACTTGTCGTGATTATCAGGCTTGTTCGAGGCTGGACAAAGTATGCCATTGATAATCACAAAACTTGCACTGATAAACCTGGAATGGGACCGTTATACAAACATCGAATAAAAACCATTCATATACATAGTACTATTTTATTCCAAGTGTCACCAGTCGCAGTTGCTAATCGATTTAGTTGACGTTTCTTAATTAAGTTTTTCCACAATCTACAATAAACAATCTGCAATTACTAACAATCTTTATGTGTATTCGCATATAGTTGAGCTCATAAGTAAATACTATATGTTATTTTTATTATTTTTGTTATGTGCAGTCTATAGAGAACTAAAAAGTCACTTATTAGGATTGTGTAACGTATTTAATTTCAGCATGATAAATGTTGCGACTTTAATAAATAAATTCTATATGTATACTATATTATACTCTTTTTTATTATTTTTTTTATATTTATGTACAGTCTGTAGAGAACTAAAAAATACACTTATAAGGGTTGTGTAACTGACGTTATAAATTTTCCGACTTTAATACGCTTGATCTATATAAAATAATGTTATTTTTTAAATATTTGCATCACGTTTCGCACATAAAAATTAAACGCTGGCAATGATCATTCATTAAGATCGTACATTTAGCCTAGGAATGATGGGAGAGCATCGAGTTACAACTGCACAATGACTTCAGATATATATATTAATATACTATCTATGTATTATGTGTACATATAGTTCATGGAATACTTTTAAAAAACCGCATTGAACCGCAAAACGAACTACGCAAAGGCAAAACAAAAACTAAAAATGATTTTGGTTCTTACTACACTCTATATATATATATATATATATATATATATATATATACATATATGTCTAGAATGTTTGTATGTACATAAATGTGGAAAACGTAAGACGGTCAGAGTTGACTCAGTTAGGGTAGCCATTCACTTTAACGCTCCAACGATCGTTCAGAACGCAGTCCCTGCCCCCGCTAATCCCTGCACGCCTCGCCCACACTTCACTTAATTACTTTTTGTGCAAAAAAAAATCCAAAGAAAACGAGGGTATTAGTGTTGGAAAAGTGCTTGCACGTGTTGCCCAGTCTCAGCAATGCGATAATACAATCAGTTCGAATCATTTGGCAACACGCTGAAGTTTGAATTTCGAAATAATGAAGTCATTAAAGTGAGGTTATCCTCAACAATGGAATAGAATATCTTTTATGTTTCTCAGTTTCTCTTCAATATAGTTTTCTTTACCTACTTCAGCTGTTGCCTCAATCAGGTTAAACTGTTAATTAGCAGGCATATAATATAATAATAAACTTGAGTATTTGGCGCGTGTTCGATTATCTTAGCTATACGATATCGAAAGTCGATGGCGCAGGCGACAATTAATACTTATGGAGGCTAACGCTATTTAATCATTTAATGCAGCCGCTAAGTGGGTTCCCATCAGACATATGTATATACATTCCTATACTATCGAATATGCACATCGATCGCGGCAGTCACACATCTAATGGCTCCTGGCGCAGCAGATGTTCGTGCGACGCCGGCAGCGAAAACTCCAACAGCAGCGGCGGCAGCAGCAACGCTGCAGAGCAGCCTCGCAGCAGCGACGTAGCCGCGCAGCAGCAGCGGCCGCGTCGCCGCGCAGTCGGAGCCGGAGCCGAGCAGCGGCGCTTATCTGTTCGCATATAAACTAAACTCGATGGAAATAATATCTCATTTGAAATTTAACAGCCGACGAGCGCGTTGGGCAGAACAAAAGCGCGAAGATCGTGTGGTGTGAAAATCGCTAAAGGCAGTTGAACTACTAAATCGAAATCGAAATCGAAAATACTAAAGAAAGAGAGAGAAGCAGCGAACGCACCAGCAGAGAGAACTGAAAAAAACGAAGCCCAAGAAAGCGCCCGCAAGAACTGTGCTCGGGCACAGTGTTCCCACTGGCATTGCAGCAGCATAGACAAAGTAGTCGCAGTGTGCGCGCAGTACGATTAAAGCTGTCGCTGCGTGTGGTTCTTTTTCACTTTCGCTCTCCCAACACTTAGCTCTCCTACCAAACACCCACCCCCCTCGCTGCAGTCACCTGTCTATCGCATTGCATTGTCGCTTTCCCGTTGCGCATGTGCCAAAAGTGAAAAGTATCGAAATCGCTGACAAGTGTTGAAAAGCGCGTGGTGAATAAGGATCAGTTCGTTGTGTGCGTGTGTACGTGCGTATTCGTGTTCGTGTTCTCGTTCGAGTACGTGTGTTGGAGGAGCGCTGCTTTGTTTTGCTCAACCGAAGGCGCGAAAAGCGTAAATTGTCGCCGTGGCGAAGGAATTGGCGAATCTGTTAACGTTGCAAGAGAATCGAGCCGAGATGACACAACAACCGCAATGGGGCATAAGTTTATCAAAGTGTAAGTGCCAAGCCAGCCAGTCTGCCGGCCATAAGAGGCCAATACAAATTATGCCTGAGTGTATGTGTGTGTGTGTGTGTGTGAGTTGAAAATTGAAATTCAAATTCAAATCGCATTCCGAATACGTTGAACTCCGGCTCAACATTCTTCAAAAATGTTTTAATTATTGTTTAACCGACATTGACCGACCAACAGCAACAACAACAACAACAATCCAATGCGAAAAACTTAAGTATAAAGTGTACATAGCTTTTAAGTATGCACATGCACACACACGCACATACGCACTTTGAGTGTGTGTGTGAGTGTGTCGTAAAATAAACAATGACAAAACGTTTTTTATTTCTTTGCATTTGCACTTCCGATTCAGTTTTTGTTCTGTTTTTTTTCGTACATGCTTCGCTTACGGATATTGAACAGTTCGCTTCGATCTTTGTTTTCGCTCGCAAATGCCATACACGCGTCAACATAATCGCCAATAATTTTGTGGTATGACGTTCTTTAATTTGCCAATTTCTGCGTAGTACACACACACAGGCACACATGCGTTCGTACATATGTATGTCTGAGATGCCGCTGCTAATAATTTGCATAAGAATTAAGTAAGGCGACAATGATAATGAACAGCTACAGGAACAGGTCGGAAACATAAAATGAAAAATAAATCGAGCTTCATACTCTCAACTCACTCGGCTTGACTAGTGTCGCATGTGCTTCAGGAAGTACTCATAGAGTACATCGACTTACACCATCGTTTTGCATCGGCGGAAAAAAAAGAAGTTAATCTGCGTGTGGGACACAGTGCTGCCAATGCCGCTTTTTCCAGTCAAATTTGACTGTTTTTTAAAGGTCAACTGGTTGAAGAATTGCGGGTAACGGGAATTCTAAATTTTATTTATATTAAGTTCGCTCTTTTCGTTTTTTGAAATTGACAATTGACAATTCTCTAAACAATTTTTCTGTAATTACATTATCAAGCGATCATTTTCAAATTTATTTTTAATTTTTGGTGAAAAAATTGTCGGACGCTTCTAGTTTTTTTATATTTAATTCAAAGATCGGATGACAACTAATGGACAATTACCGTTTTTTTAAGCTTTTTAATATAAATTCATTAGTAGATATACGATTTTTTGTGTAAATGTTTATTGGGCCTTTTTATACATTGGTGCCCGTTAAAAACAGCTTTTTTTGTTCCTAACAGTTGACAGTACTGGTTGGAGATCTTCTCATAAATCCCGAAATTGCGCCCGCCAGAATTCTTTATTTTTTTCTGGGTCGGGGCCAGTTTTTAATGGCTAAACGTGCTTACTTATTCTAGGCTTATTTATTTGACAAACGGGATTTTCGTCTCGTTTTTAAATATGTAAAAGCAAAGAATTTTATCTCAACTCAAAAAACAAAAAAAAATATTTATATGTATTATATATACATAAAATGTATAATACATGCAAAAAATTAAAAAAGAAAACGGAAAACAATACCGCCTCCCAGACAGACGGTAAAGTGTGATATCATGTGAAGTAGGCTATCAAATACTAAAAATAGTACACGGGAGCCTTGTTCCAAAATGTTTAATATTGTCGCAAAATTTGTGTAACAATAAGAATTATTCTATATGTTTTTTAATAAAATGCTTGCATGTATTTGTGCTTGGAAACCGAGCAAAGATCATCTGCAGGCATCACGAATAAATATAAATATATGTACATATATTATATACATACATATATTTGTAATATTTGTATTCCGTATGACAAACGATAATTATTGCTTTTTGGACTAGCGGTTGCTTGACCTCCTTATAGAGTCAATCGACGACAAGCGCTTCCTTTCCATTGTTTTTGGGCAAGGTCAATGTAATAAAAGAATTCTTTTTCTGTCACATGAGTTTCGTAATATCATATGTGGCCCTTTCTCTCCCTCTCTCTCGCTCTCTCGCTCCCTCGCTCTCTTCTTTAATAAGCCTTTTGAGTATACTCGTTTGAGTATAAATAAATATCTACAAATAAAACAAAACGGAAAATGTTGTAATGCCGCAAACTGGAATTCATTTTGTTTTTTATTTATGTTTATTTGTCGTCATATGCAAATATTTAAATTTTTATTGACAACACAAAAAAAACAGGCGCAAAATATTCCCAAAAGTTTTCGAGTTTCTTTTCCAGCCCGTTTTGCTGTTGTAAAGAACGTGAGCTAGGTACTTAAATATTTGACTGTTCAATGGATCTTTTAGCACTTTGTGACTGTCAATCCATCATGTGTCAGTTTTCCAATTAGCGTAGATCGCATTCTGAGATTCCCCGATAAATAACTATGTATTTGGTTTCACTCTGTCTCCCCCAAATTGATATGCATGCTGTGTGGACCCAGACATGAGACAATGCTGAAAAACTCCCGATGCTTAAGTGGATCGATGTACGCATATCTCTCGCGGCTCGTACTTTAGCCTCGCTCTCGATAATTCGCAACCGACTGTACTGCCTTTATCAGGCCAAAGAAGTTGTGGAAAAATAATGTCGTGCTATCATCTTAAAGACGATTGCACTTTATATGGTATGTGTACATATAGAACTCCATGTATGATAACATTAAGTAGTCGGTTGCGCTTTAAAAACAGAAAAAAAAAAAAAAAACAGGTGATAATAAAACCAAGCGAGTCAACGCGTTTATCTCGAATCTCTGTATTGTGAATAATACTCGTCGAGCTTATAAGTTTTAATAAGAGTCGTACAAACTGACAATAAAACAAAGTATTATTCACATGGATTAACTAAATAAGAAGATACTGATTCGCACTTATCGAGTTAGTTAGTCAGATGTCACTCCGGTCATGTGGCTAATAAGCCGGTTTCCTTCCCGGAAATCTAATGCAATTATGTTCATTAATCGGTTATTATAGCACTTATATTGTCATAAATTAGATCTTATCGGAGTGTACTAAGCAGAAAATTTTCCGGTTTTAGCACATGCTTTGCACGCTTGACGCCTCAGTCCCCAAAATATGGTGCTGCCTTTACAATTTACTCTCGGTTTACTGGCTGTAATCATGGTTGGAGTGAGAGTTATATGGCGCCACACTCGAGACTCGGGATGATATGATTAGCGCCACATTTACAGTAGAGTGCAGAGTTGTAGATTCGGATCGATACGATCTGGATTCCAAGTCCTTATCGTTGTCGTTGTTGGTTTATTTGCGTAGCGTGTCACCTATAAATTTCTGCCAGAAGTATTTGTTAAATATAATGACAAATATTGAGACATCATTAAATTGTCAGCTTCGCTGCAACTACGTAAATATTATTATAAGTGTTAATTTATAGATCAAATAAACCATGTCGGACGATGGCGATGACGTAGATGGACACTTTTATTGTACAATGAAAATTTCTATTAGCTTGTAATAAAAATGCGTACGTAGTACGTGTGGAATTTCCGTTATTACCTATGCGGAACTCTCGCAAATGGAAATTAGATTGAAATCCGACGGATTGGTAGAATTGTGGCTAACGAGCGAAGCGTGGATGATTATAGTTGTGAAAATTGGTAGGTCATTGTTGGTATTTAGAGTTTTTTTTTGCTCTAATAATATTGTCATGAATTGGTAATACAAGCAAATTGTTAGCTCTCGATTCTCGCTGTATATGGATACATAAATTCTATTGTTATGCTGTACGGAAAATGTGTTAATCAACTTGTTGTTGTTGATGCAATCTATATCGGTCGTACTTCTCCGGATATGTTCGGTATACATATGAATAATGTATTTTCAAAGAGTTGGGTCAATGTTAATCGGTTTATTTTTGAGAAATTCTTGTCGAGCCGCGTCTATTAATATAACCTTCGAAAGTTGAACTTTAATTATCGAAGTTCTTAATTGAAATAACAAGAAATTAATTTATTATTATTGTGGGGTTTAGGGCATCCAAAAATTAGTGGATGGTTGCCGATTGAGAATAATTGCCAGGCAACTGTTGGGTTTATAACGCCCTCCTAAAATACTTGATATAAAAAGTACTTGGATTTCAAACGTCAAACATCTTATCGCACCATCTTGTATAGCACTCGACGTTATCAAGACATAATTCCATTTAACGAATGTCAAACCGAGTGTGTGCCATAAACGGCACCCGCCCCAGAGACTGGCCAGCAATGGGAGCATAGAGTACGAGGGGGGTACGGTAGAGGGACAAAATTTACCCATAAAGCGGGAGCCATAACTCTTGAATTATATTATATATATTAAAAGCTATCGCAAATACAATACAATAAATTCATAAGTATACCAAGATTGGAAGATTGCCTTTCGTTTTCGAATACAATCGAAGCAGACTTTCGAAACACTGAGTAATTGATTGATCAGCTACTTGAAGAATCGAGATGATATCGGTAAAGTTCTTTGATTTCCGTACAAGTTCTCTGGCTCCGACTCGTCAGCTGCTAGCAACAGTTTTACACAGTTTGTAGTCCCTATTAGTCAGGTGTATAGTTAAGAAGTAATTCGACATGTGAGTGTGTGAGGGGTACTCACAAAAAGATTTACTATCGAAGTCATGTCGTGCCAGCGACACATTAAAACCACGACAATTGCCCACTATAATACTATATGTTTTCGAATTGTGTTTGGAGCAGGAATAGCTGACAGCAATCAAAGGCAATTTATACTTTATCAGCGCAAATTGATTTGTCTGGCCTAATTGAATTGAGCGAGTCGATTTATTGCTTTATTCGCATGTTAAACAAATGCAAATTCTATTCTGACGTCATGCGATTTCGAGTTGTTTTATGTTCGAGCTGACTAATTAATCGAACGACTACCACAATTGTTATTTTACAGATTTCATACTACCACAACGTGTGATATTGGCCATCATGGGCTTCCTGGCCATTCTGAATGCGTATACGATGCGCGTGTGCTTGTCACAGGCGATCACGGTGCTGGTGCTGAAGAAGAACAATACCGAGGATGATAATGGAGATCAGGCGATATGCGAACCGGATGATTTGGATTCATCGACATCATCGAATAACGGCATTTACGATTGGAACGAGGAACTGCAGGGTCTGATCCTCTCGTCGTTCTACATTGGTTATATTGTTACACATATTCCGGGCGGACTTTTGGCCGAGAAATTCGGTGGCAAATGGACCTTGGGATTGGGTATATTATCCACGGCGGCCTTTACCATGCTGACACCATTGGCCATTCAGAAGGGAGGTTCGGATTGGTTGATTGTCACACGTGTACTGATGGGTCTCGGCGAAGGTACCACCTTCCCGGCGCTGAGTGTACTCCTCGCCGCCTGGGTGCCGGCCAATGAACGTGGTAAACTGGGCGCACTGGTATTGGGCGGCGGTCAGGTGGGCACCATCATGGGTAATCTGCTATCCGGCGTGTTTCTCGACTCCTACGATTGGCCTGTGGTCTTCTACTTCTTTGGCGGTCTGGGCGTTGTATGGTTCGTCATCTTCGTAAGTATAGCTTGGCCATATAACTAGTTCGTGTCTAATCGCTTCTTCGTCTTCTTCGCCTTAGGTCCTCCTGTGCTTCAGTGATCCCAGCAGCCATCCCTTCATCAAGCCCAGCGAACGCGAATATTTGGTCAAGGAGATCGGCAACATTGGACGCAACGAGAACCTGCCACCTACGCCCTGGAAGGCGATCCTTACCAGCATGCCAATGGTCGCTCTGGTCTCGGCTCAGATCGGTCACGATTGGGGCTTCTATATCATGGTTACCGATCTGCCCAAGTATATGGCCGATGTGCTGCAGTTCTCGATCAAGGCCAACGGTCTGTACTCCTCGCTGCCCTATGTGATGATGTGGATCGTTTCGGTGGGAACGGGTTTCATCGCAGATTGGATGATCCGTCGCGGCGTCATGAGCACAACAAATACACGCAAATTTATGACCGGTTTAGCCGCGTTTGGACCGGCTATCTTCATGGTGGGTGCCTCGTATGCCGGCTGTGATCGTGTCCTGGTTGTGATACTCTTCACCATTTGCATGGGTCTCATGGGTGCCTACTATGCAGGCATGAAACTGAGTCCGCTGGACATGAGTCCCAACTATGCCGGCACTCTGATGGCCATCACGAATGGAATCGGCGCCATTACGGGTGTGATCACACCGTATCTTGTTGGTGTGATGACACCGAATGCGACACTGATGGAGTGGCGTATTGTCTTCTGGGTGGCATTCGGTGTACTCTTCGTGACGGCGATTGTCTACTGCATTTGGGCATCCGGTGAGGTGCAACCGTTCAATGATCCATCGCGGGAATTGCGCAGCGTTGATTTCGAAGCCGAGGAACGTAAACCGGAGCCCAAATTCAAGGCCGTTGAGCAGAGCTCCTAGAGCTGAGTACAGCCCCAAAGTGCCATAACCGTGTTATGCTACATATACAAACATATATACAAACATACATATATATATAGTACTATATTGTTTTCAATTCAAATGTGAATTTCTTGCGGTCGAAGCAAGATTCTGATCAAGCAGATCTATTGCAATTGCTAGTTTTATAGTATGTCGTACCCATCCTATCCCCTACCCCCTACCCCCTACCCACTTCCACCCAGTGCGCTGTCGAACTAAGTATATTATATTATATTATATTATATTATATAAATAGCAATCTAAAAGCTTCCAGCTGCAGAGCCTTAGATCCATCCCCTTTTCCGTGTATCCAAAAAGCGAATTTACTTATATGTGTATATTGTCTGTTCCGTTATATTATACGTATTTATAGAATAGGCTCGTCTTATTGCCCCCCCCCCCACCTTCAACTACCCCCCACTGTGTCGCCACCCCCCACCACTGCAGCAATATACTCTCTTTATTATTATTTAGTATTTAATCGAGAAACGAAATTCAATTTTAGGCTAGTGAGAATAAAGTTAAAAACAAAAAAAAAGCTAAAGATTGTCTAATTGTGCCCAATTTGTATTCAGAAATTGTATGAAATCATTTTAATTGTTGATCAATGTGTAATACATTTGTTTTTAACGCCACCGTTAAAACATAATTGTTTTTATAATGTTAGTCAAATAAAGTGCATAACCCAATTGAAATCATGTGTGTTTCCCTTTTGTTTACCCAAATAGTTTTTATTTGGATTTCTTTGGTTTGCGTAATGATTTTCTCAAGTTGTTTGCAAGTTAATTGAAATTGAAAAACAATGAAAAAGTAGTTTCTACTATTTGTTCGTCGAAATTAAAGTTAAGTGCGTGGCAAGTGCATCGAAATAAATGAAGTTAATCTATTTACATCTTAGGTAATTATTCGCAGTTAGAGTTAATCTTAAGTTCATAAAAAACAAGTCGGAAGGCTACAGTCGAGCGGACTCGACTGTGATATACCCGCTACAACTCTTCGGAAAACCACGTGCCAAATGTGAACAATGCGTTCTTGCTTCTTATTTCTTTCCGTCTCTAATTTGTTTTGCCTATGCAAGTTCCACTCGATTCTTATAGGATGTTGCCCTTTGCTTTAAAAAAAAAAAAAGTTGCCACATAATTGAAAACAAGAAAGCAAGGCTACCTTCGGCTTGCCGAAGGTTTCATACCCTTGCAGTTATACAAAATATAAAATATATTTGGATTGCTGCTGGTTTCTGTGGTATTTATTGAACAATTATAACAGTACACCGATTATATCATCCTCTTATAATTTCACATACTCAGCCTCCTCACCACGACAAGGTTGCAATCCTCGAGGAGGAATATTTACAATACCTTAAACAATTTTGCACATATATTCTTGATTAATAAATAGATTATAAATTAGTGATTATAGCTAAGGAACACGTCATGGTGACTATATGGAGTTTGATAAGTGATTGCGGCAATTGCGGCAGCACCGCTTACTGTGTTATCACAAAATATCCAATCAATTTGAGTTAAATGTTTGGTTGTTGGCACATTTAACAATGGATATAACCCCTTATTATTCAAAGTAGACTCGAGCTGATCAGTGGTTGTTGATCGGCAAATGTTAAAATCTCCTAATATTACAATTTTGTATTATTTTCAGCTGACGTTAGCCTAAAGGCAACTAATTTGCTTAACCTTTTTGCTTAAACTTTTTATTATGTTCCTATTTGTCATTAAGGTACATTGCAGGTACCAATGTTTACATAATTTGTCCGTTAAAATGTAGGAAGTCGAGATTTTTACCTGATTAAGGCTATGAATCAAACACCTGCTTCGAAAAAAAAAATTGTTCTACCTTCTTAATGCTTTTGTATATACCTGGATTTCTTATATACTTAACACAAAATGTTATGAGGAAATGTCTTTGTAAAGGATCTGTTGGTCATAAAATCTAAATTTGGAAAGTTCTCATTCCAAAATGCGTTTGAATAACAGCTTCATGATTTTTTGTTTAACAGCTACATGTAATAGTACTCAGATTTCCATAAAATTGCAACATGAACCTTCATTAGGCCGATCGTTGATCGTTATAAGTTATAAAAGTTCGATTTCGAACTTTATTATTAGGGACACACTTAGATTTGGATGTGGTAAGCCTGATAGCTATATGTTGAAATATAACGAAAATCGGCCGATAGCTTATATGACAGCTATACGATATATCGGTCCGATCTGGTTCGTTCCGACTTATTTACAGCCTACATCAATAAGAAGCTTGTGTGCCAAGTTTCATAAAGATAGCTCAAAAACTGAGAGACTAGTTTGCGTTGCAACAGACGGACGGACGGATATCCATTTTTCGACTCCTCTGGTGATGCTGATTCAGAATATATATACTTTATAGGGTCGGAGATGTCTCCTAAGGTGCGTTGCAAACTTCTGGCTAAAATTAATATACCCTCTGCAAGGGTATAAAAAAATATAAGAAACGAAAAAAAAAATAAAAGTCGGTCGCCGCACCCAGGAATTGAACTGAGAGCCTCTCGCTTAACAGTCAACTACCACCACCACTCGGCCACTGCGTTTCTTACGCAATGACCGATTAAATTGCATAATGTATATTTTCGGTGCACATAATTAAAAAAAAAAGTTGCCTACTGCTGAAGTTGAACTCGGGAACTAACATTTGGAAAAACCGACATAAGCACATGGCCACAGAGCAATACTATTTTTTGAATATCTTTCTTATTTTATGTTTATCGGCCAATCTTATTGAATTATCTTATTACGCAACACGCCCGTGGTTTTTATCACATGTATAAAAAATTATTGCTGTAGAGCTATATTTGCAGCTACAATCGATTTTTGTTCGATTTATGGGGACAGATGGAGGCGTGGCAAAAATCCAAAATAATGTTGATCTGCGTTCAGAATTAACACATATTTTCTCCAGCTCTAGCTCTTATAATAGCTGAGATCTAGGTTTTCACACGGACGGACTATATCGACTCGGCTGTTCATGCTGATTCAGAATGTATATACTTTATGGGGATGTCTCCTTCTGCCTGTTACAAACATTTTCGGTTGGCACAAAGCTATAATACCCTTCTACTCTACGAGTAGCGGGTATAATACAAGATAATGGGAAATAAATGGAAGAATATTTTTTTGAATTGACTGGAAAAATTGGCCTATCTCATTATTGTCGAAATAAAAGTAAAGTTCTTAGCAAGTGCTTTTAAACAAATGTAGTTAATCTCAGGGAGGAGATTTGCAGATAAAGTTGATCGTAAATTCTTAGGTAACGGATCCGTAGATAAAGTTGATCGTACGTTCAGGAAATAATAAAAGATAATGGGACATACGATAAAAGAACCGAATGGAAAAAGTGGCCTAACTCAAATTGTCATGTTTCATTTTAAAACAATATTTTTCTCTTAAAAACCTTTTGCATTTACGTCCATAAGAAATTTTTTAAATGTTTCAGAAATATTTGCAAGGGATCTTTAATTGTAAGTACCACAAAGCAAAAGAGAGTTAGACTAAGAAGAAGTGAGAGTTGGGGAAAGTAGAGCTTCGGGGAGAACCTCTGAAAATTGAGGAGCTAGAGAGATAATGACAGCTGAGATACAGAGAGCTATGTAAACAGAGTAGGAAGACTGAAAGAATATGAAGAAGGGAAGAGAGTAAAGTGGGAAAGATTGAGAGATAAGAAGCCTCTGCAACTCTACGAGTAAAGAAAAGATAGAAACAAAAAGAATAATAATATAAGTTAAGGAGTTAGAAAGAATGTTGGAGATTAAGGTAACTAACAGAAACAGATCTGCAGGTGAAGCAACGCCTGGTTTTGTGCTTCTTCAGCTTTCTGGCCATCATCAACGCGTACACCATACGCCTCTGCATGGACTACTCGTTTAGTCGCATAGCCCGGCAGCGTGATGGAGTGTGTACGAAGAGATCGCAACGTTTAAGGGGCGGCAGATCTATGGCAACCACTTATCCAACCGAGTACCGACGGAGCATAAAATCAAAATCGCCGTTGGTGAACAATCTAAGGCGGAATATTCGAGCCGCTAGGGTGGAGTGGAGTCCAAAACGGGAATCGCTGCAGAGCTTGACCACATCGAACTGCTCCGATGTCTGGACAAAGGAGGTACAGGTGCTGGTTACCGTCGCCTTCTATGTGGGCTATATGATCACCCACATACCGGGCGGACGCTTGGCGGAACGTTATGGCGGCAAATGGATACTGGGTGGATCGATATTGTTTGCCGCATTCCTCACTCTGCTCACGCCCACAATTGTACGTCATTCGGGACCAGGTGCACTGGTCGTGGTGCGCATGCTCATTGGTTTCTGTGAGGGACCCACATTTCCCGCTGTCTGTGCTCTGCTTGCTCAATGGGTGCCAGAAAACGAGCGTGGGCTCTTGGCCAGCTGCGTGCTGAGTGCCGGTGAAATCGGCATCACCTTCATGCATCTGGTTAGTGGCCTCACGCTGGGCGACCAGGACTGGGCAATAGCTTTCTATGTGGTTGGAACTGGAGCAGTTCTCTGGTTTGTGGGATTCGTAAGTTTGCAGTGGCCTACGTATCCAAGATACGCTTTAATGTTGCATCCCTATCCAGGTGATTCTTTGCTACAGCAAGCCGGATGCCTCGCCCTTTATACAGAGCTCAGAGCGGGAGTACATCAAGAAGGATTCGCGCGTTGTCCAAGCAGCCGAAACAGATAGTAATAACAAGGCAGCACCGTGGAGCAGCATGATGTGCAATGGTTCCACGTGGGCACTGATTGCGGCCAGTGTGCAGCACGATTGGAATCAACAGAAGCTGGCCGAAGAACTGCAGCAGATGTTCGAGGAGCTGCGGAGCAAGGGACAAAGCATATGGGAGGAGGTGGAGTTCAGCTTGAAGACAAGCGCACCACATCTGTACAGCTGGTTGGCCACCTTGACGACCGGCAGTCTCAGCGATTACCTGATCGCCGAGGGCATACTGACACGCACACAGACGCGTCGCCTCATGTCCTGGCTGGTCTTCATCAGTGTCTCCATGTACTTGGTGTACGAGAAGGAGCCGCATGCGCGCGTCTGGAGTGTTATGGCGTTTGGTGCCTACTACGCTGGCATCAAGCTGCTGCCGCTGGACATGAGTCCCAACTATGCTGCCAGTCTGATGGCCATCTCGAATGGTCTGGGCGCATTGCCCAGTCTGCTGTTGCCGCTGCTCCAGCAGCTCGAGGCGGAGTATCCGATTTTGGGCAGCGTTCGTGCGGCCATATGGCTGATCTGTGCCGGATATATATCGGCCGATGTGCAGTCATATAATCAGTGCGCTGCGCCTAGCGCCAGCACCTCCTCAATGCGCAGAAGTAGCGCCTCCACAACGCGCAGAACTGTCAATACTCTTGCCCAGCAGTAGTTTCTATATGTATGAGTACAAGTATAGTATATAAAGTATATGGTATAGGTAAATATATGTATGTATATGTATTAATACACAAAAATATTCTTAACAGATGCGTCAATCTTTCATTATCATTATCGACTTTCGGCGCTAAAACTAGATGATCAATAACTAAAACAAGGATTTCCATATCATTTTATATGATGTATGTATGTATGTATGTATGTATGTATGTTAAACAGGATCAGGGGGGCAGGCTTGTAAAGCTGGAGCAGGGGCCGGATAGGGGGGAAGTGTTTAAATGCCTAGCCATCGCCCATGCCTGTTACTCGGTTCCCGTGTGTTCTTGCTGCTGCTGCTACTGTTCGACATCATCTCTACATTTACATGGACGCCTGGGATAGCAGGCCTGACTGCGCCATTGCCGAAATGGAATTCATATCGATGCCAAGACGACGCGTGACATTGATTTGAGCCAGCGCCGCATTACGCAAAGAATAGACATGCACCAGCTCGGCCTGACTCTTGGCATAGAGCAGTGCCTTCTCAAAGAGTTCGACAGCACGATGCAGCTTCGCACGTTGCACCTCGACAGTGCCGAGCGTCTCGTAAGCCAGCTCACATTTTGGATCGACTTCAATGGCGCGATTCAGTAGCGACACAGCGACATCAATATCGCCACGCCACTGCAACATCATAATGGCCTGATGCACCAATAGCGATGGATTCTTTGGAGCCAGCTTTATGGCCTTCTCGTAGAACTGTTGCGCCTGCGAGAATTGCTGTTGATCGGCTAGGACTTGGGCCATCAGGCTGTAGCACTCCACACAATCGGGGAACTTTTCAATAGCCAACTCAAACTCCTTAATCACGCTCTCCAGACGAGCCTGATCGGCGGACATGAGGGCCAGACGATATTCTGCATACGATTTCTGAACATGTGCGATTGCGTGATGCGGTGCCAGTCGCACGGCTTTTTCGAACTCCATCAGTGCGGCCTCGATCTGCTCGAGCAGCAGCAGAATCTGTGCACGCTGATGATACACATCTGGATTGTCTGGTTTCAGTTTCTCCGCCTCCAGAAAGTCGGCCAATCCCTTTTCGCGCTCATCCGTTTGTATGAAGAGAGCGGCACGCTTGATATACGCATAGACGCGCAGCGTGTCATCGGCATCGGCTGTAAGGTACACAATGATTAGAATACATTCTGGCTGAGATCAAAGCACTATCTTACCATTGGCCAGAATGGCGTCCAGGTCGTTCTTGCTTTCGGTGAAGGAGCCACAGAGTAAATGGAAGGTGCCACGCATTAATAGCGCCTCAACCTTGTACTGTGATTCCGATTCTGAAGATTCAATTTCCTCAGTGCACGCGGCAATGATATCATCAAACCGCTGCTCATCGAATGCACGTCGGGCACGTAGGAATCCACGCGGCGGCGTATCGACCACCGTCGATGGCGGCACATTCATAGTTTGCAGCGGATCGGCAATAAAGGAACGCATGTAGGTGCTAACGAAGGAGGCCGATGGCACAACAGGCACACGATCGTGCATACCCTTCTCGGCATCCAGGCGACCGGTCTCTTTGAGCACACGGTCGGCAAATATGATGGTGTTG
Organism: Zaprionus inermis; assembly: GCA_018151445.1. Lineage (NCBI taxonomy): Eukaryota > Metazoa > Arthropoda > Insecta > Diptera > Drosophilidae > Zaprionus > Zaprionus inermis. The sequence continues at coordinate 618,926 of JAECXD010000869.1, read as the reverse complement.
TTGTTTTGGAACATTTCCAGTATGCATGTGGCTGTCACATCGTCCAAACAATCGACCATATCCTTGGTGGCTTCGTGAGCACGTGCACGCCTATAGTAGGCCTTGGCATAGCGTGGATTGTACTCCAGCGATCGCGAGCAATCCTCCTTCACTTTGTTCCACTTCTTGAGCATCTCATACGAAGCGGCGCGATTCTGATAAAAGATCGCCAAGTCGGCACGATGCTCCACGGGACACTTATCGATGGCCTTGTCGTAGAAGATAATCGCCTCATCGTATTTGCCATTGCGATAACAGTTATTGCCCTCTGTCTTGTAGTTGTTGGCCTCCTTGAGCGGCGACAACTGTTCGCCCAGCTCTGCCGACTTCTTTTTGCGCTCTAGCTCCGAGTCTGGCGCAGTTCCGTCTATCGATAGTGCCTGCTTTTCAAATTTACCCTTGGCTCTTGCCTTATCGCCATCCTTGGACTTGGTCTGCTGCTTGCCGCTCTTACTGTCGCCCCGCGAACTGTTCCTGCGCAGCATGTAGACGCCCAGACCGATGGCCAGGGGCGTGGTCAGTATCAGCGCCACCTGCCATTTGTTAAGTTTTACTGAACTTAAATTAAGGATTGTTGCCATATTTCCGGGTCCACTCCAAATTGTGTGCAGCGTGTGAATAATGGCTGCAAAACAGAGTTGTTCATTGTGTAATACTATTTCAAGACCTTATCAACCGGCAGAGGCATTAAAACTTGAACGGAGCAGAGGCAACGGCAGCGCTAATGCTGAATCGCTAAAATGCCGGGCTGCCATTTGTCACCTCCTCGCTACCCTTCCCACTTATTGATTTTCGTGTTCGGGTCTTTTTAATGCTCTGCCGTAGTTGGTGTGTTCGCTGACTACTCACGTTTGTCTGGTAAATTTACACTGCAATGAATTTTGCAAATATGAACTGTTGTTTGAATGCTTTTTAGTTAAAAGTAAATATTAATTTAAATTATGGATTACAGCTAGCCTGCTTAGCAAATAGAACACACTGAACACTTAACAGCTGCGCAACAGTTGAGTCGCTGAACGACTGCTGTGCACATGTGACAGCTGGTGATGGCATTCAAAACCTGTTTGCTATATGATTATTCATTGCCTAACAGCAAAAACCTTTAAACAGCAGCTGAACAGATGGTTAACAGAGATACTATTCAGGGCAGTTTCGGTACATGTGCACCAAAAGGGGTACAATATTTCTTGATTTTATTCAATGTAATCCCATTTGTTCTAATTGTATTATTCCCTTAATTTCAATTTCATTCAAATTTGAAATGACTTTTGGTCATTTAATCTATTTCATTTCTCTATTTGTCATCCACTTATTAGATTAAGCTAATTTTATTTTTTCTTACTGGACAGCTTGCTATTGATCGACACCTCTTAGAATCGATTGTAATAAATACACTCGCATATACAAGTATGAGTTTGATGTGTATGTATGAATGCATATGTATGTACGTTAATGAATATTGTAAGCATGAGTATTTTTAACTGTTTATGGAAGGTCAGGGGAAAGATTTCCGCTATGATATTGTAGTTTCAAACTGCCAGTATTGTGTACCGTAAATACATGCATACGCATGTGTGCGTGTATTTTTGCACATTAACATTTACAGTGGAGTTGCTGATAATGAACACAAAGGAAAACGTGGATGACGATCGCAAGGCGTCGAGTTGAGTGCAAATGAGTTCAACTAAGCTGCTAAAAATATGCAGAGTTTCTCGCAACCAACTCTCGCAGCAGTTGCAGAACTGTAGTCCGGGTGCATTGCATGAGTATACAAATAAAAGCTTTTGCATCAATATGTCAGCACGTATATACATATGGATATGCATACACACGCACTCACTGCCGCGCTGCTGCCGCTGTCTTCCAGCGCTGCAAATGTTTGAACATTAAAATTTGGCAACATTTTGGTGTTTAGTCTTTTGTTTTATTTTATAATTTATACCTAAAGAAAACTTCATAATTTGAATCGCACTAAGCTTAAAATTATAATTATAAGTCTGTAAATGTATTAAGATTAGGAAATTTGATGAAACTAGATCTATGCAATAAGTAATTCCAGTGTTTTTTTATGTTTTCCAGCGCGCAAGTTGGCAGTGCCAGCTGCAGCCGCTGCAGCAAACTGTTCTCTTCGCTCTTTTCCTCTCTCTTTATCCAAGTTTCTTCTTAGGACTTGCTTCGATTTTTAATTTCCACCTTTGCTGTTTTTGTTGTTGCTTTTTGTTTTGTAACTTGAATTCTGTATTCGTTTTTTTTAATTACTTTTTCGCACACTGTGTGTGCTGGGCGCATCAGTTTTTCACCAACTTTTTGTTGTTGTTGGTGTTCATCAGCTTGGTCAATAGTTTCCTCGAGTGGCCCGACGGGTCGAAATGGTTGGTGTGTTCGGTGGCCTCCTTCTTGGAACGCTGCTTGCCGCTGTGGCCCGAAAAGATGTACTTGCCATGGTCGTAGTTGTAGTGCTCGTATTCATCGAAATGTGCCTCAGACATGTTTTTTTCTTTTCTTTTGAGATCTTTCTTATTAGGTGAGATGCAATTAAGAGCTTCTTTGTATGTGTCTTTTTTGGTTTGAAGTTGTTTTTCTGTATGCTTTGCTGCCCTCACACGGCGTTTCCAATGTTTTCGTCGCGAGACAAAAATGGAAATTGAACCTTGTGTAGCGGTCCGCAACCAGCTTTATACCCAGCAAGAGCTTTCGCTCACAGCTTTATTATTTCACGAGAGTAGTGTGATGACCGGCACTCTCTGCCCGCTGCTGTTTCTCTGGACCCTGTGGAAAATTTATTTAATGGTTTTTCTATTTCTTATTTTTTTTTGTTTTGAAAAGACAGGCAAGTGATTTACCTTAATTTGAATTTAGTTTTGATTTTTATACGTTTATGATGTTGACGCTTTCTGTTTTACAGCTTCAATCAGGAAAACATTATTTTTGAAAACTGGTTATTGATAGTTAGCACAACATACTGTGATTTATTTTTGAGTCTAAAATTTAAATACCAAATAAATTGTTTTTTTCTAGAATGTTACATTATTGGTTATTTGGTGCTGGAATATTCGATGCCATTCACCACGGGGTTGCCAGTTATGCTGCTGGCGTGCTCTCTTTCAGTCACTGAGAAAGAAGTTCTTTGGAGCGAGATAGAGAGAGAGAGAGCACGAAGCTCTAAACAATTTTTGCTGCGCAATTTAATTTCTGTTGTGTTTACAAAATGCGCGGTAAACAAAAAACAAAAAGGCAATGACAGCGTCAAACATAGGTATGTATGTAAGTATGTATTCATATGTGCTTGTTTGCCTCGACAATTTAAATTATTTAAAATTTATTTCATAATACTCACTTTTTTCAATATTCAACTAGGTACGTGCAAATTTGGATATAAGGCCGCCATTGCAACCCTTGTGGCCTGTGGCCCTGGGCGTGCTTTTTGAATTGCATCACAGTCGGCAGGCACATATGTACATACATACATACACATGTTGCATTTTCCAAATCGTTGTCCGACTCATTGTCACAAATTTTCCGTTACAATCAGATGTCAATGTGTACGAAAACAGTTGGGCGACGTGATTGAACGCACATAATACAGATAAATAAGTTTTGTACGCCTCCGTTTGTATTTATGTACATGTATTCAGAAATAACTATGTATCAGATGTATGTACATATAAGCGAAGGCCCGTCTGCGAGTCCGATTTCATACAATTTTCCGTCGACCCAGTTCCCTCTAGGTTCTCGAAAAGCTCTTTGATTTGTTTGTTTAAAAAAAACAATTGTTTACATAAACAGCAGACATGCCGGTGATAAGGCTTTTCGCGCTCTTATCAGCTAGCCGGTCCATTGTTTGCGTTATGCAATCTTGATTATTGTATTTGTATGCCAGTGACTCATTTTGATTGGGCTTTCTCAAAATTTGCCGATTTTGAAAAGTTCAATGTGCTGCACATAGTTCGTGACGTTAGACGCGGCAATGGAATATTCACGAAACTCGTAAAGTTAAACTTGTCATGTCATTATTTCGAGCTTTGTGTGGATCAGCGTACCAGCCTGCGTTCACAGCAGCAGTTGGGTTGCTGTACGCGCTAAATGCAAAATGCTGGCGGTGTGGTGCATGTATTGGATAAAAATAGGGTACACTATGTTGTTGGTTATTACGTTTTGAATTTGGTTTACATAAATAATGTAAATTAAACAAATACTATTTTATATGTTTGTTTTCTGCTGTCGCAAAGCTTCTTTTTGTTCCACACCAAGCATATTTTGGATTTGATGAGTCAGGCTTGCCATTAGGCAACTTTCCTTATGATTGAAGCATTGGCTTTCAATGCGATCGCTCAGAATGCAATTTCGCACTTCTTCCGCTTCGTAGCATAGCCCTATGCGGTTAGGATAGATGGTTGGCTGTGTTGTATTCGGCAAAATAAACTGAAAGTCAGTCTTGTTCAGCTTGATCAGTTCCGGACACCAAGCGCTGCTCAACTGTGTGCAGAAGAAGATGAGATAAATTAAATACATAAATACGAATGTCGTATGACTGCAACTTACCATTACGTCTCCTTTGGATCCATGCATAATGACAGCGTTATTTAGCTTTTCGACCGCACTGAGCACTAAGCGGGCACTACGATTCCCCCTAAAGCTGAGCTGAATATCTGCCATTATATCGATATCATTGTCATTAAGCTGACCCGTTGCTTTGATGTGCTGTGGTACTTCTCGAAAAACCCAGAGGGCCAATTGTATGGCATAAGGGCCCAAGTCCTTGGTAACGCCACCATATGAAAAGCTACTCATTTGATTGCTTAATATTGGCCAACCCATTGTGCATGTGATCTGATCGATTCTACCCAGTTTCGAAGTCAATCGATCACTGTGCAGCAATTCGTAGGCCGGCAAGCAACGGGCCAAAATCCCTCCATGAGAAATAATCGTCGAGCCTGCGCTTTAGCCACTAGATCTCGTACCTGATGCTCAGTCATGCATAGTGGCTGCTCGCACAACACGTGCTTGTCATGGTTGAGCATCAGGTGGCACAGTTCACAGTGCTTTGGACTCAATGGTGATATATAAACGGCATCTAAACAATAAAATAATTGCATAAAATGTTAATTATCTAGAAGTATTTGTTTTTAACATGGTGTTTACATTTTATGCATATTTACAGAAGTACTTGTACATGATAACAGAAGTTGGTACTTATTAACAGAATGTTATGCGCTAGTGATGGGAATGTTTCATACACTCACCTACGAAGGGACAGCGTGCCAGATCTTCGAAATTCGTGTAGATATTGCTCACTGAATGTCGGTCGGCATAGCTTGTGGCTAAAGTTCTATAGGGATCCACGCAGGATGTTATGCTATGATGTCCTTTGGGCAGCACCCTCAAAGCCGTGGCAAAATCTTCGGCAATTAGGGTTACAGGAGCAATTCCCCAGCGTAAAGGTTTGATGTCTTGCTTATCTTCTACTGCTTTAAGCTGTTTTTTGAATAAATTTTTGCTACGCAGCCAGTTGAGCCAGTTGAATCTCTTAACTACGAACAGTGCGAAATGAAGGAGGAGGAGGATTAGTAGAGCTGCATAGAGGCGGTACAAGCCAGCCAGCACCTAATACAGTGAAACTACGACACAGACATCGAGGAGCAACGCGTAAAACGCATTTCATTCATACAATCGCAATTTATACTTATATTTTTTCTCTTTCCACGAATTGGCGAAATTGCGGGTGTTGTTTGAGTTGTTGCTGTTGCCGCGTACTCCAACTGGTTGCTGATTACTGCTCAGCATCGTCGAAGTCGTCGCAGTTAGCGTCGCGTCGCAGTTGCTCTGCCCATTTACGTCGAAACGGAGACGACGCTCGCATTATGCGATGCTGTTTAGTGCCAGCGTCAGTCTCAGTTCCTCCATAATTAGTCATATTTGTTTAGCATCAAAACTTGTGAATGATTGTGGCTGCTGCGGCGGCGGTGACGGTGACGGCGACGGCGATGGCGACGGCGATTGCAGTTACTGCTGCCGCTGCGGATCAGTGGCAGACGCGCGTCATAAGCCGCTAGAGATGAGCGCGTGATGCACATATATGCGTATATAGGAAACTGGGAAATGTAGGTTAGGAGCAGTGCGTCCAACTTTTAGGAACAAAATATAGCTGTTTTTTGACGGGTGCCAATAAAACAAAGCCAAAAAATATTCTAAAAAAGGCTTAACAAGGTTAAAGAATTCTTAATAAATAGCGTAAATAAAGCTAAAATTGCTAAGTGTATAAATTAAAATTAAATTAATAATTTTGAAGTGCTCGTAAAAATAATTCAATTTGAGAGGCATGTTATAGAAAATATTGGCAATTCCGAAGAAAGCGGGAAAAAGTAAAAGGAAAAATAAAACAAATCAGAATTCCCGCTTTGCAAAAATAGCCAGATTTGAAGGGGCAAAAAGAGGAATAGCAACACTTGTTAACAGATACAAATACTCCAACAGTATTTATCACGCAGTATGTTAAGAATACTGTTACTCAAACAACTATCGATAGTTTATTATTAATCGTACCTTATTAAAAGCTAAAAGCTATGTAATTAATTTAAAGCCTTTCTTTTTAGTGCCTGCTTTCGGTCGTGTCACGCGCTCAGCACTGTGTCGCGGCTCCGCCAGCTCTTTGCCTGGTCCTGGCCAACTAAGGCGCTGCTGCGTAGTGCGCACACGCTGCTGACGGCCATTAGGCGGCGCACTTTACGCTCTTCGCTCTACGTCGCGTTCTGTCCGCGTTGGCTTTTCACTTTCTTTTAGAAACTGTACGCAGTTGTAGTTTTGTTTTGTTTTGTTTTTTCACTTTTCAATAATTCGAATTTCGAATGCGTGCAACAATGTGGCAGAAGCGCACAACAACGAAATTTGTTTATCTAATTAGCCATGCGCCGCGGCGACAACAACATTTCACTTGCGCCTCGCTTTTCGCCTGCTTGTGCATGCACGACAGGTGGCGCTGCGGTACGCACACCAGGCGAAACTGCCCTAACCCAAATGCAAGTCAATCGAATGAAAGTGTTCTATGGAGTGACAAATGGGCAGGCTGGGTTGGTTAGACATGCCCGAAGAGAAACAACAGTATTTCATGGTATTGTTGCGCCTAAAGTCTGCATAGGCATAATTGTATATTGTTAATCGTATACCTAATATGTGTAGCCTGGACTGCGGCTCGATTAGTTGCGCTACTTGAATTCTTCTATTTAGTGCACGCACAAAACTCGTCGGGCCGGAAGTTGTGGGTGAAATTATGGTCTAAGTGAAAGGTTTGACTAAGTTCGGTTTGGTCGAACGTGCGTCGGCAACGACGAGTCGTGTGCGTGTGTATGATGACTCTTTCCACGGCGACATGTTCATTAAAGCCACAACAACAACAACAACTGCAGCTGCAACAACAACAACGCGAAGCAGATACAAATTTGCATGCTGACAACATAAATCGCTTGGCAAAATATTTAACAAGTCAGCGGCAACAGTTGAAATCAATAAATTTATTGATACAATTTATACGCAGCATGCAGCAGGCAACGCGCAACATGCAACACGCAATACACACGCGCGCACACACACACACACGCAGTGCGCTAATTAGAGAGGGAGAAGGGGGCACGCGAAGTTGGACCCGTAAATTTCTTGTGAATTTGTCATGCTGCAAAGCCGACAAAGGCGAGGAGAGAGAGAGAGGGCGAGTGGAGCGCGATGGTAGGGTCGTCAGTGGGTGTGGTCAGTCTGTCAGTCAGTCAATGTCATGTTGCGACTTAACGGTTTGTATTCTTTTGTGAAAGTCATCGTCGCGAAGACAGCAAGTTCGTTGCCTAAGTCTCTTAGGGATGGTTATCGGCAAACAAATCTATCGAAATTTATATCAGAGACAACAACATAATTATAGATCTTGCAAGCAAATTTGAAAGAGGTCAAGCTATATTAATCGATTCCACACTATCAAAACGCATCCCTATCGATACTCATCCCTATTATTTGCTTTTCTTCATTGGTTTTGTCTTTTCTTTTATTTTCGCTGTGCAATTTTTGTCAGCAACATTCGCTTTAATTAACACATCAAGCTAATGAGTCGCACAAAATCAGCGGCAACTAACAACAATATTGCATGATTGTTTCGGTTGTCTATCGTTGTTGTTGTTGCTGCTGCGGCTGCGAGTGTTGTCAATGTAAGCGCTTTTAATGGCTCTACAAGTTTTATGCATGTCTCTCTCTCTCTGCGCAAAATACGCATACGCCCAGCAGCAGCAGCAGCAGCAATAAAAACAACAACAGCGGCAGCATCTGTGACAGCAGCAACAGTTCATCAAATCGAAAACCCTGGCATTGGCATCATGACTCGACGCGACTTGCGACTGTCCCAGTCTGTGGCCACTTCGACTGTCAAGTGTTGCGATTGTTGCTGTTGTTGTTGTTGTTGTTGTTGTTGTTGTTGCTGTTGTTGCTGCTGCTGCTGCTGCTGTTGTCCGCCTTAAGCTTTTAACATATTTTTCGATTTCAGTGCCAAAGCAATGTTGCGCTTCAGTCACAAACGTCAAAGATCGTTTTTATGCAACACACAAAACATGCCAATTGTTGCTATTGTTGTAGTTATTGTTGTTGTTGTTGCGTTTGCAACAAAAGCGAAAGTTAATCAAACGTCGACCACCCATCTCGTCAGCTATAACAACAACTACAGCAGAAAAGCAACAACAACTACAAAAGCTGATCGTTCTTGGCTAGATCGTCTGCAGCTTTACTTAGAGCCTTTAAATTGCAGTATTTATAGAAAATTCCATTTACAACTTAAAAAACTTTAGAATAAAAGTTCTATCTTCAATAAATACAATAACCTTTTATATCCTATACAATTTGAAGAGTTTTCTTAAGAAAGTTTAGCTTGAGGCTTTTTAAAATTACATCTAGAATACTGGAAAATTATTGCATACATCTCTCTATAAATGGAACCCATCTTCCATTTTGAAAACTCTACGTCTTCTACGTATACGTTGTACGAACGACGCAGCGAAATACTGTCTCCGGTTTGGCCTATTCGATAATCTCAGGCAGACAACTTCATGGTCAGTCGAGGCAGTCGTGCGCCATCGCTCAGTCCGTCGCCTCGTCCAGCTCGTCCGTTCGTCCAGTCAATCAGTTAGTCAGTCAGTTAGTCAGCAACATGTTGCGGTGAAAAGTGAGTCTGTTGTTGGCAGCAGCACGGGCAGCAGAGGAGGCGGCAGCTGACCAAAGCCAGCAAGCCAGAGTCAAAGCTGAAGCCGAAGCCAATGCTGAAGTTGAAGACGAAGCTAAAGCCGAAGCCGATGTCGCAGTCGAAGCCGAAGCGAAGCCAAAGGCAAAAGCAGCAGCAGCAACAAAAGCGAAAAGACTTTGCCGGCAAAACGACGACGCGTCGTCGACGTTGACGCATGTTTATTGATTCGCTTTGGTTGTTCAACGGCAGCAGCAGAGGCAGTGCTTGTTGAGGCAGCGCAGTCGACGTTCGCATGGCGCGACAAGTGCAGTTGGCGAAGTGCGAAGTAGACGACGCGACGTGTGGCAAGGCGAGGGGAGGTCAGGGCAGGGGAGTGTCGAAGCAACGTCTGGCCACTTGTCTGGTTCGTTGTACTGACTGCTGCGTCGCTGCCAACGCTGACGCAGCTTCGCAGCTTGGCTGCCGCTTCTCAAAACGGTTTTCGAATTTGAGTTTTGGCCAACACAACGCGAAATCAGTTAACCAACGGACGCGTTTTGAAACGGATGCAACAGCGCAGGCAACAGACGCAACCAGAATCGAGTTCGGCTACGTGTTCGTGTTCGGGTTTCCTGCTCCTCTCCGAAAACGGTACGTGCGACTCTTCGGTCCCGGTCCCAGCGACCACATCGGGCGTCGTCGCTTAAAAGTGAAATTTACTGAATGAAATGAAATGTTTGACTGTCCCCTGAAATTGGCATCGCAATTGGCAACGGAATTGAAATCGGGATTGAGATTGGGCAACGGGATAGTGCGACAATTTGTAGGAAATGACACGAGTTTGATCAAGTGCAAAGTGACACATTATAAAGAGTAGAAAAGGATATTAATACTATTTCTCGCCCCAATCCGATTCGGTTGTGTTCGTGTAATTTCTCAGCGACCCGCGTTGTATTTGGTAGGTATTCCAAACATCGGATGATGCAAGATCACAGCATAAAATCGTAATTCAAGTGAAATTTTCAAGTTAAGAAAATAGTTTAGTTTGTTTTTTTTTTTAAATTTTATTATGTATTATATTTACCTTAGCAAAAATATGAAAATAGTTCAAAAATAAAAAAATTAATTATCAAAGTCAGAATTCCTTCAATTATTAGTTTAAATTCTCGCTCTCGATAAAAGTTTTTTGATTACTGCAGTGCAGTGTTACGAATCGCGTGTTTACATAAAGACTTTTTAATAAAATTAAATAAATTTTTACGCTCGATTAGTTTAGTGTTTATTTAAATTTTATTATGTATTATATTTACATCTGCAAAAATATGAAAGGAGTTGAAGAATAAATTTATTAATTAATAAAATCATAATTATTATAAAAATCTATATTGAAACAGGCATTCATTTAAATTCTCGCTTTCGATAAAAGTTTTTCGATTACTGCAGTGCAATGTTACGAGTCGCGTGTTTACATAAATATATTTACTTAATTTGCGAGAGTATCGTATGAGATTCTGTTAATGACATCGATAATTAGTTTAATCGCACGTTTCTCTCTTCAACACGGCTGCAGCCATCGATTGTTTGTGCTGGATTTCGATTTTCGCTGCATGCTGCTGTTGCCCTGTCAGCGAAATCGAATCTGCAATGTTATGTGCACAAAGAATTAAGACGCTCCTCGTAAACTAACATGAGCAGCAGCTGCGGCTGCGGCATCGAAAACAACAACAACAACAAACGCATACACACATCACTCATACGCAACGTCGAGAGCGGCAAAGCGCTGCTGAATGTTCGAGTTGAAGTTGAAGATGAAGATAAAGATGAAGATGAAGTTGAAGGAAAAGGAGACAATGCCAAACACTTGCATCTGTCGATTTTCCAGCATGCGTGTGTTGTTGGTCTGTCTGTGTGTATAGACGTATGTGTATTTATCTTTCACTTAAAGTGAAGATGACATTCTTTAAATGAAATTAACTGCCGGCAGCAAAAGCAGCAGAAGCAGCAGCGGCGGCAGCAACAACAACAACAACAACCAAAACTACTGCAAGCTGCTGCGGCTGCTTTGACTGCAATTAGTATTTGTCTTTGCTAATACGCTGCCATGTTGGTATGCATCCCAGTTGCCCAGTGCTCTTGTTGTTGTTGCTGCTGACCAGTTGCTGCACCTGTTGTTGTTGTGATAGTTTTTTATTTCACGCATAAAAAGTGTCGCACACTTGAATGAATCTTTTGGCTCAGCTTGTCGCTGAATGTGTCGCGTTGTTGTTGTTGTTGTTGTTGTTGTCGCTGTCGCTGTCTGTATGTTGATTGCGTTGTTGTTGTTTATTGTTTATTCGCGCATTTACAAGCGCCTCATTGGCTTAAGCGTTCACTCAACAACGTTCGCCATCGCTTTGCATGCAATACGCGAATCCGCAACCAGTATGCGACAGTGCCGCATTGGTATTTACGTTAACAGATGCAGTTGCAGATATACTTAAGTGTCGAAAGTACATTGCGTGCCTGTAAAAATATTGCCCATCTATGCACATAAGCCTCACACGGCGTCGCATTGAATAAATAATTTAGTCCATAATGTCAGGCCATGTTTATCGGTACTCAGTGTCCATGCTCCGCTCTCTATTTGAAATGCATCAAAATCGAAATTAATACGCATTTAGTGTTGTTACACGAAATCAAATATTAACAGCTTATGTTATCATCCTGTCAGCTTAACAGATTCGCCTTTAACGGTCGCCATTGCTTACAGGACATATCGATATTTGGCATACTGGTTTTACATACACGATGCTGTTGACTTAACAGGGTGTCTGTTAAGGATAGCAAAAGCGTGCAGGACATATATCGATTGTGCAATAAATATTGTATCGATACACAGCGTCTCGTCGAAATTAACATATTAGTTAGATCATCAACAGCATCAACGATAACAACCACTATTATTATCGCATAACAAATGCTAGCGACACTTCCTGCACTACGTGCTGACTGACAAAGTCGAAACCCGTTTGCCAGCCCCATTCAAAGCTCATTCGTGTTAAGATAATAAAATATAATTAAATAACACTGCAATTATGCCTAGTTAAATGTATTATGCAAATTACAAGTGTAACCAGATCGTTGAGTAACTACTGCCAGCGATAAGTTGTTGTTGTTCATCAGCAAATGTAAGGACTGTCGCAAATCAGTTTGCTCTCTCTAATTTTTCAGTTCATTCTGCAAATGGGCAATCAGCTCAAACAATTTTCGAGAACTCCTTTTCTATATTCAAGATTATTCATTTCCTCTGCCGGGTCCCCTAGTATTGCGCGTCTTCTTGCCGAAGCTGTCGGCACATTTTATTCGATTTTAATTGCTGCCATACAGAAATGTTGGCCATTTAATGGCTCGATTTATGCCCACGGTAATAAAGTTAATTTTTACGATTGCCAACAACGACAACTAAATCAACTACGGCATCAGCATCAGCGACAACGACAGAAATAAATGCAAATTTTTCAGAAATATTATGCACAAGTTTCACTTTCGATTTGGGAACGCGAATCGATGGACGACGCGTCGGTATCGTTGATAGCCATGCGTAACCCTAAGGACATGCTCCCCAAAGCAATCGTTAAAACGAAGAGCAACAGAAGAGAGTGGAGCTGTCGCTGGCCACCTTCAAAAGGGACCACCCAACGTAGCATGAAGCGTTCCCAAGCTGCTACGCGTCGTCGCTTTTAATTAAGTTGTCAGTTAACGGAGGAGCCTCATCCACCCATCTCTCTCACTCTGTCTATCTCTCTCTCTCTCTCTCTCTAGATGCTTTAACATTTCCATTCGCAGCATATACTGTCTTCTTTCCTTAACTTGTTTTAGGTACTATTAATATCGTAACTCTTAAAAAACATTAAGCCTTAAACATCTTTATGTCAGGCTAATAGGACTCTCTAGGCTAATGATAATCAGTTACTATTAGAAGTAAATATTGTAATTGGACAACATTATCGAAGCGTTATCGAAGTATCGCAAATTAATAAGGCCCCCACCCAATCCAGTTCGTTGCCTCAGTCTTTTGTCTTGTAATCGATTCGAATTGAATCATCGCCAATCCACCGCGAACCGTAACACAATTCAAACCCGATTTGCATTTACAATTGCAGCTAAACCCGCAGCGTTTCACGATGATTAGCGAACGCCACAAAACCAACAATTTGGTTACGATTTGGATTTTCAATTGTCTGCTGCTGCTGCTGACAATGACTGGACCCGTCGCCAGCCGAGCATCCGATGAGGTGTACGAGGTCTTGCCCCAGTCGACCACGACGACGCCAACGGTAAAGAGCAGCAATCGTCAGGATGAAGTGAATGTCTTGGCGTTTGTAACGCCCGATGTGACGCCAGGTGAGTGAAGGGGGAGGGGAGGCACTGTGGTGTTCAAGGTGTGGCAGGGGGTAGGCACCCGTTCAGCTGCCAATGAACCACATGAAATGCCGCAAATATGAAAGATTTGCACTTTGATTTTGTTTCGACAACCGCCAAATGCCGACATAATTGACACGAGCGACCACAAGACGAGGAGCCGCAATCAACTGTCCACCTGTTTGCTCTGCTTGCAAAGGTGATGGCCGGTGGCGGGGGGAGGTGGTAAGAGGAGTGTGGGTTATTTTAATGGCCAACATTAGGAGATCCAAGCAATTTTAACGCAATCATGCGCGGTATTTTAATGTGGTGCAGCAAATGAAAGTGAAAATGACTTTGGGATTGCGGCCAGTCAGTCTCGCCTGCGAGTGCAGCAATTATGCAAGGATAAATGGGAAGTGGCGACTCTGGCTTCACGTAGGTAGTGAAACCCCCCCTCTTCCCACCCCACAGCAAAAACCAATTGAACCCGAACAAATCGAAAATTGCCAGATCATGTTCGAGAGATCATAAATGCATGAGCTACAGTGCATTTCCGCCCAGTCCCACGCCCAAAACCCAATCCCAATCCCAGTCAACCGACGTCAGGCACCAGGCAGGCAGGTGCCAGCCAGCCAGCTGCCTGATCCCAGTTGCCAGCTGCCAGCTGCCAGTTGGCATGTCCTCACGTTGATCTACGTCGCATTCAAATGGAAAGCGATTTGTCTGGTTTTAGCTAATAACTCAGTCTCAGCCTGGCTTAGTCAAACCGCGTACCGCGTATCAACTCGATCGACTGATCAGTCAATCAAGCAGTAAGTGTAGCTTTGTACCCTGTAAGTATTGCAAGGGAATGGTATGAACTGTGCTGGATCCCACAATCTGCCTTCATTTGTAGATCCCTGTGGTAGAGTATCTTTCGGTCGCGTACCAGCATCTATTGCTCTCCCCACTTGCTGATTGCAACGAGCCCCATTGGCCCGCAGGTGATCTGGCCATGATCCCAAGCGGGCGAGATCATCGAGTGGCCAAACAGATGGTGGGCGCGCGCACACTTCGCGTGTTGCCACATCCTGTGGTCTGTGGACTAACCGATGTCGACTTCATTGAATTGTGACTCCCACTTTGGTCGCGCATCAGTCATACCCCCACACATTGACGAGGCAGCAGCCTCCGATCGCCTCTGCCCGCAAGCAACAATCTACTGAATTCAAAGTCTTGTGCAGCGCAAGGCACACGCGAGGGTAGCTTGAGGAGTATGGGAAGTACATGTCGAAAATAAGCTCAGAAATCAATTTCAAATAGTTGAGAGAAATATTTGAAGAAGGCACCTACTGATTATACCAAGGAACTCTCTTAGAAAGTGACTTTGTAGAGCTTTAACTGCCTCTACATATAATCTCTCTCTCTCTTTCTCCCTCTCTTTATATAATCTCTGCAAATCGTAGGCCATTTAGCCAGATTACCCTCGCTTGTATTACCCTCTCTGGTGAGGGGAGGCGCCATCTTGGCCAGATGACGCTGCAGAAACATTTGTTCACACCTTATCGGCTTGTGGTGCTGGTGATTTGCCTGCCGAAGGCAGAGATCTCCATGTGAAGTTGGGGCAATTAAAGTTGCACATGTTGCGGTTAATTGATGCAGCTGCTCGTTTTCATTGCAGCTCCCCGGGTCGATCCGAACAACAATAACGAGTGGCGGCCTCTGGGCCATGGTGATCCGTTGCAGAAGGATCCCACCTATGACTACAGTCCGCCGGCCTTGGATCGCGTGCGTTATTGGGCGGAGAACAACGGCAGCAGCAGCAGCAGCACGGCGAGTGCGCAGGATGCACGCCAGAAGCTGCCGGCGGAGCTGCTGCGCAACAAGACCAAAAACGAGATACTGCTGCTGGGCGTGTCGGGAGAGAGGGAAAGGGATCGGGAGCGTTCCCGGCATCAGCAGTACCAGCAACAGCAGCAGCTGAAGCAGCATGCGCACTTGGCAGCGGCACAGCAGCAACAGGCCAAGTACGCGGCCATAAGGAGAAGCTACTATGCTCCCCAGCAGCAACAGTTGCAGATGCAACAGCAGCAACAACATCACATGCCGCACACACACCTCATGCCGCCACCCATGATGACGAAGGGCATGGGCCACGTGGAGTACCGTCACAACGTCATCAACACGCCCAGCAGCAGCTCCTACATGAGCTACAGCTCGCCAGTTGTCTCCTCGCCCAGTCCCTCCTCCAGCCACTACTACAGCAGCAGCCCGTCGAGCTCGACATCGCCGTGGTTCTCCCATTCGTCGGGCATGTCCAGTCTGCCGCTGTCCATGTCGCCCATGCCGCTGCCACATCGCCTTAGCAGCTATGCGGATACGCATCATCAGGAGTCCATGCAGCACTACAGCTTCTCCAGGCCCAACTCAATACATACGGTGGCGGCGGGATCAGCTACTGCTCAGCGCAAGCCCTGGCTGCATGAGCTGCTGCAGAAGGAGCTGGTGAAGCCAACCATGAAGCAGCGCATGAAGCCAACCATGCCGGCTACAAAGTATCTAATGGGCACCACCCGTCCATCCACACAGCCACCCACAGTGACCTTCGCCCCCTTCAACTATGCACCCGTTACCTTTGTGCCGGGTCCGCCCACCGTGGAAACGCCAACAACGAGCAAACCGCTGGAGCAGCTCTATGTGACGCCGCCCAGCAGCACACTGACGCCCAGTCTGGCCACGGTACAGTCCGGTCTCGGCTTCCAACCCATGTACACGCACACAACAACAACAACAACGGCAAAGACGACAACGACGACAACCAGGCGTCCCGAGGCAAGCTCCAGCTCCACGCCCTCGCTGAGCAACTCCCGCCTGACAATACCGCAGATGAATAACCTGTCGCAGCGACCCACTGTCGCACCCGCTCCCGAATTAACCACCGATGCGCTCTTCTCGCACTACAAGCAACCGCCCAAACCGCTGCTCGGTCCCATGTACCTGATAATCGAGGGCCACTCCAAGGTCAAGACCTATGGGCAGAACGAACTGGATCCGCATAGTCCCAAGATAGTGCCCGTCATATCGAAGCGCGAACCGGTGGTACGCATTGCGGATCCCAACGAGAAACGCGGCACCGTGGAGACCTACCAGGTCAAGCATTTGCATACCAAGACAATGCCGCTGACGACGACGACATCGATGACCTCGACGGTGGCCCCTACAGCTGCAACAACAACCACGCAGAGAAGCACAACAACAACAACAAGAGCAACACGAGCAACAAAGACAACACCGCGGAGCAGCACAACAGCAGCGACTCCAACGACAACAACAACGGCAGCAACAACAGCAACGGCGTCAAGCAACCCGCAGCCAATCGGAGGCGTTAATGATCTGCTCAGCTTGCTGGACAACATGTTCGCCGACGCCCATGAGATTGTCTCGAGCACAACCGAAGCGTCCGCCTCCGCCAGCTCCTACAGCCACGCCTCGTCCAGCACCATCCTACGCCCGGTGACAATGAAGACAAAGCTGATGCCACAGGTGCCGGAGCCACGCATTGGCAGCCAGGCGGGCAGCATAGAGAGCCTGCTGCCGGAGACTGATGAGGAGGTCACTCTGGGAGCAGAGATCGCAACCAGCACGGAGCCCGAACAGCCGCCGCGCGCCACACGACAGATCTTTGACTATGATCAATTGCCCGAGTCGCGTATTAAGGCCAAGGAAGCCGCAGACGCCAGTGGAGATGGCGACGCCGAAGACGAACTTGACTACGAAATTGATGATGATGGTGTAGAAGGTGCCGGCGATGATGACGATGAGCAGGTGCTGGAGGAGGAGGAGGAAGACGCAACAGAGAGTCTGGAAGATAGCGAACATAATTTACTCAAACGCATCGATAAATTTGTCGATGATGTTGACGATGGGGACGACGATTTGGATGATTTAATTGAGGATCTGTCGCCGAGCACAGATGACGATGATGTGGATGTGGATGTGGAGGACGAAGAGCGGGCAGCGAAACAGCATAAATAATACTAAGCTATAGCATATATTTTCTTAAAACTGTGCTCTATACCAAATCTATCTGAAACTTTTCTTTATTTGTAAATATAACTAAGCTTTAAAGAGTGAGACAGAGAGAGGGCTAGAGATCTTTGAGAGATCTGACGCTGTTAGTTGTATGCCCATTGACATTCTCGTAATTATGTTTGTTCGTATTGTAATGTTTAATTAATTTATTACAAATTTCTTGTTTTATAGTTATTAAGTGTGCAATAATTAATAATAATAAAGAGAAAACAAAAAATAATGGAAAATTTAGTTGAAATAGGTTCTGAACATCGCTACAAGCACAGCCAGTACAACCACCCTTGACGTGCAGTGAAAAAGCTTAGCTAGTGCAGACGCAAACCAAACGCAGATCGCAAGCATTGCGGCTCTCTCTTTGACTTCGCGCTCTCATCTCATACTTAACAAACTGGATATTTCGCTCTTTTGCTGCTCCGCTGATTGAATGCACACACATACACACATTCAAACACACGCACATGCATGCTCTGCACGAAATTCGCTTTGTTTATTTCAGACTAGATTTTCCAAGCAACAGTTGAGAATTCGACGTCGAAGCGTGCGGTAAAACATAACGCGCTGCCAACGTTCCAGCGCGAGACGTGGGTGACAAATCGAACGAATTAAACTGAAATTGTACGTGTAGTTTTAAATAAATCTAGTCGAATTCATGAACACAATTCTCGATTGCACAAGCTGTGTTAATTGTAGTTAACAATTCCAACACTTGTATACGGTTTATTATTGTTTTTGTTTACGTTGGTTGCGTCCAACGAAAATGTTTTTACCTTTTCAATTTTGTTTTCACACCACGGTTTCGTGCGAGAGTAAACGAGAAAGAGCGAGGAAAGGAGCAGAGATGGCAGAGTCGCAGCAACTGTTGCACTCCTCGCCCGCTCTCTATTCTGTTCTTCGCGTTTCTGCTGTTCCTACGCCGCTTCTCGCTCGCAACAAATGTAAATGCAGGCGACAAAAAACACGTGCAGTTTTTGCCTCTGGTTTTATGACTAAGCCACCGGGTGCACAGATAATGAAGTGATAAAAATGGGAAATTAACTTTTCGAAAAACCGCACATTTTGGACTTTGAAATGTGTGACTAAAATGTGCGTTTGTCACCCTGAGAACGCCGTTCGGCAAACAGATAGTGTGTACTATTACACGCGTGGGTGTGTGCGTGTGTGTGTGTGTGTCGCGCGCTTGAATAACCTTGATTTGTCTGCTAGTAGCTTGTTAAATATGTATATACATACATACATATGTATGTTGTACATGCATGTGTACGCGTGCATTGGTATTTTAATTTTTGGCGTCTCGTCAAACCACAACAACAACAAAAACTAACCAAACAAACTTCTACGGCGTACGCAAAAAAAAAAACTGGTTCAGCAGCGTCCAGCGTGCAAAAACACAAGCAAAACAACGCAGGCCGGCAGAAGAGAAATAGAAAGAGTGCGAGAGCAAGAGAGAGAACACGCACTGGCAATGCCAGTTTCCAATTGGAATAGGCAGGCAGCAAACATAATGCTGCTTGTTATACGAACGTTTATCAACCAAAAGTCAGACGTCGCCGCTGATAACACAAATTTTTGTGCCAGCAGACGCGGCTGATAACAACAGCCGGCTTACAGTTTGGCTAGACGTTTAACATCCGCTTACATTGTAAAACAGAACCATCGCTTGGAAAAGTTCCACACATGTGTATACGTATCTCCATGTACATTTATATAGCGAGGTAGAGACTGATAGACTTCCCAGCGATGCTGGCTTATCTCGCACATCGCATCATTCCAACGCTCCAACGAAATTGACATTGCATTACTGACCTACTTTAGAGTTGCTCAGGATCGATAGTATTTCGACTGGGGACCGGTTTACAGGTGTAATTAAAACTGACCATGTGCTACAACTAAAAAGTTCATTGAATAATGACGTAATATGCACTTACAGCGTAGAACTTGTTCGACGCGTCGATTCGGGACTCGGAACTCTTTATCTAAAGCTTTGCAATGTCATTGGCCCGTGTACTGTTTGTATGTACCCAATATGTTGTACTAATATAATGTACACGAGCTGAACGAAGAGTGGAGTGAAGCAATTGTGAAAACCGCAGTTTTCTTTTTACCTTCTGCGTTTACTTGATGCATCCCACAAGGGGTGCCAAGAGGTGCAGTGCAAGAGCCCATATTCACTTCGGTTTCGAATATATATTATGTACTCATGAGTCGCATGTATATAAATGGTATATATGCTATATGGGAGGCTTTCCTCTTCCGCAAATGAATCATGTTTGTATGTAAATGGTACGAAGCGCAATGTGTGTAAATGCAAAGCGCAGTTCTTAATCTTCCAGCAGATAATGTTCTTAAGACTGCTCCGAGCGTCACGGTGACTTGCCTAATTAGCCCTGCATTCTACACGCATAATATATGTACAAATAAACATACAAAGAACGCGATCAGTTCATTGCTCGCACTTCATCTGATACATACATATTATTAATGTATGTATGTATATGTTGTATAAGTATTTCGTTTTTTTATGAGCACTTTGCGTTTTCGTATCAGGTGAGAAAAAAGTATTTACAATGCTTGTCGGGTGCTTTTATCAATGTTTAAGGATTGTAAAATATTTCGATCAGAAGAGAAATAAATTGTATAATATTTTGTTTTGAAATGACGTCGGTCGTTGTTGTTTAAGCATTCATTTCAGATGATAACCCCAATGGACCAAGACTGTGATTCAATGTTAGATTTGATTATAAATAGTTCTTCGCTAACATATACAAAGTTATGTACTATATATTTAATTGTTTAAACTGGTTTCTAATCAAAATTAATAATAATCACATTGCGTCAATGAGACTGTGAATTCGAAACATTTTCGAAAATTGCTTGGGATAGTCGGATGCCGTTGTGCAGCCATCAGTTAATTGAGCGGGTATCTGTAGTACTTGTATGTACATCTAAGTGTATTCGTGTATACGTGCTGTGTGTAAATTGCCTTAAGTGGTACAGATACATTAGAATAATCTTCGGAAACCAGCTGGCAGAGAGAAATAAAACACAGTTGAAAGCGATAAAATTGAGTTATGTGTGCAAAAGTTATAAAAAAGTTGCATCAAAATGTTTAGAACAGTTTTAAAATTAAATATTTCCAGTTTGCTTGAAGATGTGTAGATCTTTAGCTCGTGTCATTGGGCAACAAATGATCGCGTTTCTTAGCGCATCTACTCAATTTGCAATTCCATGTGTGTGTGTGTGTGTGTGAGGGATCAGTTTGCGTGTTAAACTATGCACTTTATACATACACTCCTAATCTGCCGATCGCGTAATGATCGCAACTCTCGCAAGATCGCTTATCGCGATTGAGGCCTGAAGCCAGTTAACAGCCTGCTAGCTACTCTTTGATCTGTCTGCGATCGACTGTGTAAATATCAGTTTACCTGCTCAAACTCTCAAGTACCCGAAATGAACTTTGTCCGCAAACTATTGCGCAACACATGGCGCGTATTAATATTATTATTATTGTTATTATTTTTATGGCTAAGATATTGTGTGTGTGGGGGGGGGGAGGGCGCCTTTCATGCAAAACAAGTTTAATTTTAAAATAACAATTTCCAGATCGGTTCGATCATACGGATTAATTGCAGCACACTTTGATAATGCTTTTGCCTTTGAAGGCCCCCCTTGAGGCTTATCACAAATGCGAATATTATGTGAAAGAATGTTTAGGACAGACGGTAAAGCAAATGTCTTATCAATAGAAAAAAAACGAACGAAAAAAGAACTTAGTATATTGCATTTTTTACTGCCAAAAGAGGGTCTAAAAATTGTACGCGATAAGATTGTCGAAATACCCGCCGAAAATGTATGTGTACACAAATCTAATTGACATTTCCCTAATACTAGAAAATCCGCCCGGGCAGCAACTGAACTTGGGTACCCAAAAGCCATGACATCAACCAAAGATCCCAAGGAACAGAAGACAGCTGCCACAACGACGACAGCTACGCAGCAGGAGAATGGTGTAGCCGGGGGTCTTATGAAACGTCTACGACGTTCCGCCTCGGCAACAGAACACAATTTGAGTAACCTGCGTAATCGCAAGTCAACGCAGCATCTTTTCGATCAGCACGGCAATCCGATTGATTTGCAACAGTATCGCAAGGTTCTCGATAAGGATGAGAACGGAAATGGGACGAGTGAAAAGAAATTGCGCTACAGACGCACCCAGAGTGTCACACGCGCCGAGGAGATCTCAAACAAGGAGGCCAAACAGCGCAAGGCTCAGCCAGACAAACCGTAAGTTTAGCTACTTTTCTCATCAGATCATATTATTTAATTTTTCTCTCTAATAGCATACATCGTCCCCGCGATTCACTGTTTTCATGGAGCTCCGGCTTTACGAACTTTACTGGTCTAGTCAATTGGGGTTTTCTACTGCTCTGTATCGGTGGACTCCGTCTTGGACTTGAAAACATTCTCAAGTGAGTAAACATTTACAATAAGACCCTAAGAAAAACAAAATAGTACTAACTGATCTTCGATTTTTAGGTATGGCATACGCGTCAACCCCATTGACTGGTACTTCTTCCTAAGTGGTCGCAACGAGGGCGAGGGTCATAACGCTTTGTTCCTTATCATCTGTAAGTTACTTAAGCTATCTTTATCGTGGTCGATAAACTAACTAATGATTCGATTTTTATAGACTCTATGGTGCACATATCTCTATGCCTGGCTGTCGAAAAAGGTCTTGCCCTGGTAAGTCAATAGTTCTGATATGTGGGAGAGCGGGCTTTACTCACTTTGAGTTCTTAGACAGACATTTTGTATTATTAGTCTTGAATGGGCGCCAACCAGATTTTGCATTTTAAAATACATATACACGGTTGCTGAAATTTAGTATCCAAAAGAAAATACGAATGTTTCTTAAAAAATTCCAAAATAGATGCCGTTTTAGACATATCATCCAAAGCTGATCTGACTGATCTGTAGCCATAGTAAAATTTTCGAAAACAACTATATATTGATTACATTATTACAATCATGTTACACTTATAAACAAATCTTGTATGACAATTAATATTCGTGCATTGTGTGTGTGGTGTGTGAGAATGGGTGTATGCGTATGCGAGGTATGATATATAGTTCAACTATTTAGGCAATGCGAACGCCTGCCTGATCGCAATATTTCTGTAACATTAGTTTGTATTCGCCTTCAAGGGGTGCCACTAGTGTGGGCAACTCTCCAGGTCGCCTTTGCGACAAATTAGACAATGAGCTGGCCAAGAAATTTCGCGGATCTGTCACTTCGGCTAGATGATCCACCTGCTTGGGCTGGGCAAAGCTGAGCTGAGAGAAGGCTGCTTGATATCCGGGCTCAGCATCGACTGCTGCGTTTGGCTCACCGCCTCCAGCTGTCACATCTACATCCAAATTGGGTAAGTTCTCGGGTGGTCGATCGAATAAATCGATGAGAGCACAGATCAGACGTGGCCAATAGGCAGCGTATTGACCCGACAACAATTCAGGGCATTCCGTTAGCAATTTGCTTACGCCAACAGCAACTATTTTGCGTTCCGATTCCTTGACACACTTGGCCATGTCCGTGATGAAGACACGTTCGAGTAGCATGCCAAACATACCCGGTTGAATCTCATCGATTAGCTGAACAAGCGCATGGGGGCCAACTTTAACCACGTAGAAGCAGAAGAACACAATAATTCCATTTATATATTTGGCTGTCTTCGATAGCGACAGACGCTGGAAGAGCAGTCCAAAGATTTGGCGCATGCTCGCCTGTAATTCTGGGGCGTTGTAGTAAAACAGTAAGTTCTGCAGCAGATAGAAGCCTTCATGATCGTTTGCCTTGGATGCGATCATTTTTTGGAAGATGCCAAGAATGCCGTTCTAAATAAGAACCAAAATAAGAATTTAGTTATTTCAAAGTTACATTAATATTAAGCAACTAATTGCTTACCAACTTGCCCAACGCCTCAATCTGAGCAGAGCCTTGTTTAATGAAAGTTGAGAGTAGGCGAATCAGTGGTGTCACATTTCCTCTACGATCCCAAAGAGGAGGTGCCAACAGGCAGGGGAAAAGCGCCCAGTATGGCTCCGGAATGGGACCACTTGCCTCGCGTACCTCCAACAAAACCGATAACATTTGAAATACGTATGGCATAAATTCGGTAATGTCTTGTTGCAAGATACCCTGGAACACAGGGAAAAGTGCTTCCTCAAATGAACTGACTGCTGTGGAATCTGCTTGGCAGACGATTCTAAAAAGAATGAACTTGTTATAACAAAGTTTGCAACGTTTCCCAACGTTCACTTACTTGATGGACAGTGCCAGTGTTTCGAAGAGAAAATGATTGAATTGTGGACGGGATGGGTTCTTTGACACAAACGTAAGGATATCTGTAAGGCGGGGAAGTGCTACTGCCATGTAGGGCATAGCTCCGGCCTGTAGCACATGGAAGCTGCGCATTATGGCTAGAAATATAAATCATTATTCGATCACATAAAGTAGATAAAATCAAAGATATTGAATTTTACTTACCCTTCATAACATACTCGTTCTCCGCCGATCCTGTCAGTGAAAGCGTTGCAAAGAGTCCGCTGACCAATTGATTCGAGTGAGGAGCGAGTATCTGTGGTCCGAAGAGAAGTGCACCGCCTGCATCACGCATGGTCAATATCTTTTCCAGCGAACAGGCCGCATAGCTGTGCACCACAATACTTTCCGCCGGCAAATGGCGTATAAGCTGTGGCAAGCAGCCAGCCAAGATCTGTGGTCCCAGTAGACTACGAAATACCATAACAAATTTGATGGCAGCTGCCTTCAGCACGGGAAGTTCATTAACTGTGGGATGTAATTATCATTGAGTTTAAAAAGATCTTCACTTTCACTTGAATTGTTATTACCATTGGCTCGCTCAAGCTCGGGAACAATATGTTCGGCACAGAATGTGGGCAACGGCACCAACTCTGAGCTCTGCGTAATGCCATGTTTTTGTGTACCACCTCGAGATGCCCATGATGTGACCAAATAGATAGCCGTATCCTTGGCACGCCAATTGGTTGCCGGATCCTGTTTGTACTTGCCCAGCAAGATCTCCAGGTACTGTCCGAATATGCCAAAGATCTTTTGCTCAAAGTTCACCGAGAGCGTTTTAACCAAATCACAGGCGGCGCGACGTCGGGTATCTATGTCGGAGCCCTCAATATCACGGCGTATATACTCATCTGGACTGTCCTCGAACAGCTCCTCATCTGATGGTCTGATGTCCAAGTTGGGTATAACGACCTTTTCGCAAATGCGTGCCAAAGTCTCTGGATTCTCGAAAATGCCGTGATAATGTTTACGCTCAGCCACCACAGAGAGAAATTGCAATGCATTCGAAACGAGCTGAACATATGAGAAGAGTTTAGAGAAATTGTATACTAGACGGAACCTAAAAACGTCTAACTTACCGCATCGTACTTAGTGTGCAGACTGGTCTTCACAAGTAGCTCCCATACAGCCGTAACAAATTGCTCCATATATGGCTTGAATTCCTCATCGTATTTGCGTGCATAGAGGCATATGTTCTCACAAACCTGAGAGCGTAAATGCTCGAGAACACCGGCATCCTCATCATCATCTGTGCGAAGACTTGGCACATCAGTTGCCAGCTGTTGTAGGAACGCACCCATCCAGGTGTTCATGTTGTCCTCAAAGAACTCGGGCAGATCCTGTGAGTTCAGCGAGAAGAACACTTTATTCACAAGCACCAATGAGCTATAGATGACCTTCAAGGCCTCCGCGTTGCCCTCGTGCAAGGTGGTCAATTGCATTGTCGCCTGCAGCAGATCAGTCAATGGCTTAGCCATACGATCCAGCACAAACTTTATTTCCTCCCACAACGATTGCGATTTGAACTCGTAGCGATAACGTTTGAATAACGAATGAGCAGTTTGTAAAATGCCATTGATGACATTGAAATCGCCCGAGGCGAATTTCTCCACCATTTCGTCAATCAGTTGCGGCCATTTTTTTGGAAAATCATGTTTTCCTATAATGCTCACCGCATCGCTCAGCTGCTTCTGCAGTGCCGTCGGCGAGTGCAGCATCAATGTGACGATAAGAGTTTTGATAGTATTGCGATCACTTTCGTGTATGCGATCCGATTCATCGCTATCCTCGTGAGCAGCCCAATTCCGTTTCACGTAGTTCTTAAATGCAATGGCGCCTGCAACACGTATGGTCATGTCCATGGTGGCTTTGTCGATGAGATTAAGCAACAGCACTGGATAGTTCTGTTGCAGCTCCGTGGACTCCAGCAGTTTCTCAGCTGAAAATAAATAATAGATTATTAACAGGCAGCAGGGAAATAAGAGCAGGCATAATTGAGAGAGAATGGGGAATAAGTCATTGGAGACACGATTTTTGTAACCCGTTTACTTCTCGCATCACCGCCGCCGTTTTCCCGCGCGCGAACATGAAGCTTATTCTCTTTCTCCTTCTCTCTTGCTCGCATGCGTTCACACACATACAACCGCACGCATGCTCTCTCAGACTCACCGGGTCTGCGGACATTTGGATCAACGCTAAGCGTCTGTTGTAAATAACCGGCAAGTAGTTGCAAATTGGCGTCGGTAACTTCCATTTTGTTATTAAGTGTATTCAATTAATTGTATATTATATAACGTTAGCTATTGCGCGTTTTTGATATTGCTTGTTTAACACTATTTTACAACATATAACGAAATTGCGCCCACAATGGTTGTTCGTCGAGCGTAGTGCGAAACAATGGAATGACGAATGTGCCGACGACAGGGATGGTCGCAAAAACTCAAAACGATAGCCAGTGCTATCGATGTTCGTTCTGTCGATGTATCGCTATTCTGTACGCGATATTATTGGTATTTTATAATACTGTTTTGCATTAACAGAACGTTATTTTTTTTTTATTTGTATTTTGCAGGAAATTATTTCCGAGAGTCTTGGCATCGTTATTCAGATAATAAATATAATAGTTTCAGTATCCTTCCCTGTGGTGATTATTCATCTGAAAGGTTCTGCTTTCAGCTTAAGTAAGTATGCAGTTGGAACATAAGGTTTTTGTGTATATTTCTAACGGACTCAACACTTTTAGTGGGTGGAATAACCGTTTGTTTCTATTATGCCATCTTATTCCTGAAGATGTGGAGTTACGTGCAGACCAATATGTGGTGTCGGCAAACGTACAGTCAGAGGCAACCACGTGAGAGAAGACCCAGTATTACCCTAGCTGAGCTCAGTAAGTGAAAGGATACAATTTATGTAGTGTACTACATAAATATATTTTTTTAATGTAGAAAAAAGTCGTTCAAATGGTGCTGACGATGATGAAGATGTCACGAAACTTGTGCAATATCCGGACAATTTGAGCTACAAAGACCTGTTGTACTTCCTATGCGCGCCCACACTTTGCTACGAACTCAATTTCCCACGTACGTCTCGAGTTCGCAAGCATTTCCTGCTTAAACGTTTGTTAGAGGTGGTTATCGGCTTGAACGTTGTGATGGCCTTGTTCCAACAATGGATTATACCTTCGGTGCGTAACTCTCTGATTCCTTTCTCTAACATGGATATTGGATTGGCCACTGAGCGTTTACTTAAACTTGCGGTTTGTAGAAATAGTTTTCAATACTCTATAGCTATTAATATCAATGTTTTTCAAATTTAATGGTTTAGCTTCCTAACCATTTAGTTTGGCTTTGCTTCTTTTATTTGATATTCCATTCATTTCTTAATGCTGTGGGCGAGATCCTTAACTTTGCGGATCGCAATTTCTATTGTGACTGGTGGAATGCCAACAATATTGACACGTTTTGGCGTACTTGGAATATGCCAGTGCATAGATGGTGTGTGCGACATCTCTACATTCCTGTCGTGCAAATGGGCTACTCCCCGCGTCAAGCATCAACAATAGTTTTCCTTTTCAGCGCCTTCTTCCATGAGTATTTGGTAATTTTGAACTTGATATTTTTTCTTAAATAAGTAGTTACTTATAGTGTTTATTTTTCAGGTCTCAGTGCCGCTGCAAACGTACAAAATTTTGGCTTTTCTTGGCATGATGGGCCAAATACCTCTGTCAAGTTTTTCAAAGAACATAGAACGCCGATTCGGTCCACGCATGGGAAATATTATCGTTTGGGCATCTATTATTTTGGGACAACCTCTGTGCATTATGGCCTATTACCACGACTATGTCGTAACACATTTCCAGACTGCACTGAATAGTACTGAATGCCAGCCAAGCTAGATTTTGTTACAAATTAATTTGTATCTGGTCTGTACTTCTTTTGATTAAATTATAAGTTTGCCGCAAGTTGGGGAAACTGAATGCCACTTACAAATCAATTTTGTAGCTCCGAACACACATAGTACTGAGTAACAGAAGTCTATTGTTATTTAATGCATTTGTTAATGATATAAGCGTAATAATAATAAAGAGAATGGATTTTGAGTATTCTTTATATTGCGTTTGTTTTTTATTTTTATAAACTGGCGCCTTTTCTACGTTTGCTTAATCGATATTTGCAGCATTGCTTATCGATATTTGTAGCAATCGCAGCCAGTAACAGTGTTATCGGTTTGAAAATTTAAAATTGGCTATCAGCTGTTCATTTTAAGATTACAATTGGTTTTTTTTTTACTTATAGACTCCATATTATAAATACTTGGATGACATATATCAGAAAAGTAATTCATAATTTATTCAAAGTACTACGAATCATTTAAAATCAAAAAAACATTGTTGGTCTGTTAATAACAGTTCATCGAAATACCATGTTAACAGATGAACTCAATCAGGGT
The DNA here is from genome assembly GCA_018151445.1 of Zaprionus inermis. NCBI lineage: Eukaryota > Metazoa > Arthropoda > Insecta > Diptera > Drosophilidae > Zaprionus > Zaprionus inermis. The sequence continues at coordinate 590,421 of JAECXD010000869.1, read as the reverse complement.
TGTTCATTTGTGTGAATGTTGCAACTCTGCTTGTAGTGGTAGCTTGTATGCCAAAACATATTCAAGTTTCTTTTCATTAAAACCATAAGCGACTGTAGTGTGATTTGCAATATTGTGTGTGCTTGTCAAGTGTCTAATTTTTCAAAAGGTTTCACATTTATTGTTTCCAAAAAGGAAACACTTGGACGGTAAGGTAAGGATAAATTCTTATTGTCAAGAACTGGTCAATATTTCGTCGGCATTTTCGCGACGCCCGGTGCCGATATACACACATTCACTTATGTGCACCCACACAATCAAAAATTGTGTTAGTATACAGTGCTCGTGCCGTGAAAAAAAAATAAATCGGCTCCGTAAGAGGGGCCATCCGTGCGCACAAAAACGCTTCAAATTAAAATGTTATTAATTTCTAGAAACTTTTGGCGTTGTCCACAGCAGCGCCTGTATCAACTTAGCAAACAGTCTGTGATACTGTGTTCTACAAAATCGACGCAACGGCAGCCTAACTTAAAAACCAGCAGTTTAGACCCGGCAGAGACAGAGACAGCGACAGCGACATCCCCAGCAGTAGCAGCAGTTTGTAGTCACGTAAGTGCGTGTTTGTTTTGGCTGCTGTCTTTTGTTTGTAGCGTGCGATTCTCTTTCGTTATTTTAAAAGATCATGAGTGGCCGTTACCGTGGAGGAGGAGGAGGAGGCGGCCGCTATGGTGGTGGAGGCGGTGGTGGAAGCGGTGGTGGCGGTGGCGGCGGCGGTGGCGGTGGCGGCGGTGGAGGATACAGCGGTGGGGGCTTCAACGATTTTGACAACTACCGTGGCGGTGGAGGAGGAGGCTTTAATGACAATTTTGGACCTGGTCCGAACCCATTCAATAGTAAGAACTTTTGAAATTAATTTGACAAATGATGGAATAAATTCAATTTGTCTGTCGACAGTGGGCCCCAACATCTCGGGTAATGATCTGATGCAGCTGATGAGCGCCATGGCCAGTAATTTCAGCATGAATTCACAGCCGCCACAGCCCTTGCGTCAGAGCTGTGGTGAGCTGCGTAATCATCATTGCGGTATGTTTGTGGAGCTCTCGGGGCGATTGATTAAAAAGCGTGTAAATCGCTTTGCCGAACTGCGTGACCGTAATGGTGGCGCTTGTCAATTGGTTGTGCTCGAGGATAAGCATCCCCGTGTGGCTCGCCGAATGAACAACATGCCCGAGAATACGACATTAACCATTGTCGGGCAGGTCATGCGGCGGCCAAATAACTCTTGTAACCAAACAATGCCAACCGGCGAAATTGAAGTCGAGGTTCAGGATATCCTGAGTATTCATTTTCCAGCCAGCGGAACAAAGCGTGCTGGCGACAAACGCACCTATAGCACCATGGTGCAGCAACAAAGCAGTTTGGGCATCACCAGCACCGAGTACAAGATTGCCAGTCAGTATTCATGAATATTTTACAACCGATTTTATAAAATTGTTGATCCTTATTTTTCTACAGAGAATGAGAACATCTTGAAATATTTCGAGAATCGTGATTTTACTTGCAACGATTTGCGTCGCGAAGATGTCGGCAAAACAGTCACATTGGTGGGCTGGATACCATCTACCAAAAACAATAAATTCTTGCAACTGAAGGATGGCTATGGTCAGACTCAATTAATGATCGAAGATCAAACTGTGAGTAAATCGAAGCAAGTTAAAAGCTTATCTCATAACTTATGTTTTGTGTACCTTGTTACAGCTAATGGACACATTCATGTCCACTCCGGAGCAAACCGTTCTACAAATTGTGGGCAAAGTGTTGAGCCGACCTAAGGCAAACGTAAATTTGGTAAGTGGTTGTAAATATGAAGCAGCTTCATTTATTTAATTCACATTGTCATTGTAGAAATATGATACAGGAGAGGTGGAAGTTAATGTGACCAATGTTAAGGTAATCAATCCCGATGATCCCTACGAAGGACCTATTAAAGTAAAAGAAAAACTGCCGAAAATGTCGATTGATGACCTGGAGGCCGAGGAGGCTGCAGCTGCGGCCGCCTCTCTTGACACAAGCAATGCCCCAAATGCCAACAACGGTGACGGATCTGGCGATGGCAGTGATAGGGTTGCCACAAGCATTGCTCCAGTGATTGCAGAGAAACATTTTCGGCAAATGAAGGTTGCAGACACCAACAAATTTGCTGATCGTACTCATAATTGTGGCGAACTGACTTCGAATGAGATCAACGAGAAAGTTATCATCTGCGGCTGGCTGGAATTCCAACGTATGAACAAGTTCTTTGTGCTGCGCGATGCCTATGGTCAGACTCAAGTGTTGATCTCGCCCATTACAAAGGGTCTGGAGGAGTATGCAGAGACAGGCGTGCCCATTGAGTCGATTATTCGCGTTGAGGGCACCGTCATACCTCGCCCGGCAGCTACCATCAATCCGAAAATGACAACTGGTCATGTGGAAATCGAGGCCGAAAAGATTACTGTGCTGAATGCCGCCAAAAAGAATCTGCCTTTTGAGATACGCAAGTTCAATCGGGCCGGCGAACGTTTGCGTCTGACTCATCGCTACTTGGACTTGCGCTTCAATGATATGCAACATAATCTGCGCTTGCGTTCGACTCTTATAATGCGTATGCGTGAATATTTGATCAACTACTTGGGCTTTGTAGAGGTGGAGACCCCAACGCTCTTCCGTCGCACACCCGGCGGCGCCCAGGAGTTTGTGGTACCCACTCGCAAAGCTGGACACTTCTATTCACTTGTACAGAGTCCGCAACAATTCAAGCAGATGCTGATGTCGGGTGGAATTGATCGCTACTTTCAAGTGGCACGTTGTTACCGTGACGAGGCCACGCGCCCAGATCGTCAGCCGGAGTTCACTCAATTGGATATTGAGCTGTCGTTTACTAGTCGTGATGATATAATGCAATTAATTGAGGAGACGCTGCGTTACTCATGGCCCAAGCATTTTCCCAAGCTGCAAACGCCTTTCCGCCGCATCACATATGAGGAGGCAATGGAGAAGTATGGCACCGATAAGCCAGATACGCGTTTTGGTTTCTTGCTAAACAATGTTTCGGATATCATTGAGAAAAGCGAAAACTTCAAGGGCAAATACGAGAATTTCGGTGCCTATGCTATTGTGGTGCGTGCCAGCGAAGCCTTCTGGAACGGTTCGGCCCGCAAACATTACGAGAGTATGAGCAAGTCATTCTCGGGTACGATGTTCGTGCGAAAATTCAATTTCCCTAAAGATGTGGAGGAGAGACTCACCAAGCTATTGGGTACTGAGGTGGCTAAGGAAGTTATAGAGAAATTCGACCTAGAGGAAAACGATTTGCTTTTCCTGTGCGTTGGTCCCAAGGAGGATGCGGTAAGAGTACACATTCTGCACAAATCACTTACCATCTAACATGTTATTTTTTCGGCAGCGGAGTCTGTTGGGTAAAATTCGCCTGGACTACCAGGACTTTCTTGCCGAGAACGTTAAAACAAAGAAATCATATGATTATCGCTTTTTGTGGGTCATTAATTTTCCGCTATTTGAACGTAACAGCGTTACCAAGCAACTGGAGAGTGTGCATCATCCGTTCACCGCTCCACTTGTGGATGATCTCGATAAGTTTGCGACCAGCTGTGAAAATTTCGAAACCATACGTTCCGAGGCTTATGATCTAGTGCTCAATGGTCAGGAAGTTGGTGGCGGTTCAATGCGTATACATGATCGCGACATGCAGCAATTCATATTGGAGCAGGTGCTGAAGATTCCGCACGATCATCTCTCGCATTTGTTGAGCGCCCTGGAGTCCGGATGTCCGCCCCACGGCGGCATTGCCTTGGGGCTTGATCGTCTCATAGCCATACTGTGTCGTGCGCGCTCCATACGCGATGTAATTGCGTTCCCTAAGTCACTAAATGGACGCGATCCGCTCTCTAATGCACCGGTTCCAATATCAGAGGAGGAAATGAAACTGTATCATCTTGCCATACAGGACGTCGAAGAGGAGGAGGACACCAGCGCAAACAATACAGCACACGCTCAGGAAGACGATGATCCCGATGCTGTACGTAACCCACCATCACCCATGTCGGGCACCAGCGAAACAGAGAATCCCGAAATGGATGTGGATGTTAAGGTCGAACCCGCCGAAGAAGCAGAGGAGGCAGTCAAGGCAGAACCGACTCAATCTGAAGACGATCCAAAATTAATTGCCGATAAAGATGAGACAGAGAAGAACGCAAAGCCAGTGACACCACAACAGACGCGTGCCAAACGCGTGGTCAAAAAGAAAGTATAGAGAAAATCAAAAACCATAACTACACGTCTCAACAACAACAAGCAACAATTGCGATAAATATGATGATACGAATTAGCATTTTAAACATAAGCTCAAACAGCATCCCACGTCTTATATATGTAATGTGACGATTCTAGACAAGTAGCCCCGCATATCCCGCCGGTGTAGGGATGCTCCAAACCATCTTATATTATTTAAATGCAGACGACACATTTTATTCGCATTCAGTTGATCATTTCTTCCCATCTATCATTTGAAAAAATCGACATTCGTAAGTCCACTTTTAATTATATGGCAATTTATTACAATTTACAATATATATATATAAATATGAACTGCTATTGTATTGCAATCTATTTAAAAAAATACAATGGATCTAATAATATTCGATGGATTTTTATTCGCACTGAGTCAGTTTACTTTTACGATGATAAATTATAATATATGTTATTAAAAAAATGAAACTGGAGCTAAGTATAAACTAGGTTAGGGGCAAGGGAATGTAGCTTCTGTTGAGTGTGTAGTTTGGACTCTAATGCACCATGGGCAGACTGAATACGTTATTGTCTATGTAGCCATGGGTGAGATTACGACGATAATCCCACCAATTGAGTGGCGGGACCCGTTGGTTCCCCTGACGATCAGCCACTTCGACAAATTCGACTGAATCGGCGTGATCTTGCTCCTCTACAGAGTCAATGTTTTCGTTCTCCTTTTGATTTGGTGGACTATAGCTTGTCCAATGCTCGTAGGGATCGTGTCCAAAGTGTGTGCTCGGTAAGTTATTGAAATTCGTTGCCAGCTTGCCGAACTGATCGATGTGCTGCAGTAGCGGGTCGACGCTCTGAGAAGGAAGCTTTAGCATTTGTTGTGGTCCACGCGGATACTTAACGCCCAGCGTAGGCAAATCCGTCCACTTGCCCAGCGCATAGGGCGACGAGTCATTTGTGTCTATAAGGAACATGCCACGTGTGCTCGGTCGCACATTGTCACCAGCCTCAAGGAGATAATTTGTGGGCGGGCACATGCCCAACAAGTAGGCGATGTAGCTGCTGCACGCCCAACCCCAGAAGCCCTTGGGCGAGCGTATAGACTCCAGATAATAAGCTGTTGCTCGCTGATGACTGCATGCAAAGGAATCTGCAAAAATAACAACCGAGTAAGCTTATATGCATTGTCTTCTCCAGAAAGTCTTACTCATCCACATGTTTCCATTGCAGCCTGGCTGATAGATGCCACCGTTCATATAGAAATCTGCATGACCACAACGTTCCAGCTTGCCCTGAACCATAGCATTTGTGTGTATGACGTCCACGAAGGCAGCATCGCTAGGATCCAGCTTATCGTCCAGGCCAGCGGTCACAAACAGCGGCATGGCCGGATCTAGTCCAGTTATGTGTGGCAGCCGAAAGGATTTCAGATTGCGTGCTATATAGTTGGGCACCTGAGCGCCAAGCGAGAAGCCAATGATGTGTATATCTGTATTGCCCGTATCCACAAGACGCTCCACCAGCTGGGCAGCACAGGCGCCTGCCTGACGTGTATTGTGCACCGCGCTTATGTAGCACGGTCCTGGCGACAGCACGCTCCAATCCACATAAAAGACATTGTAGTCGCCCTTGGCCAGATACTCTGAAGGGCAATTGATATTAAATATTATAAAGAAGAATCAATGTAGTAAATAAATGTTTTAATATGCCGATGAGCCACTTTATACAAAGAATTCACCCATTTTCGGTTGGGAAATCAATTCGATTCGATTTCTTTTATAAAACTTGTTCCTTATATAGTATAAACATATTTGTATATTCACATTCAACTCACCATCTCGCATGCGCTGCAGCGGATTGAGAAACATGTCCGAGTTGTAGCCATGTATAAGAATTTTGGTTGGATAACGTGGATTAAAGTAGGATTCCGTGAGATTCGATGTTGCCAGCGAGTCGTCTATGTAGATGCTCTGACGGTCCATAAGATTGTGTCGTGTGTATATGTAATATTTTACATCGGGATCGGGGCAACGTCGTCCTATGGCCCATTTGCATGGTCCAATGGTTATATCACGATTGCTGATGGGCTGCGATATAGCCGGCGCTGCTGTGCTCGATGGACTCTCCGTTTGGGCTGCAGCCTGCGTTACGAAATCGAAAATTGAAGCGCAAAGGCAACCGCTCGCTGTGGCAAGGAATTGGTTAAGTTCTTAAGTGTCAATACCATAGATACTAGATAATTGAGAACTCACTCAAGAGCAGATAGTGCCATATCAGTCTGTAGTCCATTTCTGCGTCAGTTCCGTTCTGTCTCGATCAGTTGGACATGTGCGTATTCGAATTACGACAAGCTCAGGTTGCGCATTGTCTGGAATTGCTGGAGAAACTGAAAGCCGGCACTCGAGCCGATAACCATTTGGCCAAAAATATAATGAGTGCTCAGCGTATGAGTGCAAGTGAATACATGCTGTAAGCATGTTGAGTGCGAGTCTTCAAAGTGAGAGTTGAGGTAAAAACAAAAGTGAAAACGCTGAGAATGCAAAGTAAATCGGAGGATTAGCTACCTACTCGAAGAGCCAGCTGGCGAAGACTTGGCCCTGCCGTGGCTTAGCTTCTACTCATTCACACTCACACACACACGCACGCCCAGCCTGTACGTGTTTGTCGTTTCAATTTGTATCGAATGAAAACTCGGCCAACTCGGCACGTAGCATAACAGCGAATACTCTTTTTAAATGGTCACAAAATATGGAGTTAAAGCTCAATGGACTTGGGACTTGGGCTTCACGTGAGTAAATAAAAATCTGCATGCTCAGGTTAGTCAAATTGGGTTTTCGGCCCCGACCTATGCGAATACAGATCCAAAAACTCAAATTTCGAGTGATAATTAGTCTGTGGGTAGATACAAACAATACACAGATTGGTAAGTGGAACACGCATAGCAATTAAATTGCACAGCATGTAAGTTCGTCTTAAATTATGCCAGGTAAAAGTAACGAAAGAAAGCCGAAGTATCCTTAAAAAGACAAACAAAAATTAGGAACAAGAGGCGGAGCAGATAAAAGTAGGAATAATGCAAATTTATTGTTTTATAGCTAACATAAGCGATCAGAAATACTTATTTCCAATGTCACAGGGTTTTTTTTGTTTTTTGCGCCCAACTCATTGATTTTATCAACGTTTGTTTACATTTTACTTTTGGGGTTGCCACCTAATTTAACCATTATTTCACGCATTCAGGCTGAATCCTTAGTGCAAAATAGTACATGTATGTGTGAGTAAGCGAATGCACGTATTTGTTGTTTATGCACAAACTCTCTTGCCGAATTTATTAAACGACTTCAAGCATTTTTTTTGGATAAACGCAGTAATTAATTATATATTTATATTAATTAATAGCCTAGTTGAAAATCATGGTATTATTTTCCACTGTTCCGTATTACCATCTTCGCTTTCAAACATCGATGACTTAACCCTAAGCTTAATTTATCGGTATCGATAATCACATAGTGGGGTGCAAACGCAGGCACAGCCGACCTATTTCGAATCATTCGTAAGTACGAGTAGATTCCTCTCGGTTCCCTTTCGCCAAAAGCATTAAGGTACGGATTGTTGATGATGAGGACAGGAAATTGACCCACAACCAGGTAGGTGAGGTACATGTGCAGCAATGGAATTCCTGAAATGAATACTACAGCAATTCTGTTGAAACTCTACAAGTACAGGACTCCGCACTGGTGATATGGGCTATTTCGACGATCAGGACTTTTTGTACATTATCCATTGGAAAAAGTATATACTCAAGTACCAGCGCCTTCAATATTATCCCACCAAGATTCAGGCACTGATTGCGAAACTGCCGCAGGTGGAGGAGATGTGCGTTGTGGAAATCTGCTATGAAACCATGGTGACGCTGCCGGAGCATTGATTGTGAAGCATCAAGGATTTGAGATCAGCGCCAAGGTAATTATCGATCATATTGCCAAGCGTTTGAGGGGCCTGTAGAAGCGGCTGCCGTTAAACTGCTCAAAAATCCTAACGGCAAAGTGCAAGTTCCCAAAATGGGAAAATCAAATAATTCCAAGATGGGAATCTAATAGTGAAATTTTCTAATAAAAAACTACAGTCGAGCGGGCGTGACAGTAAGATACCCTGCCCTACTATTTTTAGCAATTGTCTGACTTGAATGCATACTGTGTGTTTTATTCAATTTTGCAATTTGAAGGTTAGGTTTATATAGTATTCACCTACATATGTGTACACTATGATACTTAATATTATTTTTAATAACTGCATATTCCCGCTGCTAAACACATAGATTAATGTTAAATTTGAAGTCTGTTGCTTTTATAATAGCTGAGATCACTGTGCTCACACAGACACTAATCTCCTCGGGTTAGGATCCTAAAAGAAGAATAAAAACAACAGGTATTTATCGAATACCTCTTTGAGTTTTCTAATTTATTGATTGATTTTTCAGCGTAATTCCCATGGAATCTGGTGCTCAGCGAACATCTATAGTTTTTCAATTAATTATCGCTGCGTGTGGCTGAAACGCCCACAACGATTGTTTATATTTAGCTGGTATGGGCGAGTGTATATATGGTATATGTTGTATATACATAGTTGTCTTTATTTTCAGGGGCACTACCGATCGGCAAAGCTAAACGCCATGGAATGTCAAACAAAATGTGAATTAATAGACAGAAATTAGCCCCAAAAACGAGAGACATCTACGGGGCCGTAGAGCGAGACACAGAGCAAGAGAGCTAGACAGCAGGAGGAAGGGGAGGGGGTGTTGGTGGAGACGTAAGGGAATTTCTTTATGACTGACCATTCCACAAAATCCATTAATTTATTTATAACTCAACCGAGCAACGTTGTCAAAAATTCATAAACAGATTTCAAATTGACACGCGCTGAAAGTTCATCAGATAATTTTGAAAGTTCCGAAAGCTCTACATAAATAAAAGGAAGTTTTCCGGTAAATATGTACATACGATTATAATATATTTATTTTATATTTATGTATGCGTTTTTTAGAACTTTCAGGCATATTCTAAATGCATTATTATGATGTGCATACGGAAATAGAAATAATATGACAACATCAAGGTTAGCTGCCCACCTCAATTTATCCGACTCATTCCCAATTAGTTGGACGTGTTTTTGGAGTGTCGCTTCAAGTAGTAAGATCATTAGAAAGCCTTTAGCTCTGACTCTGCATACTGGGGCGCACACAGCGTATGAGTAATATTATTGTAATTTATTTTCCCCAGCTTAGCTTATTGCAAAAACAAAACTCAATTCATTCGAAAATATTTCTAAGGTCAGGGCAACGCATGGGCTATCAATTGGGACGTCACAATCTCGTCCAGCTTATCAGGCCGAGCGGAGCGCAGCGTAGACCTAGAAGCGATTCGCACTATGCGCAGTTTTCGCGTCGCACAACAAGCGAACGGACGAGCGGAGAAGCGAAATGCGCTGGAAATGGCAGCACTCGATATGGTTGTTGTGTGTGATTCACCTGGCGCTGGCCGGGACGACATCAACGGAGTCGAGTGACTCCGAGTCGGGCCAGTTCTTCAGTCAACTCTACAAACGCAGCCTCAAACAGATGATCGAACTGCGTAACGTTTCGGTTGAGCCTTGCACGGATTTCTATGCACATGCTTGTGGAAATTCCATGCCCTCCGATGCGGATGCAGTGTCTCCGTTTCTGTACAACCTGCAGGATCGCATGGAGTTCTTTCATGCGCATCACATGCAATTCGAGACACTGCCGGGCAAGCTCTTGTCGCAGTTGTACAGCGAGTGCCGGCAGAGACGGAGCAGCACTACGCAGTCGACGCACTGGGCGAGCCTGCTGCAGCAGCTGCCGTTTCTGGCACAGCATGAGGATGTGCTTGCCGCATTTCCCTTCCTGCGCCATCAGTGGCAGCGCCAGCGGCTCGACGAACGCCTCAATTGGATACATCTGGCCGCTCAGCTGGCGGCACATGGACTGCCCACTCTGCTGCACATTTACTTTGCCGAGCGCACAATCTATGTGGCGCCCATTGCGGAACTGCCCTGCCCCAGCCTGCGCGGCTTCCGCGACAGCATGTCCGAGCAGTTGGCCGGACGGCATCAGCAGGTCGGACACATTGTGGCACACGAGATGCGTGTGCTGTGTCGTGGCATGCGCGGCGAGTTGCCGCTGGCCGACAGCGTGACCCATCGACGACGCGATGCCCAGCAGCAGCAGCAGCAGCTCGAAGTGGATGACAACACCATGGAGTACTTTCAGACGTTTTTCGCCCAACTCGAGTTCACGGAGAACGAGCTGGCGGGAGCGCGCAAGCTGCCCATGGATGTGGAACGTATTCGGCAGGCGTGGCATGTGCTGCGGCGCACGGAGCCACGCATTGTCTACAACTATGTGCTGTGGCAGGCACAGCAGGGACTACGCTATGAGGACTGCTTTCAGCTGGCCAGCGAGTTCGAGCGGCTGCTGCACACGGAGCTCTGGCAATGGCATGTGCTGGCGCCGCATGTGACGCGGGATGTGGCACTGGCCATGTATCAGCTGCATACCACACGCTTCCAGCAACAGCGTCGTGCCCAGCTTAGTCGACGCGACTGGTTTGGACACCTGTGGCCGGAGTCGGTGGAGCGCAAGGAGCTGCAAGTGGGGCGTCTGCTGCACGCACATGCTCAGCTCTATCTCAATCTAAGCGAGCTCACGCACAGCTACAGTCGGGTGCAGTTTGTGCCGGGCGCCTTCTATGGCAATCTACTGCAGCTGCGCCATGCACAGCTGCGACACAGCTTCGGCTCACTGTACGTGGACGAGGAGGATGTGCAGCAGCCGGCCTACTTTCTGCGGCACTTCCTGCACTTTGTGCTGCTCTCGCTGCATCGACCTATGTATCATTATTACGCCACGCAGGGATTGGAGCTGTGGCGCCAGTCGCGTCTGCTGCAACATACCGATGGCTATTACACCGCCCTGGATTGCTTGGAGCGGCAGACGCAGCAGCTCTACGATGCCGAACTGGCCAGCATCTATCGTCCGCTGGGCTCACACGAGGTGGCCGATCTCTTTCATTTCTATCGCTCGTTTCAGGCCGCCCAGCGCGACTATCGCTTCTGGCTGCAGGGCGAGCGTTTCCTCTTCGCCGAGCAGTTTGTGCTGCAGTACTTCGGCCTGGACGAGCGCCGCGTGCTCTTCTATGCGGTCGCGCAACAGCTTTGCAATCGGCACGACGAGATCTTTGCGGCGCAACTGAATCGTGGCTACATGAATCTCCACGACTTCCAGGCGGCCTTCAAATGCAGCGGCGACACGCCCATGAATCCTCCGGCGAAGTGCATGCTGAGTCGATGTGATTGAGCCTGAAGATCGGTGATCGGAGGGCATGCCATAAGTACTATAGAATTATATTTGTGTACCTTAAGAATAAAGTGTTCCTTAATGGCAAAATATCCCTAAAATAGTTGGAGCTTCTAGAGGTCTGAAAGATTATAATGTAAGCTCCACCCATCTTTCCAACTATATATAAAAGCGAATTGATACAGATTATATTAACTTATTATTTAAAATATTATATCACAAAAGCAAATATTAAGGTTCATGAATTCTAAGTAAGTTTACATATAAATCGCAGAGATATATATAGCATTATGTATCTTTCGTTTTTCAATCAAAAATAGTAAAAACCAGCCTTTGTTTATTTCGATTTTTCCGACTGAATACCCACACGACAATGTGAAAAATGTCCAATCATTTTCGAATACATTTTCGAAAAACTGTTTCGAACATATCACAATAATTGTCATTATGTTTAGTAGCTAAGTATCTCGAGATCCGATTTGGAGCAGATGTGATTGAACCTGAAGATCGGTGATCGGAAGGCGTGTTACTTACTATATAATTATATTCGTTTATAATAAGAATAAAGTAATACTTTATGGAAGAATATCCTTAAAATAGTTGGAGCTTTAAAGAACCTGAAAGATTTCTCAATTTGTTGTTGTTCTATGCGATAAGATTTTTCCAATATATTTGTATATAAATACGTATAGAACATATTTTGAAATTATATTAAAATAATCCTAAATTTAAGAAGACTTTTCACTTAAAAATCCGAAAAATATACAATATATCGACATTTTAGATCAAACGCTTTTCACATTCTTCAATATACAAAATATAACTATTTATGTAATTCCAGCATTTGTTTATAGGCAACTGATTACCCACACGACCATATGTAAAATTTCCAATAATTTTGGAACACATTTTCGAAAAACTGTTTCGAACATTTCACAATAATTGTTTTAGTCATTTAGTTTAGTAGCTAAGTATCTCGAGATCCGATTTGGACAGCATACTTATGCACACTGTTCGCAATTGTCAGGGCGTTTTTTCAACATTTGCGCATTGCATTTTCGAATTGACTTAATGACAACTGTCAGACGACGACGACGACGACACTTTTGGAAGACTCGAAAATAGAAAATAAAGAAACCCGCAAGTTGTTTACGAAACTGAGGGCTCGTTAGATCATATACTATATGCCTATATATACTGATTTGCGTATTTGTCACAATTTCGGTTCATAAATTATGCTTTGGCTAAGCCGTGTGAATTTTAATGTGTACAGTAAACGTCATCGTGAAGATATATCTAACTGAATTGCAAAAAAAAAGAAATTAACAAAGTCCACCTGAGTTCGAGAATCCATGGAATATGAAACTTGTGAATGGTTTTTCGAGCGTGAAAGTAGAACACACATGGAGAAGACTATCTATATGGCATATAGTGTGTATAGTATATAGTATATGAATTATTTTTAATGAACGCATTGTTATTGTTGCCTCCATACCCGACCGGCTGCTCGCAAACTGTCAAAGCGCCCGCGTTAATTTATTTTATTTATTTTCGATGATATTTCTTCAAGTTTTCAAGCATTTTCCAAGCAACTTTTCAACTTGTTTCCGTCTCATTTCAACCCGTGTGCGCCTTTTGGAGACCGTCGCCCATTATGCCACTTGTCAGGTTGTTCTCTTGAGTGTAGTCGTCGTCGTCGACTCGCAGCTGTGTGCGTGCTGCTGTCTATCTATATGGATATCTGACGTTTCCAAGTTTTCTTATTTTCGACTATATTTTGCGCAACCCAATGGCCAAGTGCGTGAAACGGTTTTAGTTGGGCCAAAGGCTTGCAGCAGTTAATAGCACAAAATTTTGCCATAGTCCGCAAAAAAATTCAAAAAGCAAATCGAAAATCAGGTAATCCCTCGCCCCACACATGCAGGGTGCGCCCTGTTTGCGAACCGATCTAGTGATAATCCCAATCGAATCAAAGTGTGCCGTCCAGAATTCTTTTGGAACAGTTCCAATCTATAAGGCTGGAATTATTTTGCCACTATATGTACGAGTTACGTTACGTCTACAGATACATATCTCAAAAGACGGAGAAGAAAAAGAAGAACGAATTCTTCATAATTCTTAATACAAAAAAAACAATATTATAACCATGTTGTATAATTCGAAAACAAAATGATATGTGCTGCGCGAAATTTACGAGCGCGTTTTTAGTGTTTTTATATCAAAAGAAAATTTCTCATGCGCCGTCTAAAAATATTCGAATTGAAAATTCTTTTTATTGCTCGACCTTTGCGAGACTTCACGAGCACATAAAACTATTCAGCTGGAATGGCGACTAATACTCGATACTACGACCCAATAAAATACTTAATGAAATGTCTAATTAAGTGTGTTTCGTTTCTTGTATCACTTGCAGCAATCGAAGCGAAATGAGCGAGTTGAAGAATCTGATGACCACCTTTGGCATTCTGGCCATTCTCCTCTTCTTCCTCTGGATCATCTATGCAGTGTTGTAAGCTAACACAGCAAAGGGATGGGGGCATGGAGCGCTGGCAGAGCAGGTGGGCAAAGCATGCAATATAAGACATTTCAAATAGATAGTAAGGCTTGAATATTCCCTTTGATTTGAGCTATAGAAACGCTTACATCAGGCTGAAAACAGTTGCCAGGAAATTGTAAATACTTTCGAAATTTCGCTTTGAGCTAGATTTTATATCTCAATCGAAATCAAATGGATCGTAATGCTGGCACACAAAGTGTGCTACGTGCAAATATATTTTTTTTCGACATGTTTTGCTCCGCAAAGCAAAACAAACAAATGGCACAGGCAAATGAAAATGCCAAGGCTAATAAATAATATACTAGGCAGACGCGTAGTAGCTGCCTGGAGAATCCCCTGCTGGCCTCTCCGGAGAACCAGAGCCAATAAATTCCTGAAGCATTTTTCAATAAGTCGAGGCAATTTGCCAGTGCCAGAATGAGTAATTAACTAGCGCAACAGGTACGACAGAAAGGGGGAGTATACGAGATAAGGAGAGAGGGGGATAGAGTGAGGGGAGAAAGGGAGAGAGAGAGTGTACCTATGAAGAAGTTGCTGTCGAAGACCGTGAAAACTTTTTATGTTCTGCATGCGCTGGCGCCGCCCACTCGCATCGAATCAACCCATGGAATCAAAGAAATATATACTGAATATATATCGATATATGTGTACAGTATGTGCACTATATATATATATATGTATATATATATATATATATATACGAGCATGCTCGGGCAATATCTCTGCGAATATATCTGGGCCGAAATATGCGCAACAACTGGACACCAACACCAAGAGGCAACTAGATTTCTCGATCGACTCGACACACTCACACTCACACACATATACATACATGCGATATATAGAATCATAATTCCAACGAGCTGGCCGACTGTGCTGCGTGTCTGCTCGATCGGATAATTGTAGGCCAGTTTGTGGAGAAATATTTTTGAGTGAGTTTCTCAGTTATACGGTGCCATTTGCAACGAACGGACTCATCCGCAGATTCCTGCTCCAAAAGCGATCCCAGTGCGTTTGATAGATGCAATTAGTGATTAAGCGCTATCAGCTATATATAGCATACTAATTGATTTATTCAACATCCAGATAACAACAACAACAACTCGTCGTACAAGATGAATGAGGCCAAGAGCTTGTTTACCACCTTCTTGATCCTGGCATTTCTGCTCTTCCTGCTCTATGCCTTCTACGAAGCCGCCTTCTAGCGCGCCCATGTTTTGCAACCAATGAGATTCGGAGATTTACTTACATGTTGAATTTGAAGCTTCCAGCTCGAGTTCTCGACCATAAATTAATTAACTATGTCTAGGATTTGTAGAGCGTAATGCGTTTAAGCTGCTAGCATTTAATGGAATTCGATTGGTAGCCTAAGACAGGTGAGTCGCACCCACTATACCCTACCCACTGCCAATACCCACATAAATATATACATCTATATATATAGTGCAATACATATTTAAATTGATTTAACGATCGCTGCGCGCACATAAATTGATAGAGAAATATGCTTTCGAAAATATTTTGATACAGGTTGTGAATATAAATATATATATAGAGAGCTTGCGTCTTTGCCAATACTTGGCAGCGAGATGCGAAATGATTTTCCATCAGATATACGTTTACTTTTTAACGACAACATTTCGACATGGCCCACTAAACAACATACAACATCCCCCCGGGTCCGACTATTCCCACACCATGTACCTAAGGCAAATCAGATCGTTTTCGCACCGTGTGAAATTTGTCAAATGAATGTGGTCGTTATACGCGTCGAGCACACCCTGCATGAAACATATATTATGCAAATTATAATTAATTATGTTTTTTTTATGGCAGTCGCCTTTTTGATGTTTCTCTCATCTCCACCGAATATTCTCTTTATTTATTTCGAACTGAAACCACAAAGCACTAATCCCTGAAAACAGAGTCCGGGCTAAAAATAAGGCATAGATCCGATTCGCTGTAGATATAGATACTCGATATATATGTATGCAAACAAACAATTTTGCGCGCATTGTTTATGCGTTTTTGCCCCACTCGGAACAAACAGATCCGCAATTCAATTTCAATATCGTTTGGCAAGTTTTCAAGTAGCGCATTTCCATTCATTTCGACCAATTGGATTTTCTCCAAATAAACATACCAGCTGTATATATCGGGCGAGGGCAATAATTATTTTCCATCTATTTTAAGCACTTTAACTGGGACAGTCGCAGCGCAGATCTGCGGAGAAATATGTGGAACATGGAAAATAATTTATTGATTTTCTACTGCTTACAGATGACGTCCGAGCCGGGGACTTGAGATGCACAAGTGTGTGTGTGGCGGTAAGTTGCATTCATCTACGTATTTCCGTTTCCCATACTGATCTTCTATATGTATTCCTCCCCTGCAGTGCCATGCTCGACTTGCTCGACGCGCTGCGGTCGATTTGGACACGAAATCATCAGTTCAGAGAGCTGAGATCCCCCAGCTGTTTGCTCTAGTCCGACGGCTTTGGCGTCATCATCTGCGTCATCTAATCATAATTGTTAATATTTTTTGCAATATTTGTTTCACAATGAATCAATCCAATTGGAATTACTTTTTCAAGACCATTTACCATGTTAGACCATAATGTACAGCAGGAGAAGCACATCAACAGCATAGACAATTGGTTTCATTGTCCTACAACAATTTGCACACTTAGTGAATAAGATCTTATCAATAATTGCATTTCACGTACATAACAACAGCAACACAACTTAAGACCAACAGCTACACAAAGCAACAAATGCAACACAAAAATAACAACAAAGCAGGAATAATAAAGAAAAAAAACCAAAAAAAAATTAAGTTTTCTTTTTTATGGAAAAACCTTTCTTTATAAGCTTTTCTTTTCTTATCCAGCTGCCATCATCAAAATACAAGCAATTTTTGCAAATTTAAAAATTAACTAACAAATAAATTCATGATAAAGCGAGCACTTAAAATATAAAAAATGATAAGCCCTAATAAGATATTCCAGTGTCACGATTTTTATGGAATATTGTGTGCATCAGGTCTTCCAGGCTTGTACTTTTTCGGACAGATCTGTTCTTTTTTTCGTCTAGGCTGATAAAATTTGACTGTTCGGAAATCTGCCCTTTTCTGCTGATTTTATATTTACAAATATCTTTTTGCTTATTTTCTTTTATTTTAAATATATCTTTGCATATGATTTTCAATGATTCTTGAATTGTTCTTAAACCCGATAATTTGTGTAAATATCGTTATCCAGGACTGAGGAATACGCTGCCTATTGCGATTAAATTAACAACGAAATTTTGAAACATGTCTGAAGAAGTGTATAAGAAACTAGTCGAAGACTGTCAGTGATCATGCATTTTCAGAATATATATAATGATATAGAAGGTAAATGAAGGCAACGCTTCACAGAGCAATAGAAAACGTAACTGGCATATCTCTTATGTTTATTATCCGATCGGGTTGCATATTATATGATAGGTTTATATTGTATTTATTTATGTGTATGCTGAGCATAAAGTTAAGACTTTAATACTTTAATAATCGCATTGGAAATTTTATATCTCTTTTGTGGGGGCTGTGGGCGTGGTACCCGAAATTTACGATTATTCATTCATACCAAATTTGCAGTCTATAGCTTTTATAACAGCTGAGAAGGCGCTCATACAGACAGGCAGACCTGGCTTGGTCGTCCTTCTGCCTTTTTCGCACATTCCGATAAAAACAAGAGACCATGTTCCTTTCATTTTAAATCCATGGCCTAAAAGTTTTGGGAATCGTTGCTAAAAGGGACAGATTTACCAAATGGATTGTGCAAGTTTCTAATGATAAAGACAGCGTCTATTAAAAGTGCCTTGATAAGGTCTTGCAAATTATATAAAAACAGATGTCTTTTTTAATCATAAACCTATTGTTCTGTTTCCTGTAGCTAGCACCTGATAAAGTATTCCTTGCCATGCAAACCATACCTAAGTAACCGCACAGCCTGCTCGTGGCACACAATCAAGAAGTTCACCCAAAATATAATCGATTTGCAGTCAGGTGATGTTTGTACTATGGTTAAGCAACCTTCAAGAGCCACAAGACCTCATAAGCAGGTACTAAGGTTGTCATTAGCCCGGCAATTGTGCTCAGTTCAGTTAGCCCTATCGTTAGCCATGGTACCCCAAGAAAATTGCAAGTAATACCCGCATTGTTGTGGGCCCAAAAAAGCTGCATTGTAATGCAAACTTGCACAATTGTGGGAGGAGTAGCCTACCCCTGCCCAGTGACCATAGTCGGGGGAGACGTCGTAGTAGTATAGCCATAGCAAATGCCAACATGCACTTGAAACCGATTTGCATGCACATGCAAGCCCAAAAAACCAGCCGAGCCGAAAGAGTTCGCATAAGGCAACGAAAGAGGCCAAAGAATGTCAAGCGAATCCAATGAAGCGAAGCCTTTCCTTGCCTCACTGTGGCACAACAGTTAACCGGTTTCATCGCGCCCAACCTCCTGCTCTTCTCCAGCTCCCCGGCGTCTCCAAGAGTCGCTGCAGCCCGAATAGTTGCGCAATCCAAAAACAGGAAAACTAGCGAGACTCGAGCTTGGAAATTGATTTTCCCAGCTGGTTTTTCTTGTACGAAAATCTGTTATTATTTTAATAATATATATACAATACAATACTTGATTATCTATAGATCCCCACCCCGCGCTAGGTAACCTTTTGCTGACCGAGCGCCTCCTGGCCCAGGCGCTTCATCAACTGATGCCCGATGAGCATGCGCAGATGCTGTGGCACCATTTTCATTACAAAGTACTGCAAAAGAAGGAAGAGAGAGAGAGAGAGAGAGAGGGGGAATTATTGGAGAATGTGTGGAAAGTGCTCTAGCTATTTTTCAGACTGCATAACGTGTGCGAGATCATGGCAAAGAGTTTCGTAAGTGAGAGAGAGGGAGAGCTATGCAAACTAGATGCATACGTATACGTAATATGCAGGAAGCGTATACGTAATATACACGCAGCTTTAAATAAAGCAGTTGAGTCTCTTGAGCCGCAGCAGCTCATTGATAAAGTAAAGTATGCCTAAATAACACTTCTACATAGTTCCACATGATATCAACTCACCTGCAGTCCGTGCGTCCAAAAACCATTGGTCTCACTGGTCTTACCCAGTGTGAAGACCGCGGAGCGTGCAAAGCTGCGTGCATTGGGTATAAGGAATCCGCCCTGCATCACCGTGTCGGAATACTCGTTCATTTTGGTTGTCACGAACATCGGCTTCACCAGCTGCACCGTCACATTGTGCTCGGCCAGCTCCTGCTCCAGCGCCTGTGTAAAGTATGTGATATACTTCTTGGTCGCTGCATAGACCGCGATATAAGGCGTGGGCTGCAGCTCCGAGCCGGAGCCAATGTTGACGATTGCACCACGACGCGCTCGCTTCATTTGCGGCACAATCTTGCGCGTCAACATGGTGACGGCGCCAATGTTAATGGTCAGCACATCCCAGATAATATCTTCCGGCACCTGATCCACCGTATCCGGAAAGTCGTACATGCGTCCCACATTGTTCACTGCGAATGACGAGAAAGAGAGAGAGGGAGAGAGTGAATTTCCCCGGCTGCGGTCACAGTCAAACAACATGATGCTACGACGAAGACGACAAGGTCGCTTGGCGCAGAGAGTTACCGAAATCCAAGTGAAGAATTCAACTTGCTGAAGCGCGTCAAAGCGGTTCAAATGAGTTTGGCAAATATAAAAACGACACACACGAATCATTTGAATGTACTTGAAAATGCGAGACTGTCCATCAAACAAACCTAACAAAGATGATCATTATAATTGCACGCAATTACAAGGCAAACCCCTTGCCCCACTGTGCGTACTGCAAATGGCATTGGCCATACGCAATGTTGGCTTTAATTGCTGTTGTCAGCGTGTGGCTACTGTTTGAGTCTACGAGTTGCCGATGACATGGATGAAGGCGTAACGCCCTGCTCAGCCAAAGGAAACAAAGCATATGAGTTCAAGATGTGTGTATAACTTTTATACAGTTGAATAATTGCTGTATCGCTTTGATTGGTTTAATACAAATTCGGAACTATACTGAAATGATTACTGCATAAATTAATGAGATCGTTTTCGAAACATATAAATAAATAGCCAAATGATTCCAGTTGCATTCTGCAACTCGAGAATTGCCTCAGGCGCATTTCATAAAAATAAATTAAAGACTTTGATCAACTGCAACTGCAATTTGGCAATCCTTTTCCGATCTGTCTTTAACACTCACCTAGTATGCCCACTTCAATGCCGGCCAGTTCCTTTTCAATCTGTTCGTAGACCTCACGTCCCTTGGCAAAGTCGACCGCAATCCACTTGGTCTTCACCTTGTGCTCGCTCTCTGCGTGAAAGTTGAGTGACAAGTCAGTGCAAGGGTGCGGGACAGGGGAACTCCAATCCACTTACCAATCTCGTTGGTGACGGCGATG
The DNA here is from genome assembly GCA_018151445.1 of Zaprionus inermis. Lineage (NCBI taxonomy): Eukaryota > Metazoa > Arthropoda > Insecta > Diptera > Drosophilidae > Zaprionus > Zaprionus inermis. The sequence continues at coordinate 569,729 of JAECXD010000869.1, read as the reverse complement.
AGCTTCTCCTTGGTGCGTGAGACCAGCACCAGATTGAGGCCTTGACGTGCCAGTTCCCGGGCATATTCCTTGCCAATGCCATCGGTGGCGCCGGTAATAACTGGCAAGGAAAAAGTGAAAGGCAGACAGGCAGGAAGGGTATATTATTAAGGTAGTGAATATGGCTTTAATTTATATACATAACTGCTCGGATCTGCTTGTAACTGTTGTCTAAATAATGCGCGGTTGCCAAATGTTTTGCCTCTTCAAACTTAGCAAACCCTTGTTAATTGGCTTCGTTAGTCAGTTTGTCAGTTGGCCATGTGGTCAGTTGGCCAGTTAGCCAGTTGGCCAGTTGGTACTTACTTGCGCCCTGCTTGCTGAGCTACTGCCGCGACCCAAAGCAAATACAAATATTGAAGAAAAATGCCTATAAAAGTGGTAAACGAAAGAAACACGCTTGGATGTTGCTGCTGCTGTTGCAGTTGCTGTTGCAATGAGTCATTGCAACTGTTGCTGCTGCGCAACTCTTCAGCAGGCAGGCGCCAATTGCTTGTGCTGCTGCTGCAGTTGCAGCTGTAGTTAGCCACATTGAGTTGCCAAATATTTGGCTGTAAAACGGGCAAAGCAGGAAAATTCGCAGAAAAAGTGTCGATTGGCCGCAAGGTCAGAAACAGTTAAAAAATGTTAACAACAAAGCTGAGGAGTTATTGTTGTTGTGCTGCGCTATAATAATATTAGTTTGTTGTTGTTATTGCCATGCCAAAAGCGTGCCAAAGCAAGCAAAATAACAACAACAACAGCAACATGAGAGGGAAACATTTTGAAGCCGGTTTCGCTTTCGTTTTCACAGCGCAGCGCGGCGAGTTGAATGACTTCGCCGTATTTGTTTCGCTTTGTTTTTATAGCTCTGCAGCAGCTGATCGCAACAGTTAGCCGACATACTTATATATATCTAATCTACTAATCAATGGAGCAGCTTGCTTGATATTCAACCGAAACATATTGGGCGATCGAGTATGTTTACTGTTGCCTAGTTCAAGCCGATTAGGTTCTGTTGCTGCATGCTGAGTTGGCTTTTTATAGCAGCAGCATAGTTTATAATTCAAGTAATAATCAGCCTGTAATATATCCAAATATTTCCCACTCACGATACTTGCATATAATCGTTGGCGATATTGGGACACAAGTAATTTACATAGTTTTGCGAGATTGCCAAGTTAATGAGCAACTTATGAATGTAATCGTTGAAGTTCTATCATTATACATTATAATAACTAACATTGAAAATTAATTGAAATAATGACAGCAGTTGCTCAGCAAAATATTAATAATTTAATCATAGATTACAATTATTTCAAATCTAACTGAGTTCCTTTTGAAAGTATTTTTGTTTGTACTAAATATTTCTATCTTAGATGTAAAATCTATTCAGTTGCGATCTTCACAGCGAAAAATAATGGCAGTTCATTAGCAGAAAATCAAATTTCAATCAATTTAGATTACAATTATATCCAAGCATACATATTAATCCAACTGAGTTGCTTTTGAAAGTATTATAGTATTGAATTATTTTTTTTTTGCATTTATTAAGTTACGATATCCGCCTAATTGTTGCTAAGCCTATTAAGCTTTTTGTTTCGCCAGATTACAGCATAAATTTTGTATTTGAAACAGATATCGACTGGGTATATACTTTATACCTAAGCTATATACAATACTTTACAGGTTAACAAGGTTCAATCAAGTCGCGTCGCTAATTATGCAAATGTTTTAGGCAATTTTTGCGCGCTGTTGCGAATTATGTTAATCGGGTATTACGCTATATATGGTTAAGTTTTTGACTCTCGATTTCCTACTGCGACTCACCTGCCCACTTGCCGTATTTGTCCAGCAGGGTCTGCGGCAACTGTGGCTGGAAATAGGGTTCCAGCAGCGCCTTGACGATCTTGATCAGCGACTTGAAGTTCTCGTAGAGAAAGACGGCAATGGTCAGGGCACCGACCAGGTAGATGGCCAGCGAGACGAGTTGCCAAATGAACGCCATGCGGAGCAGGGTATAAATGCTGAGCTCCAGTGCCGGCTGCATGATGAATAGAGTCTCTATTAAATACGCGACGCTTTCAACGAATTGCCGATAAGGAAAGCTTCTGATAGGGTACAATGTATACTAAACTTATCAGCATGCTAGGCTAGTGGGAGCACAAACTATCGCACACACACACACACGCGCACGTTGTAACTGTAGCTAGCGCATACTTTTGGCGGACACTGTTGCTCGAACCACAAGCGACGTCAACGAGCGTCGATCACGCACTGAACGGCGCAGCTCGAGCCGCGCTGCACGGAGGCCTCGCAGCTCTTGTACCATATATTTTCGGGTCTTACAACTGCTGCAATTGCGTCGCTTACAGATACAGATACAGATACACAATACACTTGCAGATACAATCGCAGCACAAACATGTTTCGGCTGGCTTGTTTGTTTCTTTTACCCTGCGTTTTTTTTAATACATTTTTTGTTTTGATGTTCATTACTTCATAAACCGCTGCTCTCTTTGGCAGTCTTAAGCCTGTAATGTTTTTGTGTTTCTGGGCGCGAAGAGCTTACAAAATTGTTCGCATGGAGTGGTTGATTGTTAGACATTTAATGGATCCACGCTGACCCATTGTCGTGCGGCGTCGGTCGGCAATATTCGCCACAGTCTCTGCCCGGCGAGGCGAAAGCTTTGCGACAATTGTCGCTCCATTAATGAAAGAGTCAAGTTCATAATTAGCCTACACTTATAGCACGGCACTCTTAACTAAGTGAAAACAATTTAGCGAAAGATGCTAAGATTGTAAGATTGTTGTTCGACACGCAACCCTCGACTGAACTCGAGAGAACATCGAGTAATTCCAATTCGAAAGTGCTCTGAGATAATCAAAAAGATCGTGTAATAATGATAATTGCAATGAAGTAATATTTAGTAATAGCCAGGCCATTTCCGAGACTGGGCCATTTCCTAAACAGTTTGTCGTAGTCAATTATATTTATAGAAAAAAGAATTTGGGAAATATATCGTATTTCCCAATTTCGAGCCAGCAGTTCCAAGCAAACACTTTCTGGACACCAAGTAAATGGATGTTCCCCAAGTATTTTAGTAGCACTTGCTGTATAGGAAGGCAAATTTGCTTAGTAGGAGTAAATGTAAACGACAGTTTTGCCAGTCATCGATTGTGTTTGCTGTGCAAAATTGCGAGGAAATGAAGGTCTAGAAGTGAACACACATTTATTACAGCAAAATACTTGTGAAATCACAGAATTATCAAAATTGTTGACAGTTTTGCTATATATACACACCTGAACAATCGAGCAAGCGTAGGGAGTAGCTAACGTGCCGGTTAGCGCTTAAAGACTGAAAAGAACTGTCAGATTATGCATGCACTGCAAAGGAAATAGTATTGATTTTGCCAAGAAAACGATTGAACACGTCTTTCAATCGATTGAAAGCTCAAAGCGCAACTAGCCGAGACACACATTAACGCAACGCAGCCTGTCGCATTAGCCAAGACACCAACCAAACAACGAAGCAGCAATTCGTTCAGCAATGACATGAACCAGCCAGCTTATACGCTACATCCTAAAAGTATGCCATGCTTTTTATTTGCTTTTAATAGCTGCCTTAAATAACAATTTGGCACCCGCCACACGCAATCTCCAGTGGAATAGGGTCGTGAATGCATTCTGCACATGATGCCAAAAGTAGCCGGGGGTTTCATCCACACCATCACGCAGCTGGGCCACAGCACTGCGTGCGTATGCCTCAGCCGAGGGTATAAACAAACCACCCCGCATAATACGCTTGGAATAGCTGTTGATCTTGGTCACCACGAAATTGGGCGACAACAACTGCACATGGATGCCATGGGGCGCGGCCTCATGCTGCAGTGCAATGGTGAAACTGCGATTGAATGCCTTGGAGGCGGCATAGAGTGCTCCGTACGGCAACGGCTGCAGTTCCGTGCCCGAACTAACGTTCACAATCGCTCCCTTGGCTCCAGATTCACGCAGCCGGTTGAGGAAGAAACGCGACAGCTCCGACACGGCCAACACATTTGTATCAATCAGCTGTTGGACTTGCTCCCGCGTGCATCTGTGCAGACCACCAGGCAGACCCATGCCCACATTGTTCACTGGGCAAAGGGAAACGGATCGAAAATGGTTCAATGAGCTCGCCACGCGACTTTCTTCCTCCTCCACTCACCTAGTATAGTCACGGGCAGTTGCGAGAGTTCACTTTCGATGTGCTCATAGACGCGTGCACCTTCTGTGAAGTCTGCCACAACAATTTTTGTTTGCACTTTCGACTCGGCAACTGCAGCGAGATAAGGGTTAGACTCACATATCTCGCAGAGATATGGACTCACACTTACCTATCTCGTCGGCTACGGCCTGCAGCTTAGCCTCGTTCCTGGCTATGAGCACCACATTGATACCCTGGCGTGCCAGTTCCTTGGCATATTCCTTGCCAATGCCATCGCTGCTGCCCGTCACAGCTGCCCAGCTGCCATAGCGTTCCTTCAGACTCGCCTGCTCCTGCTGCCCCCCGTTGAGCACACGCAACTTAAAGAGTCGATAGGGCGTTCTCAGGTGCTCGTACAGCCAGCAGGCGAGCGAGTAAAGTCCCACGATGGTCACAAAGGTAGATAAGGCCCCGAGCATTGTGCTATCAGTTCGATTACGCGATTGATTAGCGGCTTGTGCACTCCGCGCGACACTCTGCAGACGACTGACTACGGGCTACGGCGTACTGGACTGAGCCCTAGGCCTTTTCGCGAGTAATCGCGAAATTATATACAACTGAAACACTTGTTTTCGAGCAGAATATTAATGCCTTAATTAAAAAGTCAAAGCAAACTCTCGACGACACACGCAGCCATCGGTTGTGGAACTACGAATGATTCCATTTTCAATCTAACGGGGTGGCAGCAAACGCATTTGATGGCTTTGTTTGTGATTTGTTTTAGCTCGTTTCAGCTGGCACCTACGCGGATTTCGAATGAAGGTATTAAAGCTCATTTATGGGATGCGGCTTGGCTGGCACTGCAACTGCTCTGGCCTGGCCAAGTGCGTGGGTGCATTGTCCTAGTTATTGGGGTAGTCTGGCTAGGCCAGCAATTATTCCTGGTAGATATGGGTAATAGTTGCATTATGAAATGCGTTAAGCACATGCAGCGTATTTTCCGATCGGGTTGCAATGTATAGGTTTATATTGTATTTATCTATGTGTATGCCGAAGCATAAATATAAGTTATATTCAATAACCCATTTGTGGAGGCGGTGGGCGTGGTATCCGAAATTTTAGAATAACATTTACCGCTAAGGATATACAGTAATAACAAATTCGGAGCCTCTAAGCCCCTAAGAATCAGGCGCTCATACAGACAGACAGACAGACAGACAGACAGACAGACAGACAGACAGACAGACAGACAGACATGGCTATTTCGATTCGACTAGTGATCCTGAGCAAGAATGTATATAATTTATGTAGTCGCGGATGTGTCCTTCTGCACATTCCGACTAGCACAATGGACTATGTATTTATACCCTTCGACCATTGAATATGGTCAAAAAAGGGTATACTAACTTTGTGCAAATGTATGTAACAGGCATATGGAAGCGCGGTAGACTCCACAAAGTGTATATATATTTGCTGACCATCACTTGCCGAGTCGATTGAGTCATGTTCGTCTGGTGTCTGTGTGAACGTAAAGATCTCAGCTATTATAAAAGCTAGAGACACCAAATTTGGCATGCATGTTCCTGAATATCATAAGCAGATAATGATTATTCCAAATAATTAAATAAAAAAATTAAATAAAAATTAATAAATAAACATGAACTAAAAACCCTGTAAAGGTTTGCGATATAGAGCAGCATAGAAAAATATAAAGCTATTTGAATGATGTGAATGCAAATAGCAGGTGCAGGCGCATCTACTCTAACTAGAAGATGAAGAAAGTTCCTGGATGAATCCCACGCTAATCCCTTTCTCCCTTTATCTAAGTGTGCTGTAAATTTAATTATTGCAAATATACCTTTATTTTTAATCTCTGCTCAAATAAACAGTTTATCTATTTACGATATATAATATATGCTCTAAATGCACTTTGACTGAGCACGGAATTCTCTGTAAAGCTTCCAAATACTTCAGCGCAGTAGAGACACCAAATCGAGTCAGTTCACTGGCAAATGACATCATGCCCTTTTGGTGCTGGCCCTTCTTCCCGGTCTGGTGTGCCAGTCTGCAGCCAAATGCACTCAACACATATCACAATTACGGGCATGAGTGCATGCTTAGCGCGCACATTCATAAATTAGACAGTCAAAATGGTATTTTAGAAAACGCTAAGTACGCCCAACACACACACTCGCACACACACGCATTCCTCACATGGCCTAAGAAAATCAGGAAACGGAAATGTGCGACGCGGCGCTGTGAATCGAACATGGTGAAACACGACGACGACGTCGGCCATGGCGAGAAGACATGTCCATGCATGGGGTTATATATCAACGACGCCTGGATAACCCTGTCGACATACCCTATCGATGCAAACTGGCGAAAAATACGTTGCAAAAATATGGGCTGACATTTTTCGTTGTCGCCGCAAAAACCGCATTTATTCAAGTGTCAAATAAATTCATAGTTTTTGGATCCCCGCCCACAGAGACGGGGGCGGACGTGGGCGTCGGCGTCGGCCAACTAATTAAGTCAAATGGTGCACTGTGTGCGCGCGCGTGTGTGTGTGTGTGTGCCAAAAAAACAAATGGAATATGGCTGAAATGCGAAATCCTAGCCAAATTCGATGGCACCGCGCGAAAGTATGCAATGCTTTGTAAGCGCGGCGCCTAAAAGCACGCAGCGTGTACGGCAACTTATGCTAATCACATTTAATTGCTTTTTAAGCGCACTTTCAGGCACTTCCGCTTGCAGTTGCAGCTAATTAATGTGACTCATACGCAGCTAGCACAGCCCAAGTTAATAACTTTAAAGGCAACGGAAATACGTAGGGGGAATGAGAAATCACACAACTAAAGCCGGGCCAGAAAACGAGCCACAAAGACAACCAGATACACGTTCATACTCACCCACACACACATACATACGCACACAAACACACGAACGTCCATATGGCAAGATAAAAGCACTTGCCAAAGAACTCTTGTCGCGTGGGCGGGGTTGAGGGGCGCGTCGAAAGTGGAACTGCCGCAGTTATTGTCAAAAAAAGTCAAACAATTTGAATTATGTTTTGCAATTTGTACATCCGTTTCTGCCCACACACACACACACCCGCTCTCTCTTGCCTTGCCTGTTTTTATTTATAAGGGAAATTATTGTTTGCTTTGTTGGCTGCTTTTATTATGCGATATATGCATCAAGAACTCATTTCTACAACATTTCATTGCGGTTATTATTGCATTTTGTCAGCAAACGGGCCAAATGAAGTCATGGCCAAGTTTAAGAAACGGTTTCAACTTTATTTTGGCTAAACTGTAAAATATAACTTAATCTGTCTATATTCATGAAGTAAACTTATTAAAAATTATAGTCTACAAATTATAACTAATTGAGCTGCAGGCAAAGAAAAACTTCTTTCTTTACATCTCTCCGCCCTGCGTGTTGCAAATTAATTGCTTTTGGCATTTTTCGCGCTCTAATCTCTGACATATCGTTAAAGCGCATCGTTGGCTCTGTTGACTGCCGTGCTTAAGCATGTTTATGTCAGTCACTGAATTTTAAGTAGCCCGGCACAGACCGCAGGATGCTGCAAAAAAACTCAAATAATACAAAAGAGTTGTCAAGTGAATTCGAGATGCGACAGGCAAACAGCGGAGGGAGAGAGCCGCAGCAGCTCTGGCAGAGCTACGACTGGCAAATACCCTAGGTGTATTGGAAAAGCCGTGGCGTATCGACATTAGATAGACAGTAGATTAATATATAACGTATACGTCACGTTTACTCAATGTGCATACCCCTTGAGCAATTTCCTTTGCAAAAAGGGCACCAGAGCTGTTGACTTCGCCAAGTGGGCGGATCGGCAGCGAGATTCAGCGAGATTTCGCCCCTTTAATGGCGCATGAAAATTAGCAAGTTGTCTGTCTGCCTGTCTGTCTGTCTGCCCGTCTCTCTGCCTGTCTGTGGCTGCCATTATGCGACACACTTTGATTTTTTTGTGAACTCCTCCGCCTACTTCGAGTTGGCATCAGGCCGAACGGCTTAAACGCTTTCGTGTCGAGTTAATTAGCCATTTTTGTTCGTTATCGCCGGCCATGAGTGTGCAGCCATAAAACAAGCGCGAACTTTGCCCATAAAACTGCAATCAGTGGCAAGTTATGTGGCCAGCTAAAATCACAGAGTCCTCCTAGAGCAGCGCCATGAGTTGGCCGTGTGTGGCCAGGACGACACCTGTTAGACCTGCGGGCAACAACAACGATTGCGATACAGTCGGAAGTCGTAAAAAATGACTAACTACGCGACGGGGCAGGAGCCGGAACAGTGTAACGATTAGGACAGGAAGAGAGGCTGGAGAAGGAGAAGAAGGAGTAAAGCTATCAGCATCTGTCTCTGCAGCATCGCAAGTGTCGCTTTGAAACATTCAAATGTCGTTGCCAATAAAAGCCAATAAAACTCGTAAAATAACTCAAACAAAAAACGAGCTGCGCTGCGCTGCAGACGACGACGACGACGACGCTGGCGACTGCGACGCGTTCAAGTGTTTTGTGTCGCAATGTTGTGGTTTGGCCGTAACCCGCCCGCCAGTAAACCCCTCCCCTCCCCAGAACGGTTTGGTAATGGAGCAGGCCACTGAAACAGGCGTCAGTGCAGCAGAGTATGAGTTGACTGAGTGCATGAGTGAGCTGCATGTCCGCCTCCTGAACTGTTTGCCGCACTTGCTGCTGCAGCAACTCCTTCTATTTATAGTTCCGTTATGAATATAGAAGCTGGCGTCTACACCTGTTGGAGATATGTCGTCCGCATGTGGCGTTGTCCCGACTGAGAAGCGAGTACTACACAAGAGAGAAAGTTTGGCTTATAATACTTATAATACTTATAATACTATAATACACTTACTACTAATGTTGACTTGCCTGATCGATTGTAGGCATTATCTATGGTATTTAGGAATTATTAAGATTCGAAATTCATTTACTACTGCACTGGTTTTGTGCGTAAATCGTGCCAACAGGATTTACATAAATCGCGCAGTTCATAGAAAACTATTCGCTTGTTAATTGCCCAGTTGGGTCACAAATCGACAGTTAGACTTTCCACAATTTGCATACGCCATAGAGGTTTGCCCTGATTTTCCAGCTAGCTGATCAATCAGCAAGCTGAAGCAGCTACGGCTACTGTGCAACTAGACAACAATTTGCATTGCAGGCGGCATGGAGAATTTCGCTGTTTGGTTTTCTTCACCACAAGCAACGCATTCTGCATGCAGATATCGCCCAAGACTTGTGCGACTAAGACCATTCGATTCCAGAGTCCGCGTTCGCGTTCGCGTTCCCGTCTAAGACAAGCAAATCAAATTAATATGCGCACTGCGTGCCCCGACAACGACATGGTCTGCGGGTAGCAGCAGGCGGCGGCGGCGACGGCATTCCTTGACGCATTGGCCGATATTTGCACTGCACGCAGACTTCGGACAGTGGGGACAGACGAGTGCGCGGCTAACTGGCGCTATCACGATGCCCGTTGCAGCACAAAAATACCGAAAAATATATATAAATACGCACATACATATATAAAATACTTACAAAAACAACGGCTGCCCTTTGACAGGCCCGGCAAGTCGACGAAATATTTTGTAACCGTATTTGTATCCTTCTTCTTTGCAGGATGCCAAAACGCGACAAAAACAATTTCATGCATTCAAATGCCAGAGCGCACAGCGTGACAGCATTTAGTTAGGAAACGAAACACGCGACTAGCAAATACTGTGTAACAAAATCAGAAATGCACATCAAATTAATAAAAAATAACTGATTGCTGGCATTTGTGTTGAAAAACTAGTGTGCGAAAACACTTGACACAAAAACATAGATTTAACATCGATTAGGCGCTCACACACGAACGATTGATATTTTATTCGATTAAGCTGCTAATCGATAAGGGAACAATTTAATTTGCATTATATAAAAAAATACTCCGCTGCAAATTTGTATTTGCAACTAGACATAAATACCCAATCCCTTGAAACTAAACGCCGTGTAAGCCGCGCACGAGTCTTTCTTTATGGCTGGCTGAGAGACACAACGCACCCCTTTTGCCATTCCTTGTTCCACTTCAGGCCAAGGAAAAAAAGATTTGGACAAAATAAAATGTCTCTTTGTTTTGCACTCTGGCCAAGCGAATCCAACAAAACACATAAATCTTAGCATATGTGCATTAAATTGCCATCACCCCCTGCCACATATCGAGCGAGTTTTGCAAATCTTCTATGCGAAAGATACTTAAACTTTAATTTCACTTGAACTTTCAATTGTTTTTCTATTGGCATTTTCATGAGCTTGGCATAATTTGCACCTTGCTGGGGCAGGTCGTCTATTCTCACTGTCTGCCTCTACATTTGGTTCCTGCCAAAAGCTGTCGACAAACTTAATGACCTGAAAACTTTTCGATAATATGTGTGTGTGTGCGTGGGTGTACAAGTGTGTGCATGCCTGCGGAAATTATCAACTCGCCGCACTTCACAAAAAACCTGAAAACCGAGAAATGAATGGAAACTAATTTCCAGGAAAGCGATTAGAAGGCGACCAATTTAACGGTGGCAGCAAAAACAAAGGATGTTCGCATTCCAAATGTGCCCAAACAAAAAAAAGGGCTAGCGATAAGAACAGACATATATAAAGCCAGGACTTAGGAATTGAATTATTAAGGGGAAAATTAAAGATTGTCGGGATGCCTTACAGTAACCTTATGTATCGAATAAAACATCGAAAATAGTATTTTTAATTATCGAACTAGTTATTGAACTTTATAATTATTAATTATCGAAATAGTTATCACAGTTATTTAAGTCTTTTCTTCAAAATAGATGAATGTTTCCTTCTTTTGATGCATGATCATTCACTATATTCTCCCTAGTTAGCCAAAGTATCCTGCGCTCGCCTGTCCAGCAATTTGGCAAGCCAAGTGAAAAAACCACGTGACTAACATAAGCAAATATAATTATAGTGAGAGCAAGTGCTCTGGAAATGTTTTGTTTGGCAAAAATCAAGATGTGGCCGACTCAAACCCTGCACAAAAAATAGCCCTCAATAAGGCAGAGAGAGAGGGATATGAGGGAGAGAGTTGGCAGCAGTCGCTGTGGCTGTTACTCAGGCCCCAATTTTCGAATGCTATGTTTATCTTTGGACTGGCCTTTGTCTAGCTGAAGTGGCACAGGCCACAGGGCGGCGCGAAAGGGGCCCACACATGTATGAGGGCAACGGGGAGGGGGTTGGTATGCTGGATTTTTGGTCCTTTGGCGCTATTCGAGCCATAAATAAACGTTTAGTTGCTGCGGAAGCACGGCGACAGCAACAGCAGTCTGTAATACAGGCAAAAAACGAGGGCGTACTGGGCTATGAGGATGGGTGTAGCTATGCGAAAGGGTAAAAAGGGTGAAGGAGGCTGCTTGTTTGTCTAGTGGCAGCACGTGCTGCTGCGGGCTGCGGTCAACGTGTGTGTGCGTGGCGCGCATTGTTGTCACAGTTTTTGCCACTCATCCAGAGCACGGCAACCCATTAATGGGCACCTAATCGACGCTCAATTAACACAGCACCCCCACCCCTACGCCGAACAACAATCACAACATTGTGGCTTTTATTTAACATGCATTTATTAGAAATTTATTAGCGCATTGCGAATTTTTACAGTGTGCATAAAATTTTTATACTGGCGCCACGAGATTTCATAACTCACACAAAGTATGCGCAGCCAAACGAAGTTGTAAATATTGTAGGGTTACACTTACACTGATTGGCATCGATGGGTCAACCATGGCAAGTGCGGCTAGGGATGGGTAACGATGTTGCGATATTTATTTTATTTGAATATGAATTTGAATCACTTTCGATATTAGAACAATTACATCAAATTTTAATTGTGCTATTTTTGTTGGTATCAATATCGATACTTTTCTGTGCGATACCCATCTCTAGCTATGGCAGCCATTACAGCAGCTCCTGCAATGGGAACCTGTTGACCATTTGCATTGCATTAAGCTCGGCTCGGACTGCAGACTGCGAGTTGTGCTCTGGTTTTCTTCTTTTTTTTTGACTGCCTCATTTAAATTCTAATTTTATGACTGCGTTTATGTTTTTGTCGAAAGGCAGCACACACACACAAGCACACGTAGCTTTCTATTTATAGAGCTGTGCGGACTTTCCGCCATGCATATTCGAGTACATTCATAATTGTCGCAGACAAAGACCAAGACGAAGACAACCTGAAATTGCTGCTGAGTTTGGGAATCGTTTTGTTTCGATTGCTTGCCAAAAACTTTCTCATATCTTAAGTGTTTAATCTGGGAAAGGTAACGATACATGAATCGCAAAGTGAAACCAATGGAAAGTCTTGAAAGACACTAAATTATTTATCTATTTCTCAAAATAGTATTTTCTCATGCAACTATAATTATCTGAATTAATATCGTGAAATGTCATATTACGATCTAGCAAAGAACTCTGTCAATGTTTTGCTTATTATATAAGCTTATGAAATGAGAAATGATGCAGTCGAGCATGCTTAGTAAAAAGATACCCTTTGTTTTATTATTTCCGCAATGTCTCACTGTATTTTTTCGAACTGGTTCAGAGTAAGAGGCAGCATTATTTTGTGATTTTTGATAGAAACACAATTTTCCCAATTTAAACACCCTTTTGATAGCATTTTTTTATGCTCGATGCGTATAAGAATATATATGCAGATCCGCTAAACACTCTCCACATCCTTTATGGCCCCCTATCCACCGCTTGCTGTGCCCCAAGCACATGTTCCCATAAATTTTGCGCGCGTAAAAACGTAGACGCACATGTGAAAATCCAAATAGTGAAAATTATTTTTTTAAGTTTTCTGTTTTCTGTTTTCTTTGTGACAAGAGTCGCACGATGAAAACAGAGAGCAGCCAGAAAGAGAGAGAGAGAGAGAAACTCAGCGTGAGCGCATTGCCGAGCACGAACGAACGACGACGAAGGCCGAAACGAACGCTGCAGCGTGTTGCAAGTGGCAAGGAAGGTGGAAGACAGCAGGGTGCAGGGATGAGCAGGGGGGATCAGCTTGGAGCGCAGCCAGTTGGAATTGCATGCGACAAAGGGAAGAGCAAGAGAGCGAGAGAGAGAGACAGAGAGCGGCCAGTGGTAGGCGGCGACGATGACGACACAAAAAGCGCTAGAGACGACTGCGACGGCGACTAAGAGGGCTGCTGCTGCTGCGTCGTCTGCTGCTGCGACTACAACTGCTGCTGCTGCTGTCGTTGTTGGCTGACTGCTCGCAGTCGTCAGTCAGTTGGCCAAGAAACTGGTAGCGTCGGTGTTGTGAGCCAACAAAAGGCTGGCAACGGGCAATTGGCAACTGGCAGCTGGGCAGCTGGCACAGTCAACGGCTCCGACTCTGGCGCTGGCTCTGGCTCTGGCTCCGTCTCCGGGTGTGACTGCAGCACGGTGCGAACAATATGTGTTCCCCACAGCCAGGCAGCCAGGCAGTAAGGCACGGGGCAGCGTGCTCGGATTGGCTTTGGCTGTGACTTTTGAGCGACGCGTAGCCAGCCAAGAAAAGTGGCCAGCAGCCCAGTTGCAGTCCGTCAGACAGGCCAGCCCAGTCCAGGGCCAGGGCGAGCCAAGTGTGCCCAGCCCAGACTGCCAGTTGGCCAACAGCAATTACTGGCCAAAAGGTGGTGATGGTGAAGGTCCAAGACGATGATGATGACGGCGGCGATGATGACGCGACGCGCGTGCCAAGCAAACCAGGATGACAGTCGAGGAGCAATTTTTGGCCGCAGACGCAGTTTGATTAGCCAAGTCAAACACGGCTTTGACCCTGGCCAAGATCGCATGGACGCCAATTGATGATGGGCAGAGGCAGGCAAAAGCACACACACACACACACACGCTCGCACACACACACACACGTGCAGCTGGCAGCAACAACAACAGCTGAGGGCTACGCGGGATGCGTTCTGTCTCGATTATACAGCAAACAACAACAACAACAACAAAAGGAACTGCAACAACAACAACAACTGCGCGCAGTGCTAACTAACTGCACGTGTATGTGTGTGTGTATCTGTGTGTGTCTGTGCGTGTCACAACCTTTTGAACTGACCAACGTGCGCCGCCAACTTTTGCCCAGTGCCAAAACGAAAAAAAAAAGAAATCGCCGTGCTCCAATGAAGTAACTGGCGCAGCGCCCAGCATCAACATCAGCAGCAGCAGCTACACTAACAACAACAACAGCAACAATTGGAGCTGCATTGTCTCTCAACTGGCCGCTAATGATTTGTCAGCACGCTGTCAGCGGCGCGCGAAATTGGCCCAAACAACACACGCGTGCGAAACCTCAAAGGATGCGCACGAATATCGCGCATACGCAGCGTACGACACAACAAACCGAAAACGCAGCAGTGTCTAGTGTGTTTGTGAAAGCAACCATAAACTATAAACCATATAAAGTTAATCTATAAAATAATCAAACGAAAAAAATAAACAAAAACAATGAAAGAAAAACAACAAAAAAATGTATGTAGTACCCAACATAGTGTTAAATATAATAACTATATAAATATACTATACCAATTCAATACAGTTATCTCACATAATACGCAAACCGTAAAAATTAGTGCAATCTATCTAAAGTTCTATGCTATAAACGGTTTAATTACTCAACTAAAAGCACAAGTAGACAATTATATGACCTAAGCTAAACTATAAACTATAATCAATGATATAATATAATAACAATATTATATTTAAAAGTAAAACAGTTATCAGCGCGAGTTTTGTGCAACGTTTCGCGCATGAAAGGCGAAATGAAAGGGTAGTGGAAAGATGATATCTGAGTGCTTCATAGATTGGACGAAAGGTAAGTTGGAAATTGAAGAAGTAATATTTAATCTCTAGGAAGAAATAGAAGATTACATAATCACAATATAATAGTTTCCCTATTTTTTCTTTTGAGTTAAAATGTGTACATATTTATTTTGATTTTAAGCCAAGGTTTATCAGCTGAAATATAAACATTAAAAAACACAGAATCACAGGACAGTTCATTTACAATACATTTTAATTCCCAACAACTTACGAAATAATAAGTAGGAACATAATAAGTAAGGAACATTGGTATTTATAAAAGGGATCTCGCGAGAAGATACAGTGGGTGGTTTTTTAAAGTCTCACAATATTAAATTAAAATAATTGAAGCTATAGGAAAAAGCAGCAGCTGCCTAGTTCTTTAGTAATGGAATACATAATTAAATTTATAAAAATAGGTACATAATTAAATCTATTAGAAACTGCAGCACCTACTTAGCTCTCAAGTATTGAAGCAGATTTGTGTATTTATAATTAAAATGAGTATAAACATATTCTTAGAGCAACTGCATGCGCATACTATATCATAAAGAATCAAGCAACAGTTACAAATATTTAATGAATCAATAAAATACATTCAATGTTGACTCAATCCCAAAATAAGCGTAGTATTTCCTCTACAAATTTCATATCTAAAACCTTTTCAACCGGCTGCTAACCTCAACAAGATAATCGTGCGATAATATTCGACGCAACAGCGTACCAGCCTACGCAGCAAGCAAAAAGCAACAGCCTGGCGCCACATAAATAAAACGTTGTGCAGATGCAGAAAATGACAACACGCTAAATGCGTCATGCGCAGGGGGCGTAACTCACAGGCGATGCTTCAGTTGAGGTTTTAGCCTGAAAACCTAAGCGGATTTATAGGCCCAGCGCAATGCTAGAGCAACCTTCTGCTGCCCATAAAAGCGTCTATTCTGCAAGAAATCGCACACACTCACACTGCGAGCGATTTCACCCTTGCCCAGCTTCACTTATCCGATGTGGTTCTGGTTCAGCGCACAGACGCCGCATTTGCCTACTTCCCCCCTAACCCCGCCATGCCAGACAATTTCGTAGATTTTTCGCCGGAAAATTGAAAATGTAACCTGAAGTGAATTCGGGTACAAATTCGTTGAATATATAATTATTTTATGGCTTGGTTTGGTTCAGACAAAGGAAACATCGAAAGATCTAAAAATTCCAAGCGTAAATCAATTAATTCTCGAATTTTTCAACGTGCGCTTGTTTTCAAAATTTTAATGCTTTAATTTATGAGCGCAACTGCGAAACATGTTCAATTACAAAACGCAGGCCACTCGCACACCCTGTAATCATTCAAGTTGCCCAGCTTGGGGTATCAACAAAAAAAATAAATATAAAATTAGCAAAAAATTAATATACATTTTTCTACATAACGCAGAATGTTCATTTTTCTACATGTTTTAAAATATATATAGTATGAACTTAATATAAATAGAGTGATAGTTTTCAAGTTAGTTTAGTCAGAAAAATTTGTAAGTCAATTAGCTATTAATTAAATGATTTATTTAGTAATTTAATAACTTATTTATTTAATTTATTTATTTATTTATTTTATTTATTAATTTATTATGTAAATAATAAACTTACTTACTTATGCATTAAAAGTCCGATTTAATAGCCCAACAAATTAAAATTATTCAGTGAAAATAAGTAAAACTCAAAGGATTGTGGAATACCATCACAAGCTCTATTAGAACACAGGGTATCTCACAGTCCTCCTACTACTTAAGCCTACGTGTACTGTCTAAAATTTCCGAGCCATTTAAGCAATTAACAAGCGCGGACTACACAGTGAGCGCACTCAGTTAATTGGCCCCCAAAAAGGAAAGTTTGGCTAAAACTAACACGAAATTTAATTG
Source organism: Zaprionus inermis (assembly GCA_018151445.1). Taxonomy (NCBI): domain Eukaryota; kingdom Metazoa; phylum Arthropoda; class Insecta; order Diptera; family Drosophilidae; genus Zaprionus; species Zaprionus inermis. The sequence continues at coordinate 552,746 of JAECXD010000869.1, read as the reverse complement.
GGCGCGCTGTATGCAAGGGGGCGGGCGGAAGGTCAGACAGCATGGACGGACTTGCAGCTTGATGTTCGAGCATTAATTTTAGATTTTTTTGCAGTTTCTTTTTTTCTTGTATTTGTGTGCAGATGCCTTTGCTCTTCGTCTTGGCGACAGTTGAACATTTTTTGCAGTTGGCATTCGCTGAAAAGGAATTTGTTGACACCGACAATGTTTCGGACATCCTGGCAAATAATTCTTCCCTCCCTCCCCCCCTCAGCTCATTCCCCCCGTTGGCAGTCGGAAATTGGCAACTAAGCCAGGCGGCGAGCAAGCGAGCATTGTGTCCTTTCCTCTTGACTGCCTGCATATGTTTCGACGAACAAAGGTCCTGCTCCTCGTGCTGCTGTTCCTGGTCAAAAGTTCGCACTTCCTTTTTGCCCGCGCTTATCAGGCAGATCTGGCCAGCGATAGCCTGTTTGCATTCGGGCACGTTTCAATGAACGGCCCAAAGATTTATGGCCCGCATTGATTTTATTGATGGCCATCCCCGCGGCCTGCACTGCCTGCCCTTCCCTTCCTTTTCCCCGACTGCGACTGCACTTTTAAATAAATCGAAGGCTACGCGCGCGACTCGAGCAATTAAAACTAATTGAATCGCTCGATTCAACGACGTGACAGATACTTGTTCGGGCAGAGATATGTAGAAAGATATATAGATGAGATGGGTTGTCGATAGACATATAGATCAAGGAACGTTGCGCGACAAATAAGAAGAGAACACAGCAATGTTTTAAATAGCCTAGGAATGGTTTCTATCCTTGTAGTTCCTTCTACAGCTTTTTTTTGGCAAACTTGTAAATTAAATAAACAACATTTTCGAGATAGTCTAAGTGACTAGAATAAAAATAAAAGTTTGCTGGCTTTAACTATTAAAATAAATAAGATTAAATTATAAATTCTCTCATTTATTATTTATTTTTAAATGTTTTTAGGGCTGTAGCTGTCGCGAATTTGCAATTTCTGCCTAACATTCCCATTAATATTGAATGGCATTCAATTACCATGAGCACCCCTTCCCCCACCTTCTTTCTCTGTTTCTTTGGCATTGTCAGTTTAAATTATGTTTCGGGTGCAGAAGTCAGTCGCCATAATTTCCGCGGCATAGACATGGCAAATAAGACAAACAAACAAATAAATCGCCAAAATTATTATTTGGTCTTCTGACAGTGCCAGTCCCTGCTCCCTGCCCGCTGCCCGCTGCCCCCCGCCACTGCACTGCTGCTGCCTTCAATTTTTTTATGCGGCCCTTCAGAAAAAAACTTTGTCCGTTGCCTTCTGCGCTGGACCTGGCCTCCGTTCGTCCAGTCGCCTCGTAATGATTTACTCGATTTGCATATTTTTGCACTTATAAAAATGCACAAACGATTTTTCATTTTCTTTAAAAAACTTATTAGTGCGGTACGGCGATCCTTTGATGTGCGACAGCATTTTCACGAGATTTTCCTTTTGCTCCTGCTTTTTGTTGTTTCCTTTTTATATTTTTCGCAACTTACGCCTGCCCATAATGAAGCCTGGCTATTTGCTTGTTATGCATGCGATCTACGCATGTTGTTGTTGCACTTGGCGTATACTTAATTTGCGCGGCGAGCAGGCGCATTGCGTATACGCCACGTTGTCGCAATTTGTCTGCGACGCGTCTGCAGCGCCTGCAAGTCTGCTGCAGCAATTTTCTTGGTACTGCTCCAAGATTTGGCACACTGGAAGTCAGTAAGCAGGGGCAGCGGGAGCGGGAGCGGGATGTGGAACTGTGGAACTGTGGAAGGGAACTGTGTGAGCAAGAAACATAAACATAGTGGCAGCTGCGTTGACTGCTGCGGGCTGCAGACTGTGTGTGTGTGTGTATTGCGACTGCCAACTTGGCAGCGGCAGCAACGCATCCTGTGTGCGTGTGTGTGCGAGTGTGTGTGCGTGGAATGCGAGAGGCTCGTGGCAAGTTGGCTGCTGGCCACAGGCGCTGGCGCTGGGGGCGCCACTTGGCACTCTCATTATGATTTTAATTGCTGACACACACACACACACACGTAGACAATTGAATTTGGTTTTTGACGAGTTGCCCAGTTTGACAACGTCATCAATTGTTGTGGCTGTTGTTGTTGTTGATATGCCTGATTGTTTATTTGGCCCGCAGCAGTTGGCCAACAGGCTGCCAACAGGTCTCCAATTATCATGCTTATGATTATAAGTATTTCCCGAATACAAACAAATACATATATGCGTACATATACTTATGCACATGATGACGTTTCGATTGGCTCGACCTTGACCAAGCAAATTGTTGGCCATCGTCAACGAATTGTACAATTTATTGGCCAATATTCGGGCGCACTTTTTCAGTCGCCTCTCCTCCCGTTCCTTGCCCAACGACGTGGCCTGCGAATGTTGCCAGCCATTTTGGCAGCAGTTAATATTCAAGTTCTGTTGCCAATTTCCTCAAATCTCTGCTCATTGTTGTTGTTGCAATTGTTTATTCGTCTTTTGATTGACACTCGACTGGCTCAGTGCTTGCCGCGTCGTCGCCGGTGAAAGTTGCCACGCAAGATTAACACTTACTCCCCGACTGGAAATCCTAGCGAAAATGTTGAAAAAGAAGCAAGGAGAGTGAGGAATATGGTGTTACTAACAACTGCAAAATGGTGATTCTGCTTTTGAAAATATGTGTGATTGGTTTTTCTGAACAAACGCTTGAATTACAAGCTAACAATGCCAAAGAATTCAATCAATATCATTCCTATAAATATATAATATACTCTGAATATAAATAAGCTGAAAAAAGTACATAGCAAATCGAAACTTTAAAGTAAAATGAGTCTGCTGCTCAAAAAAGATTTTAATAATACAGAATGTTTCTTTATTAACTTATTATTTAAAAAATAATTTGTATTTAAATTTTGTAATGTTAGAAACATAGTAAAAATCGAAGTCATAAAGTCATTAAGCTGCAGAACAATTGTGCATTTTATAGAACTCCCCTCGCTGTGCAGTGCGACATCGCGACACTGCTTACTGCATCGGATTGGCATCTTCAAGGTACAAATAGTATGATATACCATGTGCAACATGCAGAAGACGAATTCTAATTAAAACCAGCGAAACTAGCACTAATTACAATTTGTGCCGTCGCCCTATAGACAGACACAACGAACAGATCCCAAAAACAAAAAACATTTTCGATGAAACAAAAAGAAAGATAGAAAACTAAACATCTAACAAAAATGATGAAGAACTGAAATAGATTAAGCGGAATACACATGCAAGGCGAGCGGACTGCCTGCCTGCGGCTCTAACTGTGCAATCCATTTATCTAGAGATATATCCCCCGATGTGGCCGTATCTGCATCTCTCTATGTGCCGCTGCTGCTGCTGCACGAAAATAGACGCTGTCGGCGTTTTCAACGCGTCTTTGGTCGCGTCAATTGCGCGTCATCGCCTCGACAAGCAGTATATAGCAGGTATATAGCATCGGGGCTTATGTACAGCGTTCTCTCGTATGTAGTATAGCCCGATCGTGGGGTACATAAGGGCCTTCTGGCGACAGTTCTGCGCAATTTTTTCGGTCTGTGCCTCGCGTCAAGTGTGTCCGAAAATAGCAAGGTAAATGAAAATGAGAAAAGCCGAAAAACCGAAATTCGAAAAATCGAATGAGCAAGAAAATTGGGAAAACAAAAAGCCAACCAGTCGAGCAAAATAAATAAAAGCAATTTCGCTCGTTTTGAAGAAAACAACAACAAAAAGCAACAACAAGCAGACTAGTAAATAGAAAACAAAATATACAAAAGCGAAATTTGTTTAAAACGTCAAAGACTTTAGTACTTTTTGCGTTGTCCGTGAAACATTCTATATCTTTCTAGACCACAAGCAGAGTCTACATTAATGTTATTTGCATAGAATATTACGATACACACATATATGCTAAATATTTCGAATTACTCATTTATTAATATTGCCCGTGTTCTGCCATAAATTTTAATGCTACAAAAAGATATAGACTGCTTTTTATGTTCAGATTTTTGTACAGTAGAACAAAGCTGAGCATTATCAGTTAAAAAATGGAATATAGTAAAGATTAATAACAAAAAAAAAACTGTTTCCTCTAACAAACAAATAAGTTTATAATTGATTAATTTTAGCTCTTTATTCTTTTATTTGCATTTCAATCCTTTCTTAGACACTTTTCTCAATGTCTCTTAATTATCAATTCAATTATGTCGACACATTTTTTAATATCTTATTCAATTTAAAAATGTTTTCCTGTATCAGCAAATTGTCCTTCTAAACATTTTTAAAAATTAGCATATTTTGGCTTTTTTCTCAACCTACATAATACGAAAATATAGTATACTCTTTATGATAAGATTAAAAACAAAAAAGAAAAGCTTTTTCTAAATCAAAACAAATAATTTTTTAATTTATTAATTTTAGTTCTCTGTATCTTTTCTTAGATACCTTTTCTATCCATTTAATCTCCATACATTTTACGATATTTTATTTAATTAAAAAACTTTTTTCTGTGTCAACAACTTTTCCTTTTAAACATTTACAAAAACTAGCCAATTTTTCCATGTCCTCGTCACACATAATGCGCCGATATAGTATACTTTTTATGATTGGATTTTTGTACATTAGAACAAAATTGAACATTATCAGTTAAAAAAAGGAGAATACTAAAGATTAAGAACAAACTAAAGATTTATTAATTCAAACAAATAAGGTTTTATTTGTTTAATTCTAGCTCTTTATTATGTTCTCTGCAACCAAATCATTTCTTAGATGCACTTTCTAGAATGCCTCCTAAATTATCTATTTAAATGAAATTTCATTTAATTTCAGTTTCAATTTAAAACTCATTTCTGTTTCAGCAAATTTTCCTTGTAAACATTTTCAAAAACCAGCGAATTTTCGCATGCCCCTCGTCTTACATAATACGAAGACGTCGACGACGACGACGACAAAGAACGTTTGAGAAGTTCTCCTGTCACATTTGACATGCGGCTATTTCGGGACCAAGCATTTTATTTTACACAGCAGCGAAATAAGAAATTAACAGTCGAATGTTCTTTCAAATTGTATTTACAAGACAAGATCTTAACTAAGCAGAATGCGCTGAAGAACTTTCGAGAACTTATTTACATGCTTGTGGCGAGGTCCGAGTTTGATTAACACTTTGACCTGCCTATTTTATAATCTTGCACAAGCTGTCGTTTACAATCCCGACCAAGTTCATAAATTAAGTCGAGCAGCTGTTCGATTGGCAATTAGTCGCAATTGCTGTCCCTGTTCGCTTCGAGAATAAAGCGAGCATAAATCTCACACATACTTAATAAACACGTGCGATGCTCGCGAAGACAACTATGGTACATTGTCTGGAAGGGAATGAGCTGATATACTGCTCCAAACACACACAGATACACACGTATGGCTGGCTACAATTGGCAGCTGTTCAATAGCACAGTTCCGGGTCCGATGACGTCGGCAGCCCTGACCTCAGTTAACTGAAACTAAGATGAAGTCATTAAGTGCGTGTCAGTGTATGTGTGTGCGTGTGTGAGAGTGTATGTGTGTGAGGTACAAGATCGGGCCCCGAAAGAATTTCATGGCAGACAGTTTGTCTGCTCGTCCAGAAACTTATTGGCAAAACTCCATGATCATAAATTATGCAGTCGAAATTTGTTTACGTGCCAACGCGGCAGGTGGCGCTTTAATTACACTGTAGCAGCGTGCTCGCGCTCTCCCTCTCTCTCTCTCTCTCTCTGTCTCTCACTCGCTGTGTGTTGGTTGCGATATTGGGGAAATCCCAGGATGGTTGCCAAGATTCCTCGGCGCGCAGCAAATATTACGCAACGAACAGAAACTTGCGAGCGGAAAGAAAAAAAGTTCATTGCCATTGAAAGATTCTTTTCTTTGGAAGCGAATCGCCGGGGGAAGGGTGGAAATCTCTCAAGACTTTTGGCAAGCTACCATCTTGGCAAGCGCCCACTTCGCAGCGCTGCGTGGTCGTGCGCCTGCTCCTCCTGCTGCTCGTGATTCTCATAGTCCGAGTAATCCATGACGTTTGCACGAAATGCAGCTGAGTTCTCGATGAGGAACAAAGTCAGGTACAAGTTTTGAAGGTAGAATTGCCAAGGTAAGCTAGAAAAAGTAGGGGTCTGTCTGGAATTAGAGGAGCTGAAAACAAATAAATAATTCGACTTGATCAAGAATATAGTCATAAATTATTTAAATTATTCGATACGGAGGTATATTTTCTTTAAAAGGAGCTTGTAAAAACAATATTTGTTGGCAAGACATATAATTATGGATTTTAGAGGTATAAATTATAGTTTTACATATTCTTATATTATATATACTAAGTTACATATAACTATTAATGTAGAAAAACATCCCTTACTACACTATCGTGTGCACTCTATTTCTAACTATCCCTCTTTTCTCACTTTCTTTCTCGCTTCCACCTTCACGCTCGTTCTCACACGTTTTCTCTCTCTCTCTTTGTCTTTGCAGCGATTGCGTTAAAGGAGCCTCGTTGGCCAATTGCAGGCCACGGCCGCTGCAGCCTGTCTTGGACCTGACCAACCAATGGCAGCGCAGCGGCTGCAAGTCCCCAACTGGGCTAAGCGCAGCGCAATGCACTTGGCAAACGTTAACACACACACACACACACATACGCGTACACTCTTGCACACATACACATACCCACGCACACCGCACTAGTTTCATTGTTGCGCTCACACGCGCATGAAAGGAATAAATCACGCATACGCCTGTTGGCACAGCAAAAGAAACTATTTCATTGCACATTGTGTGTGTGTGCGTGGGTATTGTATATTGCTGTGAGTGTGCGAGCTTAAATGTGTGTGTGTGTGCGCGAAAGTGTGTGTTTGCCGACTGCAGTTGCTGCTGCCGATTTGGCCGGCAGGCAATTGCACGAACGATGCCTTCTTTTGCAGGCAGCGCATTGGCCCCGTCAGACTGGCAGGCAGGACGTCGCAGGCGCCGCCACGACGACGACAACCAATCAGAGCGAGCCACGTCCTTAGCCAAACAGAAACGACCGACCGAAACGTTGCCAAGGCCCAAGCTGATGCCCATGATATTGTATATATAAAGAGAATATTTCGATGTAATTCTTAAACTTTGAAAGCCACAGTCTGTGCCCCCACAAGCAACAACAACACAAGTGGGCGCAATATGAACAAACCTATTCTAATACTATATATACATATACCGTAATTACATAAGAGTTTGAACCACGATGCGTATGAAAAATAAATAAAAAATTTGTAAAGCTTGCGAGCCGAACACCCAAAAATTTAAACTTGTTTTACTATAAAGAAATAATCAAACTTGTTTTACTATAAAGAAATCTATTTATTTTCATATAATTAAAAATTTTAAGCTGATGATTTTTTTTGATCACGACGCCATTTGACAGCTATTGCTACCAAATAACTCTGTTCTAAAAACACCATAAAGCTTACAGCAAGCAGATTCCAATTTCTGGGTATAATAACATAGGCATAACGCGATAATATCAAGTTTGCTGTTGCGAGACTTCCGGACTGATTTATGGATACAACATGAGCAGGTCGAGAAAATACATCTCCCGCACCAGCAATGGCAAGCAGCTAAATGAATGGGATCGCATATCATAAGGATAGAGTTCAATTTATCGACATTATATGAAAACATACCCACTTTCCCATCGGCGCCCAGAAAAATATTGTCTTTGGTCCTGCAAGATAGAATTTGACTACAGTTAGTAATTATATCTTAAATTAAGTATTCTCGAAAATTCGCACCTGCATCAGCTTCCCATAAGGGTCGCGCGAACTGTGGGACGAATTTGTCCACAGAATTAATAGTAACATTGTACAGCTTTGATAAGGGACCCCTTCCTTTTGACATTATTGCGATCTTTGCCTTAATAATAAGCTACTTAAAAATTAATAGTGTAATATAAAGATATTTTAATCCATCACCAAATTCTGTAAGATCAATTTTTTAAACCATCTCCAAAAGCGAAAATTTCGATCTGTATGTACTTAAAATTTTGATGTACAATATAAAACTAAAATTCGATCTAAAACGTTAGCATATATCTGACGTAAAATTCTTCAACACAAGTTCGCCGTTTCAGTTGATCGAAAAATTGAAAGCGTTCCTGATTGAAAGGTATATTCTTAATAAATGCATTCAACTAAATTCTGTTCATATATGTATATATTTAATATCTTGCAAAAGTTACATCGAATTTTTTTTTAAGGCAGTCTGATTTTTTAAAATAGTGTGCAAGAAATGTAATTCAGTTTTTAATCATCGAAGCTAAAATTCCATAAAACAGAAGGGTAGTAATCGACATCTTTTGCATTTTCGCTACGCCACTTCAGAGCTTTTGCGATCAGAAAACCTTGCGTTAGGAAAACCACGAAATTAACTGCCAATAGGTTGTAATTCTTCGGGATAATTACAACCGAATATCGGGACCAAATTAAGCCTGTAGTTGCTAAAATTCCTGCCTGATTTACCGATATAAGACGAGGAGGACGATTTGAAAGATCTCCCAAGCCAGCAGCAACAAGAAGCTAACAATAACAATAAAAGCCAACATTAAATTTCACAATCAGAAATTAGTTCGAATTTAATTTATTACTTTTTCTTACCCACTTCCCAAATGGTGCCCAAAAAAATACCCTTCTCGGTCCTATAATAATAATAATATAGATCAACAATTATGGAATTATCTGAGTTTACGAACCGGCTTGAGCATCCCAGAATGGTCGAACTGCTTGGGGTACTACTTTGTCAACAGAGCCTACGATGCCATTATATAATTTAGAAAGTGGACCAGCACCTTTAGACATTTTCCCAAAAAAAAATTTGTTTTTATCTGATGTTTTAAAAAGAATTAAATGTAATAAAAATACCTTACCTAAAAAAAATAATGAAAAATATTACCCTGCCTTGTTGATAAGATAATGTTTAAAAATTGAGCCAAACCATAGAGTTGTAACGAAATTATCGATACTAGGCGGCATTAAAATCTTCTTTGGCAATACAGATGCCCTGGTTTAAATAATCGGCATAGTTGTTCCACCTCCAGTCCAAAAGGGCGAAAACAAAAATAAAAATATTTTAAAATCTCAGCAAAATAATGTTACGAAATTTAAAGTGTTTCAATTTAAGCCGGTTAGTTCAATGCGTGACAACTAATAGAAATTAGGTCTAATTTTTAATACCCGCAGCACCCTTTTTAAAGTAATTCAACCACTGCCTAGCGTGGTTGGAAGGAGTAACTTGAATACAACATCCGCAGGCGGCTTCGAGGAACAACAAGTACACAGTGCGGAAACATTGCGTGAAGTTAAACATCATGAGAACTTTGCTGCGGATTGGTGGAACAAAAGTGGTCCCATGGCAGCGCTACACGCTTTGAATGAGATCAGGTAAATATAATATTTAAAGATCAGTCAGCTTAATTTATCTGTTACATGTAGAGTTCCTCTAATACGCGATGGAATTGTGGCGCGAGGCACAGTCAAGTCGGAGCTCCTAGGAACTACAAAAGTGTTGAATGGTCAACTTATTTTGGAGGTAGGCTGTGGTGCTGGTCTGTTGACAGAGCAGCTGGCACGCTTGGGTGCCCGAGTCACAGGCATTGATCTCGGAGAAGAGCTTATCAACAAGGCGCGCTCGCATTTATCTGAATGCAGTCCCGAACTTTGCTCAAAAGTGAAATACAAAATGGAGCCAGTTGATCAACATGTCAAGTGCAATTCAGAATATTATGATGCAGTTGTTGTGTCTGAAGTCCTAGAACATGTCGACGAAAAAGTGGCACTATTGGAAGCTTGCGTTCGCTCGCTAAGGCCAGGCGGTTCACTCTTTATTACCACACTGAACCGAACTCTACCTATGTGGATCGGCGGTGTCTTGATTGGAGAATATGTACTGAACTTAGCTCCCAAGGGGACGCATCACTGGGACAAAATGATTTCACCCCTGGACTTGCAGCGCATTCTGGACACAAGTAACTATATCTACGCTTTAATTATAAGTTAAATAAACTTCATTATCTTTGCAGTGAACTGTCAGACTGTTCTGGTGAATGGCAGCACCTACGACTTTTGGCGGAACACCTGGCGCTGGATAAATTCTACTCAATTTTGTTATGCACTGCAAGCAGTCAAAGAAACTAAAGATGACTGCAGATGAAACGGGATTTTTTTTTAATAGCTAAGTCATTATGTTTATTTATGTATTACAAGCTACAAATGTTGTTATTCGTCTTCGTCGTCATTGCGCGGTTTTTTGAACTGTGATTTCTTGTTACTTTGATCGGAATTGCGCTTGCGGAATTCTTTTTTCGTGCTGAATTTCTTCTGCATGGAGCTGCTGGCAGCCGGCGCTTTATTGGCATAGTAGGTTTCTGCCATTTCCTGATCTGTAACTTCTTTAGGCTGCTCTGGTTTCTTCTGCGCTGCCTTTTCTTCACGCTCCAGCTCCAGTAAACGTTCAAGTTCAGGATTCATACCACGAAAGCTTAGCCGGCCCTCCATCAGTCCTTCACAGATAGAATAGCTGGGTTCAATTATGTAGTTCGAGTTGCTGTTGAGCATTTTATCGTTCAGTTCGTTCGAGTATAAAGCCCGGCTCTGTTCGTCATCCGCTTCCCTGGCTACCTTAACTTTGGTCCGTTGCATAAATTTCATGTCTAAAACGCCACGAGATAGCTTAGGTTTCGATTTAGAAGGCATTTTTAAGGCAATGAAGTGTTTTCCGTCTCGATGCACGTTGTTTCAGAGAATATGAAAGCAAAACAAACATTGAATAAACCATAAATAGTGTGACCAAGTCGCGAAATGAAAATATGTATGCAGTATTCGCCAGATAAGCAGTATTTTTGTTGCCGTGAAAGTCACGGGCACTCTTTGTCACTTTTCAAATATTCCAAATTAGTAAGTAGCAGGAACAGATAGGGTTATTTACAGTGTTGATAAATTTCTATAATATCGAATGGGCGCGTATTATCCCTTCGAAAGAGGCAATAATAATTGTATAAGTGAATGTACATGTACCTAATATTGCAGTGAAACAACATTGTTATAGTTTGTATTACATGATTTATAATAAATGGGATCGAAATACAGTTTATATTAGACATAGTTATTTACTAAATTCTAAAAAGTCATATGGTTTTCATTGCATGCGTGACACGAAATTAAAGCATCAAAAGCGCGCGCCTCACAATACAAAAACGTGGCATGTAACAAAATTGTGGTAAAAGTACTTAGTAAAAGTATCATGCCAAACAACATAACATTTTGCTACATAGAAAGCTAGTAAAGATATGCAGAAAAGACTTAATACATGAAAATAACAATAATATTTAATAACCCACACAAATGGTGAATTGCTCGATAAATTTGGGCGGATTGTCGATAGTCATATACACATTGATATGACCTCTGTGTTAAGAAAAGATTATACTCAAAATATGAAAATAATGCATAATTACTATCATTTTATGAAGAATTAGTAATCTTTAGTAAAATCTTAATGTTTTTGCTGCTATAGGAAAATTAAAATAAATTGCGCCAAGCTTAATTCCTTGCAAAATTGTGGAGGCTTATCGATCATTTTCTTTTGATGCAACCCTTGCGCAGTGCTGGGAGAATGAAAAAAGTGACATAAATGGCGGAATTGTGCTCAAGCGCCAACATTTGTATTTAATTGAGATTTATCATTAAAATAAGCAAAAATTTTCGTTGTTCCAACTCGCAGAAAACCAATTGCAATATTAAATTAGCAACCAAACGTCCGGCAAATAGTTTGATTTAATTGCGCGCCATGTACAAGCGTAAATCTGCATGTATAGTTCCGAAGCAGTGGATCACTGCCAGCAGCAGCAATAGCCCCGAAGCTGATGACTCCGCTAGCACCCATGAGGAGGCGGATTCAAAGCAGTATGGCACTTTCCAAATAGATCTGGCGCGGGAAAATAAAAAGTCGCCATCGCAGATCCAACAAAATCAACAACCAACGCAATCACTATCACAGCCTAGTAGTCAACAGCGCTCTGTGGGTTCGCTTGTATTATTGACCCAAAAATTTGTCGAACTAATGAAACAGAATGGTGGCTCCATTGATCTGAAAGAGGTATCATATGCTTATAACTGTAATAAATACTCTGTATTGTAAATACTATGTACTCTTCCACAGGCAACAAAGATTTTGGATGTACAAAAGCGACGTATTTACGATATCACGAATGTCCTCGAGGGTATTGGCCTGATTGATAAGGGAAGGCATTGCTCCCTTGTTCGTTGGCGGTAAGTTTGTTATAAACTTTGTTAAGTATAAGATCCACATGAAATTAATCTGCATGGACGGATGGACAAACATGGTTATAGTACTCAGATCTTTTAAAATTCAATATTTATATAATTTTAACTCAACGTTGTTCACATGTTTTTAGCGGCGGAGGTTTTACTAATGCAAAAGACCGCAAAAAGTATGACATGGCCTGCGAGCGCACAGATCATCTTAAATCACTGGAGGAAGATTTGGATAAGCAATTAGAGTACGCCCAGCGTAATTTGCACTACATTATGCAAGATCCGACCAATCAATCATATGCGTATTTAACGAGAGATGACTTACTGAAAATTTATGGTGATGACTCAGTTTTTACTATACCAAATTATGACGAGGAAGTAGAGATACAGCGTAGTGACGTGAGTAACCCGCATTCAGATCCGTTCGTACCAAGCATTGCACATACTATTTTATAGAATGAACTGAGAGTTTCCCTGGATAATGGCAGCACAATTGATATACGTTTAGTAACTAACCAAGGAAAAGGTACAGCCAATCCAAATGATGCTGATGGACTCTTTGATGAACGACATTTAGATACTACACCATCGCCAACGTCGTCTCCGACACACTCTAGTGACGCGGGTATAGGAACTGGCAATGTCATTAAGGACGAACACACGTACTCTTGTAATCCCGAGATGAAGGACGAAATGAAACAGCTTGAAAATGAGCTGACAGCGAAAATAATCTTTCAGAACTATTTGGCGGGCCACTCGCTGCGAAGATTCTTCCCCGATGATCCAAACTTAGGTAAGTTCGACTATAAATTACATTATAATCAATATCTAACAAATAATTAATCTTATTTTAGAAAATCCGCCACTTGTGCAACTAAACCCGCCACAACAAGACTTCAATTTTGTGCTAAAAAATGACGAAGGTATCTGCGAACTGTTTGACGTACAATGTTAGAAACAAACATGGGATAGCAGCTCATGGTTGTATGTGGCCGAGTGCGTTGTGCAAATATTTAAGATTAGTAAAATTCTGACCTTTAATATTGTTTTATAATGTAGAAATTTTAAATTAGATTAATTGTAATGTACTTTTGGGCCAATTAATATACATATGTCAATGCGTATCCATGTACATGTGTATATGCGATGTATGACTATATTATATCGTTTAAGCCATCTACGATATGACTTGAAAATAATAAAAAAAAAAACAACATACTTTTTACCTTTTTTGGCAACTATTAAAGTACTGTGATTGGGAAATTGTGTACTAAAATAGCGATAAAATACTGCTCAAAAAGAGCCCATTCATTACGAACGCGCCAATTAGCTAGATATGTGCAAAATTTTTAAATGAAACTAAGTATCGATATCTGTACGTATGGTCGATATGATTTGGCGGAACATCTGATATGAAGCTGTATCATTATTTGAAATACGCAATGGAGGCTTGTCGCTAATTTTTTGACGAAAGAACGATTTAGTGTATATATTCGTTTTTTTCGGGTTTGTTTACGTTTGGGTTGAAAAAGCGAACGTGGTAAATGAACCACATTTGGGTGTTTAGTTCACATTTCGAACTTGCGATTCGATAAAACGTTTTGCGTGCTGAATATGGATAACGGCATTTGTCGACGGTATGCAAAAATCGCTGGCACTAAAAACATGCTAATTTCGAATAACTTTGTAAACTTTGTTAACAATTTGTATTGATGTAGGATTGTTTTAGCAAATATGCGGCGTCGTGATATTATACGAATGTGGGGGCAGATCGTTAATGAAATAGGCATGGATAAATATACTTCAAAAGAATGGCAAGAAACCTACGAAAACTTCTGGAGATGCATGCTGTCGAAATCAGAGCCATACATTCGCATCGATCACGCAAGTTGATTAAAATGGAAGCACTTCCAGAATATTTAATAATTGTAATATGTTTCTCTTATGTGAATAGTTAAATACGTTAATTGACAATGGATCGATGACATGTGACGAAGACGAACAATGCTTGGAGAAATCAGAATACAAATCTCCGTCGTCCGACTCATTTAACGAGAGCGAACCTCTCGCAGTTTGGCAAAAAAAGTTAAGGCTATTAGCGGAACCGGATCAATGCACCGACATAAGTGAACCAAATAATATTGAGATCAAGAAGTTGTCGAATGACAAAAGTCCTAAGTGTCCGAAAGGCACTAAGATAGAGCGCCAACGTCTCTCAATTGATGAGATTTGTTTTTCGAAAGAGCAACTAGAGAAGACAAACTCTAACGACGAACAGGAGATAAAAGCTGAGATACCACAATCAATTAAGATTCAGAAAACTAAGGTAGGAAACCCTGTGTTTGTCGAAGACATATTTTGTAATTACATATTTTCTACACAGAAGGAATGTGAATCTAAATGGCGAATCGAAAGACCATCAAGTCTGCAATTTTTAGGCAGACAGACGGTAGACGCAAAGCAACAAAATTCCAAAAAGGGGTCAAATGCAAAGCAAAAATTTCCTAATTTAGATAAGGAGAAAATTATTTTAAAAATTTCCAAAGTTCAACCGCCGGACCACACCAAGCAGCCAATCGTAGTTAAATCAAGTAAAAATCAGGTGAACAGAGTTACTACACGACGACAACAATCATGTCAAGATCAGCAATGTCAAAAATCAAAATTGAAACGTGCGAAGCGTCAATCGCAATCGAAGCATGAGATCGTAGTGTGTGCGTGCCTAGAGTTATTGCACCCTAATAATTTTATTTTGTTACCGCAGATAAGTGCAAACTCAGAAGAGGCGCACAAGTCGCCGTCTGCAATCAATTTGAAGGTTGATTCCGTCATCGCTCCTTCGGCGCCGACATCGAACTGCAATCCAACAGATGATGCTGAAAACCTTAGCGTTGAAAGATTAAGAAGCTCTGAAGAACAGAAAGTTGATGTGGTAATCGATAGTCATGATGAGCATAATGAAGCCAACGACTCTTGCGAGAATCTTATAAATCCGGACAAATTGGTAGATATATTTTCGGAACCCGATTATGAGCTTGATGACATGCTTATAGATGAGGCCATTCTATCCATTAATAATAGTAATAATAACGACACTGAACTGACGACGATGATCGATGTTGTCGATGATAATGAAACCGTCACAGAGTGTGTTGAGGAAATAGACAATTACATGCAGAGCTTTACGGGCAAGACACCAATCGAAATCGATCAAGAACTCGTTAAATCTACGGAATTCTTCAATAAATTGTCCTCTTCAACTACTAACATAAAAACCCCATTGGAACTGGATGCAATAATGCAAGATACGCTAAACTATGACGAAGACGACGCAGATATCATTTCGGTAGCAACATCTTGGGATGGTGACGATGAAAGTACTTTTGATTTTTTACCACCAGAAAAAGTTAAGGACACACCTACCAAGCCAAGCAAAGAACTAGAAAAGGAACCGCAGAAAAAGCCAGAATTCCAATCGAATCTAAGTGAATTGCGAAGCTTTCGTATACCTAAAAAATCTGTTAAGATCGCAGTGTCTACGGAGGCCAAAATGGCAGCAGGTAATGTACAGAAAGAAGATCAAAATCCGCCTAGGCAGATAGAATGGAAAATATCACAGAAATGCAAGCAGCCACAGCAACAAAATCAACCTGCAACTATTGCCAATATTCGAAGAAGTCTAAGTGAAACTGTAGTTAATTCCATTGGACAACCAGCGCCAGTCTTTGCGCCACCGTATCGGGTGCCTGCAGAGTCTACGGAAGTTTCATCAATAACACCAATAATATTTGGAAACAATGATTTTAAAGCCACAATCTTTGGCATTAAGTGTTGGCAGTTTCTGGACGGGCGCTGCAGAAAAAACAATTGCAATCATATGTTGAATAGCATCAGCATGGTGCTGCGCCAACTTAATCAAATGAATAAGTTGCAACTATGCTGCATGTATAAATTCGTCCTCCGTCATGGCATACTTTTCAAGACTTATTTCGTGGAATTCGCTTATGTTTTCGGTAATCGCTTAATGCATAAACATTTGGTGAAAATGATCGAAGATTGTGGCCTCTATAAATCCCTGAGTGCACCATTTTTGAACGACTTATTTTATGTGCTGTTGCGTTACCAGATCTCGCCGGAAGTTGCTACAGGGCACTTTATGAAACATTTGTGGAAACCAAATAATTCAGTGATGTGTTCGGATTTGAGCAGGCAGTTGCTACGAATATTATCAAAAGCCGATTGGTATAATTACATGGAGAATCTTGAGCAACTGTTCTACGGTGAAAAGTTTCCCATACCAGGGGACTTTCTTACGTCCATTGCCCGCGATGCCGTCACCAAAAATCAGCCCATGCTCATCAGCAAAGCCTGGGAGCTGGTACTCTTTAATCCTATTGATGGAAACGCAGACACATTAAGCTCTGTAATTGAGATTCTTAAATCATCTGGGGTACCACAGCTTCAACCTATACAAATTCAGCCCATACAGCAACATATTTTATTACAGCAGCATCAACCAGTGCAGCTCCATCGGCAGCAACCCCTCCAGCAGCATCAAATTCAACTTCAACCCAGACAACAGCAACTTCAGCTGCAACAACGAAAGTAACATAGATAATTGCCCTCAAGAGCCCAGATTAAATTCCATACGGACAATATGTCATCGCACTATAAGAACGCGAGTTCCATAAAAGTTGTTCTCTGCTAATATTGTTTTGAACTTGATTTATTTTTAACACTACTATGGACATTAAGCTGTTGAACAGCAATCGGTAAATATTTTTGTTTCTCTGTTAAAATAATACTGAAGTTTTACACAAAATAAAGGTGTATGCATTTATGTTTTTCTAAATATTTCTCTTATTTATTTGAAATTCTTATAAATACTTAAGGCTAGTTCCTCTTCTTGCTACGGTTCCAATTCTTTTTGGCACCACCGGACCCCCCTCCCTTGCCCTTACCCATAGGCTTCATACGTTTTCGTGCTCCGGTAAAATGCTCGGAGTCATCGTGATCGCCATCAGTGGCACCCCGTTTGTTTCCCTTTCTCCCCTTATAACCTTTGTTCTCCTCCAGATCTTTCAGCTCCAGTTTAGCAGTACGTTGTGCCTCTGCCACACGCTCCTGCAATGCCATTACTTCATCCTCTTCGCACTTGTAGAGCGGCAACTGTTTGCCCAGCAAATGTTCGATACGTTGGTACAGCTCAATGTCGTACTGACTGACAATTGTGACTGCCTGACCGGAGCGACCGGCACGCGCCGTACGGCCAACGCGATGAATGTAATCTTTGCTGTGCGTTGGAATATCAAAGTTGACAACCACATCAACGTGTGGAATGTCGAGACCGCGGGAAGCCACATCTGTTGATATCAGTATAGAGCGATTCTTCGCCTTAAACTTGTTTAGAGCTGCCAGTCGTTTATTCTGGGACATCTGCCCGTGCAATGGTATGGCGGCCAATCCCAGGGCTCGCAGCATTAGCGCAGTCTTTACGGTGTTGTTACAGGTACTACAGAAGATCATGAAGCTGTTGCCAGCCAACTCGTTCAATATGTGCACCAGGTACACGTCCTTATATTTGACCGGTACGAACAAGTAGTACTGCTGTAACTGGTCAACTGTTTGGTATTTATTGGAGACTTCTACCTTGACGGGATCCTTAAGCGAGGCCCGCTGCAGTTTCTTCACTTTCTTGGTCATCGTCGCACTAAACAAAAAGGTTCGACGCTCTCGGGGGAGTACCTTTAATATCTTGTCTAGCTCAACCTCAAAGTCCATGTTGAGTATGCGATCAGCTTCGTCCATGACCAAATATTTAATGGCTTTTAAATTGAAACCCTTAAGGTTCTCCAAATGATCAACGAGGCGACCGGGTGTGGCGATGATAATATGAGGTTTCTTAGCTAGTTGCAAGCCCTGGGCAACCATGTCCATGCCGCCGACTACAACGCAGCATTTGATGCCGATTCCGCTCCCTGTTGAGAATTATAAAAAAAGCTTAATGCGGATTCTATCAAAAAATCTAACTTATATTGGCAGCAATTTAACTCAGAGGTAGTGACGAATAAAGAAATAATAATTTCATATTTTCGTTTAAGAACATAAAATCAAAAAGGGTTTAACATCATTGCGATCTTGTTTGTATTTTATACTTATTTTCACACTCACCCAATGCTTCGAATTGTTCTCCGATTTGGAAGGCCAATTCACGTGTTGGTGTCAGAATGAGAGCGAAATATCTCTGGGGATTTTCGAGCAGAGAATGCAGTATAGGCAATGCGAAGGCGCCCGTCTTTCCGGAACCGGTTTCAGCCAATCCAATAACATCTTTGCCTTGCAGTGCAACAGGTATCGCCTCCTTTTGGATTTTCGATGGTGCCTTCCACTTCAGCTCATCGCAGGCCTTGCACAGCGTTTCATTCAAACCCTAGGACAACAACTTATTATTAAAAGTGTGCTGAAACCACATTTTCACGAGAATCTTACTAGATCTTTCCAAGTAAGAGCCTTCTCGTCATTGGTCTCATCTCCAACTTCAGCATCCTCATCCGAGTCATTTTCTTTTTCCTGTTCTTCGTCATTTTCAACGTCATCTTCCTCTTCGACGTCTGTATTGTCCTGTTCTTCTTCGCCACTTAGCTCTTCCTCACTTGTTTGCGATAACGCTTGTTCCTCTTCTGAAGTTTCCGACATTTTGTTACATATTTTTTATGATATGCCTTGCGAATATTACCAATCGCCACACGTGCTCGAGTAGAAAAGAAAGAATTCTCCGATGCCACTCAAGTCTTATCGAACAGAGTTATCGGTATCCATGCGTTATTGTAAGTTGGCAACTCTGCTTAACAACATTTTACATTGACGAATCATATCGATATGACATTTTAAAGGGCACCGATATTTTTTATATATTAGATTGTAAACTATAAAGCAATAATATTTTACTGATTTTATTGAACAAACACACATTTTTTTAGTCACTGGTTACTATCCATGGTATTTATTTATTGAGAACAAAATATATTTAATCGATGGAATGCAATCGGGTTTGTCCATATTTTTTATATTTTAGATTGTTAACTATTAATACATTTTTAAGCTCATAGCCATAGTATTCTACTGAATTTATTAAACAAACATAAAATTTAGAAGTCACTGATGACTATCGATTATTTATTGCGAACAAAATATATTTAATCGATATAATACAATCGAAGGTGTCTAAAAAATAAAACAATCGATACCATCATCGCCTACATTGCAGCACTATCGTGAACAAATAATTTACACGACAAAACGAAGTTAAAAATAACAAAAACTTACAAAAAACTAAGTGTTCAAATGAAAAGTAAGCCCACACACGAACACTATACACAGCAGAAAAGTTTATTAGGCAGTAAAAGGGAAAATCAATACCAACACATTCCATTAGAGTGGAATTTCCGAATAATCAACCAAAACGCCCACCAAATAGTATACGGCGAAAAATCTGAAACAAATGAAGCGTTTAAAGACTAGACTGTTAATTTTTTTATGTGCTGTAGCTAATTATTATATTGCAGCTAATGTTTTCGATAAGTTCTTAACATTTTCTTACTTTGAAATTGCATTTTAGGTAAACCATAAAAATCCATTGTGAAAATTTGTGGGGTGGTGGGAGTAAAACGGATACTCAATAGTAAAAGAGCGTAAGCCAGCGCGAGCGAGAGTGTGTGTGTGTGCAGTGAAGGAGCATGACATGTATTTGATGTGTACTCAGCGGCCGAAGAGAGCACATTAAACAAGAACAAACACACGTACACGCACACACACACAACTGGGGCAAGCTTGTTGTGGGGGAGTCAGAGTCGGTTACGAGAAATACACACGCTTTACGCCAGCGCCATAGAAAAGGCAACGGCAACGAAAGCAGCCGCGGCAGCAAACGAAAACATATATACGAAGACGGCGAAAAAAGAATACTGCGAAAAGAAAAACTAAACCTGCACTCCGAGTACACTTGAAGAGACAAGGAAGAAAGACCGAACAAAATGAATACACCGGCGGTAGATGCGTGGGCTGTGACCCAGCGTGAAAAGCTCAAGTATCAGGAGCAGTTCAAAGCACTGCAACCGCAGGGCGGATTTGTGACCGGAGCCCAGGCGAAAGGATTTTTTTTGCAGTCGCAGTTACCGCCTCTGATCTTGGGTCAAATATGGTAAGATATGAGTCAGACATTTATTTCTATTATTCATATTTGTTTAAGTACGAAAGGCGTAAGCACTACATTGGCAGATAAGAAAATATAGTATACGCATTTATGTATGTGTTTTCATATACATAAATACCGTTTCCTTGTGATATGTCATAATGGACGTAATATATAGGGCACTATCAAGCATGCATATGAAATTAATGACAACATGTTTATTGTCCTGATCGCATAATAATGTATATTTCATATTTTTTCCTATTTCTGATTTTGTGATAAACTGTGAAGATATTCCGTATGTGACTTATTCTATTGCTAACTACTCACACATTTCTCTGAATTGTTTGCCAATTGTATATACACAGGGCACTGGCTGATACGGATTCCGATGGCAAAATGAACATTAATGAATTCAGCATAGCTTGCAAGCTGATCAACTTAAAACTGCGCAACATGGAGGTGCCCAAAAAGCTGCCGCCCACACTTCTAAGTTCTTTAATTGATGGTGGCGTAGTAGGCGGTCCAACTCCTACAATGACACCACGTGGATCTACTAGTTCGATGAGTCCGATTGATCCACTTCATGGAATTGCCGCTGTTCCAGTTGTCCCAGCCCCTGTGCCCGTAGTTCCAGTAGCAGTTGCTGCACCTCCTGTTGTGCCGCCAGTTCCAGTTGCTCCTGTTGCTGTTGCAGCTGCTGTGCCCGCTGCTGTTGTTTCGCCACCGCAAAGCAATCCACCTAGTCGTCATATGTCCATCTCGGAGCGCGCCCCCTCCATTGAGTCCCCGTAAGTTTTATACATTATTTCAGAATGAAATTGACTTTTTAATAACTTGGACTTCTTTCTCAATTCTCAGTCAAGCCGAGTGGGCTGTGCAGGCGGCACAGAAACGTAAATACACGCAAGTATTCAATGCCAACGACCGAACACGATCTGGCTACCTGACGGGCGCCCAGGCACGCAGTGTACTAGTGCAAAGTAAACTTCCGCAAGTAACACTGGCTCAGATATGGACACTGGCCGATGTGGATGGTGATGGTCGTCTTAGTTGCGATGAGTTTATCTTGGCAATGTTCTTGTGCGAGAAAGCCATGGCTGGCGAAAAGATACCTGTCACTCTTCCGCTCGACTGGGTGCCGCCGAGTTTGCGTAAGATAAAATCGCGACCAGGCTCTGTCTCGGGTGTGGTTTCACGTCCAGGTTCCCAACCCGCTTCCCGACATACTTCGGTATCATCGCAGGGGGCTATATCAGACGCAGATCCAGCGGCGGGCTTGCCACAAAGTAAGCGAACAGTTAACAAGTTTTTAATTCTTTGCATCTAATGAAAATAAATTGTTCTCATTGCAGCTTCATTCGAGGACAAGCGTAAGGAAAACTATGAAAAGGGCAAAGTTGAGCTAGATCGCAGGCGCAAGCTGATGGAGGATCAGCAACGCAAGGAGCGAGAAGAGCGTGAGCGTAAGGAGCGCGAGGAGGCAGATAAGCGAGAGAAAGCGCGCTTGGAGGCCGAACGTAAACAGCAAGAGGAATTGGAACGTCAGTTGCAACGACAGCGTGAAATTGAGTTGGAAAAGGAAGAGCAGCGAAAGCGGGAACTCGAAGCCAAGGAGGCAGCTAGAAAGTATGTTTTTAAAATACTTAACATTGCAACTGAAATCATTGGTTATGCTGTTTCAGGGAGCTAGAGAAGCAGCGTCAACAAGAATGGGAACAGGCACGTATTGCCGAATTGAACGCACAGAAGCAACGGGAGCAGGAGCGAGTTCTTAAGCAAAAAGCACATAATACTCAACTCAATGTTGAGCTCAGCACGTTGAATGAGAAGGTGAGTGGCTTGACACGTTGCGATTCTTATCGTATTTCTAAATGAACTGCTCTTTGTAGATCAAAGATCTATCGCAAAAGATTTGCGATACACGAGCTGGTGTGACCAACGTCAAGTCGGTTATCGATGGAATGCGAACGCAGCGTGACACTTCGATGAGCGAAATGGGTCAGCTGAAGACACGTATTAAGGAGCAGAACGCTAAGCTGCTTCAGTTGACGCAGGAACGGGCCAAATGGGATGCTAAGAGCAAAGCTGGCAGTGGTTCTGTAGCTGGGGACACTGCCCAACAGGAGCAGCTTACTGCAGCTTTTGCCCATAAACAGGTGAGCATATTATAGACAAACAGGCGACAGTCCTCTAATTCCCATCGCACTGCAGCTGCTTATTAAGCAAATCAAGGATAAGGTGGAAAATATAAAAAAGGAAATCGAGTCCAAGAAGGAGGACCTTAACACTAACGACGTGACAATGCAGGAGTTAAAGGCTGAGCTTTCTGCACTAATCGCCAAGTGTGAGGAACTTTACAAGGAGTACGATGTGGAGCGTACTTCAGTTTTGGAATTGAAGTACAATCGCAAGAATGAGGCATCAACAATAAGTTCCAGCTCTGCCTGGGACACTGGCAGCGCTTGGGGCAGTACAGCCACCAGTGCGCCAGCTGCTGTTGATGCTTTTGGCAGCTATGAATTAAACAATGACACAGCTGCTGCGGCTGCTGTGTCTGAAGCACCTGCTGTTGATCTAAGTGGACCGGCACCGGAAGGCTTTGTTAAGTACCGGGCCGTCTATGAGTTCAATGCGCGCAATACTGAGGAAATCACGTTTGTGCCAGGTGACATAATTCTAGTGCCATTGGAACAGAATGCTGAGCCTGGTTGGCTAGCAGGAGAGATAAATGGCCATACCGGCTGGTTCCCCGAATCTTACGTAGAGAAGATGGAGGACGAATCAGCGGTACCGGTAGCTGATGCTGCTGCTCAACCCGCGGCTGCCGTGACTGACGGCTTCAAAGACGATATCGTCTTGGCGGCGGAGTCTGAGCTGGCAACGACAGCTGCAGCGGGTGATGTAGAATACTATATAGCCGCATATCCTTATGAATCAGCCGAAGAAGGTGACCTTAGCTTTGGCGCCGGCGAAATGGTTATGGTCATCAAGAAGGAGGGCGAATGGTGGACGGGTACTATTGGCAATCGTACCGGCATGTTCCCATCAAACTATGTGCAGAAGGCGGATGTTGGCTCAGCTGGAGGCGCTGCTTATCCGGCTGCGATTACTGCTGCTCTCGAGGCTGCAGAACAGGTGAGAATAGCAAAAACATAATTAGCGTGCACCTAGCTGTTGTGTTTAACAATCATCTGTGCTCATCTACTAATCCTAATGCTTTTCATGTGCTAAACAAAAACTCCTACCCAAATACCATAATTCATCATGCTACTCGCTGTCCAGGAGGTTACCGTCAATGGCAGCGCTGCCTTTGTCGCTGAGCCAGAGATACAGCCGCAGACACAGCCACAGACACTAACACAGGCACAGCCACAGCCACAGTCACAGCCACAGGCTCAGGCACAACCACAGTCCCAGCAGGCACAGCCCAAGCCAGAGCCCGTTGAGCTTGAGGAGTCGCATACAAACGAAGATCTCGACACTGAAGTATCGCAGATAAATACGCAGTCGAAGTCACAGAACGAACCGGCAGAGAGCTACAGCCGGCCCATGTCACGCACTTCTTCCATGACACCCGTAAATAGTTAACATGCATTTAATTTTTCAATTTGCAATTGCATTTCGAATTTAATAGTAAACTAATTGAAATCCTTGATATTTGAAATTGCAGGGTATGCGCGCCAAGCGTTCGGAAATAGCCCAAGCTATTGCGCCCTATGAAGCGACAAGCACCGAGCAGCTTTCCCTAACACGCGGTCAGCTAATAATGATACGAAAGAAGACCGATTCCGGCTGGTGGGAGGGTGAACTTCAGGCCAAAGGCAGGCGTCGTCAAATTGGTTGGTTCCCTGCTACCTTTGTGAAGGTGTTGCAGGGCGGACGCAACAGTGGACGTAATACACCCGTCTCCGGTAGTCGCATTGAGATGACCGAACAGATCTTGGGTTAGTCTACGACAATAAATCACTCTTTGAATTCGCCTGTAAACCAATTACAATTCGCTTGCAGATAAAGTAATTGCCCTGTACCCGTATAAAGCACAAAACGATGATGAGCTTTCATTCGATAAGGACGATATCATTAGTGTCCTGGGTCGCGATGAGCCGGAGTGGTGGCGTGGAGAACTAAATGGGCTATCTGGATTGTTTCCAAGCAACTATGTTGGTCCTTTTGTGACGTCCGGTAAGACAGCGAAAATGAATGGCACAAAGACACAGTGAATCTCACGACAACCGGCTCTTTGCCTTGACTCCTTCCTCCTCCCCGCACAACTACCATGACGATGCTTTACGATACGCTCTCTCTTTCTCATGATCCACACAAAACATTCCATTATATTATTTGTATTTTTTATTCCCTTGCCTTTATACCGAATAAGTAACGCTAATATGTTCTCGCCAAGCCCCTTCAACCCCATCTTGAATTATTTCTATGATGTTTAGTTGTAATTTGTTGCAATATCTATTCTGATGATGATTCTAATGATGATTATGTATCTTTTGTTAACTGTTATTATTTAGTTGTTTAGAAATTATTTCATTTTAAGTGAAAGCTTCTGCTCCCGCATTGTATCATTGTATAATTATATTCTTGTTAGCCAATCATTAGCTTTAATTGATATTGATTTGCATTTGTATGCACACGTACGTACACTTATGTATTTAATAGTCCATTTATTTTGTATTTATTTGTGTATTTTTATCACATTTAATTATTTATACATATCTCATGTTTAATCTGTATATAAACAATATGAAAATCTAAAAAATTAATGCAATTTTAATCTCGAATTTTGCTTTGCTGCGATCACAGGAAACGTATAACGAGTTATCGGTTTCGGTCTCTAAGCGACGTCAGGAGTACGTTTATAACAACAACAACCACAACAATAAAAGCAGTACATGCTTGATAAGAAGTCAACTAAATATTAAGTTCTAATTACGGAAAAATATCCAACTGTAGTTGAAGTTTAGCAAAAATTTATATTCGTTTTTATTCAGTTTGAGCCAGCGAGCTCCCAGAATATCGAAAATATGCTATGAGTTATTGTACCCAAGTGAAAGTATTTTTAATCCAGCATCCTCAAAAATATGAACCGCACACAGCTTAAATGATTTAATACATTTTGACGCTCTAGGCCATTTCGACCAATAATTAGGGTGCATATTAGTTTCATATACGATGAAAGGAAAGACGGCAGAAAATATTAAACAACACAACATTATTCTCATCAAATCAAATGACAAATTTAAATCTCATCAATGTAATCAATCAAATTACCATTTCAAAAACAAAACGAAACCAAAATCAAGTTACAGAAATATTTCAAGGTATATGATAAATATATACGAACCTTAGAGAATATGCATATTACATGAGAAATACATAAATTATATATCACTTTTGTTGTACTAGATGTGTTTGAAGCCAATACTGAAAAACCTATATATGAAAAAAGACGTGTTTAAAGTGTTTTTTCCCCAGAGATCCCAAAACAAATTGAGACATACATATACTTAATGCCTATAAAAATGGTTTTCTGTGTTTTCCAATAATCTGCATATGTATTTGTATATAAATATATATATATATACATAAAAATATATTTAAAGCGGATGCGAAAGATATTTAATATTAATTGTTAACTAAATACTAAGCATGATGACCATTCCCTCTTCATAGAGATCTACGACAACTATGCGTAACCGCAGCTTACACAGAACAACAGTATTGCTCTACAAGAATAATCATAAATATAATGACACCTTCGATTCTCCTTAGTTATTGAACTTGAGTTATGTTAATATGAAGAATACTTTAAGCGCTTATCTTAACTGCCATAATTGTATTAGTTCTTAATGTTTCGTCTAGTTTGCAATGGTAGCGTTTATAGTCTAAAGTTCTGAGAGGTTTATCGAAGTATTGTATAAATTGGATATTGTATAAAGCTTGTGTGGAGTGCGATAAGTCAAGTTGGGCCTCAACTGCAGACATATATACTCATGTTATGTTCTGTTATGCTGTGCGTCAGTTCAATGCTTGTTGCAACAGTTAAACTAGACTATCTTCAAATTGTACTCGTAATATAAACATATAATCATACTCATATTGTATCTATGATATATCTATTGATATAGAATCCACTCTCAATTGCCTTTCAAAATGATATCCAGTAAATCAGCCGTTAATGAATCTTACTCGTAACTTGTTATTGAAAACATATTTATTATACATATGTATGTGTCTATATAGCTAAACCTGTAGCTAAAACATAACGAAATCAAACCCGAAATCCAATGGATTCTGATAGACGTCGCAATTCCAATTTCGTCAGAGTATGCACATTAAGAACATACACACATTTATATACATATTTATGTAGCTATTGTTTGTTTGGACTTGTAAACGTAAGCTATATATTCACGTACATGATATAAACATATACATATTTAGTAAATGCTACAAACTTCTTTAGTAAAATGTTGACTAGAGGCCGTTTTCTGTTTACCATATAATGTATGAGATGCACACACTTCTTATATATAGAGCCTACGGTAAACATAGACAAACATAAACACACATAAAATGCTCATATACGCGTATTTGTTTCGATCGTTAAAGAGTTCATGAATTTAACTAAGTAAATACAAATATTACAAATCAAATCGAAAGATAAATATGATAAAAATATCAAAAAATTCGATGTACGCATTAGCTAGCACAGAAACTCACACTCTGACACACTTTAAATGCGAAATGGTGACCATCGATATACATATTTACCTACATACATATACTATATACATGCATATACCCAGTGTGGGTGTGTTTGCCATATTCTTGCGAAACTTGAGCCTGGACTCAAGATCTTTAGCTGAGATATGAGTTCATACATACCTATAATACTTAACACATACGAACACTTGCATAAATTACATACTTATATAGTATATAGACAAAGTTCTTAAAGAAATGCAAACCACAAACAAACAAAAAAATATATATATTATACCAAACCAATTAAACTATATCAGTTTCAAAAGAAAGCAAAACAAAAAAAAATTAAATAAATGTATAAACGAAATTTCAAACAACAAACCAACAAGACTATATACATATTTTAATTTTCAATTCTCTAGATATTCGTTCTGATTCTGTACTTACACAGACCCCCAGGAACCACCGATTACGAATGGAAGAAGTTTGCTGCGTGGTCTATATCAGCACTGGCGCAGCGCTGCAGCCTCCCATCCCAGCGACGATCGATTGCACGGCACGATCGTATCATATGATATCACAGCTCGCAACAATGGTCAGTTGATGGGCTATGCCAATGTGCGTTTCGAATGCAGCGAGACTATGGCCAGGGTCAGGAATAATTGGCTGGGTCGTGCTGTATTCCTGGACTGGCTAAAACCAAAGTCAATACGCAGACCTACGCAGTGGCGTTGCTGGTGCTAAAAGCAGCCCGGATTTCAAATAGTTAACTAAATTTGATTTTCGTTTGCATTTATTTTTAGTAAAATTTCACTTAGACAATATTTAAAATCAGTTTAACAGTTTACAATTTAATTTTTGTGTTGATTTCTGAATTTATCGGCTTTAATTTTATTGGTTTGGTTTTTATTTATTTTTTGCTAAATATTTGGTGAGTTTTTCACTTTATTCTTGAATTAGTTTTTCGCTATCAATCAATTTAATTTAGTTATTTAAATATGCACAACTTAAGGCCTACAGTATGAAAATTTCAAACGTTTTCGCTTTCTACGTTTTTATTTGTATTTATTTTGTTTATGCTTTTAAGCAATTAGTTTGAGCTGCGGTTTTTTATATAAAGTGATTATAGCACGAACCGTTCTACCGTTGAGAGTTTCTAGATCAGACAGATTGTGCATAATGCCAAATTTATATAGAAAACGCGCTCATAGATAACACAGCTCTGATTATATCTTTGTTTTGTTTATTTATATTTTGAAATGACAATTTACAGAAATGAACGCTGGGGTCCTTTTCTCGTAGCTGTTTATTGTCTTTCGTAAGGAATTCGATTAACTAAACCGGATTTGATAGTAGTGGGTTAGCTTTGTGTGCATATTTATGTTGTGTAAAAGGCAATATCTTGGAGAACTTACACAACGATTTGAAACTATATGAAACTATAATCTTTACTGGTACAAAGCGCGTTTTGGAAAAATTTAAATGGATTGGGTTTGCTGGCTTTATTTGTTTCTATAACTTTTTTCTCGAAACATGGCTATTTCAATTGTTATTCAGCTCCACGGCAAGCCTATTCGTTCGTTCTATGTACTATGTTCATACAGTCAAGTGTCACGCCCTTCTTTCGCCTCTATACAATAGATTCTCACTGCGGTTCACATCGTAAATGTTTACAAAAATAATTTATAAATTACCTAACTCTCGCTAACGTTGGCTATACAACACATACATATACATAGTCAGTATGTTAGGTATGTGCATTAACTATTAGTTTCGCTTATTTGTATTTGATATTTATTTAAATATTTTTAGTTGTTTGACTTTGCTATTCATTCTTTTTACACTATCCGTCATGTAATGGGTTTTTGTTTTTCTATTCACTTTAAATTGAACTAATCTTG
Source organism: Zaprionus inermis (assembly GCA_018151445.1). NCBI lineage: Eukaryota > Metazoa > Arthropoda > Insecta > Diptera > Drosophilidae > Zaprionus > Zaprionus inermis. The sequence goes on along the minus strand of JAECXD010000869.1, from coordinate 523,566 downwards.
CGTATCGTTATATCGTATGTGATTAAAATAAAAATTTAGTCTAAAAAAAAATGAAAAACAGGTATAACGACTCACAGACATAGTTAACTTAAGCTGAACTTTGGCTACATTGTTGTTGTTAATTACTATTACACAATTGTTGCTGGAACACATTAGTATTAGCTAGTTAAATGTACAATATACATTCATATACCTATTCGCTGATTAGTTAACAAAGAAAAGGAAGCGAAAACCCGAAACTTTTACTTCATTCAAAAAGTAATTTTCTAGCTCTTCTCTTCTTATTATATACATATACAATTTGTTTGCGATACTATCGGTTGTTTATCGTTAAGTATAAAGCTTTTTGTTTTAAACCATTTTGCAATATCCTGTTGTTCTTTCTAGTTTTAGGTGTGCTTATAAGATCTAAAAATTAAGTACATGTGTTTCAGTAGAACATTTCGTACTGAAAGAGACGTCTTGCCGTGGCACGCCCACTCCAGCTGGTCGGAGCAGTCGCATCCGCAACTCAAATGATGCTTTCATCGTTGTTGCGCGTCAGGCGAATACTCGTCGTCGTGATGGTTGCTCCGCCAGCACCAGAACTCGCTCCCGCTCCCGCTCCCGAAGTCAACCGCCTGCCGCCCGACAACTCGTGAAGCCGTGGCGTGGCGGGCGTTGTGAAAGTCGTGACCACAATATTTTCATCGTCATACAAATCGAAATCCTCGCCTTCATCGTCATCATCTTCGTCGTCGTCGTGCCTGCCGTGGCCATCCTCGGAGTCACTGTCCGTATCCTCGTAGTCAAGCAGCGCAGTTGTTACTTGATTCTTACTTCCCGGCACGCCCACAGTGGCCCCGCCCACTGCGCCAGCATTCATGTGTCGTCTTTGCGAACGAGGGGTAGACGTAACGGTTTGACGCGGCAGCAACGGTTCCCGTCCGCTCTGAACCATCAGCAATCTGTCCCCCTTGGCGCCGCCGGCTGAGCCGGTCGTGGCCAACGGCACTGCGTCCCAATCGTCGCCATCGGCAGGCTCACACAGAGACTTGGAGTGCCCGTGCTGGTAGCTCGACTCCTCGGGAATTGTGTCACTGTGTTCATGTTGTGGGTGTGTGCAGTTCGGATTCGGATCGGGTTCGGGTTCGGGTTCAGGTTGGGGTTCGTTTTGGGAAATGGATGTGAAAAGAAGGTGTAGAAAGTTAATGTCAGTTGTGCGTTCAATTTTGGATTATGCTGCATACTATGAGGTATGAGGTTAACATGGATGAGCAGAGAGACTACGAGACTAAATTACTTCTGGGGCCTCTACTCGTAGGTATTAATAGGTATTTGTATACGGGAGAAATATTGTTAATAAAATTCTAATATAATGTCGATAGTTTTATTTCTAATGATCGAAACTTAGCAATAATTTAATAGAGTCAAAAAAGAGATTTTGAGGTATAATAATACATAAAAAGCTTGATTAAATGAAGTTCAAAATACTTAGACGGATAAAACAGAAAAGCATTAAGCAAGATTATGATACAACAAATTTACATTTCAATTATAAATTACAGTGATCAGAAAAAGCGTCAGCATACAGATAATATTTTTACTTTTTTTATACACACTTAAGCTATTAAAAGCACAACCTTAAATACGTATAAGGTTTGAAGAGCATACATCGATTGATTTAAATAAAATAATATATGACCTGTACTGTCCTGTTTAAAATTAAAACATTATGTTTATATTTGTTTCGTTTACATTTAAATATTATAAATATTCTTTTACTGCTGTTCAATTAAAAATATATATTTTTTCTTGGAAACTTCATAACTTTAAGGTCAGCAGACTATAAGAGTTTAAAATACTTTCTTAAAGTGAACTTAAATAAAGCTGCACATACTTTAGAAATCTAATATCAAGCGCGGTTATTTATTACACATAGAGAAGCAGATAATGACAAAACACATGACTTTTAGAACTTAGTTAGATTCCTTAACAATTCTACTACCTACAATGTATTGTAATTAGTGCAAATTAGTTTGCAACTACACGGAATCAATTGGCACAGCGCTAAAATTATAAACAAAGTAATATTTAACGATATGGAAGCATTTAAACAAATTACTTAAACAATAAACAGGAAGATCAGGAGTAAGTAATCTCAAGTCAAGCATATACTATCGTTAAAAAGAGAAAATGTATTTACAAATAAAGATAAAGTTAGTAGATCGAGAGGTTTGCATATGTGGACTATTTGGAAGATTGGAAAATTATTTGGGGTCCCAGTTGGAAGTTAGATAAACTAGTTCTATGTATTTTAGAATGAATGCAGTGTTGAAATGAATTATTGCCAATTGTCGCAAAGAGTTTTGCAAGATTAAATATACAATATCTATTGATCATCGAAGAGATACGATACGATATGTGGGGCCAATTGATCTGAGATGACGACGACTAGATTGAAAGTGGAAAACCTTTTACTAAAGTTAAACTACACACGAAATTTTCATTGGAAACAGACAAATGATATGCTTTGACTTGTCTGAGGATATATTTTTGCAAAGATCATAGGTATATTATATATAGTATATATGATATTCGATTGGAAATTCGACATTGGCCGGCTTTGGTTGCATGTTTGCTCTGGTTGTTAGAGAGTATTATGGTATTATTACATAGGCACTCGCATTACTTTGAATAATACGTGGCTCCGCTACTCTCCGATGTGGGCGAACTGTAGTTCGAGGAGTTGCTGCTCGGCGAATTGTTCATGGTTGCATCTGTCGTTATTGTTGCTGTTGTTGTTGTTGGGTTGGTGGTGGGTGTTCTTGTTGTTGTTGTTGTTCTTGTAGTATTACTTGTTGATGTATTTTGATAAGTCAGCTTAGCTGCAGCAGCTGTCGAGTGCTCTAGCAGACTGTTCGCTCCAGGACTACAGAGTAAAACCCGACTAGGTCTGCGACCCGTCGCAATCAGACTGCGCGCGCACAGTCGACAAGATTGGAGTTTAGTCGTTGGATTTGGGTTCGGATTTAAGAAACACACAGTTAAAAAACGGTTAAAATATACACTGATTGGGTAGCACACAGGGGAAAATCAAGGAATATACAAGTAAAAGGGCTATATAGAGTATATAATTGCCCAAAAATGCGTGTCGCACTGGTTATAGAAAGGCAAAGGTTAAGCTTCAAACTATAAACTAATGGAAAACTTTGTGTAAACAGCAGATCAGCCACAACATCTCTCTGAGTTAAAGTAATTTTCAAATATTTGCAAATCTTTTGAATACACTTATTTCGTATGCGTTTATACTATTTATAGACCCAATACCTTTTATTTACACAATGGATAAGCATACAAAAAGTTGTACATGCAAAATTTGTAATAAATGTGAAATGTCTAACAATCATGAATTTTATAGACAAATTTGGAAATTAAATGAAAGCGCAGAGTGTAAAAGCAATACAAAAATAATATAGTTATGTAGAAAGTTTGATCTCTTAAGTAGCCGAAACTATTGAAGAGTTATTTTTTGTGATGTCAAAATAATAATTTATGAAAATTTCTTTAAAAAAAATAATTACTAAAACTAAATTTTTAAAAAAGAATATTGAAAACTTGCTTAAATTCAAGAGATTATTTACCCTAAATAACTACAGAAAAAAACATATGGCACATGCAACACAGACAAGCACAAACAGGCGCACACTCACACACGCACACAACAACGTGCCGCTGTGTATGTGTGTGGCAGGGACCGAGACAGTAGGAGACGGGGGACAGGTGGTAGGTGGCACGTGCCGTTGCAGTTGCAGCTCGAACTTACCCACTGAGCTCCAGCATGGAGCCGCGACGCACGTTGCGACGATGACTCGCGGTAACCGGAAACGGTCCGGTATGTCCATCGGGTCCAACCAGACCATGCTGGCCACCGCCGCCGCCGACACCTAGATTGGCCGATGAAATCGATTGCGAGCGAATGTCCAGACGCGGATTATGCATGGAAGTCGAGGGAGCCGTATTGCTTGCAGCCGGAGGCACCCACATGGGATCCAGAACGCCAGCGCCTGCGCAGGCGTCGACGGCGCCACCACTGCTACTGCTGCCGATGCCCAGGCTGCCAGCCTTCGAGCTGGAACTCTCGCGCCGAAACAGACCTATGACGGACTTGGGCTGTTTAGGCTTGTTTATACCACCTTGTTTCGGGGGTCGTGGGCGTGGTGATCAGAGTGATGGTGTAGGTGGACATTTGTGTATTTGTGTTTGTGGTTGTGGTTGTGGGGCAACAGTTACCAAAGTATAAGCAAGGCGGCAAAGAGAAGGAAAGAAAGAAACAAAGTTGAGGAAATTACCGAAAAACAGATAGAGAGAGAAAGAAAACCGAAAGAAAACGTATAATAATATATTAAAATAACTACACGTGATTCACACAATTATCGACTAAATTTTGCTTCAATTTCTGTTTTGGTCTTGGCTCAATGTTTGGTGCATTTAACGAACAGAAGAGGAAACTATATAGGCGAGTATAGAGGTTTAGATACAGTATTATTTTACACATGTAATCCTAGGTATATTTACACATGTTTCAATTCGTTTTTGTAGTCCAATTACGCGAGAAATCAAAGAGCAGAATGAAACCGAAATCCGAAATGGAAACGATGGAAACGGTAACGGTAACGGTTACAGACCCCGAAACTGTACATTCAGTGTAGTATCTCACACAAATATAAGTAGGCTTAGACCTATTCTCGATTTGATTGTTTTCATTTTTCTACATTACCTAGAAATGTGGCACTAGGCGAGTTATAGGCCAAGTATTCCTTATTCGAGGCCCAGGCGGGGAACTCATTCTGCTGCACTGCATCCGTGCACTCATCGCCCTGTCGCTTCCACGGCAGTTGCGACTCTGTTGCGGTGGGCGTAGCCACACGACGTTCGCCATCCGAGTCACGGGAGAGATTTCGATCCTCCTCGGGTATGGGATGCTCGGCGACTGCGCAGATAAAGTGAGATATAGAAGAGAACGAGAGGGTTTTAGTGTGGGTATTATTGGGTTGCCGAATACATGCAGCATTACGTTGGAGCTTTGGGGGCGTTCAGGAACTGCTAACTACAAGAAATCATAGAATTATAAGAAAATAAACAGAAACAAACAAGTAGAAAGTGCACTTAACTCAGAGCTATATTGAATCAGATAAAATAAATTATGATAAAAGGAACCGAACCGAAAACTTATAGATTGGGCAGAACGTCAAGCTTTATAGCCGTAAAAAGGAACATATAATATGCGAATATCAACAAGTTAAAAACAAAACTAATGATTTATCGAAAATAAATTAAATTTTATTAAAATAAGAAACAATGTGGAAAATTGATTATGTAAATACAAATGTGGCTTATCGCTACAAACTTATCGATTTATCTTTAAAACAATACGGCAAACAAAAATGTTAATTATTTCAAATCATACATGCGACATTATTTTCGATTCGATTCCCTCATCAAATAAATCCCTCCATTGTACATATTATAATATTTTAAAATTAGTATCTGTTTACACCAGTTTTGAAATTTTGAAAATCTCTTTTCGATAACTGCCAAATATCGAATACCCTGACATAGTGTAAACGCGACTTTCAACTTAAGATTCAAGCCGGGAGCATTTCGAAAGATGAGGCAACTGGTGGAAATAACTTTGTCATGCACAAAAATGCCATGCTTATCGATCGCCATGTGTTTCGCATTGAATGCTGCTTTCGATTCTGATTTCGTATCTGAGGTGAGTTTCTCAATTGATATGCGATATTGTAGTATAGTATTGTAAGTTATGGGAACTACTACTAGTTAGTTGCTCAGTTCGGGCAATCAGCGAAAATGTTTCTCGTGGATAATTTACAATCAGTCAGCTGGACAGACACAAATGGCAACAAATTATGATCGACTAAGTAACATTTAAACACTATTTCAACTTTAAGATTAGCTATATGTATTTATGTGGGTATGTGTAAATAATAAATAAAAAAAGCAACACAATCAAATTGAGTTAAACTTAAGAAACGGCGGCTTGAAACGCGCAGCCCAGTAATTAACGATTGTACAGGAACTTTAAGATTAAGGCTTTATACTAACAGTGGCTTGCATTCGGTTTCTTTCTTTATTCTTGCTGAGATGAGTGATGGATGAGCGAATGTTTAAAAGTTATTTGAATATATTCATAGGGAGATTTCCATAATAAAATTGCCTACGTTTTACGATTTGTTGAAAGGAAAATTGAGAATAATATACATGTATTGGGAAAGGACTTCGAGATGTCTATAAAAAATAATACTTTGATGGACTCTACATGATAAAGATGAATACTGAAAGTGTATTATCAGTCACTATTCTGCAAACTTTGCAAGGAACTTTCATAAGGTATGAAACCTCAACTTGAATGGAAGTATTCTAAAGCAAAGCATTTTGAAAGATGAAGTTTGACTTTATAATGTATGAATGAATAATGAACAGATTTCGTACAGCCATTGAATGCTTTAGTATATGTTTTTCTGTTTCTTTAGACTATTATTTCTTTTTTTTGGTTTTCATGATGTTGCTGCTGTTGTTGACATGGTTTACCAATGCTCTGGTAGGAACGATCCCGTCGCCAAGGCAGAATCAATTCAGCCGCTGTGGGTCCAACTGATGGATCCGGCGAGTCTAGATCTTGCTGAGGGCCGTCCTCGAGTTTGGGCGCATAGTGCTGAACGATGCGCGCCTTGGATGCATCAAAACCAGGCAGGTTTTGTATATGCGCTATCAGGGAGTTATTATTCGCCCGGTCCGAGTCAGCTTATAGTGTGTAACAGAATCGCAAAAGGTTTTGTTTGTTTGTTTTCGGTTTTGTTTATCGTTTTTTTTGTTTTTTGGGGCATTAGGTACCGAGCGACACGTGGATATGGTATTCAAATAAATTGGATAGGCATAAAACAGGGAAAAAACAATATATGTAGTTCAGTTCAAGTTTCTCTTAATCAAGAATAAAAGAATATGCTTAAGAAAAATGAGTGTGTGAATAAAAGAAACTGAAGAAATCATCAAAAAGACTAGCAACTGCGCTTACTTTTCGGATTTAATTAAAAGTTAGCATATGTACTTAATAACAAATTTTGTCCAAAGGATGTATGTTCTATTTATATATGTATATATATGCAGTAATCAACACATCAACATTTCTACTTAATAACTAACGTCTTCGACTTTTTGAGGATTTCTTAGTCTTCAGTCTAACATTATATCATTTATATCGGTTCTCATTTGAGTTCACAATCAAATGTAACACTTGATGGCATTTTTGTGTAGTCAATTTAGTTTTAGAAAGAAACACAAGTTATCGGCTATCGCTATATAACTGCCGATCATTTATAGAAGTATTTATGTCTTGAGGATTATCGCGTAAAGTTAAATGTAATAGAAACATAATGTATGAAAGGCAATGTATGGACCAGCCAACAATAACCCACAACCAAACGGATAACAATGTATACAATATAGTAGTTTAATAAATCTCTTACAAATACGTGGTATGGAATGTTAGATAAACCAGTAAAAGCGTATGGAACTTACGTGATGATTTTGCTGTAAATGTTAAACCATCATCCCAATCGTCGCTAGGCCCAATGACATTGATCTCATTCGGATTTTGTTGACAATCCTCGGCTGTTTCATTAAGCACATCGTTAATATAGTCTTATTTGATTGATAGACGGATTAGGAACAGAAGATGATGATGATTGTGTATGAGGAGGCAGAGGCAGTATGGTGGCGGCAGATGCAGTTAGTTTGTGTATTAGTTTTAAGTTTAAGATCATATGGATTTGTTCAACCAATTTTTTTGGGCGTCGAGGAAAGCGCGTGAAAATTCGGGGGAGAAAAAGAAAAGTGTGGGTTTTTTAATTAGTAACCAATATTGATTATTTTCGAAATAAGATGGGGACAGGAGCTCGCAGACAGAAAATAAAAAGCCATACAGAAAAAAAATCAATTTAACAAATAATTTCCAAAAAATATACCAATTGCCTTAAAATAAATTATAAGTTACGAGCTCCAACATGCTTAGAAAATAGATAAAACTATATAAAAATTAATCGGTTGTCTTCAGATACTGCATGACTATCCGTGGTACTCTCGATAGTTAATAATGCATGCCACACTTTCAACTTCACCATGCATAGTCCTGCAGTATCATACTTTATATAGTCGTATGTATAGAGTTAAATCATAATTAAGGCTTACACGAAATAACTAATGCAATCAAAATGCTACTAAAATTCGGTTTCTTTCATTCTACTGATGATTAGTTCATTTTGAAGTAGATAATTCGTTGCAGTTTTAGCGGCATTTACCTATGTCTAATCTACGATATTTGTTAAGTGAATTGTGAGTATGTCTTTTTCTGTAAGATTTTTTGCGAGAATGGTTTGAGCTCGAATTCGTACCATTGGACAGCTGCTTGGTGGTGCCGTTTTGTTGGAAGTCGTGGAAGGAGACATGATTCTGCTTAACATTTTCTTTGGGCTCCTGAAAACGAAATAACCCAAGCTTGTCTTGTATTGTATAGAGAGGATATATGTGAGTTTACTCTACCTTGTTGCTAGCACCACGTTTACTGCGCTTGTGATGTTTTCTGTCGTTGAACATGCGACGAAAGTTCATTTGCATTTTATAATTGACCTGAAAAAAGCCAAGAAAATCGGTGGATTCAAAATGGATTATATGCTGTTAACGGCCTGAGATCCACAAAAGCACAATATATATAATTTTACACAAATCCGATTAGGTGCTTTCAGAGATTTGTCTTGTATAGAATGATTGCACTCACCTGTGTGGACAAATCTCTGTCATCTACTGCGTGTCGGCTATAACTAAGACGACGGTGCTGTAAGAATATTACGAAGTGTTTTTAAGTGATGGTTCTGATTGGACATTGAGCTTAAGCTTAGCATAAGTCGACAAATAGTACGATTTTATTAAAAGAGAGTAGTTTATAGAGTTGCTAATAGCTAGCAGTAACATCAAAAGAATATGTAGGTGTTATATTTGTACAACTTATGAGTTTTCGAATAATAATCAAATGCGACGAAAACTTATTACTTTAAAGAGGTGCAATGTTCTTGGGCACAACGCACGACGACAGAAATACGAAACGACGACAGCAATACCCTTTCCAAACTAATATAAATTCGCTTTGGAAAGAGTCTGTCGATTCGATAGTTTATACAACATTGATGGGTATATGCGGATTGAAGTTATCAATAATTGTGCACATTTTAAGATTGCAAACATAAATAATAATAAAGAGTATTGAAAATATTAACGAGAAACAATTTGAGGAAAAGAATTTCAAATAAGTTAAAAAGCGTTCAAGAAAACTGTTATATAAGTATAAAGGGTGATTTTTTAAAACAATGATATGAACGATGCACGCAATGAAAATTGAAAATTGTTTTTGCTTTTGTTTTTAAGGTCGCAGATTTAGTTAGAGTCTTCAATATTTACTATCCCGACTAAACTATATATGTTACTCAACTAATCCCAATCCTAGTTTTAATAACACAATTAAAACTATATCTTCTAAGGTTCGAACATGACTGTAATCTAGCTGACATCTAGCTGAACGTATTGTTTGTGTGCTTTTTGGCAGATGTACAATGAAGGTAGATGTTTTTTGGTTTTGTTGAAAATTGAATATGAGATTGACAATTGATTTTGATTGCTTTTAGACACCAATTGAAAATACATTTAGATAGTTACTAGGAACTGTTAATTATTTATAGCATAGTTATTAAAATTGTTATTATTGCAGTCATGTTTACAGACACACAAGAAACGTGGAACATTTAATAGTATCTGGTTTTTATTATTATAATTAACTTTTAAAACGGGGATATAAACAGAATACAACAACAAAAAACAGAAAATGAAATCAGATCAAAACAAATAAACCAATTTATTCATACCATTTGTATGGAAGCCTTTCGTTACGAAATATTGAAATATTTTGTATAGAAAATTTGAAGTAGTTTTTGGAACACGTTTTAGATATTTTCAATACGAGTCGTTGTCGAGAAGTTGAGGTTGAGTTGAGTTTGATACGACGGGAAGAAATCAAACAAACAATTAATTACAAATATATCTATATATAGTATATATGTGGTCGGCATATATAAGAGAGTATACATAAGACATATGTGAATATAGAGAAGACAGAGAAAGAGAGAGAGAGATAGAGATAGAGAGAGAGAGAGAGCGAGTGGAGGAATAGGCGTAGAGAGTAAGAGATAGCGAGAAGCGATCGTGTCTCTGAACCGAATGCCCAAAAAACTAATGTGAAAGCATAAGGTACTATTACGACTACAAGGCGTAAGTTTAAATTCGGTGAGATCGAGTACTAGTGACATATATCAAAACAGGGGTACTCGATAACTTGGGCTGTGTGTGAATATGCTTTAAGTTAGTAGTAGAAGTAGTTAAAACTGGGGTACTGCTATGGTATAGAAATCCAAATCAAAATGATTATTGTGCGAGATCGGTTGGCCCGTAGCACGATACATACCCTTCGATAAGGCTTCAGTTCTTCGGCTAGCAAATGATGTATGCGCGCATCAGTTAGATCCCTTTTGGATGGATTATAGTCAAGTTCCGCCATATCCAAGTTATGCGAGCACGTATTGTCCAGATTCGTCAGACTGGGACTATGCGAAAAGAACTCAAAGTTAGCAGTTGTCTTACGGATTGCCAGTTGCACTAAACACTTAACTAAAGTTACAACAAATACGGATAAACGAATTTCAGATAAGTTATGCAAAAAGAGTAATACATAAAACAGTGTAAGAGACAAAGAGAGATAGAAAGAGAACGAGCTAATTAACGTGTACAAATTGAGTTTCAATTGATAGCGTCAATTTTGTGTTGTTTCATGCTGATAAAAATTTCAAAAATAGTTTTACATTTCATCGCCTTCATGCATAATTCAGTTATTTATATCGATTATCCAAAATTCGTTTACCAGGTGGTGTATATGGTTGGCGGTGCCCACCTGCCGCCAATATAGTTATTGGTATAGTTCCTAAATAGCGCACTCATCGACTCAGTGCCCGTCATCTGGCCAATGGTCGAGGGATTTCGACGCATTACCTCCATGGCATCGCGCATGGTTAGCTTTGAGTATGTCTCAATGATCTTTGGTTCGGCGCCCTGTCGCGGAAGAAGCGTAGAGATGATACAATAATTAAAGACCTCTTACTATAACTTCATACCTTCAGATCTCGGATCAATAATGGGCGTATAAAGCGATTGTCGAAGCGCTTAAACTTATCACGGACATTATAGTTGCCAGTCTTGCCAACGATATCCTCAATGCCGGCCATCAAGTGGTCCATGAACTGCAAGTAGGATTACAATCATAATCCCAGACCTCACAACCCATCAACTGCTTTAGCTTACCCGCTCGTGAATGCGCTCGTTCATGGTTGGTTTGCGTTTGTTGGCCCGCTTCACGTTGAGTATCTTGACCAGCGGCTTTATTGTGATGCCTTGCAGAAACACAGTAAAGTAGATCACAGCTATAGTTGTGGTCACATACATGTTCTTATGCTTGACCACTCTCTCATCGACCAGGAGCACCAGGGCGAAGGCTACGGCTCCGCGCAGTCCGCCATAAGACATTACGAACTGATCGACACGCGACAGCTTGTGCAGCCTAAAGCGATTCGCAAGGGCCGACAATAATATGACACCTGATACCGAGCAGTTAGAGAAGGAACTTTATGATATGTTGGCGATACCTTACCGATTACACGAAATATCGAACAGAAGGCGATGGTCAGTACGACAAACCATGTGTTCCAAACATGCTTATTGTTGACTGTGGCCACGCCCAGGAACATAAAGATAATCGTCTCCGCCGAACTGGATAACATTTTCAATGCATATTTAACAGTTGTATGCGACTTTTGCGATATATTCGATTCCACATAGTTCTTCATCGTAATGCCGCAGAATGTGATGCTACGAAGTGGAAATAAAAACAAGTTTAGGTTGTTATGCACTACTTGTTCTGCCTGATCCACTTCACTCTCATACTCACGCCAGTATGCCGCTCATATGGAAGATTTCCGCATTCAAATAGGCCAGATAGGCCATAACAAATATGAAGATCGGCTCTATAACACGTACATGATCCGTGAAACGTGTCACCAGCCCGGTTAGGAAACCCCAAATTATGCCTGAAGAGAGACCGAGAGAGAGAGAATGATTATTTGTTGGATATGTAACTGGGTAGGTAGATAGGTATCTTACCTATGGCAGTGCCACCCAGCGCCACTACGAAGAACGATCCAACGCCGCTGGCTATATCCTGCGCCATAATTTCGGGCAAACCAATCTCGTTATAGACCTCCATCATGTGGTACATGACGACCTGAAAACGAGATAAATTAATCGCTTGAAACCAAGTCATTACGAATCGGAAGCCAGGCCACAGAATCATGCCCAATGAAACGTGGCACAATTGCGCAATAAACGCTATAACTGTACACTCGACTTACCGTAACGGCATCGTTTAGCAGCGACTCGCCAAAAACAACAATATAGAGTATCTCATTGACATGTATCTCCTCGAAGACGGCCAGCACAGCCACCGGATCTACTGCGGAAATAAGCGAGGCAAACAGAAACACATCCAGCAGCTTGGGCATCTCGTCTCCAAAGATGCCACACACGCCACAGGCATAGAGAGAACCACCTGCAAGAAGTGGAAAATCGAACTTGAACTTCAACCAATCCATTTTCTTCGCTGTCAACTGCAACTGGAATTCCAACCATCTCGCAGTTAATTGAAAGTGCTGAGGAGGAGACTTTACTTAAAGATGCTGTAGGAAGGAGGTGGGAAGTAAGAGCTGGAAGAAGGAAGCGGTTTCACCGGTTTATGGGTTTTAAAAACTACTAGAGTTATCTTAAAGTCTTGCCAGAAAATTTTAGAGGGTCAAAACATGAAGAAAGGTTCCCATCGATTTGTTATCGATCCGTAAAGCATAGAGAAGGAGGAATATAACAGACAGATAATCAATTTCTGAGAGTACCAGACAATCTCTAAGACTTGAGAATGTTTATAATGACATAACAAAACTGTCAAGCGAATAAAATATATTGTATATAAAGCAACAATGGAATTCCCTGAAATAACTTAAGTGTTTTAAGTTTTTCGCTAGTAGAACTGTTTGAAGAATTAAAAATACATTAATTTCAAATAGTAATATCCCTCTACGGATACATTTTTAGCTATATGAAGTGGATCTTCTGCACTAAAATTTCAGCCATAAAACAATTTATTACCCACAACTACAATCTATGTATGTAGAGTAGCTCTCGTATATCTGCTTCAATGTATGCTTTTAATGTAATTTGGCGGCGAAAACCTTTTTCTGTTGGGTGTGCCAGCCACATTTCATGATTCAGGGTAACCCTAGCCCACCTCGCTCCCTTCCCCCAGTATTCGCACATCTCCATCAATCGTCCACGTTGTGTTGCATTTGTGTAAATCACGTCTAAGCGGTCATCCACAACTTCCCCACGCCGTGCTCCGTACCCCTCCCAGCACATCGTCGACAATATTGTGTGCTGTTCGCGTGCCACAAATTTGTGTGTAACAAGCGCGTCGCCATTGTAATCACTCCTAAGTAATGGTCCACACATTCCCGTAGCTTTATTTACTTTGTCAGCGTGCGAAATTCGCAATTGAAATGTCGACTCGCCTTAGACTGTAGACTAGCGCACCTTCGCGTGGGCTTGAATCATTTCAAGCTATTTAATAATACAAAATTGTGTTTCTCTTAAATCTGTCAAGCTCAAGTTGTGATGCATGAAGTCTAAAGGCCTTTGCCAGTGTGCTAACGAAAATAGATTGCCATACGATACACGCTGTACACGCCATCCTTAGGTTTATCGAACCCTGAGCACAAATATTGTCATACAAGGACCCTCCCAGACGTCATCGGGCACTTGATGAACGATGAGGTAGTCAGCCGGGCGGGAGGGCACCCAGCACTTTCAATTTCCAATCGACGACAACGACGAGACGAAGAGGAAGACAAACTCGATTTTCCGCCTGTTGACCAAGATGACGACAACGCATATCCGATGACGCCATTCAAATAATCTATTGAAAACTTACCAATCGTGGCCACATTGAAGATGGTACCGACCACGGCCATTAGCAAAATGGTGCCCAAGTTATCGAAGAACATGCGATTTGGCATAAAGTATCCGGCATCCAGTATTATCGGTGGCAGCATGTAGAAGAAGAATGTGTTGGGCGTTAGTGGCGAGACGGCGACATCCGTGCAAAAGTAGAGTACAACGCCTATGACCACGCCCACCACAATCAGCAGACACGATTCCGGAAATATCAGATGCAATTTGGGTGTCATATGGAAGCCTAAAATATAAGGAAACACACAGTGTTAGTACCGTAACTTGAAATACGCTATCATTTTGGTATGAGGAACTTTTTTGGCGAAGGCGTGGCAACTAAACCCAAGACTTTTCAAGTACTTATACTACGTATAACAAATGCCACTTTTATTGTTTGTAACTACAACGATTTCATTTCTAGAATGCCCCATTTACATGAAAATGTGACTTAACGGCTGTTCCGACGTACCCTAACACCCTCTAAAATTGTAGTGTTCTACGAGAATTCCTAATGTTTGCATTTGGGTCAATGGCACAAATGTGCACAGGCATATACATATGGAAATACATTTATATTCACGAGCAAATACTCGAATAAGCGTGGAACTCTGTCAATATTAAAGATATATTAAAAATGTATAACATAACCCAGCAGAGATGGCATTAAGGCTGTTTTTAGGCTAGACAAATTCTTCTTGCGGACTTTCTCTGAATTTAATTGATTTCCATTTCACCAAAAGTCTATCTGAGGTTGTTTGAAAATTTTAATTAGTCAGCATATGAGCACAAAGTTCCTTCACTGACAACATTTTCCTACAGTTCCTCGTAAATTATATAATGAACTCATTAGCTAGACCATTAGCCGGGCCATTTGCTATTGAACTACCAATCGACACACTCTCGAGACTGTCATTAAGTTTGTTTCGGTTTAATTCGATTTGAACCTACGAAAAAGTGTATTCGATAATTATATAAGTGGCGAATGTCACTCGAGACACTTGGGTTATTCAATTGCAGATACGTGAATGATTTGGAGGAGTGGGAAATACGTCAGAGCGCCTTCGAGTTGCTCAGCAGATGGAATGAGATCTAGTAGGCCTTTTCGGGGCTTTGCGTGTGCTTCTGCGGCCCTGAACAAATGGATTTTTGTACAGAAGCCAAGGTAACAAAAACCGAGAGCGAGTGAGAGAGATAACAAAGTCAATGCCGGGTTGCTAGCCGACATGGGAGAAGGCCGAAAACGCGTCGGAGAGAAGGAATCATTGCAGGCTGCCTGCCTGCCTGCCAAATCGTTTATGCAATCTCGACGAAATTGTTGCTCACGGGGGGTGGGGCTTTTTCAGCTTTTTGGGGGGCAGGGTCAAGGCTCTGTACGCTTGTTGCGCACTTGGCTGCCGCTTATGCAATGTCCTTCGACGGGGCCAGGCAGGCTGCACACCCACACACACGTGCAACTTGACGTAAATCTGCATGTCAGCAACAGCGCCGAAGTAGACGATGTTATATAAAACATATTGATTTTGCCTGCAAGCGACGCTCGCATCCACGCCCCTCTCTGTGTCTGCCTCCTTATCATATACATACACATTTGTACATCTTGTCACTTACCAATTTTGGCTATGCTGGCCGAGAGTATCCATATGCCAATTATAAACGGCGTCTTGACCCGTGCGAAGTCCACCTGGGACAGCGGATAACGTTCCGTTTTGTGGTGTTCCTCATCTGCGTCGAGCTCCACATCGGAAAGATCTTCGATTACCGATTTACGCGCCTCGGCATGCGGCAGGGGTGGATAAGTGCCAGGCAGGGCCGACGTGACTGCCGCCGGCGTCGATGTTGTCTCCGGAAACTATCAAAGAAAGCAGAAAAAATAAATTAAATGTATATATATTATAGCTTATTTCTTCTTTATAATTCCAAGCAATATCAATATGCACATCCCCCTAAGCCTGCTAATATTTAAACCAATTCCAACTTCCGCACACATCAGGTCTGACTCAGTTCCTGTCGTTGATTACGAATTCATTTATGAATATTTTATAAGGCTAAAGGTGCCATAAAATGGCATAGCGAGAGCAGAGCAAGATGCAGGATGCGGATGGGATTGAAACGGCGGGTAATTTCCAAGGTACGTTGTTTGCATCAATGATTTAAAATTGGATTACGCTTAATATGAGCATAATTGGATTATAGATTGAGAAAGTAGTAAGAAATACATTAAATCGCCTTTAAAGTGAATTAAGTTGGCAACAATAATGTATTCGATTATTTTATAGCAAAAACAAATCGAAGAGCAAATTGATAAAGTAGATAAAACAAGGCTTATTCACTTTTATGTTATTTAAGTAGGCTATAATCAGTGCTGCCAACTATTGGAAGAAATAATTGTTTTAGACGGTCACCAAAGTATAAAAAAACCAAACAAAATTTGCACAAAAATAAAACCGTAAAAAAAGCTTAAATTATATCTTAAAATTAAAAATAAGCAACAAATTTAAAAAAGATCGTTAAAAGATGTAATTTGAGAAACTTGTATAGAAAATAATGGCAATTTCAATAAAAGCGGGAAAAAGCTAAATTAATATAAATAAAAACCAGAATTCCCGCTTCACCAATTTTCCCCCACAAATTCGCCTTCAAATGCAGCCAGATTTGACGGAATAAAAGAGGAAATGGCAGCACTTGCTATAATAATTGTTTTGCTTATTTTATAGCAATGTAAATCGGATTGAGAAAGTTGCAAAACTACGATTTATCGACTTTAAAGTGAATTTAGACAGCTATAATTATTTAAATGGTTTGTTAGTAGCAACGAGAAAGTGTCATATTTCGGTCAATCCAAATGCTTATCGATAAATATTAAACTTACGCGATTAAGTCACATGACACACTAATCACGTTGGATAAGCCGCTTAAGGCGGTCTGCCGGACCACATATTGATATATATATTGACATAACTAGCTGTCCGTATTTGATGGATGAGTAGCCAAACTGATGTCAATAATTTATGCGAAGGAACGCTGGGACACACAATTGTGGATTGAGCCAGCGACTACGTCGATTAACAGCTTTGACCACGCTTCGGACAGGCCAATTACCATAATTATGGTCGATTGTCTTGAAGGGAGAAGGGTTAGACTAAAAGGACTAAAGTGAAGTAAAACGACGAAAACAAGCGAAGCGAGTGGCAGCATTTGAGTGGATAAGCAAGGAATGGCAGTGGGCGTGGCATGCTAAACTGTAGGTAAATCTGGGCAGACAGCGGGGCCGACAGCCTGCCACTCCCCAATGACGGGAAACGCTAGATAAAATAGTCTTAATCATTAATTCAAAGCACTTACGTTTAACTGGGTAACTGCATCCGTTGGACCGACACTGGAAGTGGCCGCGGAGCTGGCTGAGCTGGAGACGGTGGGTCTGGAGGCACTGACATTGGGACGTGCCTCACAGCAGGCGAACCACATGCAAATGCCGCACAGCAGCAATACACGCAGATGAACGGAGGTGGCCATCAGACGAGGGTGGCGAGGACGTCTCACTCTCTGCTCCTCATCTTCACTTCGATTAAGTTTCATTGGATTAGCAGCCTGGCTGGCTATAGCACCATTTGTGGGCAATGCACTGCATTGTCTTGGACTTGAATTGATATACGGACTCAAAGTTGGAACTGTTGTTGAACCGGGCTCAGCTGGCCACAGCGCCCGCGGTGTCCAGCAGGCGCGGCGGGCGAGGTTCATTTGTTGTTGCAGCGCTGGCGTCGCGCTGTCGTAATCCTTTTCCGTGCGGCTACTCATTGCTCAGTTGACAGCGTTCCGCTCCTCCTGGACCTCTCGCTCTTGACTAATGTTGTTTTCTTTGGCTTGGACTTGCAATCGGGCTGAGTTATCGATTTGTGCTGGCATAATACACTCGCTGTGTGTGTGTGTCTCTCTGTGTTTGTCCTTAGCTGTCCCTTTTAGTTGAGTGTCTGTAAGCAAGAAGTTCAACAGAAACGTTAATTCAATTTCTGGAAAGTAACACTTCTCATCGGGCCCACATCGACCGACCGACCTGCCACAATAACCAACTCAAACTGGTTTAAGCCCAGCCGAAACCGCTAAAATGAAAGCTCGTCGCAATTGTTAAACATCAATTTTCCTCGCGTATCTGTTGTGCTAAAAAATAGACACCACAATCGAAGAAGCATTATCATTTAAAGCTTAGTTTCAGAAACATGTTTTCGCACATTATGATCCAAATGGAAAATATTTGAATAACATGCACATGTACATCTTTTTTTTAGAACCATATTTGTGGATTAAATCTCTGACATGTCCATAAAAATGTGTAGATCTTGAGAAATAAAAGTGCTAATAAAAACAAAGCTTGATTGTTGTGGTTTACAATGCGTTAATTAAGTTTATTTCAAATATTCAATATGAAGCTGCACTCCTACACAATCGAAATAACATCATTAACAAGCTTAGTTTTTAAGCTGCGATTATGAAGCTTGACATACACAAAGCTAAAAATATATGAAGTATATGCTGATTATATCAAATCTAATCAAAAATCGAATCATAAATACAAAAATTATTTCCGAAACAATTCGATAGGGTATTAAGCAGTCGCGTGCAGTTATCCCAATACTTAATCAAACCCAAATTGTAGTCTTTTTACCACCCGTTAAACATTTATTATTATAATTTATTTGCGGACAATGTGCAAACATTAGTTGGTGCGATATTTGTTCTTTTAACTGGATAGATCCAGTGCACTTAGCGCCACGCGAAATTAGACACTACATGCTAATTACAACGATAAACACGCAGGTTCTCTCGGTTCTCTGTGGATATATATATAACACCTGTAATGGGTTCGCTGCAGATAACAACTGATTTGAATTGTTGACGCCACTGATGAGCAGCCAATTACAGCTTGAAAAAGGAGACCTCGGGCAGCTTATCCAGAGGAAATCACAATTACAATTGCAGCCAGTGTCGTCAAGAGGTAATTCCTTCAATTGATCAAGTGCAATGTCGCATCAACAACACCCTACGGTTTCCCTATCACGCTGTTCTTAATTATATTGTCTGTGACAGTGCCCCAGAATCAATTGAATCTGTATTGACAGTTTTGCAAGCTAAATGCACAGCAATATATGTATAGTTTCCAGCTTAAGGGGTCTCCTCATGCAGGTAGACAAAAATGTATGCAAACTTTGTCACTTTAATGTGAAGAAACATAAAATATTTTAGCTTGAAAACTTTAGTTTATATTTTTGCATATTTTATTCAACTAAGAATATTTTGTATTATTATTTTTGTTTGCAAATTTGACTGTGTATTTTTGCATATTTCCACTAACATAGTATAATTTTTAGTATTGTTATTTCGAACTCTCGCTTTGCCTTTCCTCTCCCAATTTGCCCCGTTTTCAAATTGGTTTACATGCTGCAAACTCGATTTGCCCACACAACCAACCTCAGCATGGCAAAACATTTTCAACTTCAGTGAGTTTAATTCAAAACGGTTAACCGTTAACGCTTAACTTAACCGGAACTTGACAGCGTTAAGCGGCTTAAAGCTAATCGCATTTGAAAGCTGCGCTGAGGGGTTGCTTGATTCATGAATGAAATTGTTTTGAGAACTTAAGTCAACAGCAATTACGCTAATTGGTACTATTTTAAAAAGTGTTAAGACGAGTAAGTGCATATTTCAGTAGACAAGTAGTATTTATGTATTTATTTACTTTATTAACTTTTTTGTATTTAAGTAATCAAAACTAGTCGGGAAAAAACCATGGATTTTCAGGTTATATCTATGGCCTATACAGTTCAGATTTTGTAAATCGTTTACAAATAAGTGTACAAAGATTAGAATTAAAAATATATTTAAATGTATAATTTTATTTTATTTTCAGATTTATAAAACTTCACATTTATGAATGCCTAATTTATTAAACACACTAGAAATAAATGGTATAGTTTATTCGACGATTAGCTTGGTATTTATTTGCTCGTTTCTAATCGAGTGATTTAAAAACCATTAAGCAGCAAATTCACAAATTTGGACTCCGTCAACTGCGTATTTCCTCTGCACAAATTGACTTGGCACTCACTTCGGGCATTAACTATTTACTTTGGCTCGCTCGAGTGTCCAAATCGATTCGAATGCAAATGTTTTCGGTCAGGATTTTGACGCGGGCCTTCAGGGAATTCAAGTTCAAGTTCTTAATGGGAAAATGCAATTTTAAAGGTCACACGACGCGACGTTTTAAAATATTAAATAAAAACGCCATTTGTTTATGGACTGCGCGATGGCAATCGATGTATATTTTGGACGCTGACCAAGAAAATGTTTGTCTGGCATACGAAAATATGATATAAAACTATCTCTAAAGTATCCGTTAAATACATGAATGTATGAGTTGAATTTGCAGTGCACCAATTAAAGCTGCCTCTGAACTTAAAGCCAAATTTCAGCAGCGTTTCGGTTCGGTCTGGTAAATTTGAACTTATGGGGGCAGCACGTGCGAGAACTAATAGAGAGATTGCGGCATATTTATAAACAAATCAGAGTCAATTGCGAATTGCGCTACGGAATCGTGTGTGTCTGTGTTGCAGTAAATAGATTTTATCTGGTAATGGGCTGCACTAACCAGTTCGATGCAGTTCTCTGGACTTGGTCAAAACCACCGACAGCGGGGCAATTTATGACTGAAACACACAATTGTTGCACAATTGCCATATGTTCCCGTATCTGCATTATGCATGTACTATATGAATTTTCATGTACGCTCGATTGCATCCAATTCAATTTCCATAGACACACACACATATATCGAACATATGTGCACATGAATAATGACAAACCTCTTCGTCCGTTGTGGTCCTGTATGCTTGGTTGGGGGGATCGATGAAAGCGCAAGCAAATTTCCAATAATTTCCCTCGACTAGGTATGAGTTTAGGTAACCACAACAAAAGGAAAAGTTTGTATATCAGATTTATTGTTGGTTTTATGAGTTTTCCACGTGCCAAAAAGCATACAAAGTGTTTTCCTCATATGAGATTGTTATATTATTGTTATATATTGTTAAATATAAAAAACGTATCTAATGTTCAGTTAATTAAATCACAAGTCTCGTTACTAAGCTCCCAGGTAGCGAAAATATTCTTTTTTGTTTATTTCAATGCTCAATGTTCCTTTCTTCGTTCTGCTAAATTCAATATCAAATTGTGCCATTTACAGACCTTATTTAGTACTTATATGTATGCACTCACCAAATTTACCAAACCCAAAAGTAGCCAAAAATATCTGACGCAAAAAACGAAAAACCTTTCCCTTCGAAAAGAAACAACACAAATCACCGCAAAATCATTTTATGGGTTTGCGACAAATGCTAAGTGACTGTTTGGGGGGGGACGCTTGTGGCAGTTGAATCGGGGTGCTCTATCTGGGCTGAGCGAGTTTCGCTGCGGCTAAACCCAAAAGTTGTCACAATGCCATTGAAATTATCCCTAAAGGATACCAGGCGCCGTCGTAATTGGTTTCTCGATAAGCAAGAAACGCAGGGCTCCGATATTTATGTGCCACAGGGGCTGTCAAATTGGGGCAAGGGCAAAAGTAAAGGTTTTCTGCTTTCTGCAAATATATTGATTAAAACCATGTCGTGAAATCGAATTTCTCTTGATGAATCATAGGATAATGATGAAACCAACGAGTGTCTCTAAACCATTTAATTAAAATCAAGTAAAAACTAAAACTGGGAACTCTTCCTTGACTTCATTTTGGCTTTAAATTTATATACTTTTCAAATTTTATAAACTTCAGAAATAGTAAATTCTTCTTCTTCTGTTAATTTTATCTTGCAAAAAGTTTTAACAACAAAACATGAGCTCGTCTTTTTAAGCAATTAATGAAAAACAATTTGTAAATAATTAAAAGCTTAAAAAGCAATTAAAATACATTTTTTGTAATAATCTCATTATTATAAGACCTTCTGCTTCAAACTGGACAATATGAACCACAATGTGGATATATTGTCCCTAAAAAACTGATTGCGGTAAAATTACATTATAGATAGGGCCTATTGTCGAGTGTATCCATCATTCAACAAATTGTTTACCATGTGGAAAATATTGTCAGAATCCCCAGAAAAGAACACATAATTATCAAAGCGCTTATCGTTACCTTTGATAGCAATTTTTTTATTAATATAGTATTTTTAACTGTTGCAAGTGGTTAGCAGTGGTTACAGTAAACAAATATTGATAATAAAAAACCAAGATAAATATAAAGAGCGAGAACAGTAATATTTGATTCGAGTATGTGCCGAATTTATTGTTTTAACCTTTATTTATTTAATATTCTTGGACTTTAAATTGATCTCATCGAGGTTGATCTCTTTCTATATTAAGGTGAAAGAAGATTCTGATTATTTTTTACTACATCCTTAAATTTATAATTCTCAACAAAAGTTATAGTTATAAAAATACATATAAGGATTTTATGTGTTCTTAGATGTCTATGATGTCTTTTTGCTTTGGGCACATCTGCACCAACTTAATCGCATGGGTTCTCAGATATGATCGCTTGGGTATCGAGTATAGTAGGGTTTACATGGGCGTCGCAATGAGTGAACTCTTAACGATTTTTTCTTTCGTTATCAGTACACAACAATAACAATGTTGCAAATGACCCGGCAAAAGAAGATTTCAGAATGGGAAATGTGAAATCCAGAGAACGCAACTAGAGCAGTGGAACAACAACAGCCCCGTCTAGCTCGTCTATAGAAAAGGGGGTGAAAAGGTGACAGACGAAGAAGACCGAGCCGGCGATGCGGCATAGAAAACGAAAATAAACATAAAGTACACTTTTTCGGATGGAAAAATCGTTGAAAGAACAGAAAAAAAATTATTAAAACGCAGCTAAAAATACCTGTGAGATAGTGAGAGCAAGAATGCATTCAGTTCAGTTCGTTCACTTGCACAAAATTTATATTATACATTTTATTCTTTTCCATATAATATTCAAGTTGAACGCACGTTTCATATTTTTATTCTTTTCTGCCTTTTGGCTTTGATTTTTACTGCTTTTACAGTCGTAAAAACTGAAGCTGCTCCATTCTTTATAGACGGACCCGTTTGTGAATTTTGTTTAGACGCGTTGTTGTGTGTATTTCCATTGTTTTAAATGCATTTATATCAGAAACATATTTAACAAATTTGCTTATTTTTTGTTTACATTAATATCTTCTTCATAAACACGAAACTGGCGCGTTATTCGCATACTTTTAGCAATAGTACTGAGTATGTATTTATAGGAATGAAAGACATATTTAATGTCCAAAATATTGCTTATAGATTTTTTTTAATATTCAAAATATTGCTTATAGATTTTGCAAATTATTCTTTCAATATTTTGGCGGACGATCAAAAACAAACTGCAGTCCGCACTCTGAAACAGAAAACTGAAACAGAACAACAAACACAGCAGGAAAAATCACAACACTGAGAGAGGGTGGCCGAGAGAGAGAACGAGAGAGAGAGTGAAACTGAGAGACTGTGAGAGCGCAAGCAGCGTCAGTGCAAGAGAGGAAACCGGGCGAGAGCAGCACAAAACGCCGGCACTGTCGCACTGTGGGGCCGGTGGTTATTTGTAAAAGAGGAATTGCTTAATTTCAATAACCTATATAAAGTTTTTGAATACTAAAAACAAATTTATTTAAGCTGTTCAAAATGTACCACCGATTTTTATAAAAATTTGCATATGGATAGTGATCGATTTATCATAAATTTGGGTGAGAAAATTATTTGACGGATACTCCTAGTTTTTATCTTTAATTTTAAAATCTGTGAATTTGCAATGTGTTTTTATTTTATTTAATGTTGGTTCATGTATAAATTTGAAACATATTAGAGATAGGGGCTTATTTACCAGTAGTTATTTATTTATACCAGTAAAATTTAAAATACACTTCAAATTATATAACAAGTTTAAAAAATAAAAATCTGAAAAAATATTTATAACATTCTTTTAATTAATAATTTTTTTAAGCTTTATAACATGATAACAAAATGAGAAAATTCAATTAAAATTTCTATATTTAGAGAGACAAATGATTTTGAGATAAATACAAAAATGTAAAATTGGCATTATTATATTATATTTTACCCACTACTTTTACAGCTGTTTAACAGAGCTTTTACAGTTCGCAAATATAGCGTTGTGAGCTGTAACCAGGGCCTGTCAACTACAAGTGGTTTGCATTCTTTGGCAGTTTCAAAGGTGAACCAAACCTAGTTATAAAACTTTGATATATCCGCACAGGACGTTTCTTCTACTTCTTTTAGCAATTTCCATAGTTAATTGAAATTAATGATTGTGCGCTCAGGCGTAGATACGTAGGTAGGCATCCAACCGCAGAAGCCACTATGACATGCAATGTAAATTGATTTTCAGTTAGTGTGTGTGTGGGTGTGCAAGGATAACAACCCGTTCGTAATGCGCCCGTAATTACAAAAAACACATGGAAAAAATGCACAAAGATATATACTACGACAATGTGGAAGTACCGGCGGCATTTTCAATATCAGGTTCGTGGCATTTGCATATCGATCCATATTGAAACGGGCAAGCAGCCAGAAAAACGACAACGACTTTTGAAGACCTCAACCAGCTGCCCCCAAGAGGAAAGGGTTGCGCGTGCCGTCTCTTGCACAGACTGCAAAGATATTGCTCGTATGTATATCTCGTGTATACGAGCACTACGACAATCAAAAAAAGATATCTGTGTTTTGTGTACACATTATCCTTGTACTTGAACAGCATGCAATGAGTGCAGATAATTGAAAGCAAAGGACGCACGCCAGGCGCAATCCCGCCTTGATTGCACCGTCTTAACGAGACTCTGTGGCATCAATGCAAAGATGCTGGGACTGCCATTTGATGCGCACAAATTGTGTACTCAGCAGGCCCATGGAGTCCACAATGTGCACTTAATACAAATCCCAGTAAGCAATAAAATGAATATAATTCCAACAATAAGGCATAATGAGTAAATTAAGAGCAAATATTCAAACGCATTTTAATATTTATTTAGATAAAAGAAAAATGTGTCTATAAAAATAAATTAAAATACAAAATTACAATTTTGAAACGAAAATATTATGAGAAGGTTTTGCACAAAGCGTGTATAAGAATCATTACACACGCACAACACACAACCACAAGTAAATCTAACACAAGCAAAACACCAAAGCAACGAAGAGGCTGAGGCTGAGGCTGAGGCAGGCCTTGGGTTCAATAGACGCATCAAAAGTTTTTTCCCCCGAGATCGTTATAAGTATGGTGAATAAAATTTAATAATCCTCCCACACCACGCAAAGAGCTACTCGCCCGGCCACAAAAGCGCCGTGTTATGTAAGCGGCTGGAACCGTTCAAGGACGTTGACAACAAGACTACAACCGAAAATAGCACGCCAACAGCAGTCCTTATTACGGCCCTACAAATGAACAGACCAATGCTAGCCAAGTAATGAAGGAGAACTGGAATAGAAGCAGCAGAAGTGGGGATAGACAAATTTATTACATTTCTACAATAACTATGTTCGAAGGACGAATAACACGCAGTGCTCATATGGTAAATCAGTGTGCAACTGGATGGGGCGTGACAAATAGACAATAGCTATTGCCATAACCCATGGCATGGCGAAGTGATGGCGAAAAAATAACAAGAGAGGAAAACAACTCATTCCCAACATACAACTCAAACGCATGTTGATATCAGCTAGTGATGAGTACATTTTATTAAATACCTTTGCTTGCTACCAGGGATAACTTAATAAACGCGATATCGATAGTCGCAATTGATCATAGTCAGAGATAAAATACCAAAATTAAAGCTCTTGCTCATCACTATGCAGATACACGCATACACACACATAAGCATGCATTCATGCGTCTTTTCAAATGAGATACACGAATAAAAGGATATATGTACATTGGGTGCACAACAAAACAGTATCATTTATCTAGTGTCAGCAATAACAAATACGTATGGCGCCTGGAGTGCTGTTCCATACACATACACAGCGCGAACTTTTTGAACAAAATGAAGCTGGCACACACACACACATGTTCGGAAAATGTAGCATACTTTCAAGCGTTCAACGCCATTGCGCTTGCGAATCGCCTTTGTTATTATTATTGCTTAAAGTCCTCCTGGAAATGCTCGTGCCAACCAGCAGCAATGTGACGTAAAAACAATAGTTTTGTCGGCGTCGCCGTCGTGACAACTTGTTTTTGTTTAGCGTAGGCACCGTCAGCGTGGGCGCTCGTCACATGTGACATGCGCAATGGCCGCCGCCGCCTGCACAAAACAGATGTTTGCAAAATTATGGTGAGCAAGAGGGAGTGCGAGAGAGAAAGAGAGTACGCTAAGTAATAAGTACGGAAGAGCGCGAGAGAGACAGTGTCTGTCTGAGCGTGAATTTAAGCAAGCAGCCCAGCGGCAGCTTCTATTTTACAGCACTCTCTACAGCAGGGCAGTCCTGGGATGCTTGAAAATGCCTCATATAACTGTGTAAGTCCGTGCAAAGCAACGGAAGTCACTATTAAAAAAGTTTAACATACTTGAGCTTATTATGCAATTATCAAGCATGATGCATAGCACCTGCTTTAAGGATAATATTTTACATGTTTCATTATGTAAGCTAAAATACATACATAAATATGTATGATACACAGAAAAACCAGATGACAATAAAGCTGCAAATACTACAGCTCAAGCGCAACTTACCGCATAATTTTTTATTTAATTGTCGAATCGAAAGAGTCCGTTAGCAGACACACCTATATCAAGGTATTTAGTTTCTAATGATCTCCCATTAAAGTTCCAACTTAAACCGTTCTTTAATTGTTCTGAAACACTTGTTTGGCTTACGCGGTTACGCCACAAATCGCATAATTGATATATGTATGTGAATGTTTGTATGTAATTCTAATAACACTAAGAACTTTCAGCACACATACACGAACACTAAGCCCGAATGTTGTATAAATGTATTGGTGGGTCTAGGCGGCGGCAGCGATGGCGGCGATGATGTTGTTCTCCACCTCCACCAGCTTTTACTTATAGCGAACGCTTGAGCACGTTGAAGTTTTGCATTAGATTTGCCGTTTTCATATAAACAGCAAACAGTTTAATTTGGTTTTTATTTAGATTGGTGTATGTGCTAAAGTAAAACTGCCGCCGGGCCATTGCCATTGCCAATTTGATGAGAGACACGCCGAAGACTGAAATTTCTGTGTGCCTCGGCGCTTCACCTTCACGTGAGGCGACAGGACATTTGCTTGCGATATATATCCTTAAATTTAAAAATGTACTAAATATTCCTTAACTGTGATAACCAGGGTTGCTGACATTTAAAATGGCGGAGCGCTGATGCGATTACAACGCCATAAGGTGTTATCGATATATTACTTCTCGATATTCAAGACTGACTGTTACATATATAAAATCTATTTTTAAATAAATTATTTTTAAGGACTCTAACCGGAAAATTTGCTAAATTTTTTCTTCAGACGTTGATACAATTAATGTATAATCAAGTGGTCCATGTAAAACCAAGTCGCTAACCGACCGATGAGCACAGTCTATTTACGTACGACTCGAAACGCGAAATTAAAAACGCGGGCATGTAGTAGATAATAGTAGATAGGACAGAGAAAATTGAGGAAAGATTACCTAATTTCTAGATAGGTAAGACAGGTAGAAAACAATAAAATATAGATTATTGTAGTCCGAACATAAAACCCTAAACGAATCGTGAAGGGCATAGTTCGACCGACAATTAGGAAAAGTTAGTGGTAAATAATTACGGTTTATTCTACATGGGACAGAGAAGTGAAGCTGGCTAACCTGGTTAACACTGTCAATGTCACCTTGGATTAGGTTATTAATAAACACTAAACCAAACATGGTTCTACATTGAGATAGAGGAGGTAAGTTAAGTAAAAGAAGTCTACTGCCAAGAAGAAAGTCATAAATTTACATCCCAGATGCACAGATTTAATGCGGTTTCTGGAGGCAGTGTACTGGGGACACTATACGCATGATCCGTATTCTTTCTAAGTCACAACTACAAAGTGTATAGGAATCGTACTTTAGACTGGCTCGAGTGAATGTCATAAGCTTGCATTTAGAGCTGTTCAGGCTTATGAAAACTATTTAGGTAAGAGTGATAGTGGTTGTCTTTAATTTTCTAACAAAGCTTTACATTGTCGGCATAAATAAGAGTACGGGTGCTATGTATGACCAAAGAAAGGTTTTTGATGGAAAGCATAAAAAGGAGGGGGCCTAGATGGCTGCCCTGAGGAACACCAAATGAGGCATGAAAAAGGTGTGAAAATACATTTTTAAAGAGAACTCTTTGAGTTCTGCCATTCAGATAACTCACAATCTAACTAAGTAGTTGTGGTGAGATGCCTAAAAGGCTGAGCTTATGTGCAAGAAGGGAATGATTAACTGAGTCAAATGCTTTACTAAAAACAGAATAACTAACATCAGCTTGAAGATTTTCTTGAAAACCTTTTATAACAAAGGAGGTTAGCTCAAACAATTTCGACGTAGTTGAACGACGTTTCATACATCCGTGTTGAGAAAGCGATATGACGGATTTTCAGAAATGTGTCAAGTGAGGAGTTAAAACATTCTCATAATTGCTTGGATCATACTTACTGCCTTTCATAAGCAAGGGAAAGATAAATCCCATATGGAAGGAAACTATAAAGTAACTAAAGACAGCGAAAACAGTTTGAGTAATGACTTACATAAGGAGTTAACACAGAACCAAAGTACGCAAGCGGGAACACCGTCTGCACCTGGTGAAAAACTGATTTAACCAAATGAAAATTCTTAACAAATAAACTTTCGAGAAACGAATGTTATATGGTTAAAAATGAATATTTTTAATACGCGAATACGTGGTGTGAAAAAACTTTGCAAACATATCGGCCATGACCAAGGATTTACGCTTCATATTAACAAAACTGTTAAAGGTTCTCAAGGAACTGAGACCTACTATGTTTTTAAAACAAAAAATGGGAAAAGGCTGCAGTACAATTATTATTATTATTATATATTTTTTAAATAAGCTAGACCATAAATTTTTTAGGCGTAACAACTATTTTGTAAGCCATGGAGGCGTACTCGAACATGTTGGATAGAAACTCGGAACACAAATATTAAAAAAAATGTTAACGGCGCTGTAATATATATTTACCACTTCTGACATATTAGCGGGACACTAATTTTAAAGGACGATATGCCCCTTTCATATACAAATTTAAATTTTTCTACTTTTTAATCGATAGCTTGTATTTTGGCTTGAATATAAGACATTACATCTAGAGATGTAAGATCAGGGGCAAGCCGGGAAACGAAAATTTGTTTCCTCCTAACACCTTTTGAGACTCCACAGGCATTACACTTGGGGGGTTGTTCATCCGGAAGTCCGGAGCTTGAAATTGCCTTTGGTATTTTCATAATCTGTGGTACAGGCAAAGAAACCTCAACGGTCACGTCGGAGATTTTGTGTGACACCATATGCACACACTCGACGATGACTTTCACTGACGCCGTTGATCTCGTCACCATAGCAGTAGTGATCGATATTACCGGCTGAGTCACCGGAGTGCATGGCTGGAATGAGAGGGGGCGGAATGACAGCAGGCAAAGACTTCGCTACATGAGCAGATTTCTTACGTTTGGGTGACTATTTAATAGACCATTAAACGAGTTGTGCAAAGCTGAGAAATGAAATCCCGAAATCCTCTGTTAAATCTTTTTTTTTTTATATCAAGCAAAGATAATATGATATGCTTAATAGTGTTTTATTTTTGTTTCACTAGAAAATATAAAGTTATAAGAAAAAAACTGTTTTTCTTGGTAAAATAGTTAATAAAATTGTATTCATTTTTTATTCTTAAATCAAATGCGCTTCAAATAACGGAAATAGAACTTCCACAATCATTCAATAGTTAATTCTTGAAGACCGTGATGACTTGGATAGACTGTATTGCCGCTCATCACCGCGCGAGCTCCCGCCACCGCGTTCTCTATCGAACTTCTCATGTGAACGTTCTCTGGATTTTTCCTGCAAGAATTATTGTATTCAATTATTATTTATTGTTTGTTTAGAAGTTTTTTTTTTAACTCACCCTATGACGTTCCCGTTCACGCAAATCATCATCGCCATTTTGTGCTGGAAATCGATCATTCTTGAATGTCTTGAATAAGAGTTTGATTGTGAATGCCTCACCTTCACGTCGACGTTTGTGATCGCTGCCTCCGGACTCCTCGATTCTATCCCGTTTGCGCCCCAGCTTTCGATCTTTGCGCGCATCTCGTTCCTCATCGGACATCTTGTCTTTGTTTCGCTCTTTGGTCTTGAGGCCTCGTGCCTTCTTCACGCTATCTACGAGTTCCTCTACCTTCTGTAATGGCGTAAGATTAATATTGATAGGGAGAAAATACAACAGAAACGAATTCACAGTGGTTTGACCTTGTGTACACATTACGTTAAAATCAAAATAAAAAAACAAAATAAAATATCGAACCCACAGATGTCATTTCCTTCGTTACCGCCCACCAAGACGTTCCACCCGCCACCCTTAACACCCACACGTGATTGACCGCCCACATTGCGCCGATCACTTACCCGTCTGCACCCAATCAAGATCAACGAATTACAACTAAAGTCCAGTCAGACAGGGCAAAATGCTGTTGCATCAGTGGAAGACGATGCACATTTGATTAAAGTTGAAGAATGCAACTGATATGCGCAATAAGTCCAGGCATAAGGCGTCTTTGATGGGATTATTTCGGTTACTGTGAACATTGTTGATTTTCACTTCAGTGGTTTTTCAATAGAGTGTAGTTGTTGTTATTTAGATGATCCTTCGGAGTTTAAGTCGTATTAATGAACTTGATGATTCTTCAGTGTGGCAAACAAAGTTGACTTGGAATTCGATTTCTTGGAATTGGTATTAAGACTGATCCAGATTGATAGTCCAAACGTCTTTAGAAGATGAAATACGCTCAGGATGAGGCACTCAAACAGCAAGAGCTAATGCAATTGTTTCCAAGATTTAACATCATACTTCGAATGTACGTGGAATGTCTTCAGGAGTTTTTGATGATTTGTTGATTACGATTATGCTTCTACTTCTTTATGCGTTTTATAAAGTCTTCAATGGATTGTGGTCCAGTGTAAGTTTTGAACTCTTATAATACTTCGTCGAAGAATTTTTTTCCGTGACTTCAGCTCCAGGATTTGGTTCGGATTGGCACACGGGTACTTGAATAATAAATATTACTATCTTCGATTGGGTGTGTAGATTTTTAACTTTGTACTTGGTTTAGGATGTTTTGTTAATATTTTCCTCAAGGTAGATAGATGAGTAGTTAAAGATGGGTCGCACGTGTATTAAAAAGATTTGACCTTGGACCCTCAGGAGAGTCTTCTTGTTTCGTAAAGAGGCTGGTACTCCGTGATTTTTTTCCAGTTAATGTAGATGTGACTTTTAAGAATTAGAATTCAGCTTCGTCAGGATCACCATAAGTGTCGCTTATCGGTTGAAGATGATTTTATTTTGCCTATCTCATTTTCGCATCGTATCCAAACGTCGAAGTGACTGACTGAATTGATCCTTGGTCCCTTCTTGTTGGCTGGGGTATAAAATTGTGGTCTGGTTTCTTCATATGGTTCTCCTTCTTCCTTCCTTCGTTGGTCCAGTGAATGCTTATAGAACTATCTTAAACTAAACTCACATCAACTACTTAACAATTTCTTCAGAAAACGAGCTCCTAACGATGATTAACAAATAATAGGTTGTCACCTCTCTATACAGTTTAACGGTTCGCTTTAATCCTAGGTTAAGTCTAATAACATCCCCCGACTAACAATTAAATATTCAGAGAATGCACTTGGTCAAGTAGGACGAGATCCAATGTGTCCAGAAGTTTTTGGGTGGGTTGATAGGTTGATTGGTTTGACGTCTCGTCTACAGCAGATGCAACATGTGTGTCAAATCGCCTCTCGTATATTTTATATGTTTTTTGTTTTGTATTTAAAGCTGCCTTCCGTTGGTTGTGCGGTCGGTCGTTGTCTTACCGAACTATGTATGCACCCATATGCTACTAACCTTTGAACTGCTCGACGATGATTCCAATTTACGACGTTTAGAATCTGAAATAGGTTTTCAAGTGTTAAGTTAGAGATAAACAGAGACAAACATTGTCAAACACAATTCTTTACCTTTATCAAACTCAATTGTATCGTGACTGTGTCGATGTTGCAAGGAACCGTTACTTTCGTTGGATACCGAACTCAGATCACGATCCCGCTGGCGTCCATCATATTCTTCGTAGTGGCGATGCTCCTGAATGGTGCTGGTGCCACTCGTGACCAGATCAACTGTCTCCATACCATCGTGACGATGCTGGCCACGCTCGTCTCGACGTGTTGGTTTCTCACGCTTTAACGCACGTTTTGCAGCATCAAGCTCCTCCAATCGCTGTGTACGCTCACGTAAGCGCTGTTGGTGCTCTGCCTCGGTGCGTTCCGGTTTATTATTACTGCTACGATTATTGTCCCTCTGCGAGCTGCGCGTGCTACTTAGACTGTGACGCTCTTCTCTTTCTCTTTCCCGTTCACGATCCAGTTCACGACTGCGACGCTCGCTTTGGCTGCCATTGCTGTTGCCGTTATTGTTGTTGTTGGTGTTATTGTTGCTGGCACTGTTGCTGGACTGTTCATCCTTGAAATCATTGCTACGCGACGACACTGACTCTCTGGCCGGCGGTTGCGCTGATTCGCGTTTGATCTCACGCTCGCTCGTGGACTGCGAAGAGCCCGATTTTGAGATGGACACAATCGTTGGAGTGCTTCCTTCTGATTTGATGGATTTGCTATCACCACGCGTAGATTGAACTGCAAAACGCGCATGAATAATCCTGACTATTTGAATAAATTGTTCATATGCACTCACCAGTTTTGGTTTCCGAGTCCTTAGCCGCCGTCTTCTGGTCATTAGCATAAAATGAATTAGTGGAAGGTGGTTTCGTTGTGGGTGTTGTAGTAGCTGAAATCGTGGCTTTCTCTGTGGGCACAGGCTTAACGGTTGTACCGGGAACTACAGGTGGCGTTTCCTTTACTGGTCTCTCGGTCACCTGATGAAAATCACTCTCCTTGAACATGTAGGGAGTCTTCTGCTTCAGTTGACCGATGTAGCTTGAGGCTATGGCAAATAAATCGGGACGCTTTGTCTTTTCCTCTTCTCGCACTTTGTCCACTTTACGCTCAATAATTTGAGCTAGCTTTGAGAGCACAGGATAGTGGGGTAGAATGCGCATCAGAATGATCAGCGCATTTCGTATCTGCATAAAGTCCTTTGAATCAAGACAGAACACAATTGCCTTGGTGATCTTGTAGTGCCACTTGTGACACACATGGCGATAATTCTCGTAGCCTACATGATCGTTAGCCTCCGAGAACTGATTGCTAACACGAAACTTGGTCACAAATCCGGGATAATTGGCGCACTCCTTATTGAAGACAGCCTGATCCGCATGCCAGTGCATCACTGTCTCCAACATGGCGCACAAAAAGCGCCCAAATCGCGTCGCTTCACCCTCTGTGCAAGATGTGACCGAGTAGGTTATGTCGCAAAACAGCTATTAAATCGAACAATAAAATTATTAACCAACGAAATAGCAAATAGATTAAGTTCTCATCATACCCGATCGTAACACAACAGCGTGGAAAAGTTCGCCGTCTTAAGATTATGAATGGTTTGCACAAACTTGGCGCAGTAGAGAGCATCCAGGGCAGTGAATGTGCAGCGGGCAAAAAGGCACAACTGCAGGAACTGTGTAATTGTATCATTCTTGGCCGACTTGGCCGATCGTAATAGAAACCAGCTATCTTTCTGCTCCTGCAAACGTTGCAGTATCTTGTCCACATGTTCGTGCTGTTTTTTCCGCTCATCGTTCAACTTTTCCATAAGCGCAATGTAACGTTCCTGCTCCTTCTTGTTCTTCGATTGATTCTGAAAAAAATATATGAAATATGGTATTCTGAAGAAATATGCGTAAACTTACTGAGTCCTTGCCCTCTGCTGCCTGCTGCGCTAGTTGTTTAAGCTTGCCTATCTCACGCTGATAAATATCATTGGGCACATGCAGATCATACATGCTTAGACTCCAGAAAGTAACAAGGAACTGAGGACTTATGTCCTCCCACACTTTGGCACTGTGCAATGGCCTCACCGACTCCACAATGGGATTCATGATCAGCTGAGTAGCTTCCAAATATTTCTGAAGCTTCTGCGTAGTGGTCAGCTTCTTGGCATTGGGATCTGCCTTGCGCAATTGATCATATTTTTGCTGCAGCAATAAAAAACATTCAGTTTATACTGCATATATAACTTAAACTAATAACTTACATTAATCTGATGAGTAAACATTGGGCGGGCCAGGAAGAATGCTACATCTGTGTTGATGTGATATTCCCGCAGCATCGTTATAATCGATGGTAAGCGCTCAACGTACTCATCCACTGAGTAAGAAGAGCCCAGGAAAGTGCCAAATTGCACTAAAGCATCCTGGCACTGATCATAGAGACTGCCCACCAATTTCAGATGACTATGCGCGGCCGTTTCGCGATAGATGACACAGTGCTTCTGCTGGGCCATCAACAGGCAAAGTGTGACGGCGAGATCATTGTTAGCTAACGCCTCCTTCAAGCGGTTCGATGATTTTTTTGTGTTCCGCACTTGGCTGAAGTAACCAGCCTGCAAAAAAAATGTATTTAAATGTAAGTTTTAATAATTTACATTTGCAAACAAACCTCGCCGCGAAGCTGCTCACCACCGCAAAGGGCCTGCAGCTGATCATTTGTCATTTCCTCACAAGACTCTACACCGGCCATTTTATGTACAATTTCGCGTAGCACAAGCAGATCTAAGCTTTTTTGCGACTTGAGCTGGTTAGCAACATATTGCAGTAGTCCGCTCATTTCAATGCTGTACTTCTTGTAAATGGTGCCACAGAAAGAGGCAAGACTCTGCAGCCAGAGGGATAGTGAGGTACCATCGTCCTTAAATCGACCGCGACCTGTCATCGTCAACGATTCAATGATGCAATAACCCAAACAGTCAAATGATAAAGCAGTCAAGTACTTGAGCATGTCACAGACAGGTCCTATTAGATTGTCGTACATTTGAATTTGCACAAGGATCTATAAACAAAATCAAGTTCAGATAAAGTTACATATCGATTATTAATTCAATACTTACATAGTCAAATAACAGTCCGGGCGTACAATGACTGTATTTTCCCACCAGACGACCAAGTGGCTTGACATTTTCCTTGCTGACACGCTTCATAAGCGCTTTAATGTCACGTTGACCGAGACCACAGCGTCGTATCAGATTAGGATGCATCTGATAGCTATCGTTCTTCCAGCGCGCATATAAACTATATCGCATGTGATATGGGAAGAACTTTAGGACTGACCAAATTTCCTCTGACATGGAGCAATTGCTGTCTAGATATAGCAATGAGGGTAGTATTGAAGCATCCAAGCAGCTTATGATATCGTAATAATGCTGTTCTGCATCCGTATTGGGTGCTGGTCCATTTAAACTGTCCACTCCCATATCCAGTAGGATTTTTCCCATAATGCGCACCAATTTATACATTAGTACCGTGTCGCAATACATCGAAGGACCCAGCACATTTGCCATAGGCCACGTATACTTGCGCAGATCGCTAAAATCCCGTGCCTGCATTTTTGCCACCAAGTTAGAATCCTCGTACAAACGACTACGGCTTGGCTTACGGCCGGCTGGCGCCTTAAAGCATTTCTTATAATACACCTGTTCCACAGTTAGATGCACAAGTTCGACAATTGCGCGTGCGATTGGCTCCTGCACCACTACCGACTGTTCTGGTAACTTTTGTATGATTTTAAGAGCATTTTCCCAATCGCCAACCTTAAGCAGCGCCTCGCACAACCCAAACTTTTGATTGGTGTTATATTTTTCCTGATTGCATTGGTTAATATTGTTACAGTTATAGAGCAAATATGTAGTCAGATTTACGAACCTCATCGAACTTTTTGGTTGACGGTGGAGCAGGTGGTTCTTTTTCGTCTTCCTTTTTGTTGGTGGCGATTACATTGAGCTTGCGCACCATTTCCCTGGCATCGGCCAGTTCCTCCTCCCAGTCAGCCTTAATGATGGCATCATTAGGCGTCAGCCACACGTACACATCGTTCAATTCGATAACGCCATGCTTTAGCAGCAGAGCACACACATGATACAAGGAGCGAGGTGTACGTGTTGCCTGAAAATGACAGAATTTGTAGCCGAGCACTTCGCAAATGATGGCACCGGTAGGCATATAACTGCGGAGTAATGGTATGAAAAGCTTCCAACGATCGGGACGCGTCTCAAAGGATTCAATAATTATATCCAACACACGATTCGGATCCAAATTAAAGCAACCTAAAAACAATGCATTAATACAGCCATAAGAACACAATTTTGTTTTGAAACCTTACCTATTAGAGATTTGATGATGTCCATGATAGAATCGGGCGTGGTGTGCTCTTCAAAGTCTTGATTCATTTCTGTGATAAGCTTGGCAAAACCCTCGCTTTCCTCACGGAAGAGATTAAATCGCCGTTGCTTGTAGCTATAGTAATGAGAAGATTGAACAGTTTAATATGAAAAAAGTCGGAAAGCAAAGACACTTCTGACTCTGATGTAGCACCACTTACTATAGCTTAGTTTTCACTTTGATGAATTTCGTGTAGAAACTCTTATTCTTGACAATGCCAACCTCCTGAAGCGTATCAATTTCCAATCGCTCTTTGAGCAAACTCTCTGGCACCACCTTGTCCAGATCCTTAACAATTTGCACAAAGCCATGACGCTCTTCCTGCAGACCCTCTGTCATCAGCGATGTCTCACTATCCAGTATGTTAACCACATCCAGTATAAGACTGGGAAAATCTTTGTGAAGCGCCTAAAATTGTATATTTGGTCAGTTCGAGACACAACTGGATTCAATTTCTGAACTTACTACAACATCTGTGAGCACGTGCAGCACGACATCCTTCTTAAGCTTGAACCGCAAAGCCTGCCAGAGCAGTTCGTAGATGGCATGCGAGATATTATACTTGAACGTACCATTTTGATCGAAAACTGGACTCTCTGGATTATCCTGAAGTTGTTGTTTGAGGTATTTCAAACTAAAATGAGTGCGAAAATAGTTCTATGTAGTTGTGTTGTACTCTGTGTGGTGTTAGACGCGCACAATGAACGTCACAGCCAGTTTTGAAGACGTATTTGTGGTGTGTACACGTACAATTCGCTTCGGCCAGTTTTATCGAAATGCTTAAAGATATCTGTATTAAGTAAAGTCTCTTTTGAAGGGCTAGTTGCGCTGCTTCCTCCATTGGTGTCTGTCACGGTAGCCAACGCCGCCGCCGCGGTCGTTGTCGTTGCCGCTGCATCGTTTTCCGACGTTCCCGTCACGCTGTGACTTTTAGATAATTTCTTCAAACGCCGCATACAAGCAATTTATGAAAACACACGGCTAAATCGTTATTTATGTGCTTTTTATAAATATATTGTATTGTTTATAATAATATCTGACAAATTTTCACACTTTTCTCCGCCTTTTTGAGTGTGAGAGATGTGTACTGAAAAACTGTATATCGATAACAATCTATCGAGCCAGGGCTAGACAATAAAATTGAGTAATTACTGAAACATGAGATTGAAACAACGCTAAGAACAGGTACGCTGTAAAACGACACACGTGAAACCCCAAAAAATACTAACTGTTATTTTTATTTGAAAGCATACTCGACATCAATAAATATTTTCGATTTTAAATAAAATATCGTTTCAATTTAATTAGCAATGACATTTATTGATCAAATGTGCATAAAATGTGAAAAAATATTGCATATTTTGACGTAGACGATCTTTTTGTGCGTTTGAATCGAATTATTTTATATAAGTGTATTTTTTACACAAGTCCTCTAGAAACGCGGCTTAAATGTAGCCGGATACTGATTGAAGCGCGGACGCAGCGCGGCATTCGACTTCTCAAACTTCTCGCCCGAGTGCCCCAATATCACACCGTCAGCAAGTTTGTCACCATCCTTTACATTTTGTCGGTCCGAGCTGGCCTCGGCCACATCGATAATACGGGGATTCTTGCGATATCGATACCACCAATACTCAAAGACGAGCGTAATGCAGGCCATGCCGATGCCCACAAAGATGACAATAAAGACGCCGCCAATGTTTTGAATGGATATTCCGTCGGACTGATCCTCTGGTTTTTCACACTTGGCCTGCGCTTCATCATTCTTCCACCACTTCTCTTTGAGCTTCTCCAGCTGACGTTTGTTCAGTAGGGTCAAAATTCTGGCAATGAAATGGAATCAAGATGAACTCCGGTCTATGCTAAGCTGCAGTCAAACAAAACTTACGCATTGTTGAACTGATCCTTTAGATGAGATCCCTGCTGCACGGCAATAGCGTAGGGTTTTCGCGAGAACTCTTCGCCAACCACCTGCAGGTCACAGTTGGTCAGCTGCAGGTAGCGAATGTCGGTGGCATCGCCGAGGAAGGCAAATCCTGTTGCGGTGCTCGAGTTGCGTACCCGTATGACGGCATCCTCTAGAGTAGCGGGCAGACCTGCCTCTTGCATGGCCTGCCACATTTTGGTGTATTTATCGCTTACAGGATAATCCCAGACAGCCAACTTGGAGCGTTCCAGCGGCGTCAAAGAATCATTCAACGACAAATCCTTCCAAATTTCATAGAACATTTGCTCGATGTTTGACATGCGCTCGAAATAAGTCATTGCGGCCGATCCATTGAGGGGAGCATAGAGAATCTTGTACTGCTTAGCTAAATCATCCAGGGACTCCACAGGCGTGTCCAAACGGGATACCGTCAAAAAAGCCGCCAAGTTGGCCGTGTACGAAGCAATAATAATGAAACTATGGATAACGCGTATCATCGATTAGAGCAGATTAATTGTGGCGTCTTTAATAGAAGGTAAACTTCGGTTAAAGTGCACTTATTCTTACCCAAAGAGCCACCAGGTGGCCGCCACCAGTCGACCAGACAGATTCTTAGGCGCCTCGCCTCCTCCCTGAGGTGTCAGTGAAGTCATGCAGAACCATAAACATTCCTTTAGATTGAACTCACGCTTCTCCTCGTCGTCCTTATATTTCTCACGATTGTTTTGATAACTGTAGGGGCTCCAACGATCGAAAATCCACATGAGGAAGCTGGTAAAGAAGTAGGCAGCCAGTATGCAAAGCCATACGTTTGTCTCCAGCACGGTAAGAAACTTGAAAAGTGAACTGGGCGTGATTGGACGCTGCATCATGATGGTAATGCCCACCAAATCATAATATGGCACCGTAAAGTCAATGACTATCTCTCGCTCTGCCATCACCGACATGCTGCCCAGACCAATATCGGCCTGCTTATCGATCAGTTTCTTAACGATGCCATTCCATTCGCCCTTCTCATCCATGTTACCAAACTTGCCATCCTCCACTTCTTGAATCTCGTAATCAAAGTGCACTATTGCCGCAATCTCGTCGATCAGATCGATGCAATAACCCTTATAGCCTTTTGGAGCTGTCTCATCACGCATTATGAATGGAGCTTGCTGGAAAACGAAGGAGGGATTGAAAGATGGAAAGCGGAAGAGAAATCTCTTATCACTTACCACCACCGTAAAAATACGATAGACTGTGTCTGCCGTCAGATTTTTCATCTGTTCCTCATCCTTGACGACCAGCGGTGAGTCCAGACCCGCTGTCCAGGTGCCAATCGATTTGCTATTGACCGAACTACCACCGCGAATCTGGAGCACGTTGATGTCCATTTCGAACTTCATGTAGCTAAAGCCATTGAAGGGTTTGCGCGGTTGCGTGACCAGGTCGAAAGTACCATAGGATGTCGGTTCGCTGACCTTTGAACGCAGTTTGTAATAATTTGAGATAATTGTCAAGAAATCGAAAGAAAAAAATGGAACTGGAAATGGAAGGGGTACTACACACCTGTGTGAAGAATTGCCGAAGATCAATATTACGTTCAGGTGTGTTGCCACCCTGGAAGTCGTCACAGTTCAGATACTCCATGTCCTTTGGCCAGGCGCCGGACTGTAGCATTTCTCTGGCGAAAAGAAAAAGAGTGTAGATAATAGAGTGGGAGGTTTTGTTTATCAGCACTTCATGTCTGGGTTTCACACGTGTACTGCACATAATGAGAGGTTACCCCTTTTCCACCCCTGTTTACCCCTGCCACCTGACTGGCTAGAACTAGACCAACAATGTGTAGACAAGGCAATTATATCTTAGCATGTTCCAATAATACTTTCAGAATAAATTGACAGCCCAATTTACTGGAGTTTCCTGTAGAAGGTTACGATATTCCCCTGCCTCAATCTCTTCCTCCCCTACAACTCACTTAATGGCCAGAAAGCTTCGCAGTGCCAGATCAAAGTAAAAAGCCGACGTTAGCTGCGGTTCCTCATTCAAATTGAACGTGGTGCGTAGCAGACCCAAACGATCTCGATATTGGGTATAAGCCATGGGCTTCAGAAACATGATGGTCGCATTGTCCCGCTGGCTGCTGACCTCTCCCTCACTTTGCGTGATCGCATGCCATGCAAAGTTGCGCTCAAAGTAGGCCGGCTTCACCGATTCGAGAACCATGCGTATAGACTGCAAATTACCCAGCACAAAGAAATTGTTAATATCCAGATTACGCAGCTTCTCGATCTGCTCCTCACGCTCCCGCTTGCCATCCTTGGCAATGGCCGTGATGATGTGACGCGTCTGGATATTCTGTAGCAGCGATTTATATTTGTGATCCATGACGAAGGTATCGTCGTACAGAATGGCAGCTGGTGGGGAGAGGAGAACAAGGCACAAGATTGAAATTATTCGACCTACTTATATACATCAAAACGTAATCCAACCATTGGTTATATTTAGCCGCTTGACAATGCTGCGCACAGCCTCCGGAATAATATCCGCCGGCGGCATCACCTGCAGCAAATACTTCTGCTTGGAGTCATCTAGATCTCGCCACTGTCGCAAATCCCCTTCCTGTCCATACGACGCACTTATAGTGGGCAGACCCAGTGCCTGGGTGAAACTCTTGACCGTTTCCGAAGCGACACCGGATTTGGTGGTATCCAGTATAAGATGTGGTGTCTGTTTCTTCTCGATACTCTGCGCATACTTGTTACAAACTGCGAAGAGTAATCCAGATGATCGATGGTAAACATAGGTGCCCAGGTGCCCAATATAAACTTACTTGCTTCCAGTAGAATCTTGGCATCCGTTCTATTGGCTTCAATTGATTCGACCTGCACAGACAATCCGTAGCTGGGGTTCTTCTTCAGGTAGGTAAGGACTACCTCCACTGCCTTCGTAGCCGGCTCATTGTCCACTTCATTGATGAAAACTTTAGCGAAAATGGATTACGTGGTGCATTAGTGCAAGGACACGATATAAGTTTTACAATTATTGTTTGCACAATCAACAAACTCCGACCAACCCAGCCCAACCCCTCGCCCAACTCAACCACGTAATGCCTAATGAGTTTACCCGCGACCCAGGAGATACACATACGGAATTGTCGCATGGAAATCGATTTGCCACTTACACACATTGATATTCTGACTAGTCTGTGCTGCCACCTGCCAGTGCACCAGACTCTCCAGCACTATCCACAATAAGCACAAGAATTTAAAACCCTTCAAACACTTGTCAATCATTCTCGAGACACCGCCGCTCATGCGTCCGATCTCTTGAGTTAGATTTATTTTTGACTGCACCTGCTGAACTTCAAATGAGAACTGAAAGAGTTTTCGAAGGATTTACAGCGATTTGGAGCGCCCTACAGTGTGTGGACATGCTTGTCTCCTTGGTGATAATCAATTGACCGTCTGACTGTCTGTCTGCCTGCCGCGACCGCCCGGTCAATTGTTCGTGCCAACATTCGAGCGCTAATTGGCAACACCCTCCCCAAGAACCGGATGTGTCCGGAATGCTCATTGACTATATCCAACAATTGTCCCTTTGAGGGAGCAAATTTGGAATGTGTGTACGGCCCTTGACTTTGAAAAACAGAATACAAATAACTATTAAACCTGGAAACAGTTCGAATAATAATAAAATATAAAATAGACTAGTGTAATACCATTTGCAAATATTTTTAAGTCCAATGTATATGCATAAAAATAATTCTTGCACTTGACAAAAATACAAAAATTTTATTACGATTTTTTTGACGATGAACTTAATATTTTGAATGCACGGTGCTAGTATTTTTAAATAGAACGCTCTCAATTCCGTGAAAATCGGGGCGTCAATGGTACACAATACATAAAAGTCTTAAGTCTGAACATTACATAAAGAATAGCTAATTAGTTGTGGACAGCGCCGTCGGCTACCGATCGGCGAGCATTGTCATTATGCGTAGACTTAAAGTTAGTATTTGTATTAACATAGTACACAGTTCGTTGCAGTACATAATCCTATACATACATACGTAATAAAGCTTATACCTATGTAGTATATATTGATAGTTCTATATGTGTATAACTGTATATAACTGTATATGTATAAGTATGGGTTAAAATCTCACAAGTTCCAGTCATCTGGGCCCGTCTCCTGGCGTATTACAATTGGTGAACGCGGTGCTCCCGGCACTGGTGTCGGCACCAGCGGTGTATTGCTGCGCATAGCGGCGCCTCCTCCATAGTACGGCGGTGGCCTAAAGCTAGTGGGCGTGTGTGTCGCCGTTGAGCTATGCGTCGACGAGGCGGAAGAGTCACGCGCTCGTGCCACATCAAACGCCGGTGGCTGGGCATAACGATATTGCCGCTG
Organism: Zaprionus inermis; assembly: GCA_018151445.1. NCBI lineage: Eukaryota > Metazoa > Arthropoda > Insecta > Diptera > Drosophilidae > Zaprionus > Zaprionus inermis. The sequence continues at coordinate 480,366 of JAECXD010000869.1, read as the reverse complement.
TCCCGGTTGTTGTTGTGACACATTCTGTGGTGTCTGGGAACGCGAGTGTGAATGCTCGCGCCGTGTCATTGCATCGTGATCCCACTGCTGCTGCCTGAGCATATACTGCTGTTTCTGCATTGTCTCTTCGCGTTGCTGTTGTCGCTGACGTTGTTGCTGTTCGTACTGCTTGCGTTGCTGCGCCAGCAGGCGATTGGTCTTGCTCCACGGATTGCCCCCGAAGCACAGGTTTGAAATGAAAACCACCGGCGAAAAAAGTGGCAGCGCAAACTCGCTAAGGATAATCGAAAATTGAATTATATATGTATATCCAACAGCTGCGATAAAAACTACTTACGTGGTATCTACGATGGGCTTAGCCTCATTGCCGCTGAGTATGAAAAGCGGAAAGAATATGGAAAAGATGCAACTGCTAACAATGACCGAGCTGGTCATGTTGGTGAGCAGGGTGAGCGGTATGCCAAAGCCAAAGAAATAGGGCCAGTTCTTTTCAATGTAGGTGAGCCGTCGATGTAACTCCCACCCCATGTTAAACCATTTGTATTCGAACGAGTACAGCGAATACAACAGGCAGAGATGCACAAAGCACAATGAGGAGCCGACATATTTGACTGGTACCAAATTGACCAGCATGCTCTGAACCAAAAAGAATATCTGTACGACCATGCTGAAGAGGAAATCTGCAACCAGTTTACTGATGCTAGGTATCAGCTGCGGTCGTCCCTTACGTACTCGATATGCCGCATTAGCGATGTCGGCGAACCACAGCGAGCTGACAATCTTCGACAGCATAAATATAGGCAGCACCCACATCATGCCAAAGAGCAGCGACAAAATCGGATGTAGCCAGCTCCATACAAAGGGCAACGTGTCCGACTGCGCTCCATAGAATATGGTCAAACAGAATTTCAGCGTGGGCAGCAACAAATTCTCAAAGAGGACAATGCTCAGCCACGTGAAGCCGCCATTTAGCAAGCAACATTTGAACAATTTCTTGGCAATTTTCTTCTCGCTGAAAATGCGTAGTAAACTAAATTAGTCACTGTTTATTATTGTTAGGGGTACTCGTGGATTTGAGCGACAATTCGAAGAGTCTATAAGTTAAATGTTTGGTGATGCTGATTAACAGTATTTTCGAATTATCGCAGCCCACAGAATACCCGCGTTTGGCATACTTACGCCTGTGGCTGTGGCTTCTCCACTGGCTTCTTCTTCAATATCTTCTCCAGCGTACGCTCATCTGAGTTGGCCTCCTCACGCTTCGAATATTCCTCACGTATCATTGCTGCCGCCGAGCTGGGCACAGGTGAGGGTGTTCGCTGTGTCTGCCTAAAGTGATCCCTGTCCATTCTGCGCAGTTGTCGCATCGTCTCAACTTCAGCATTTTGACGTGCCACCTCATTATCAATGTGCAGCACCAGCGTCATGCCGCGTATGCTGTCCCACAGACCATACAATATGCCCAGTGAGATATTCTGCGTGAGACACAAATACACGGGCACACATATGTAAATTTACAACGCACATAGCAAAATAATATAAACTGTTACCTTTATCGCAGCCATCTCCTGTTTAGTCTAGTCTGTTCGCCTGTTACACGTTACACCTGCTCTCTAGCCAACACTAAGTACAATTTTTACGCCTGTTGTGAGCATTACAAAAATAGATGCGTTTGTTTGTATTACAGTTTTGCAGTGTTGTTTGAAACGTTTTGTTTCCGTATAAATTTGCGCTGTTGTGATGACATTATTTCATAGTAACGAAATTTCATGTTTGTGTGTGTGTGTTTACACGATGAATTTAAAATTATACAAGGATTGTTTGTATTATATAAAAATATCTTTTTGTTTCGTCGATTATGTGTACCTACCTGTTGCAGCGTCGTTTGCTTTTCACCAACTTTTATCAGTTCTGGGCTTCACCGCATTTGAACTTTGGTGTTGCGTTAAAAGATACATATGTATTTATGAATTATGTGTTTGACCGTATCAACAGTCGTACACTTGCTTTGGTTTGATAACAAAGCGCAGAGTTGCCTGTGCTCATCATAGACCATATGACGATAGTCACGCTATCGATTATGATAGAATAGACATCGATAACATGCACCCGCACAACGGGAAGAACTAGTTCCCATAAAAGTGGCAGATGGCAAAAATTTTGTTAGTTCGTTTTTTCCGCTAGCGGAAAACAGGTAGGAGGTCGACCTTATCATTAGACTGTTGTAACAGATGGGCTTTCATTTTATACACTTGCTAACTTGTTGAATATTTTGCAACTACATTCCTACCCACATATTTGTGAATCGATTGTATTTGTTTTGAACTGAGCAACTTAAACAATGGCAAATGTGTGTTATCTGCAGGTTTTAATAGTGATTTTGAATCATGTGGCGCGCGCGCCTAATTATAATTTCAAAACAAACGAAAGACAACGGCGTTTAAAGAACGTCTGATTAATTGTTGGGTGACGTGCTTCGTAGGCGTTGATAAATGGCATTTAGTACTGCTTGTCTATCTACATATGTACATAATATATGTTTACACAGTGTGTACTAAGCGTATGTATGTATGTATGTGCTGGGGACATTACCTAGTTTGCAATGCGCAAATAACCTGCGAAAGCTTATTGATATTTAAACCAGGTGTCTAACACATAATACTTCACTAAAGCCGCCACATACATGCACTTAATTGATTAGTGACGCATTTACCGTTACTTCGGCAAACAGGACAAGATCTTGTTTCCACGGGACAGATAGGCAAACACACTCGGACAGCGTGACCTTTACGGCTCGGAAATTTTTCTATAATGCATTTTTCACGACATTTCTTATAGCAGATTAACAACTTGATTGAATTGGACCACCCAACCACCCAGCGCCTGCACTTGCAGTGGAATAATCAATAAAGCAACAGCAGCAGCGGCAGCCGTAAAAAAAACAGCAGACAACAACAACAACAACAGATGAAAACAATGTGGGCCAGTGATAAGCAACAACAATAGAGGGCGGTCCCTGCAGGCTGCAGAAAGGCGCAAGAGGAAATACAAACCACAAGCCACCACTCTAGCAAATCGAATCCAAACACCTCCACTCACATAGCTATACACTTCCACACCGCTCACCCTCACCCAAACACAGTTGCTTACTTCATCTTTGCCATTTCAATCAAACAACTTGGCGTTGACTTGAAACTTCCGCTTCCTGTCAAAGCGAAAATGTCACGCGAAGAACGTCAACCCATTGTGGATGTGTCCAGCAGTAGCGGCGATGATGAGGCTAAACCTGTGGTGCGAAGGCGGAGCACACGCGACACCGAATTGGCATTGCCCAAAGATCCTGGCTGCTGTGATCCTGAAAGTACGCCGCATCGCTTTCTGGCTTTAGTTTTTATGTGCCTCTTGGGTTTTGGTATGTCGATGCTAGAGTTCGACGAGAAGTATTATGTATTAAAATGCTTAACTTTACTTTGACAGGATCCTATTTTTGCTATGACAACCCGGGCGCCTTGCAGGATGTATTCCAAAAGGAGTTGAATTTGAATGCCACCGAGTTTACGCTCATCTATTCGATTTACTCGTGGCCGAATATTATACTATGTTTCGTTGGAGGCTTTCTAATTGATCGTGTCTTTGGCATACGTTTGGGCACCATTATCTATATGTTGATTGTGCTCCTGGGTCAGCTAATATTTGCCGCCGGCGGCTTTATGGGACAATTCTGGTTAATGATTGTCGGTCGCTTTATTTTTGGCATCGGCGCAGAGTCTCTCGCTGTGGCCCAGAACAGCTATGCCGTGCTATGGTTCAAAGGCAAGGAACTTAACATGGTATTTGGCTTGCAATTGTCGGTTGGCCGCGTCGGTAGCACTGCGAATTTTTGGATAATGCAACCGTTGTACTCATATGTCTCCAAGTACTATACCGGCTATACAGGTGTTGGCGTTGCCCTGTTCCTGGCCTCAAGCACCTGTGGCCTGTCGCTGTTTTGCACTCTTATATTGGGTATGTATATAGGGCATTCTGTAGAGATGATTTATACATAATTGTATTTTCTTTCATTTAGGTTGGATGGACAAACGTGCCGAACGCTTATTGAAACGCAACAATAATCCCACCGGTGAGATAGCTAAGCTGAGCGATATCGTTTCATTTAAGTTCAATTTCTGGATGGTTTCGGTGGTCTGTGTGACCTACTATGTGGCAATCTTTCCTTTTGTGGCCTTGGGACAAGCGTTCTTTATTAATAACTTTCATATGACGCCTGATCAGGCGAACAACGTGAATTCCATTGTCTATTTGATCTCGGCTATAGCATCACCACTGTTTGGTCATGTCATCGATAGGGTGGGACGCAATGTAGCATGGGTTTTTGTGGCAACCGCAGCTACGCTTTTCGCTCACGTGTTGCTAACCTTTAGTCACGTGAATCCGTACATTGCTATGAGTATTATGGGTCTCTCGTATTCCATGCTGGCAGCCAGTTTATGGCCTTTGGTGGCTTTGATTGTACCCGAATATCAACTAGGCACCGCCTATGGCTTGTAAGTATAGCCCCATTGTAGAGTCTTGAACTGTTTTCGTTAATTTTTTACACCATTTCAGTTGTCAATCGGTTCAGAATCTGGGTCTGGCTGTGGTTACCATTTTCGCTGGCCTCATAATCGACTGCAGTGGTGGCAGTCACCACTGGCTACAAATCTTCTTCATAATGTTCCTGATACGTATGTCTGCAATCTCTTCGTTTATAACATATATTACTGATATCCATTTCTTCTTCGACACAGTTACTCTACTGACTACTTTGGCTATTTGGTGCTACGATCGCAAGCATCAGGGCAATCTGAATATGTCGCCTGCTCAGCGTGCCTCCTATCATACATCAATGTACGTGAATATTGAGTCTAGTTGATCGTGTTGATAATGCAATTGATTGATGTTGTATTGGTGTATTGAATGTGTGTATTATATGTGTAATAATGTATTGTTATTCAGCTCCACCATCTAACTAATCTGCTCAATTTTCTTTTCTGAATGCGTTTAATTAATTGCAATCGTCTAACAAAAGCTCAACACAACGTGGCATTATGGATCGACGGCCTTTATTGGGCAAATAAATACCTTATACCCTAAATATATACATATATATACTTACTACTTATACGATAACCAATGTGATGTTGTTTGCCAGCTCTGTCTCTTTATAGTTTAATATTGTGTCCCCATATTGTGCTTACAATGACTGCACAATGATTTCTTTTTGGTATAAGTTCCAGCCTAAAGAATAACAACAATGTTTAATCCTTACATATCAAGTTCGAAACTATATACTTGTCATTATTGTGTATTTTTGTTGTTTATTATGATGTGCCAATTACCAAAGATAAATGTTGAATAAAGTCTACATATTTAGCCAAAATTTAGTTGTCATTCTTTTTCTCACCAGATGGCCCATTCGAAATATACACAATTATTTAAATTTTTATTAAATTTATTTGTATTGCATATGTGAACGATTTACTTTTTTTGTTTGTTGAGAAAACATATAATTTATAATAAATTAAATAAATTAGCTAAAACATAAACAGAAATTCCAGAATATTGGCTTTGTTAAATGTAGTGAAAAGAAAAGTTTCCATAACGCGTTTGGACTAGAGAAAATACAATTATAAATCTTTCGACTGATGATTCATTGATCAAAACAAAGAGAATTATATTACAAAGTAATTAAAGTTAATATTCATACTGTTTTTGTTTTTGGTTTGAGAATTTTGTTACATACAGTACATACAAAAAAGTATCTTGATGATGATTGAGAATGAAATGAAATGTGCTGAGAAAATTTATAAAGAATTTCGTTTACTATTTGAATAAAAATGCATTTCCATTCTCCAGTTGGCTCTCCATTACAGTTCGAAGCGCTTTTTTGTTTGTTGTTCGAGCAATTTTTCAGATAGCTGCATTTTGTTAATATCATAGTATGTTAAGTGTTTTTATTAGTAATATTTTCATCGTTTCTCTATACTTAATTACTACGAGCATCGAGTTAAATCATTCTCATTCATCTGACTTTTCAGTTAAACCGTGAAAGATGGTTTTAATGCCATTACAAAAATCATCGTCGTAGCTTTTAAATTCCTACTCCTAGGTTAGTTTTTAGAATTTCATTTTTTGTTTGTGTTTTTTGGTCGATTTTAATAGTAAGAAATGTACGTGTAAGGCTAAAGAGCATAGTACAAAAAAACAGAAATAAAATTCGTGTGTGGAAGCAGTATAGGAAGATTTCTTATAAAGGATTATAGGGCGATCCTTTCATGGGATACTCTTTGTTCAGACACACACAAACACACAGAGTACATATAAACATTAGCTATTGTCAGTTTTCGTCTTCGTCTTCCTCATAGGACTATATATATATATTGCATATCGAATTTCTGTATCGTTCATTATATATGTAAATATATGTTTGATCATTGTTATTCATCCACGTTCTCTGTGTCGTCGGCAGCCACAATGTTTCTCTTGGCTGCGCTTTGAATGCTTGCCAGATATTTCTCACCATCGAACCGTTGACTTTCATCCTGAAGATCCTGTTCGAAGAAAATCAGGGATATAAGTTTAGTAAAGATTCCGAGCTTTTAGACAAGTAAATACCATATTACCTCTTACCTTTGGTTCTGTATTAATCAAAAATGTTTCTATGTGTGTATTTTCAAATGTGTATAAAAAGCCTTTGTGAGTGTTTTTTTTTTTCGACAAGCGTGCGTGTGTTATATGTAATTGTATGTTATGATTTAAGGGGGTAGGTGGTTTGGGTTTTTGAAATTTACAGTTAATATAAAGCCAAGCAATTCGACTTTGCAAGTCATTTATTATTTTACATATGTATATGTATATAAATTTGTATGGGGTATGTTGAAAAAACGCTTAACACTAAATTTGTTACATTTAACCCTTAACTTTCGAATGTTATTTGGTTTGGTTGATATTAGTCTTGTTAAACATTAATTACAGTGTACGTGTATATATATAATGCGTTGTGGTGTCTGAGAGTGTGATATTGCTTCGGATCGGCCGGCAACTTTAGAATAACTCTAGCGAACACTAAATCTGTTTCACAGCCAAAACACAGATTCCTTTTTAAATTACAGAAAATAATTTGCTTTTCCCTTCACTTTTTTGTTGTTTTAGTTTGATTTATCAAACGGTAAAGATAATGTTAAATCTAAGACTAGCAAAATGTTGCGTTTCTTTTTGTATATATTTTTTTTTTGGTTTTACATTAAATACTGAGCAAAACTTCTAAAATCTAAAATGTGTCTGATTGTGCTCTCTTTAATATTCGAGAATCTTTTGAAAATTCCTTAATCGATATATGTAAATAAATTGTTTTATGAGATTGCTTTTTTGAAAATTTTTTAAATAAGAGCACGATTATTGTTGAGCTCCTCGTTGGAGAATGCATCACACATGGCCAGCGAAAGCTCATCGTTGTCGCTATAACGCTGGAATACAGTCTTCAGACTCGACTGGGAATGGAATTGGGTAAGGGAATGGGAACTAATTGACTGGGATTGGGATTGGGACTGGAACTGCTGCTGGCTGCGGCACTTGCTGGCCGATGCTTCCATTGTATTCGTTATGATCTGCATTTGTTTGTTATACAACTTACGATCAGACTCGGAGGAAGGCTTACGATTTGAGATTTCGGTTCGTTCGCGTTCGTATGAGATTATTTTGCGATCGGCTGTTGTACTGTCAAGCGTTACAGTTATGATATTCGATTGCGGCGTTGCTTGTGATTGTTGCTTGTTAGTAACAGAGTTTATAGATATTCGATTGCAAGCATTATTGTGGGGGTTAATAGGGGCACAATTTTCGATTCGGTTATAGGGTGACACCAACCCTCCTGAAGGCGCTTTGGATTTTGATGTTACTGTTGAAATTGTTGTTATTGATGATTGACTATGTGCAAAGGTGATTTCAGCGTTGGGCGATGCTATAAAGTGGACATCAACTGGTTGAATTACCTTGTTGCGTAGAATCGACGGCACAGTTTCCACCATTTTCACCCAATCCGTGGGCAGTGCCCAGGCATGAGGACTCTTGGAGTAATACATCAGATGATCAATGTCGTATGAGACGCGTGCTATTAATCAGATACATACAAATATATAATAAAAGACAGTCTATATAAATATCCTAAGTAGCTACAACGTAGTTTATAAGTTTGGAAAACAGTTCTATAAAGACGTATTCACTTACAGGTATTCGTCTTCAGAGGATTGACAGCACGTTCATCTTCTTGTTTCTCCCGTGCTGCCTTCGTTTCTGGTGTTGACTCTTTGCGTGAGAAGTGACTGCGACGCGAACGTGCGAGACCATTCTGATTGCTGCCACCATTGGTAGTTCCAGCTGGATCGGCAAACACCTCATCGTCACCATCACCATTGTTGTTGCCCTGTCCGGCAGCATAGTTGAGACCGATGCCGCTATCGGCCAGCGGCAGAGGATTGCCCATCATAAATTGTGGAGGACCTGAGCCGGGCAGTGGGGTAGATGGTGTTGTAACGGGACTCACCAGAGATGTCCCATCGAAAGCAGCGCCCGCCTCAATGGAAGCTAAGAACTCTGAGCTGCTAAAATAGTCGTCCAGAACCAGCTTGGCCACCTAAAAAAAATGTGACACGATTAATAGTTTTCAGTACAATGATGATGGTTGAGCAGGATACATACGCGCACTAGTTCGCAGCAGTCGCCAGTGATCTTGATGAGATGCTGACCCACGTTGACCGTGAACTTGTATTCACCTACGGAAGCATCGTTTGTGGAATATGAATGCATAAGCAGCTGCTGATTGGGACGCATAACTTTACCGGCAGCAGCTGTTGCCGCCGCAGCGGCCGCATTGGCAACCTGCTGCTGAAGGTGATGTTGCTGCTGTTGGTGTTGCTGCTGCTGCTGCTGCTGTTGATGATGCTGCGAGATCTGCTGCGCCGCTGCAGTGGCAGTCATGAAATTTTGTGCCGAATTGAAGCTCAAACGATTCGAAAGACTACTGTTGGCGCCAGGCGTTCGTGGCTGTACCGCAATTGCATCGTCCGAGTTCGACGAGTTTAGCGACGAACAGGAGCCTCCTGCACCGCCGCCAGCGGATGGTGTCGGCTCCAGACGCACCGGTGAAGCGTTGCGTCGAATGGTATCTTCCATCAGTTGCTTGGCATAACTACAGAGTGAATAATTAGATTGTAAGTTTTTTCACATGTAGATAACAAAAACAGTTATATCTAGTTTCTTTTCCAGGCAAGATTTGTAACGAGGTGGCAAATAAATATCGCGGAATATGCAGCCCTGGTACTAATTATTGTAACTGTTACTTTGCTTTTTAAAACATTCGATCGACAAAAATGATTCCAATACAGGTTACAATTACTTGCCTGTATACTATTTTTTTGTTATTGAAATAATTACTTGATTTTGTCTTCAGCAGGTCCAGTGATCTGCACCAAACGTTCCTTAGCGCCAGGGTTGACTAGTAGAAAGAGTGTATAAAGTTTAATAACAATTTTGATAACACGTATGTAGTAAGTATGAAATCGAAATTTATGAACAAAAAAATATGTACATGAACTCTTTTTATATTAAAAAACGAGCCTTATTCCAATTAGTGAAAACCCAAAAAGCAAAAGAAAAACATTTCAATTTTAATTGAACGTGCAGGCAAATCTGTGTCTGTGTGATTATTTATTTTGTAAGCTTGTGTATTTGCGAATTCGAATGTTATGTTTAAAATGTTTATTGTGTTATGGAAAAAGCACGCAATTTCAGACGAGACAATATTTAAATATACGAAACATAAAATATGCCAATGGGTGCTTATGAAATCTGAGCTGCATTTTACCTCTTTGGAACGATATAATTGTTTCACTAAGTTCCTCAATCATGTGCACGCGTCGCCCCTTAATGCCCATAACTAATGGGAACGGAGGGCAGGTACACAGGCAGGCAGGCGGTAGATAAAAAATTAAGAATATAGGATATGTCGCTTGTTTTTATCCCATCAAACTAATATACTTACCCTTGCCAGAGTCAGCATTGCGTATAACTACCTCATCCTTGCAGTAGGTCTTTCCAGGAATTTTGGTTGGCTTCGGAAACTTTCCAGAATTGCGTATGACTTCACCGGGTGGCAACAGCAGATGCTGTTGATTGGGTGAGCCGACTGCTGCAATGGCAGCTGCCTGCGCGGCAGCAGCGGCCGTTGCCGCATTAAATGCCGCAACAGCAGCGCCACCACCGCCGACAAGTGCACCCATGCCGCCGCCGACGCCAACACCGAATGTGGGGGAGGTGCTGAGAAAGGCTTGTTGGTTGCCCACGACGCCGGCTGCATCGTGTTGATATGATTCAGCGGGTAGCTGCAGATGCAAGGTAGATGATATAGGTTTAAGACAGATTTGATTACATATTTGATTCAGAGTCTCTCACCTCAACGTTGGACACCTGCTGCTTAGACTTATAGTAGGCAATGGTATCTTTGTCCTCCCAACTATTGGCACGTAATTCGATCAGTTCGAGTAGCTTGAGTCGTGTCATTATGTTTAGTCGCTCGTCCTGCGAAGCATTGCGAAACACAACGAACGCACGATCCAGCGTATCCTTGGATACTGCCTCCAGCTGTGGGCCATGGACCCGCAAGTTGTGCAACAGCAAAGTTATTGATTCCGTTGTCGTGTTGCACGATTGCAGGCCAACTGTTACATTATCAATCAGCTGAATTAGCTCCTCAATTACCAGATAACTGTTCTTCAGCGATGCACGTGATTGTGTCTTAAGCGGACGCGGCGTCTCAATATTTTTGACAGCCCTGCCCAGGTGTGTGTGTGCCATTTTGCTCTTTTGCGTCTCACTGCGTGCCTTCTGCTTCTGTTTTTGCTATCTGCCCTCCTTTTCTCCTCGTTGTCGTTCGCTTAGTGGCTTGGATTGGTTTTTGGTTTCAGAAATTCTGTTTTGTTATCTGTGTCTCTGGTTTTTGTTCGTTCGTTTTAGCTTTGTAGGTAGTATGTGTGTATTGAGTCTTGTCTGTGCTAGAAGTCGTAGAAGCGTTTCCGCACCTCCCCCTGCAAGAGATTACCGAGGAAAATAAGCAAAGAATGAGTATGTTTTTAAATATGTAGGCAAAAATTCCCTAGGTAAATAACCAACTGTGTCACACTTCGCTAATACGGGCATTAATTGAAATCAAATTTGTAGCAGTTACAAATTTAAATAAAAACACGAACTGTTGATCGATCAATGGTTTCAATTATCGATATCAGTTGTAACTAGCGGTTTTTTTTTTTCAAATTGCGTCGTAGCTGTTGAATGTGCTTTACAGAAATAAACATTAACTACAAACCCACACAAACAAACACTTTTGCATAATGTATGCAATGTGTATTATCATTTGCAAGTATGATAAGAGCGCGTAAAACTGATAAAAGCGAGATTTATTATAGTTTAGCACTGCCTTCACCGATTCGCTTGGCCAGTCAAAAGGCCGCTAAGTACACTTAACGTAACCTATTTTGAAAACGTTATGATTCATTGCAAGGTATTTATGATAATTGCGCACATTTCCAAAACCGTTTGCATAAAACGGGCACAACGGCCGTTTGTATGTTCGTCTCTGCGCGGCATTTAAGTTTCATTAACAAAAATGAAGCGTCGTGCACGCATTTGTTGCTTCCCGCTCGCTGTTGCCTGCTTCGGCTAATTGCCGCTGGTTTTAGATTCTAGTATGCTCTGTGGCGTGGTGTGAAGTACAGATATACAGATTCCGATTTGGATTTTAAATAGCATTTACACACAAATATTACAAAAAACTGTCAGTGCTAGGCGCAGCCGCCGTGGCAGAACAAGAATCAGCGGCGGAGGCAGCGATCATGTCCACTTATTGAATCATATGTCGAGAATAGCAACAACAAATATGACTGTGACTTTGCAGTCAGCGCTGGCAGCGCAGTTCACGTCGTCTTGGGCGTAGGGCAAACAGTGTGTGTGTTTCGCTTAAATATGCTCCGAACTTTGCAAGTCACAACATGCTGTCATAACTTACCCTTATTTTGTTTAATTGTTTATAGTATTTCAAATCACATATGTCACTAGTTTAATAGAAAATTGAGTAATAAAATGTATGTGCTAGCGCAAGCCAATCAAAGAAACTACGCGTTGGCTGCGTAGCAGCGCTCCACTTGCTGTTGTAACTTTTTTTCCCACTTTGCATGCAGTACCACGGCAAAAGCCTGATAATTATCTGTTGCCGACAGTATGTGCGAGTTGTTAATTATACCATGCACTGATTTTAAGGCTTGTTATTAAGGAGTTAAACGCAAAATACAACTATTTCACAGAAAAGCTTACCAAAAATCTCTGCTACTGCTAGATCTGTAAAATGTTAATCGATACTATCGATGCCGTTTCAGTTTGTTGCGATATATCGCCCAGTATCTAATGATGGTCAATGAGTTCAACATAATATATTTAAGTAAAATGTATTTAATATTTCTGAGTAAGAATTTTTTTGTATTGTATTTACATAATATATATATAGCACTTGAATACATCATATAATCATCATATTCGTATGTATTAATAAATGAAATGTTCTCTATAAATAAAAAAATATCGATATACGAATGAAATTTAAGGCGGCCCTGACATATCGGTTTTCTGTAACTATCTATCGCCCTGATTCTACATTTTTACAGTCAACCCCCTTCGCTAATCAAACTATTTTATTTTTGTGTAAAAAATATTTATAATGGCTGAGAGTTCAGTCACAGATGGTGACAATCCATCTGAAAAGCTGAGCAAACCAAATAATCAGGAAGATACGGGCTCGACACCCCTGAAAATGTCCTTTGCCGACTGGAAAAAAAGCAAAGAGGTAAAGGAGCAACCCGCCGAGGAAGCAGAAACACGCAATGGGCGGAAACCGCAAAAAAATGACAACAAACATATGGGCGGCAATAGAAATCACAACAATGGCAATAATCACAACAATGGTAATAATAGTCACACATTTCCACCATTGAGCCGACCGCCACCGATGCCTTTTTCCCTTATGTCAATGGGTTTCGGAAATTTCGGGCCGGGCCCCTGTGGGCCACCGCCCATGATGCCTCCCAATTGCAATATTGGCAACATGGGGCCAGGTCCAGGGCCGCGAAAACATCGACCACTGCAGCCACCACCGTTTTGGGAGGATATGATGTCGCCTCAACTTCGAACGCCACCAATTCAGCCACCAATGCCCAAGTGTCCAAGCTTATGGAATCTCGTACCAAAAGAGCGGGGAAGTCAACAGCGTAACAACAAGAAACCACACATCCAATCGAACCAGGCGAAAAAATACAAGTCGAACGATAATAGCAGCAACAACAACAGTAATAACAATTCTAGTAATTCCTCGTCAGACGCTGCTCTTATGCCGCCACCGCCGCCTCCAGCAGCTAGTAGCAGTAGCAGCAATAGCAGTTCGTTGGCAGGCAATAAACTTGTGAGAAAGAAAAAGGGCGGCGGAACATATGTGCAAATCGACGGCAAATGGATACTCCGACCAGAAGCACCACCGCCGTTGGAGGAGGCACCTCCTGGCACCAAAGAGGATAGACAGCGGCAGTGGCGAGAGTATCGGCAGGCAATGAAACCTTTCAAGAATCGTGAATTTCATAATTGGAAGCGAACAGTGCAGCGCTTAAGCAAGCTGCCGCGTGATCAACTAGACGAACGACAACTGGAACGCCTAGAGAAAGCTGAGGAATATATTGGTGCCCACAAGGCCATGTTGACCATTAAACATGCTGAGCAATGGGTGCAACAAAATAACGTTAAGGCTCCAGTACCGGGCAATGGACAAGGCCAGGTATTTGTGCGCAAACAAGCAAATCCCTTCTGGGATAAAAAGGATAATCAAAATACATTTCATCGAGGGGGAGCTCCAGTGCGGAAACAAGTTTTTGGTACTGGTCGTGCCATCAAAGGAGGAGTTACCGGCGATATTGGCACAATGCCGCCACTACCCACTGCCTCCGCAGCTACACCAATCGGCCAGTTGCCGGATGTTTCTCGTCCACCGATGCCCGGTGGATTTTTTGGCCAATCTCAGGGTTACATCAGCAATGCATATGGTCAGGTCGCCACTACCAGCAGTGGTAGTAGTAATAACACAAGCACTGACGCCGGCGTCTGTGGTAACATTAGCAATCCCTTCTATACCAGCTATAACTCAAACTTTATCAAAGGTGGAACCCTGCTTCCACCCTAGAGCCACGAAGCTTTGACACGTTGGAGCGAAAGTTATACATAGTTATAATCGGATGCATTGTCACCTGTTTAAGAGCCTGCTTTTTATGTATACAATAAATGTAATAACTTATCCTAGCCAAAACGAATAACCAGATCGACATTAATTTATTATTAAAGTTTTAATTTCCATAAAACATATTGAGTTGTCTCTACCCATTTTATTGATTTTCCTTTCAATATCCGACTTTATTTGCAATTATTTTACTTAGATTTGATTAGCTTGCGATTGGGATTTGGTTGAACTATTGCGACCGATTTTAAACTGTGATTCGTCCTGAGGTGGTAAGCCCAGCAGCTCGCGACGCTTTCGTTTGCCTCGCCAAATGGCCTCTTTGAATAGATTGCAATAGAGCTCCACGGCAGCGGGTGAATCGTCGTTGCCAGGCACTGGATAAGTGATTAAATTGGGATTGCAATTGCTGTCCACAATGCCGATTGTGGGTATGGCCATTTTAGCAGAATCACGCACCGCTGTGTGCTGTGAAAGCACGTTATTCTGTGTGTTAAGGAAGATGCAGAGATCCGGCAGACGGGTGACAGCATCAAACTGCACATTTGCATTGGTAAAGATGCCGCCGCGCCAGAAACGAGTGTGCGAGAATTCTCCTGCCTCCATGGCTTTCTGTTCGACCAGATGCGCGTTAAGTGCGTTCCGATTAAAAAACAATATAATACCATCACGGAAGGCAATGTGTGCTGTAAAGTTGAGAGCATCACGCAAATGCGCAGCCGTTTTGTCCAAATCAAAAATCAAGTGACCTAAACGACTGCCATACAGATAAGGTCGCATGCGGTCGTCCAGCGAGCCTTCTTTGTGGCCATAATGGGCGCGCGCATCGAACAGATCTCTGACTGTGAAAAGGTTGTGCACCTGGAAGTAGTCGGCATGCTTGAGGATCTGTTGTTCGATAATAGAAATATCTTCTGGCTCGTCTTCCTTGGCGACAGGTGTTGGATCGTTAGCAACTTGCGTGCTTTGCAGGCGGCCGTGCACACCTGAAAACTGGCCGAAACGAGGCACTGAAAGTGGTCAAAAGTTTATAAGCATTTAATTTAGCTTTTTAAGATATAAACTTACGGTAATTAAAATATTTTCTCAACATTTTACGCGTGTTGCTGCCGCTGTTTTCATAACATCAAACCAGTGTGACCGCACGAGGAAATTGTAAATGCTGAAAAGAAAATACTATCTAAAAATACTGTGAAAAATAATCGAAATAGCAACAATCGGTCTAAAAAAGTACGCGATTGCGGCAACGATAGTCGATGCAATAATGTTTATGTTTTGTGCATTGTAAAATTTGTAATACAATATGGAAATTGAGCAAACGCCCCCCAATGTGGCCACATCCGATACGAATTCGACATGTGAGTATATGGACGCTGAGGGTGAACCCGACCATGAGACGGATGCTAGCGCTGGCGATCTCTACCAGGAGGCGGAACATTCCGAAGCCTTGCAACAAGGCCATAGTATTATCTCGGAGTTGCGTGATGAGCTGAGCACGCGGCAACGACCCGCGCTCAGCCCTGATCTAGACCCAACAACGGGACAATCAAGAGATTTAGCTGCCTCCGTAGAATCGCTAGCGTTAAGTACCAGCACCAGCGCGAAAACTGAGGACAGCGGAAGTTCGAATGCTCTCGACGAGGAACAGCTCTACGACTATCAGCACGACAGTGTGTGGCGTGGCCAGAAAAAACATATATTTATCCTGAGCGAGGCTGGTAAACCCATCTACTCTTTGCACGGTAACGAGGATAAACTTGCGACACTCTTTGGTGTCATTCAGGCACTTGTCAGCTTTGTGCAACATGGACAGGATGCCATCACATCGATACATGCCGGCGGCATCAAGTTTGCCTTCATGCAACGCAATTCTCTTATATTGGTCGCAGCATCCCGCACCAACATGAGTATTCAGCAGCTACAGCTGCAGCTAAGGTGAGACTTGGGACCCCGAATTGCACGTAGTTACGCAGTGACTAACAATTTTCCACTTACAGCGATGTATACTATCAAATACTCTCCACGTTGACCTATTCCCATATGTCCAAGATATTCGAGAAGCGTAAAAACTTTGATCTGCGACGTTTACTCTCTGGTAGTGAGCGTCTTATTTTCAATCTCTTGGCCAATGATAGTAGTAATGCCAGAGGTGAGTAATAGTTTTGAGAATGAATCAAGGAAATCGTCAATCTATGAAACAATAACCTTATCAGTCGCTGCGAATATGTATTGCCAGCTGCATTGAGGTTTCGCTAAAGGTTTCTTTTGATAAACAAAGTAGATTTTTTATAATTATTCATTCTATACTTGCAGTTTCCAACAATGTTTTCACCTTTTTGACCAACTCAATACGCGTCTTCCCGCTACCGAGTACCATACGATCAACCATCACCAGCGCCATCCAGACCAACTGTGCGAAGATCAAGAAACTTGTTTTCGCCGTGCTTATTGCCAACAATAAGTTGATCGCGCTAGTGCGGATGAAAAACTATTCGATACATCCAGCTGATTTACGTTTGATTTTCAATTTAATCGAATGCTCTGAGTCGTTTAAGAACTCCGAGAATTGGACTCCGATTTGCCTGCCAAAATTCGATATGAATGGATATTTACATGCACATGTTTCGTATCTGACAGACGATTGCCCGGCGTGTCTTTTGCTAATGTCCGTTGATCGGGATGCATTCCACATACTTTCGGAGGCTAAGGAACGTATTACAGAGAAGCTTCGACGGAGTCTTTGCCTACAGGCCATCAATGAGGAACTGCAGCAACCCTACAATGCCAAACTTTATCAACAGGTCGTAAGTGTGCCAGAAATGCGTCACTTTTTGTACAAACCAAAGGCAACAGCTCAGCTGCTATGTCCCATGTTGCGGCACCCGTACAAGTCGCTGGCGGAGTTTGAGCGCCTCGAGGCGATCTATTGCAGCATGTTGCATCGTATACACAACAGTTCGCGGCCGTTAAAACTGATCTACGAGGTAAAGGAGCGGGAAGTAGTGCTTGCCTGGGTCACAGCTACCTATGAACTTTATGCGGTATTCGAAGCGATTGTGGACAAGTCGACGGTGATAAAATACGTGGACAAGTTAATTAAATGGATAGAGAAGGAATATGATGTATATTTTATACGTAACCATGCAACATTCTGAGCATGTATACGTGTAAATAGCAATGATAAACGCGAAGGCCTGCATTTGTATAGTTATAGCGTATGACACATATATAACTTTTTCGTAAACCTATTTTTACATGCCTTTGCTATGACCGCTTTTTTGTGTTTAGCTAGCCGAAAAGGTGTTAAGTTAATACATATACATAAAAACCTATGTATGCCATTTAATAAGCGTGTAAATTTGTAAATTAAATCGTCAAGTAAAACGAATATTGGAAGTTCCTTATTGTGACTTTTGAAAATAATAATAAATGCGCCACTGTTGTGCAACAGCTGAGCGATGTTTTGCATAAGAGTGAAGTTGGCTGCGCGCAAAGTTTTACTCCCTTGAAGTTGGCTGCGTGACGCGGGTACGAGCATGAGCTTTTGCGTCGTCTCTCTTTAACGTTGTCCTGCTCACTTGACATAAAAAAGGCTTCCTCAGTTGAGTACAGGATATAAGCGTGTGCGGTACATAGGACGCGCAAGGAAATCGTATTCCGGTAAAAATACATATCAACTAACAAACACACATACACTAGTACATACATAAATGCAAGGAAAACAGAAAAAATTGCTATAACTAGTGCCATCAATAAGAGGAGTATTCTAATTAAATTGCAATATACGTACATACATTCATACAGATATATTTGTGTGTATAAAATAAGCAATATGGCTTGAACGCTGTCTGAGCAAGCTGGCTGCACTGCGCCTACTACCTTTTTGGGTGCTCTGTCACCGCCTGCTTACTCCCTTTTTAACATGCGCCACGCAATTTTGGGTGTTAAATGCTCGTGTATCTGTCGGTTTTTGCGCGCTAAGCTACGACGGGCAACGGCAGCGGCGTCGGTTTCGTCGGCGGCATTAATACACGTCGTCTGCTCAGCCCACATTCGTAGGCATACACACACACTCGCACTGTGCACGAAAATAGGCAGAAATCAAGCAACGAATATACTACTATTTATGTATTTATGTTCATGTCCTTTTGCACTGTGTGTGTATGTGCCGCTATTTGTGGGAGTGTGTGTGTATGAATTTTATGCTGTCACTGCCACTGCTGCCGCGCCGCTTCGTTAGTTTTGCGCGCGTGTTGGTTATGCGGATGGGTGTGCGTGAGCGTGTATGTATGTTGGGGTTAGTGTGCAAATCATTTAATTTATTACCAAAAAATTTATTTTCGTACACATTTCTCGTGCATTTTCATTCCGTTTGCGCTCGACCATTCGTCGTTAATTTTGTCGTTCGCTTTTAAAGCCCAATTCGTACGCTCATGATTATACCAACAGCAAAAACAACAAGTCCTGTTGGCAGCCAAAGTTTCACCTTTGTGCTAAGCAGACGCCAGTACATACATACATACACACGCACTTATACACGGGCACGCAACGCACGGCAACACGGACACGGCGTGTCTTTTTGTGTATCCTAGAGTTATTTTTTGAAGCAGCACAGCTTTTGCTGAAGAGAAACGCGCGCGTGTTTTTGCTGCCAGACTGAGCGAGGGGCGTGGGGCGAGTGTGGAAAACGACGGCGCTGAACAACGGTTTTTCTTCCTTATAGCAAAGCAGCAAAAACAAAAGTGTAGGAATCTATTTTTGCGGCTAAAGTTGTGTGCTGTCTTTTGGCTTTTATGGCTTTGCCTTGTCGTTTCTTCCAAGTCTCGTGTCCTCTGTGCGTGTGTGTGTGTCTGTGTGTAGTACAGTAAACTTTTTAAGTGCAGCGCAATTTTCTTGAATTTTTTAATAATTGGAAAATATTCTGCAAACAGTTTGCGAAGCGAATGAGTTGTTTTAATAAATATATATATTTTACGCGAAAAACGCAGCAATGCCAACAACTTGTTTTGCGTTCGATCTATCGATAGATCGAGTTCATCGTTAATCGATCATGATATCAACTTCTGTTTAACAAATACCATTGCCTACTTTTTGCTGCGTTTGACTTAATCGAATCTCTTCTTGCTTTCTCGTTTTTTGTATTACAATTTGCAAACCAAACAAAAAGCCAAAGGTAAAAATGCCGCGTTTAATTTAATTTACAATCAACAACTACAAAAGAGCTAAAAACTTTCAACTGCGCTGCCATAACTAAGTAAATTAAACAAAGAAAACAAACATCCATAAATAACTGCAACAATCTATAACAACAATAAACGCAACAATTATAACTATAACAACAACAACAATCGCGACTATCAGCTAACATATACAAACGCGTTTCGGTATAAATTAAACTTGCCGCGTGTTTGAAAAAGGAAAAACAAAATTTACATAGAAACCAACACCAGCGAAAAGGCAACTACATATAACAACGATTGGAACAACAACATCTTCTGGATGGCAAACGAAGGGTCCCGGTTAACTGCTGACCCAGCCAGCCTACGACTTTAGGTTAGTATAGCGTTTTTTTTTTGTGTTCCTATACTCGTTTCTCACTTATTGCAAAGCGAATAACCGAGTCAAGATTGTTGTCTCGCAGCTAAATACCCTAGAAATGCGTTGGCACTGTGGCATAATTATGATGTAGCGAAGTGTGGCATAGTGTATGCAACCTGCCATAAAGTTTTTTTATTGTATTGTCAACAGATCAACAGTTAGATAACGCGAACTTGTTTATAGGGTCACTGTCAGCAGAGAGAAGAGTCCATATAGTCTCGCTTCAGTTCATTAAACCCGCTGTGGACCCACACTCCAGGGTAATAAAAATGTCCCTTTTTTCTCTCTCTCTCTCTCTATCTATCTTCTCTCTTTGCATTCGTTTAACATTATGGCGCGCGCGTTTGCTACGTCTTCGTCTTTGTCAGCCTTCTCTGCCGCGTCTTCTTCATTTTACTTATCCTTTTGCCCGGCTGGTCTGATCAAATAGGCATCATTTGCCTGGCAGGCAGGCAGTCAGCCCAGTGAGGAGCACACACACAAAAAGGTCAGCAGCAATTTCCAGCGACAGTCGCTTGATGACTGTGTTGACATGAAATGAAATACTTGCGGCATAAGGAGGAGGCTGAAACTCAAAGAAACTGAGACAGCAGCTCAACATTTATCTACACAATTCTGGCACTGCGTATGCGTGTGTAAGAGCTATATTAACCCTATTTTTGACGTCAATTAATGACTTGGCAGTAGTCCTGCTGCAAAATTTCGCATGAAATTTAATTTTTCGTTGCCTACTTTTAGGCACTACAAGAAATTCAAAGAAAAAGGACAAACTTAAATTAAGTGTGTGTATGACAGTGCATGGGTATGCATATGCGTGTGTGTGAGTGCTGTGGAAATAAAAGCGTCATGGCAAAATCGTGTCTGTGTCACCCGCCACCAGCTCGTTTAACCCCACGTGCAGAGCTCGTTTTATCATGCACAAACACACACGCAGCAGAGAGAGAGAGAGGGAGAGAAAGAGGTAGGGAGACGCATACACCCACACGCACACCCACACATTCACGGGGCCAACATTACGAACATTGTGCGGAATTTATTGAATTTTTATTGGATTTCTCTCTCTCTCTCTCTCTCTCTCTCTCTCTCTCTCTCTATCTTTTTCTACGTAGTTGGAGAAGCATTTCTAGCGCCAAGCTGGCTGCTGCTGCTCTGTGCTCAGTTGGGTATGTGTGTGTGTGTGTTGTCTCGTTAGGCGTGGCATAATTCATTATGTTGACTCACACACCCACACACACACACAAACCGTTGGCGTGCTTTGCATATTAATATGCATTCCTGTGGGCTCAATTTATGATTTAAAGAGACGAGGCAAGAGTCGCGCTGCGTCCCATTGCCTGTTGCCTAATCACTCCAACTTCTTGGTCTCTATTGTGACTTTCTTAAAGATTTACACACACAAATGCCGGCACAACTTTCAACAAGTTATTACGCTGCAAAGATCAAAACCAGAGAGTCTTACCTTCTCGTTGGCCTGTGGCCACATTAGGGTAGCCCCCAAATCATTAGGAGCAAGTTCCTCCCATCGGCCAGAAGCTTCCTTTCACTAACAAGTGTAAATACTCTCGTTTACACTATGCTACACAATCGTGTAAATATACGAGTGTGCGGATATGAATTCTTCAAAATATTTCAACAACTTTTGCTTAAAGTTTTCGATCAAAAGTTTTGAAAGTGCGTTGTGGTTGCGTAAGGGATGTGCTATCTGATGACCCCTGACCCCGGTCTACTGTAGCCCACCCCTGCCTCTCTTCACCCCAGCTCAGCTCAACTAAAGCAAACGTTTAATATTCACGCTTGAGCGCATTTTCAGGCGAAAGCAGCGCAAGGAAACGCTCGGAAAAGCCAAGCGAGTGCGCGGTCAGTGGGTGTGGCAGTAGGGGGGTACGGAGGGGGTGGAGTAGGAAACTGTTGGAAGTCGGAAACTGACGCAAGGGATACTGGGAGGCGCAGTAAAATGTGTGAACTGTTTGACGCTTATCTATGCTGCTGCTTTTGACCAAAAATTTTATTGCCTCCTTTCCAGGCCAACTGTTTTGTTCCGTTAAGCCGTGGGCCGTGGCCCAGACGCATATGTATGTATGTATGTGTTTGTACATGTAGCTGTGCTTATGCAACACGAGCTTGGGCAATTAGCAATTGCCTTGAGTAGACGTAATAATATTAATCATACGCCATGTTGTGCACACAAGTTGCACTAATGAAGCTGCTGCCCGTCTTCGCATGCAAATGCAAAGCATTCCAAGCACTTTAAATGCAATTTCAAATGATTCTTGTTTACACAGTCGAGCATGTGCCTCCCTCTCTCTCGCACTCTATCTGCCTCCCTCTCTCTGTCTATCCTATTCTCTTTTTTCTTGTTCGCATTCATGATTTCAGTTGCCGCCGCTTGCAACTATCATTCAACATTGCTGCCCACATGTGCTTGTGTGTGTGTGTGTGTGTGCATGTGTGAGTCTCAGACACACATAACAAGCCATACCACAGTCCGCAGTCAGTCAGTCGTCTTGTTCGTGCCTTAGCCCAGCGCAGACCATCAGCGGAAGTGCTTGTCGCCATTTTTAGTGCACTTCTTGAAAGTGCGCACATTTCCGTTTGGCATCAATGATTCGCCCACACTCGGTAGCCCCGTGGGCAACACGGCTGACAATGTGCCCACATTCACTGTGTTTTGCTACGTTTCACTAGGCGTATACACTATCTAGGCAGATGGCTAGCTAGGTCTTCTAGCTCCATTGTTTCTGTATGGAGATCTTTGTATCAAACAAAGATCTCGAGTATTAGCAAATTTGCCTTAAATATGCTTATTTGCCAAACGAATAACAAACCTCAACTCTTTAAATTTGCTAGAAAGACTACACTTGTCCTTTACACTAGATTTTCTCTACACTATATTTCAAAATTTCAACTCCAATGACTAAAAAATAAAATTCAGCAGAATTCAAACATGTCATAAGGAAAGTAGAATATTTTTTGGAAACCATTTGCCTGATAAACAATTATTTAAGAAGTTATATTATAGTAAATTCAAAAACCTTTGCGGTGAATCTGGAGTTGATTGCAAATTCATGAAAGCATTTTTTTGTAAATTAAGAAAATTGTAAAAATCGAATATTTCGAACACTGTTTACAAATTACTATTACAATTACTATTTACAAATTTATTTACTTAATGCTTAAAGACTAGTTTTGTGAGCCAGGTCACATTCTCTGTTAAATAGCGTTATTTCTCAGTTTTGTATTTTATCTACCACGGCCCAATGCCTTAAAAAATTAAGTACAAATTTATTAAAACTTTCCTAATTTAACTCTCCTACGCGCATATATTTTTTAACTCATTAAAACTATTCTTCCCATATATCTACAGGGTATTTGTAGGCCATTACACTGATTTTCTTTGTTTCTTTATGTATCTGTCCGTTGTCACTGGCTTTTTACATTTGCCGATTTTAATTTTGGTAAAAGTTGTCACATTTGATTTTTAGCAATTGTTTTGGTTTTATGTGTTCGCTTCGTTCGCAATTGCTGATGTTGTTGTTGTTGTCGTCTTAGCTTACTTGGCTTTTGCTTTTGCTTTTCCATTGCTTCTGCTTTCTGGTTTTATTGCCTTCGTTTTTTTATGTCCTGCCACGGCATCCCTAATGGCCTTTCCACTGGCTCTAGTCCAGATTGGCTTTAATCGAGGCTTGCTCTGGCAGCGTCTTTCTTTTCTCGTCTGCTCCTTCACATTGCCATTGCCTTTGCCTTTGCCTGTTGCTTGTGCGGTTGAAAATGTGATGTAAGCGGAAGAATTGTGACTGTATTAAAGTGTGCTGCATGTGTGCGTGTGTAAAAAGTGTGAAAAATTCAAGTGATGTTGTTACTGCAATTGAAGTGATTTAAGTTGGAGGAGATGAGAAAATCTGAGAGCAAAAAATAAAAGTAATCTAAGCTGGAAGAGCTCTACAAATAGCATACAAAATGTGAAGAATCCAAGTGAAAAAAACAGAAAGATAGAGGATAAATGATATTTTCTATATTTAAAAAACATTTACAGATAAAAATGTTTTCTGAAATACATAAGAAAAAGGCGCTTGCGATCTTAGAAGTACATATACCCCCAATCAGCTATATAACTTCCAAATTTTTTGACACGGTTCATATATATTGCAGTATCTTAAAGTGGTTTTTAGAATTTGCTCAGTCATGCGTTCTTGATACGTATACAGATTTTCCATATTCCTTTCTTCCCTTCTTATAAACTAATTGAACTCTTTTCGAGCTTACTCAAGCGCTGCACTCGACAACTGCTGAGAAACTTAATTAGCCATGGGATTGTTAACTAATTCCTTATCAATTAATACGAGTGCGGTATAAGTTATTCATAGAGTGTGTCATTCATTTCGGTACCGAGTTAATTCTCACCCAGCTCGACTTTATGCGCACTTAGCTTTAATTAAATGCAATTTACATTGCATTGGCCCCGAGCGGCGTTTAGCTAAGCCAACTTAATGGCTTATTCATTGTTTCCGTAATTTCCTATGAGCTTGGTTTCGTTCCTTTCTGGGATAGTTTTGCCTGCGGTAGCATCTACGTATATGCATATTTAATAGTCGCTTTAAATCAAGCACCACACAGATTATACAACCAAAATGTTGCCAACTTGCTTGCTCGCTCGCAGTGCCTCTCTCACTGTCTCTTCCTGCTCTGATGCTGCCATCTCTATCTGCGTGTAACATTGCCGCCTGGCTGCATTCTGTACATGTACACGAGATGCATGTTTTACAGCTACACAGCTACGCCCAGAGAGCGCACAAGCTGTGACAACAGCAGCGAGAAAAAATGAAAAAAAAAATATATATATAACATATAAGTGTTCGCATAGGCTTGCCTTCAACATACTCCGTTTGAATTCCTACGGTATATCATATAATCTACATTTTGTAAGCACGCACTTTTTCTTTATAAATGCATATCCCTAGATCTCTGGCATTATGCAAGCTAGAGATATGAAATATAGGATGCAGATTCCTCTAAAGCATATCATTATAAATGAATTATTTTTTTTTAACAAAAAATAACAATTGGGCAAAAATAATACTTATGCAAACATAAGAAACAAGTTGAAAATGAAATAAAAAAAAACTGAGTCAATGGACACCTTACTTCTCCAGCTACAGGGTATAAAATGAAAGGGAAATTTTAACTTTGCTAATGCCAAAAAAAACCAATGTTATGCACAGAAATCAAATCGACATTTTTACGCTCTTTGAAGCGAAATAAACACGAAAATGTTTGCGACTATTTTATGCGATATATGCCCAGCTATGTATCTTTGTGAGGTCGTGTCTGAATGTACATATGTGTGTGAAGCCAATAAAATTCTGTAACCTCGAAAAAGTTCAATTTTTCGTATACATTAACATTGAGATGTGCTTGACAATTTTTCACTTCAAGCAGCAAATTATGCTGTAGCATAACAAGCTACGTTGGCTTTTCAAGGATAACCCCACACACACACACACACACACACACACTTAATACCATACCCCGCAAACCCTCCCTTATCGCCAGTACCTCTCCGCCCCTCTAATGCGTGCGACTTTTATCTAAAAGCGCACTTAGCCCAAGTAGGCCAAGTAGATTACGACCAAAGAGCTGCCTGTTCACCCATATACAATATACACACATGTATCTGTGTGTATGGATCTATATGGTGTATAGTTAGAAACCACAATTAGCTCGAATATTGAAAGCATTTTGCAGCTTTAATTTGATGGATCTGAAATTAATTCATTAAATATAATTCAGATTTTAAGATAATTTTCTGAATTATATTGTTCTATTGAGGATTTACCTTAGCTTCTTTGTTAATTCGTATCAGTTCATTCTGAACGCTCTTTTAACCTCAAATTTAGTTTACAGCATCCAAAATGATATATTCCCTAAGCAGTTAGTGACATTATTGTGCGAGCTTATGTTTATAATCTTTGCTCTATTATAGCACAATACACTGAAGTACTCTCTATTTATCCCCCTTTACCCTAGAGGCACATTAAGTTGTGCTTATGTTTGTTTGGGCTAAAACTTTATAGACAATGCATGCAGCGATGTTTTTAATGATATAAACAGCAAACACTTGAGCAAATTGTGCATGTAAACAGCCTTAAGGAAGCGTTGTGTTCCAAGTGGGTTAAGCAACGACAGCAATAATAGCGAAACAAAAACCAAAAAAGAAACAAAAACAGGAACCGGAAAAAAATCTGAGAAAAAGTAATACCAATGGGTGCTAGACCCTGAAAAGTAATTAAAAAAAAAGGAGTAACAAAATATGTTAGAAAATATATTAGACTAGCAGATACTTTCTAAAGTAAATATAGTGTGTAGAGTTGTAGACTCTTTGGACTTATCATTTCGTAGAATAATTATCAAATTTGTTAGACTTTTTGTATCCTTAATTTGGCCATTGATTTAAAATGTTTGTCTGTTTGAACGCTTATATCTCGGTAATTTTATCTATCTATTTTATTTTGTTTCTACTGCAGTATCCTTAGGATTTTTATTAAAATTTTGCCACGCCTCCTGAAATTGATAAAAACTTCTAAAAGTGATTAAAAAACAAATATCAAAAAACTGTGTTGGACTAACAGACTTTTTAAACTTAGTGTAGTGTGTAGAGCTGTAAAAAAAAGAAGACTTTTTGGGCTTCTCATTTCTATGAGTAATTTTCAAATTTGTTAAACTTTTAAACTAAGGACGAAAGTCAGAAATAACAATTCAGGCCATTGATTTTAAAAGTATGTCTGTGTGAACGACAATATCTCGGTGATGTAAAGAGCTAGATCTATTAAATTTTGTCGCAATATTTGTATAGTAGATACATTTAATTAAAATTTAGCCACGCCCCCGTAAGTCAATAAAGCTATGAACATTAAAATGATATTTAATTCTTTGTCCACGATTAAATACGGAACTTGTATTAAAAGTGCATGGGTTAAGTCACGGTACAGTAAAAACTTGACCCTTAAACCGACTTTACTTATTTTTAATATTAACAAACTTATTGAAGAAAAGAATTTTCATTTGCTCCTAGCTTAATATTTATTGCAAGTCTATCATAACCTTATCTATGCAAATTCAAATGCATACAGGGTATTAAACGAAAAAAAGAGAAATACTTGTAATACAACAGCGGGAACACAGCGTCCTCGGCGATGCGAGGGCAGCGGAAGCGCTGTTGACAGCGTTTCTTGTAATGTCCTTGGAAAAGGGTTTTAAGCGAACCGAAGCGCACCGAACTAAACCAAACCATAGCGAGTGAGAAAGAGAGAGAGGGGGATAGAAGCGGTAGAAAGCCTTTTGGCGCAATAACGGCACAAGCGTTACAGTTTTTCATTATTGAAAGCCTAATTGGAAAAGTGTTTTGGGGCTGCCACTCGAAGCTTTTAGCTCAAATGTCAGACAATGCCGGAGGAGCAAGGGGAAAGTGGTAAAGAGGGCGCAGCAATGCAAGGCGATGTTGTGCGATTTGTTGGCTTTCAAGGGTCGCTTTTAACGGGAGAAGGTAGAGTTGTACAGCGGGAAAGGATTGTCAATTTGATTTGGGGTCGGGGTTGGGGCTTGGTCTGTTGCTCGACGAAGCGCAGCTGCTTGAGCTTGTTTAAGCAGCAGTAGCAGCGGCCGCTGCCGCCGGGTACACAGCATAACAAAGGCGTGAGGTGGCATCAAAGAGGGGGTGGGGCCTGGGCGGTTTTCAAGCAGCAGCAGCAGCAGTAGTCGTAGCACAATTTGTCTGCAATCGCTTTGCTTGTTGCGCTGCCCATTGTCTAATTGTTAACCATTTTTTGTCCCACTGTGCGAGACTGTGTGTGTGTGAATTGCATTGTTTGATTGTCACATGCTATAGCATTGTGCAATTGTGTGTGAGTGGGTGAGTGTGTGTGTGTGTGAGCAGCTTGGCAAAATAACATTTGTCTAATGAAAGACGCCCTCTCTCTCTCTTTCCTTCTCTGCCTGTCTGCCTTGGTCTATTTTTAGCATATTACCTATTATTTTATTATTATTATTATTGTTATTATTGCTAGAGACAAGCCACAGGCATATTGCATGAACTGAAGTGCGCATCCATCAAAATGTTGGCCATGCCACAAGAACAACGTAATAAAGAAGATGATGAACGCAGTCAGAGCCACAGTCAGAGTCGGAGCCAGAGCCAGGGCAAAAGCAAAAGCAATTATCCAGCATATACAGCTTGGGTGTTCTATAGAACGAATGTGGGTATCAAATGCGTACGAATGGTGGTGTAACTCGATGAGCTTTAATTGATGGATTGTTTATTAAGTAAATGTAAAGTTTTGTAAGTAGTTTAGGAATGGAAATGCCTTAAATTATTATTGTATACTTAGGAAAGTAGAGGTAAACTTAATTTAAATTGCGGTAGCTTAGAATTATTGAGGAATTATAGAATTATTAAGGGAAACGGGTTGGGATCTAACACTAGGGTTCCATTAATTGAAGTTATCCCAATGCGGTATAAGGACTTAGTAAAGCAAAGTAGGAACTCTTTGAGAATTCTGAGAGGCTTGTTATCAGGCCATTGTAGTTTTAGAAGGCCTAGTAATGTGACGTGCAGATTACTTACAGCATGTGCGACATTGATACGTACGAGATGTGCAACTCTATAAAGACAAAAAATCAATCTGCCCAGGAAAAGTCTTAGAATTTCTCAGCAACACTGGTATGATAATGGAGCTATAAGCTTAGCAGGGGTTGCAGTGCAGACCTCCCTTTCAATAATAATATGATTAACGAATATAATGAGTGAGAGCCATAAAATTTTGCTTATATACATTGCAGTTTCTTAAAGTTCATTTTTGAATGCGGCCACACCCTTTTCCGTCTTCGCTAATCGCTAGCAATGAAATTCTAAGAGTACTACAGGATGCAAATACTGATGTGAGAGTATCTGTTTTTGCTTAGATGGCAGACGCTGTAGATAATAAAGGAATAATTGTTCCGTATACAATAAAAAATATTGGGGAATTTCTTTTTAGCAATTTAGTTGATATTATGCCGATTAAGCTTCGATATTAAATAATACAAATAAAATTATCTAAAAATATAATGCAATACAAACTAATTTTGTAAACTGTTTCATATGCACTTTGCTACGACATTTAATTTTTTCAGTGTAATCCTTGCTATAATCCTCACAATGTGGTTGAGCTGCAAATTTAAATAGCAAGCCAGCTGTCTCTCTTTCTCTTTCTAATGCATTTGGTATTTCAAAATCAAGTCTGTTTGCTTAGTTTACCCAGCTGTCTCGCTCCCCCCTCTGCATTGTTTGTGATGCATTGTGAGGCTGGACATAACTGAGGCGATGCACAAGCTCTGATCAATTTTGAAAGCGATTTGTGATTTGCTCGTTGGGAAAACCGCAAAAATTGCAATTATCTGTGCGTGTGGGTGCGGGTGGTCGAGCAATCTGTACAACAGACACGCACACACATACACACACACCCGCACACACACAGACGCACGCACAAAGCAACAATAATGTTGCAACGCGTTGTCTGGGAAGTGGTGCAGAAAAGTATGCTACAACAATTTCGCAGGCCAACAACAACAAGCGTGTTGTTAATTGAAAACTCTGTGTGTGCATACGGGGCGTATGTATGTTCATTGGTTTCACAGTTTACCCAGCACACACACATACTGAACGAGAGGCAGATTTACTGCCACAGATACACTCGCATTAGCTGCAGCTGAGCGAGTGTCAAGGTGAGGCCAGGTGCGCCCAGCCAGGCAGAAAACAGGCAAAAACTTGTCAGCAGCAGCGGCAGCAACAATGCCAGAATAACTGGCACACTCTTTGGGCCATATCTCTGCCCTGGCATCTGGCCAAATCACGTAATCACAAAACTTGTTTATAGCGCATGTGCCAACTGTGCGCGAAATCGGCATGCAGAGTGTGTAAAAAATGAAAGAAAAAAATTAAAATAAAAATTAATATCAATTAGCGTCAATTTGCACATCCCACACGGCAATTATTCGCCTCGTAAATATGATAAGACAAAACAAAAATAAATAAAAAGAATCATAAATAAATTAAATTTTGATTTCAGCAACGCGAATCAATGCGTTCCATTTCGCAAATTGCGTAAATTATCGCATTAACCAGCGCTTTACGCGAACATATATGCTATATCGTTGCCACGCCCCATCGGGAATTGCTTTCAGTGCGCGCGAATAGTATTTGCATTTGTTTGCCTTTGCTTGCGCACTGCATGCCTTTTTTTCATTTTATTTTTTTATTTCTCGCTTCAGTCTCTGATTGCCCTTTGCGTGTGTGCATGTGACACTTGCAGGGCGTTGTGGGCGTGACAGTCCCCAATGGGGCGCACACCCGACGTTGAGTATAATGAATGGCAAGTTGGTACTATATACATATGTATGCTCTTTGTTTTTTTCTCGAGTCGAAACTAAAGTGATTTTCACGCGATTTCCCACAGATATTTTCAGTCTATGTTAGCTTTAAAGCTGGTGTGCTTAACTTGATAAAGCTGCCACTATAGGTAGTACTAGAATAATAGAACACTGACTTAAAATAAAAAAAAACATTTACACATTAAAAAAAAACAAACAAAAAAATATATAAAACTGGTGTGTGATTTTAGGGGCAGTTAAAATACTTGCAGAGCGCTGAAAAGTATGATATGCAAAAGTTAGATGATTAGAAAATTTGCAAATTTAATTAAAAGTTGTTTGTATTTTTAGCATGAATTTTAAAAAAGTTGTTGTTTGGCTCGTAACTGATAAATATAGTAGGATGTTAATTTCGATATGCATGTTTATGAAGGGATTTAATACATTAAAAGCCATAATTTTGTATTTTCTAGAGATATAATCATTGGATTTCTAAAGTAGACTATACATATGTTGATATACATATTACAAAAAAGTTGCAACAGCTGCTTAGATTATGTGGATAAAGTTAAAGCTCTAAACTACTGCAACATATCGTGCTACAGAGCACCGTGCAATTAATAAAATCAGCTATATTTATACCAAATAGTGGGCGAATAAGTTATCCCTATAAATAGATAGGTAATATAAGCTAGTTTAACTTTGTTTATGATGCAGTTTGCAGTTCATTTTATGAGGGACATGGCCAGGAGGGGAACCGGGAGCTGCTGGCACATTCAATTAAATTGCAATTTGCGTTCGTATAAAATTGCAATTGACGTAACAGTGTGAGGTGTGTGTGCTTGTGTGTGTGTGTACGAATGAGTGGTTGTGTGAGTATCTTTAGGGTACTTTCGACTCTTCTTTTTTTTTTTTTTTGAAATGCACTCTGCAATTGGCGACTGCACATGTAACTGCAATCAGCATAATTTGCAGCGATAAAGGCAGTTAAAGTTAATTGCATGTAAAAGCCAACTGGCTGACAGTCGCTCATAGGTAATTACATGAGTGTGTGCATCTGTGTGTGGTGCATATGAAAATCAGATAAAATGCTATGCACACACACATTATTGAATTACCGCCGGCAAATGTGTCAGTCGAATTAATCAACTTTTTAAGCGGCGTTAATTTCTAGTGAACTCTAAAGATAAAAAAATGTTACTCGTGTATGATACGGAATTATATGATCATCAGCTTTCATCGAGCAGAAACGGGATCCCCTTTTTTATATTCTGATGAAGTTTTTCGTATATGTGGTTTCATATATTTCATTAAATCTTAAATATATAAATATAAATATAATATAAATATAAAGAACAATTTGATAAGCTTTCCCAATTATTTAGGTCAAATTTCAGAACTCTAGTAGATATTTAAACACATGTATTTCAACTAACTCTAAAGGTAAATCGATTTTGCTCATGTATGTTAGTGATTCTGGTTTTTCTTATTATATCGCCTTGATGTCAGAACTCCCGCTATTCTAGCGTCTTTCTAGTGACTTTCTCAACAGCTCAAAATGTTAGATATGTAGAAAATAAACTAAAACTCTCTTCCATCTTTATTTTGTTCAAAAACTCAAGCTAATTTTCAAACAGAAACTTTTTGATACTGTTAAAAAGTAATTTCGATCATTTACGAAATGGTTAGTTTATCTTGCTTGCTTTTTTTTACAAGCAAAAGTTATAAAGTTTTGCTTACTTCAGTAACAATTTTTCACAGCATTTTCGCGAACATAGTGCCGTTTTTAAGAGATTGGGCACACTGTGCGAAACTTTGTCTTCCCTTGTACGGATTGTACTGATAATGCTACTTGTAGTGAAGTAAGTAGTAAAAGCGGAGTTTTATAAGGGTGTATGGCAAATAAATTTAAGGAAATTTCTGAATTTGTAACTCTGTTCAATTCTAGATGGGTGTGTGTGAGTCGTGCAATATTTTAGAGCTTAAACTTTATAATAATCTCGTTGGCAAATAAAATAAACTGAGACTCGTGTGGTACAGTGTGAAAAACTTTTCTCATTTTCAGATGTGCTCGTTGTGCCAC
Organism: Zaprionus inermis; assembly: GCA_018151445.1. NCBI lineage: Eukaryota > Metazoa > Arthropoda > Insecta > Diptera > Drosophilidae > Zaprionus > Zaprionus inermis. The sequence continues at coordinate 447,925 of JAECXD010000869.1, read as the reverse complement.
ACGTTGAAGCTTAGTTTGCTGCACCTGCCAAATACGCCACGCCCACGAAGCAGAAGAGAGCAGGAGGAGGAGGAGGAAGCGACGAGAGGGAGATACATTTTGAAGAGAGTAAGAAGAACAGCGACAAAGAGAGCAAAGAGAGAACTTAAGTGATATGGAACTGTGCATAGCAAAAAGGTCAAAACATCAACATCAACAACAACAAAAACTAGAAACAGCTCAAAGTTCAATGCCAGAAAGCAACTATCAAAAATGCCACCAAAATCAAAGAGAAACTCAAGTAAAAAGACACAGCAGAAGCAACAACAACCACAGAGAACGAGACCACCTGAGAAAGCAACTACAAAACCAACGAGCAACTGCACAGATTAGCAAAAGCAACAGCAGCAACAGCAACAACAGCAGCAACAGCAACAACAGCAGCAACATTCCCTGCAGTTTTCAGCTGCCACTGCCACTGCCTCTGCTGCTGCTGCTGCTCATGCTGCTGTGCCTCAGTCCTCAGCCCTCCGCAGCCAACCCGAGCAGCAGTCGTCGTGACGCACTACTCGCCTACTATAAACGCGCCCAGCTGCGCCTGAGCGACTCCTACGCGGGGGAATATCGCCTGCACGAGTCTATCGGACTCGATTTCGATGATCTAACGCCAACGGGTAGTGTCGTCTCGACGCTCAGCAATGCAGAGCGATTGCGCAAACGCAGCGCCAGCACCACAACAACAACAGCACAAGCCACGCCACCGACAACATTATCACCTCCGCCAACGACAGCAGCAGCAGCGGCAGCAGGGAGCAGCAAAGCTACTGAGAAATGCGAACCCAAGGTGCTGGAAGCACTGCCAGATGAGCCGGTAAGTGGTTATACTATCTATCTATATAACTATCTAGGTGTCTATCTATATATATTATTTAGGTATATATTTTTCTACATATAAAATCCTTTCATTATCACGCTCTCAGCAATTATTGGAAATTGCTGTCGATGAGCTAGGTCATTCGATCGGTTTTGTTTTTTCTTGGCACCACTAAAATTCTCAACGAGTTCTAGTAGCGTGTAGATGAAACCCGTTTTCGATCACCAGGCTCTAAAAGTTTGCGATGAGTGCAGCTAATTGCAGTTGGCCGATTCGTGAAACAAGTGTGCATTCAAGTCCTCTCCTTTTCTTTTGACAAGTAATCTTGTGTTATTTAAATTTTTCTGCTTGATAAGCTATGATCAAAAAATCGACCCCACATTGACCTCAAGTAAGCTAAAGTTGTAAATAGGCATTAAACAAATATTTATCAGATTTGTAGATAACAAAGATAAAGTACATATAGTACATCTATTACAGATTAGCAAGAAATTGGTAGACTGCACATCTTTCTAAATATGTATATATTTAATTAACTTTAATTTACCACAGCTTAAATCTGTAATTGCGCATATCTTATGTTTGTTCACACTTATGTTTTAATCTATACATTCAGACTAACCCTTTTCAGGACATGATGAGTATTCTATAACTTTCTTATACATATTGAACTTAATCAACCAGGCAGCCATAGGTAGACAGGTAGTTAAGACGAATTTCTAATGAATTCACAAAGAGTTCTGTTCCGAAAACGCTTTACCTTATTGATTATTCACTGAGGCCCACGCAAAGTAAACCGAATTAGTTATGATTAACTCGTCCGTAAAATTCCATGGCTCAAGGTTAATAATAGCAACGAATATTGAATCTATATCTATATATATAGCAACTGCTTTGCGAGTACTTTTAGCCTTTCTCGCGCTGTGTGAAATTGCAGCCTGCACTTGTCCCTGGGACAGGAAAACAAGGGACAATTAGCATGAATATTTAAAATCGCCACGTTGGCAGTTGATAAAGTGCTTCACGGTCGCCCAAAAAAGCCAGGGCGACTGCTCTAATCAATAAAGTTGCTGAGGCAGCACCCCACTCCGCTGCCCATGCCAATCTACTGACTCATCCGGCTGAAAAAAGTTGCATACTTTCGTGCTGACAAAAATCTTTTCTCATTTTTTTTTGTCTTTTACCTAAATCTGCGCAACTGAAATTGCTAAAGGAAACGCAGAGCATGACACGCCCAGCCATGTTTGTTGACGGTTGTAAAAAAATATTACGCATACGCCATGTCTGACGCACAATGTACTAGCAGCTAGGAGAGTGTTTGTGGGGGGGGGTTAAGAGAAAGAGCGCGTAGCAAGTTGCAGGTATTATATGGGATTTGCGCGCAGTTGATGGCAGCCGCGTTCCGCCTCTGCAAGTTAATTAAAAGATACTAAAGAAGTCAACCACAGAGGTTCAGCCGCTAAGGGGTGGGGGGGGACGATGGGTTGCTGACGCCCACAGCTGCCATCAACGATATTTTAATTGAATTTGCATGACAATTGCAGCACAAGAAGTTGAAAATTTAAATCCAACTCGCAATACACACAGCACACTTAAACACAAGCTCAGCTAGTCTGGCAGGCAGTCTGTCTGTCCGTCTGCCTGTCTCCCTTTCTGTCTGCTAACTTATCAGTCAGTTTATCAGTGTATCCGTTAGTCAATTGTAACTGCCTTTGCAACTATTTTTAGCCCTGTACGCGATTCGTATAAATATTCAATGACAGATTGTGTAAACAATACGCCACGTAGCGCAGCCGTAAATACCCTGCAGTCACGTTGGCAGTGAGGTATATATTTGAGTGCTATATTAGCGAAGGAAGGCGGAAGGAAGCTATATAGTATATGGTCTTTAGCAGAATGCCCTATATTCATACGGAAGCGAAACAAAATCTTTGTTTGTAAATTAATATGCCTTCTGTCTGTCTGTTTGCATGTCTGCGTGTCTGCTTGTCTGCCTGTCTGTCTCTCGTTCTCTTTCTCCCACTATCTTGTATCTCTCTTTCTATACTGTCTGTTTGTTTGTCTGTCTTTCGTTATATCTGTCTGCCTGACTATCTTTCCATATTTCTCTCTGTCCGGCTATTTATCTGTCTGGCTATCTGCATATATGTCTCTTTACCTGTCGGTCGGCCTCTTTTCTATCTGTCTGTCTCTTGCATCCTCTCTCACCTTTGTTCAGTCTGTCTTTACATATCGATCCCTGTCTGCTTGTTTGTCTCTCTTGTCTCTTCTCTCGCCTAACAGTTGCATTGGCGCTAAAGCTTTGCATTTAGCCATGACGCACCTGGGCAGGCAAAAAAGGAGAGAGAGCGAGAGCATTACAGTGCGTGGTAGAACAATAACAGAGCGAGAGAAAGACAACACGTTCGATGACAGGGAGCGCTGTAAAGTACAATTAAAAGATACAATTTCACTGGGGACAGGGAAATTTGTAAATTGCCAAATGGCCACGATTTGCATCTCACTGACGTTCTCCCTGCCTCTTCCTCTCACTTTCTCTCTCTCTCTCTCTTGCCATCTCCCTCTGTCACGCTCTCTTGACTTGGCGTGTTAGCTCCTTAGACACGTAACAGCGATAGGCTCAGGACTCATCCAGAAGCAAAGTGGCTCACATGGAACCACGGCTCTGGACGAGCTTCAAAATCCGCTTAGCCACTTCTGTTACTGCTCCCTCTGCTCTGCTCCTTCCTTCTCCTCTTCCTCTTGCACATGCTTCTGCCTTTTTTCAGCATCTGCCCCAACTCCATCTCTGCCTTTGGCCTTTGTTTGCGCAGGCATCGCTGGTCAACAGGCGAACGCATTGTCGGACTTGTTCCCGTCGTGCCTGTCAAGCATTATTGTTGCTTGTTTTGCGTATTGTTATTGTTATTGTGACCACGTTTCCATGCCTGCCCAAGCTCGCACATTTGTTTGCCTTTGTTTCCAATAAGAGCAACACGACTCGTAACACATTAGTAAATAAAAAATAGTATTCAATTGATTGCAACGTGATGTTTCACAAGATGAGGCAATAGTGCAGCAGTTGCTCTTAAATTTTCCAATAGCTTGTGGGTTTTTACGCGCATGAATCATAGAGGGAATTCGCATGTGTGTTCAAAGCGTGACCACGCGTAAAAACCGTGACCGGAAACGGAAACCAGCTCACTGCAAAATGTTAAGCGAAACGATGGAACGAAACGGAAAGGCAGTGCAAAAAGTGAAAGAATATGTACAAACTAAAGAGTTTTGGCAATTTAAAGCACTTCTCTGGTAAAAATAAAATACAAAAATATGTTTAAAGTATTTTTCGAATATATAACAAATTTGAGCATATATTGACATTATTTTTGTCTGTATGAATGCGACAATTCCTGCAATTGTTAATGTTAAATTCAAAAAAATTAGCATGCGGCTCCGTTTAGATCATATGCAGTTTAAACGCTTATCAAATTTTCCACGCCCATCGGCTTTTGCAATCGAGATTATAACTTTTGTATTCGCTTATTTATTTTAATATTCCATGTATACTATGTATCTTTGGTATATTCTTTGTTAAGTATACAAAGAAGCAGACAGTCAACTTATTTAACTTATTTTTGGAACACTAAATATTAGCATTTATTTATTATTTTTGTCTGTACGAATGCGCCGATCGCTGCAATTGTAAAAGCTAAACACACCACATTTGCCATGCTGCTCCTCCTAGATCATATGAAGCTCAAGCATTTATCAAATTTGTCTTGCCATGCTCAGCGATTCATGAATCGGGGTTTGAACTATTCCATTCGCTTATTTATTTATTTGAATATTTAATTTGTACTATTATCTTTGATATACTCTTAGACAAACAGTTTGTCTAACTTCTTTTTTTTGTGAAATTTCTTTAAATAAAACTATAAATATTAAATAAAAATACGTTTAGTACATGCACCACTTATAAGAAGCTTAAAATTGTCGAGCTGCTTTTCAAATTAGAATAAAAGCTCTTTTAAAATAATTTGCAAACAAAATGTCTGTTAAAATTAATTACTTTCAGACCTCCTTCCCCCACACACACCCCTTTTTACCCGTCAATTAGTTGCAACTGGGTCAGGTGCGTGCAAAATTTTTGGGAGCACTTGGAAGCGTACCCAGTTCCCGCTTCCTGCCCCATCCTGCCACACTGTGCACGGAGAGTATACTGTTTGGGAAGAAAAGTGTTGCATAACGTTGGGCGGCGCACTAAATGCGCGCAGCAATTACGTTGTGAGTTTTTTATGCGATTTCTCGCATTACAACTGCATTAACATCTCGAGTGGCGGGCAGAGATATGTTAAGATGTGTGTGTGTGTGTGAGTGTGTGTAGTACATACTTGTGTGCTGCCCCAGACGAGATTTGCAAGTGTCAACAGTGGCAGGACAAGGGGCAGGACCGAGTGTGCGGGCTACAAAAGCAGCTGACATATTTTATTCATTAAGCACAAAGCGAATAACACGATGGCAAACATGCAAATGACAACAACAACAAGCAAGTAAATGCCATATGGGCATGTAAATATTTTTATGGTCATAAGTAAGCATTCGCCCATGTGTGTGAGGTGTGTGTGTGTGTGTGAGTGTTTTATATATATGCCAAATGCCGGCATATCCGAGGAGACATTAAAAAGCCAGTAAAACGCGCTCAGCGGATTTCGTTGTGTGTGTGAGAGTACTTTGCATAGTTGCTTGCACTTGTGTGTGTGTGCTGTGTGTTTGTGTGCATGTTTTATTGTACACTCTCCTCGCTTCTGTTTGTGGCTTTTGGTATATACAAGTGTTTCGCTTTTTTCATTTTTTTTGTTTTTTTGCTTTTCTTTGCGTCCGGAGACCGCAACACGCCTCAATGATTCTACCAGGAGCAGTCTGTGTCTGTCTATGTGTGTGTCCGTTTCTCGCTTATTTGTGTACAAATATGTATGTTTGTTTCTTCTTAATAATTCATTTGGCTTTTCATCTGGCACATCAAGTATACGCACTGTGGTCGTCGCTCAGCCTGAGCTGGCTAATGGGAAATATTTGTTTGAAAAAGCCAAAGGTGACTCACCCTCACGCACACACACGCACACACACACACACACACATCCATGCACATAGAAACAAAACAACCACTCCAGCTAAGCCATCTCCGGGCTCTGCGGTTACCTTTTGTTTTGAAACGCCATAATGATGTCATCAGAGAGTTTTGCCAACTGCCACGGCATATCCTGTGCGTATCCTGCGCCCATTGTAACGTGTTAATTTTATACAAACATGTCTGTTAGCAGAGCAAAAGGGAAAAGAGAGAAAGAGAGTGAGGGGATAGAGAGAAAGAGCAAGAGCTTGCCCAGGCAAGCCATTTCTACAGCATATTTGCTTGGATTGTAGCGGGTTAAATATGCAACAGTCTTCAGCTCACGACTGTTATATACCCTGCACGCGATTTAGCGAAGAGTTGCCACTGAAAAAGCCACCGAAGCCTAAAATAAAAAAAAATAAAATAAAATAAATTAATTTGTTGAAGAAAATTTGCAACTTTTTTTAAAGGGTAGCAGTTAAAAAAGTTTCACATATATTAGTTTTTTAAATTCATTTATTCATAGCAAATTATATAGCTCAAATTAGGCACAAAATTTCTGATTTATTTATAATTAAAATTATTTTTGGAAGTAAATTTGCATAAACCAAAAATACCCTGATTCATAGACATATAATTCTCATAAGAAACATGTAGAAATTCAACTGGTCATTAGATTGTAACAAAAGCAAAAAGGTGCTGTTCCATTTGAATAATTTATAGTCCAAGTAAGCTCGTGGTTCCAAAGCAGGCAGGCAAATGCGGTGGCCCACATTTAACACATATTTCGCATTATTATCGTGTTTTAAAACGAGCTGATTGTATGTACGTATTATGATGGCAATACATACGTAATAGAGATGGAAAACGAGTAACAGTAATTTAAATTTGTACTCGAATAATTGCGATACCAGTACCGCAAACATCGCAAAATCACAACGCTCGTATTAAACCAATTAAGAAAATAGGTACAAAAACGACTATTTTCCCAGGCATTTAACAGCTGGTTCTAGTGTTCGATTTTAAACTATAATAGCCAATTAAAATTATACACCTTCATTTTTACCAAATTTATAATTTGGATTTTACGATTTTGGAAATTTTTACTTGAACTATTTTAAGGTTTTTATTCAAAAATTTATTTTTAGTTTTTTTGCATAACTTCCTGTAAAAAATAGTTGACGCAGCACTGCCAACCATACGCACATACACATTATATTTCAAACATATGCATCTATGCGTTTCATCGAAATAATCTGATTAATCGTTTCATCGCATTTCCGTTTTACTTTGACCGCATTTTGTTCGTTTCTCGTCCGAAAACATGGCTAAAGAAAATACGAGCTTAGTCCAATTACTCGAAATGTTTATCGTTGCCCATCATTGTTACATAGATTTCCCTCTAATTTAATTATAATAGTTTTAGGTATACATATATTTTCATCTCAACCCAAGACTCTGTTAACCACCGCCCCTTTTCTTATGCACATTTTTGCAGTTTTACGACTACACCGAGTTGGCCGGAGACGCAGCACGCCAATTTACGGAATTTCTAACAAATAAATTTCCCAATGCCAACACGCCCATCGCCATCGATGAGGAGATGCGGGCGGAGGTTAATCGGCGCGCGAATAGCATTGCCAGCTTTGCCCTCGGCGAGGATGAGAACCTGCTGGCGTTTGCCATCGCGGCGCCGAGCATACACACTGTCGTGGTGAAATTCAAGGACAATGTGACGGTCAGTAGCGGCAGTAGCGCGAGAAACTGGGGCAAACCCCCGCACACGAGCTATAATTTACTACTTCTATTTTCCGCAATTTTCAGATACCACCGCATCAGGTGCATAACAAGGCGTATTTGGGCTCCTATTGGCGAGAATTGGGGTAAGTTGGGGTCGTGAGAGAGGGTCGATTAGACTGTAAATCTTAGCATTTCTCATTGCCAGTTGAATTGATGCGATTTTAATGCGCATAGTTTCTAACTAATTTAAAGATATATTTATTTGGCTTGAAAGAGAAAAGATTCTTTTGTTTTGTTATGCCTTATAGGAACTTAAAGGAATTTTTATACATTTGTTTATTTTAAATGGCCTTTACGGTTTACTTAGGAGTATTGAAGTTGATCTAGAGATCTTAAAACCTTGCAAAGTACGTTACAGATTTTATAAAATTGTATATTCATAATATTTTGATACATGACTAATCTAGGAGTCAAGCCATGCAGACAATATCAACATCCTCGACAATCTATGCATTTTCGACGAAGTTATTGTTTTTAAAAGTGCTATAGTGCACTAAAAACCTTGAAAGTGGCTTATATAGATAATAAAAATTGTAGAAAATTTTACATTCGCAACAGTAGCACTTTAAAGGAACTTCTTAATAAGTTTTAAACCCTTTATTAACCTACAATTATTGAAAAAAATTAAAAAAAACACTATTCTATACAAAGTTGTGGCTGTTTAAGATGATATAGGGATCTTATAACCTTTCCAGATTTTATAAAATTGTAAAATTGTATATTCAAAATATTTTGAAATAGAACTAATTAAGGATACAAAACAACTAACTCAATAATCTCATTATTTTTGAACAAGTTACGACTTTAAAAAGGTGCTATAGGGCTCTTAAACCCCCCAAATAGACAAATATGTATAGTAAAAGTTGAAGAAAATTGGAGTCAAAATATTTTAATGCAGAATCAATCTAGGATTGAAACCATGAAGAAAATCAACATATCTGTACATTAGTTAAGTTTTTAAATTAGATATGGCATCAGACAAGTATCGATAGCATGTTGGGGTCTTGCGTGACGCTACTTATTGCCTTGAAATCGTTATAGAGCCGCCTGGAACAGCAGCGAAGGCACCCACGAGTGGGGGGCGCCCTTTCGTGACTGCAACCTGTTGACGGGCCGCTGGCTGTGGCCATTTCGCATATCATTTACGGAGCATCGAATCAAGTGTGTGCAGCAAGAGCTTTAAAAGAGAGAAAAAAAGTATAATCGGTTCCCTTTTTTTTTAGAATTGTTGCCGCTGCATTTATCGCTGCCGATGTGGATGTCTGCAACGATGGACTGGAGGAGGTGTTCGGTCGTCGTCATGGGTAAGTGTAGTCAGCAGTTTGGGTAGAATTCGTATGGAGTAATCAATCTATATATCTTGCAGTTGCGAGCGTAATACCACATTTTGCCTGGTCACGGGTTTGCCGTCCACCAACCGGGATCATTATACCTGCCTCTGTCGCGAGTCATACTATCTGCCCAATTCAACGTTACAAGGATTTGCTGGGGATATTGTGGAACTCTCCGAGGGCTATGACAACTATTCGTGTATACCTTGTCCGGGTGGCTGCAGAAATTGTGATCTGCATGGCATTTGCTTGGGCTTTCAGGATGAGGAAGCCCTCAATATCGATGCCTGTCTGCGATTACTCGTGGCCATTGTGCTGGCTGCCTGCATACTATGTTGCCTCGTCCTGAGCGTCATTGTTTTCCGCCAGCGCAAGTGCAAGGTACGGGCAGCATTTCTTCTAATCTAACCCATAAACTCATCTCGATATCTTTCTGCTCTGTCTAGGCCATCGCATCAGGCATGTGGACCGTGCTGGAGACCATATTGCTTGGCATTGTTTTACTTTATGCATCGGTGAGTTGCAATCCCATCGAAAGAGTTTTTTGATTATATTTTTTTCCCTTGCTTGCAGGTTGCCGTCCACTTCTTTCCCGCCTCGACGGAGCGTTGCCTGCTGGAACCGTGGTTGCGTGAGATCGGCTTCATCACCTGCTATGGTGCCATTATCCTCAAACTGTATCGTCATCTCGTCGATTTTCGTACACGTAAAGCGCATCGTTGGGTGCTGCGTGATGTCGATCTGCTCAAATATCTGGGCACCATGGTCTTTGCTGTGGTCTGCTACATGGCTGCATTTACGGCCTCATCGTTGGATCTGCTCGAGAAGGGGCAACTGATCACGCTGCGTATGCCCACCACGAACACATGTCATCCGCTCAAATGGGAATTGGTTACGCAAATCAGTGAGATGCTCATCCTGTGCTTTGGCCTGCATTTGGCCATTGCCAGTCGCAATGCCAACACACAGTTTCGGGTGAGTAAATCTCGCACCTTGTAGACATGTATCCGTATGTGTAACTCCCACGTTTTTCCCCTTTTCAGGAGCGTCAATTTCTGGTTACCACGCTAACGCTGGAATTTCTGGTCTCGTCCAGCTTCTATTTTCTGCGCTTTGTCTATCTGCCCCAGATGAGTCCCAGCGCCATTTTGTTGGCCCTTTTTGTGCGCTCGCAGCTGACGAATAGCTTCGCATTGGGTTTGATATTTGTGCCAAAATTGTGGTATCAACACAAGCAGGTAAACGAAAGGAGTACGAGCAGTTATTTTGGTTTTCTTTTTTGCTTTTAATCTTTTTCATTTATTTTTAAAGATTCAGTTTATTGCTAACAAAAGAAAATATATGAAAAAACGTGGTTCGAGTAACGAGTGCCATACGTATACGTAATATTCGTAATATCCGACTGAAACTTGAGTAGGTTCACAGCGTGTGCTCATCGTATTTGTCTGCAGTTTCATTCACGTCCACGTCATCGCCTCTCGTACTCGTATTTGTATTTGGTATTGACATTTGGTTGAGGAAACGATTTTTGTAAAAAAAAAGAAAAAAAAACAAAAAATATAATTTGAATTTGAAACTGGAAAACAAAAAGAAAGCTTAATACAAAATTGTTTAATTTGTTTGTGGTTTTTTCGATTATTTTCGTTGATTTTGAGCTAATAACGATTTAATAGTTTGTAAGCTAACATATCATGAATTTTAGTCAAGCTATGAAGTTGCTGCAAGTGTCATCTTTTGAGTATAGTATACTATATACCGAATGTGTATGTTCTTTGATTTTTATTTATTATTGCTCATCTCATCTTTCAGTTCACTCCACACTCATGCTGCTCCATTTTTGTAACTGTTACTGTAACTGCTTTAATACTGTATTTGTTTGTTTTTCGTTGACCAACACTGGCTGCATGTTTGCGTAGTTGTTCCTGTTGGTTGCATGCTAAAAACTCTCTCGATCTTAACTAAACATGACTCTCAACTAACTTGTGAAAATAACAAAAATCGGTTTCCTATCAAACGTACCCAACATGCATATACCAAACAATACTATATATAGAGTATTATCCAACACTATACGTAGTCTAACTGTCGTCTTTGTCTCTCTTAAAATCCTCGATTCCAACGCGAAGCCTATCTCTCTCTCTCTCTTACTCTGTAGTTGCTTTTGAGAACAACGTCGTTACCTTTGACCTCTGTTTATCTCATTTACAGCACCACAAGAGACACAGCCACGCCCCTAAAAGACACACACATACTTACTAGAAACGAGCCGTAGCACAGAACTTTACTCGATTCTAGAATACACTCTCTTTCACACACTCTGTCTCTCTGTACCTACTTGACTCACACATAGACACTATGATAATTTCCGTTTCCATTTTATGTTCTTCAACGTTTTGCTTTTCCGTTTCCATTTCTGTTTCTTTCTTCCGTTTTCGTTTGGCTTTTGGTTTTTGGTTTTTGTGTTACTTCTTGAGTGTGGTTTGCGGTGTTTGTTGCATCTTCATAGCTTGCAGGTTCGTTCGCTTGCGTATGATCTATCAATGCGTTTACCTGTGGATGCTTTCAAGGGTACATCGCACGATGCCGGGCAGCGTTTGGGCGGCGGCTATGCGGGTCTATGCCTGGGCGATCCCGATATCGGTGAGCTGACCATATCCGAAATGAGTCCCGAGGACATACGTGCCGAACTCAAAAGGTAACCTCTCATGCTAGCATATCTTATTGTTTATACCTTTCATATATATGTATACCCTTTCTCTCAGACTGTACACCCAACTGGAGATACTGAAGAACAAGACGCTGCGCCAGGATAATCCACACATCAGCAAGAGGCGTGGCGGTCGCAAGGCGGGCCATCGTCGCTTCTCGTTGCAAGTAAGTGACTGAGCCGGGGTTGAGTCGGGAAGTCACGTTGTAGTCCTCATTGTAAAATACTAGTTTAACATTTTCATAAAGGAACCAAGATCAGAAGGTCCTGTTTCTATCTCTGACTCTCTCTCTCTCGCTCTCCTCCTCGCTCTCTCTCTCTCACTCTCTGTCTGTCTTTCTTTCTCGTCTGTCTTGAAATTCAACTCGATCTGAGTTTGAACCCCTGAGAACCCGGCTTAGCTCTCTATTCCCCCCGTTACTCTCAATATTTTCTGTGTCAATCTATACATATAAATATTAATATGCCATATATCTCTATATATATATTATATATATCATTGTTCTTGTCATGACTTGTACTTGTAAAAATGAAAAACAAAACAAACAAACTCAAACCCACCAACAAAAACCAAAACAAAACCAAATATGTAGAAAAAGGGCAGCAAAGATAAGGTAAGAATTGTCAGTCTCTCTCTCTCTACTCTCCTCTCACTGTAAAAAAAAAAACAAACAACCTAAAAAAAAATTCCTAACTATGTGTTGTGCCTAACTAAGTGAACTGCGCACGTTTGTCTATAGCGCCTAACTCTACGTAACATATCATAGGGTCCTCAGCTAACCAAGCATGCGAGCAGAAAACTGTGTACTGTGTCCCTCATACCTGCGAGTGTCCCCCTCTCCACCCCACTCCAACCAACCACAACTGCATGTCTTCTCAAATAGCACTTCATATGTCTAAACTAAACCAAACCAAATCAAATTAAACTAAACTAAGAAAAGAAAAGTTGAAACTAAACCAATACGATACTAACGAAATGCACTTAAATTGCAAACAATTATATAGAAAATTATAATTCAAGAAATCGTATTCAATAATAATGCAAAAACGAACTTTCGCAGGCTTTAAGTGCCAAACATCGCAGCAATAAACATCATCAGGATATCGAAATAACCGAAGCGGAACCGTCGCGCACCCCAGAGGATTCAGTATGCAGTGGCGAGGGCCCAACCGATACCTATGCTGAAATATCGGGTATATCGCATTCAATGCTATCCCATTCCATGGTCTCGCATTCCGTTGTCTCGCACTCCAAGTAAAGTTGTACTATATAGATGCATATATAGAGTAGTCGAGGAATACCTCTAGCATATACATACTATATAATAATAAAACTATATGAATGTATGTAACTGAGAATTAGGTGCAGCATTATAACAAATAGCGCAAACAACACAAACAATAAAAGAATTACTTTAATTTTTGCAATGAGATGGAGCTAAGAAACTGTAATATAAATGAAAAGCAAAATGGATATACAAACAATAAAAAACATTACTTTATTTTAACAAGACGATAACGATAACGATAACAATGTTGATGTTGAGAATGAAAGCAAAGATTTTTGTACAATTTTGATAAATTTTTTAGAGCTGTTTTTGTGCGTGTGGTCGAGGTTTTGTGTTGATTTTTGTGGAAAAAACAAACGAGTTGTGTGACAAGAGCAAAGAAGAAAATGAAAATTGAAAAATTAAAAATGAAAAATGAAAAAGAGAAAAAAACAGAGCCCACCTGTGTAGGTAAAACAAACGTAAGCATGTATCAAGAAATAATACATCTGTATGTCGTATCTATCACTTATTTGTACTATTCGAATTTTGTTCTTAGTTCTTAATGAGTACTATATTACGAGAAACTGATTTGATTTGATGCCAACTGAGTTCCTTGAAAGTAACTAATTTCTAATCCCCCCATACATACATGTTGATGGATGAGAATGAGTGTAATATGACAATTCCTAACGAAATCATAGATAAATCATTTAATCAGCGATTAATCAGTTGTAAATTTGAGCTTATAGGCATTAAACGTACTAGAGAGAGAACTCCCCCTTCATTACATAACTTAACTTTAACTTGAACTATACATATATATGTATACTATATGTACTTTAATGACATTATAGACGATGATATATTGTATTGTATTGTGAAACCTATCTCAATGCCACACCAACTAATCAGCGTAAGCCAATGTTTGTATATAGTATATAGAAACACTCACACACAGAGAGATACATATAGTATGCATATCTGAATTGTGTGAAATACCAAAGAGAGGCACTTGTTAACTTTGTGACAGAACGAAACCAGAGAGGCAAAGCAAACAAAAAAGTTATGAAAAAAAAGAAAAAACGATAATATTGTTGTTGTATAATTTTACAAAATGAAAACGGAACAGTGAGTAAGGATCGTTCAGCTTGTTGTTAGTAAATACGAAAATAATGATGATGATAAATAATACATACTAGTGTTAAAGTAGCTGAACAATTTGTCCAAGCATTTTTTCAAATTCCAAACCAAAAAAAGGCATGTTTTACGCAGTTTTTGTGTAGGTTATTCTCGAAAACAAATTCTAGTAATGTAGTATTATGTACGTGTACATTTCAAATGTATTCAAAACAAAAATGAATAGAAAACAACTAAATACAAATTGGAAATTACTCATAGCAATTTAAGACACGTTTTTGACTCGCTCGTTGAAAATGATCATTGAGAAAGCGTAATATTCTGAATATTTAAGTCCAAGAACAAGCCAGACATAAACGCCAGACGACATACTGCATAGGCATTTATAGAGAGGTATACATGCTACACAAATATATAGATATACATATATACATATACGAGTATTTGAAATTAGATAAAGACATAAAACACTCATGCAACAAGTTGAGCATTTAAAACAAAAACAAATACAAGAAGCAAACTTTTTGATTGCGTTTGATCAAAAAGGTTTGCGAACCGAACCGAAACAGAGAAACACACATACATACATAACTAATTATATTATAAATAAAACTAGATGAATGCATGTATAATATTTATGATATGTATGTGTGTGCATACATACACCGGCAGCAGCATTACAATAAATAAGGAAATGGGGCAACAGCAAATAAAAATAATTAGTTGCTCATTGCAAATGAAATCCAAAAATGAAAATCGAAAACCAAAAAAGAATGACAAACATTTTGCAAGTGTGATAGTGTTCATAATATTCGTTCATTGTAATTAAAGTAATAAACTAAAAAACAACGGAGATAATGATGATGATGATGCAAGTGTGTCATAGCAATTAAAATGCATTAAGCGTTGCGCGTTGTCTCTATATATAGTATACAACCATATACAAACAGAATATATTATATATATATAGTGGTATATACGTGTATTCCCGATTAGGGTAAGGGGGGTTTATTGCATCAACTGCGGTCAACTATAAATAAAAAACAAAATGTAAAAGCAAATTGTAACGTAAATACTTTCAAAATACAGACAGAAATACAAAACAAACCAAAAAGAGCGAAAACAAAAATGGTACTAATAAATATAATAATGATTAAATCAAAACTAAACTAGACTCTTTTATTACTACGATTTGGAATCCTCTCTCTTTTTATCTCTCTCCCAGGCAAACGCTGCTCGGATTATAATATTTCTACAATTCGGACCTTTATTCACGTTGTTCTCATTTCTGTTCTGTTTTCTTTTTAAACATAATTGAAATATTGCTCAAGTATTGGAAACTATGCGCTCGTACATCGTTTTTAATTACATATTACATTTACCATATATACTATATAGTTACACAGCTTAAAGTTCTTACAATCACTATTTACTCACTTTGCCTTCGTTCGTCGTTGTCGTCGTCGTCTTTGTCGCAGTGTTGAGATTGTTAGTTAAGATCTAGCAGTTAGTTTGTATTTAGTACGTATCAGTTAATTCGTTCGCTTATTTGCGGTAATATACGATAGCACGGCAGCTAGCGATAGTACAGAGAGAGAAGCGAGTTATTCGGTTTTTTGTTTTTTTGTGTTTTTTGGTTTTGGTTGCTTTTGATCGTCAACTTTGTTTATTAAAACTTAAAAAAATTACAATAATTTTAGTATCATTACTTAGAATTTATTTTGGTTTTACATGCGCTGCGCTGCATTGTTTTTTTTGTTGCTGTGCTATGTGCGATTTTTTCGTTTCGTTTTGTAGGTAGACTTTTTGTTTGAGTGTATTATTATGTATGTTAAGATTAGTTGTAAATTATACATTTATATAACACTAACTTGTTCTGATTCTTCATCTGCTTGTAAAAATGTACAATAGTATAATCGTTTTGGTTTTGCTACAGTTAGAGTTTTCGTAATAGTTTTTTTTTTAGTTTTAGTTTTTAGTACATACAACTTGCAAGTTAATTAATTGATTAAAAATCGATTAAAAATTATCAATTAATATATTACAAAACAATTATTAATAGCTATTATTTATATTTATTTTATTTTATATAAGCTTTTTAAGTTACGTTACGACTGTATGCTCGTTTCCAATCATTCGTTATCATTTGTTTTGTTTTTTTAAAAGCTTATGATATAAAAAATTGTTATAGAGATGTATGTATATACTAGTATATATGTTTGTTTGTTGTTTTTTAAACTAGTTTGGCGCGTAAAGCTGTGTTGCGTTATCTTTTGCATAAAGATTTTTCGATTTCAATTTGCTCTTAAATACTTTTTGTCTTGCGTTCAAATGCGCTTAAGAAACTTAAATAGTTTACAAAAAACAATGGTTAACATTTAGAATGTAAGAACCGTTAAGAGAACCGTTAAATTAATAAAAAATATAAATGTATATGCACATAAACAAAAATCAATAATTTAATTAGTAAAAAACAATCATTTCATTTATCATACAATTTAAATTTAAAGCCAAACAAACGAGATCCTGCTCGTATGCAAATTAAGCAAAGCGTTTTCAACTCTTCTTCCTCGACATTCTCCTTCTTCTAATCATCATTATCTTAATCACCATTCTTGTATCATTTAATGTTTGAGTAAAATTTCGAAAAATTCATATTTTTCAAGCTTGAGAATAAATTAATTGATTTTGTTTTTCTTTTTTGTTCTTGTTTCGAATAAGTAGTGTGTGAGTGTATGTGTGTTTGAGTGTTATGCAATTTGGTTAGGGGTTTTGTTATTGTTTTTTGTTTGCTTTTTTCTTTATCTTGCTAAATTACATTAATTTAAGTTTTGCGCGTAGATATCATCAACATGAGTTTTTCCTTGAAACAAGTTTAAGAAATAATATTTCCACAATAGTATTAAAAAATATTTCTCTTTATATGTATAAATAATATATAGATTTTTTTCCGTATATATGTATGTGTGTGTGTGTGTTTTTTTTGTGTGCGTGTGAGAGACGGCGCATGTGCGAGTGTGCGCGTTTAAGGTCGCTATAAAAAAGGATTATACGTTACAGTAGAAAATAATATGCGATAAAATCTCATAGAATAACAAAAATATGACATTATGACATACAAATAGAAAAATAATAATAATCGTAATAATTATAATAATAATAAAATTGCAAACATTTACATAATAACCAAATCAAAAAATCGATTGCATTAACTTATATAAACAATATATGGTATAAAAAACGGTACGCCATGTCTGCAGTACAATTTGTTACTAAATCTTTAGTTAGAAAAATTCTAATTTAGAGTCTAGCAGCACTTTGAAGATTTGCCAGTCGTTGCCAGTTGCTTTTGTTGTTGTTGTTCTCTGAATCATTTTGTTGATTTCAATTTCGTATCTTCTTGTTCTGCTTTTGCTTTATGCTGGGTTTCTCTCTCTCTCTCCCTTGTTTCGCCCAGTTATTTTTCGTCTTTGAAAACGTCTTTCATTTCAGTTGCTTCTGCCGTTTCGCTATCCTCCTGCTGCTCCTGCCATTCCTCGTCTCGATTCTTCGCCTGATCATCAATCCAGTTCTTTTTTTCTGTTTTAGTTAGTTTTAGGCCATATCGCATGGTTTCTTTGGGTCAACTACTACTATCAAGCGCCCCCCGCTGGGCCGATCCTAGAGCGGATGCAGCTTTGTCGTGTGCACAGTGAGTGCGCTGCGCTGCGTAAATCGTTTGTCACAGTACGGACAGGTGTACGGCTTTTCGCCGGTATGTGTGCGTATGTGTTTCGTGAGATAGTCCTTCACACTGAAGGACTTCTCACAGTATTGACAATGAAACGGTTTTTCACCTGTAAAACGAATTAAAAAACACGCCAATGTGGCCAATTAGCATTAACAAAGATGTGTCCCAGCATTGTCTGTCATCAATAGAAATTTTGCTTTTTGGATGCCGTGCAAATATCAAAACTTTGTTTGATATAATAGGTACAGAGTATTTATAAGATTTGCACGTAAAAATCAAACTAATTAAATATATAGTATATATATAATATATATGTGTGTACATATTTTGTTGGTTTGATTGATTGTGTGTTAAAATGCGTACGAGACATATTATTACGTAATGAGATGAGGCGGGCGATACGTTTAAGGTTTATTTCCCTACTTGAATTAGCATTTATTTTTTAATTTTGAAATTTTGAACACTTACAGAAGCGTCGCTAGTTGTGCAAGTCGTATGAATAGAAGAAAATACAATCGAAACTACTCTATAAGGCAATGATATTTCTCGTATATCAAGTTGCATTTATCAAAAATTTCAAGGCAATATCAAATTTCATTTAACACACTACTCCTCTATGCCTATTTTTATCGTTCTCTCATACTATGAACAAAACCAGCTTCTTCTGCAAGTCCATTAAAAAAAATTAAGAAATTTATTTTGTTTTTCCTTTTTTTGCTTTGTGTTTTAATTTCGTACTCGTTTTAAGTTGGATGAAGACTATGGCAAAAACAAAATCGAGATTAGCTCGAAATACAGGAACCTGTGTGTAGGCGTGAATTTTGAAAAAAAAAAAAAACAAAACAGAAACCAAAATTATAATAAATTCGAGCGACCCCCGATGCAAACACTGATCGAAACTGTACATTTTTAGATCAAGTGCCTGCTCTCTCGGGGGCGAGCTATCTTCTCTTCGTTTTGTGGTTCTATGTGTGTGTTTCTCTCTTTTTGCCATGTTCTTCAGCGGTTTGCGGGCGCACAACAGTTGAGCGAGTGAGCGCGGTGAGAGCGAGGTGTTGTTGTTGTTGAGAGAGTATGACAAATGAGTATGGAAGGCATTTTGCAATATTAAAGATTCTTTCTTTTGTTTTTGTTTTCATTTCTTTTCTTTTCTTTTTTGTTACAATCATTTTGTGTGTGATTTGTTTTTGTTTTCTTTTTTGCACTTTTTAACGAGTCGAGTTGATTGATTGGTTGATTGGTTGATTGAGAGTCGAGTTGAGTTGAGAGAGTTGAGTTGAGAGTTGATTGACTGACTGACTGATTGATTTGATTTGAAATATATATTGCTTCTCACCCGTGTGAGTCGTTAAATGTTTGTTCAGGTAATCCTTAACAGTGAACGCCCTGCCACAATAGCCACATCTAAATGGTTTCTCACCTGTATGTATGCGAGTGTGCTGTTTTAGTGTATTCGATTGAGTGAAGGACTTGCCGCAGTAGGAGCACGTGTAGGGGCGTTCTTTGGGCGTGGCGCTGTTTTTATTTGTATTATTAATTATTTTTTTGGTTGTTGTTGTTGATGATGTTGCAGTGCGGGGTAAAATAGAAAAAGAGAAGAGCAGAGCGGAGAAGAGAAGAGAGAGAGAGAGAGAAAACAGAGAGAAAGAGAGGGAGAGAGAAAAAAGAAAGATGAGAAGAATAATATCATTAGTAACATTCGTAATTCCATTGGCATATATCAAGTATATAGTACAAGTACATCGCACACTTAATGAGAGAGAACACAACATTGCTCGGAACGCATGAGCCACGCCCCATGGCACTTTTAAGGACGCACCCATGCGTTCTGCCTGGTACTGGGACTGATCTTAAGGAAAACAAACAAAAATATAAATAAAGAGTTAAGGTAATTTTTTTTTTTTTTTTTTTTTTTTTTGTTTGGATTACCACAATTACATCTGAGAAGCTGCGCAAGCTACCCAAGCTCAAGTTCAATCTCAAGCTGCAATCCGTATGAACTCAAACAGAGGTCAACCAGATAGAAGCAGAGCGCAACCTCCGCAGTGTTTGTTTGTGTGTGAGTGTGACTGTGTCTACATAGGGTATATAGATAGATATATAGAAAAATGGGGATTTACTCTGCTTCGCCCGTGTGTATCTTGCGGTGCATGGCCAACGTGCCGGGTGTCTTGAACGTTTTCGGGCAATCGGGACATTTGTGCCTGATCTTGTGCGCCAGATCAGCTGGCACCGTTTGCGTGCCAACCAGCACGCTTGTCGTGGCACCCGGTGTGACCGGCTGTACGCCAGGATTCGCTTGTATGGCATAGACAGGCACTGCATTAACCACATCGCCGCTGTCGCTCAAACTGAGCGGCTCCTCCTTTATGATCACCTGCGAATAGGAAGCCTGATATAATATAACACTGGATATGTTCTATACATGGATGCAATCACTGTATACACGCTAACAACAACAATCTTTAGTTCTACCTGAGGATGTGCTACCGTTGCACCGTTGCCATTCTTCAGCAGCTTCACTGTCAGTGGCGGCACCTTGAGCGTGCCGGGATCACTTAGGTCGTCTTGGTGCTGTTGCTCTTGCAGTTCCCGTTGTTGTCGTTGTTGCTCCTGTTGCTGCTGCTGCTGTTGCTGCTGCTGTTGATCGATTTGCTGGTGATGATGGTCCTGTTGTTGTTGCTGTTGTTGCTGCTGCTGCTGCAACTGTTGCTCCTGCTGCAACTGTTGCTGCTGCTGCTGCTGGTGTTGTTGCTCCTCTGGCGTCAGTCTCATATCACGCGGCGCTATGGCAGGCAGATCATCAGGTGTCACCGGCGCCTCCTGGTGCTCCATAAATGTTTGCTGACCCGCAGCCAACATGGCCGCCGTACAGACATTGCCGCAGTGAGAGCATTTGTATTCGTTGGGATTCTGCGTTAACGAATTGACGCCATAAATGTTGCAGATAAGGCAACGCGCCAGAAACGCCGTCGCCTGATGCGTCAATCGATGATGCTCATCCACCTCCAGCGTGCTGCTAAACTTATCATCACAATTAGCACACGCATAGCTAAGCGGTTTCAGTTGTTGCTGCTGCTGCTGCTGTTGCTGTTGCTGCTCGAGCGTCGTGAGGGCGCCCTGCGCGTTTAATGTGATGCCATGGCAGAGCTGCATATGCTCTGTGGCATGCTGGACACGATCGAACTGCTGATGGCACATGGGACAGTAGTGCGGACTGATGACATTCGGATCCATGCTGAGATTGGGCAAAAATGCCGTCTTAAGCGTATCCATGCTGATGCCGGCGCTTGCGGCTGCTGCAGCGGCTGCGGCTGCTGCTGATGTTGCAGACGAATTGTTGTGGGCTATCACAGTGGCAACTTGATGCGTCGGATGATCCTGTTGTGTCTGATGCTGCTGCTGCTGCTGCTGTTGGTGTTCCTCGGGACGTGGCAGACGCAGTTCCTGTGTGTTCGTGGTAGATTTTAACATTTCTCTATTCGGCTGGCGGTGTGGTAGGCAGGCGGGCGGGCGGGCAGGCAGGTAGGCTGAGCTCTTAAGCACCTTTGCGTTTATTTCTTTCAAGAGATTGGGTTTAGTATGTAGCTGCAACTGGCGGGTTAGTAATCTAGTTAAGTGAGTGTGTGTTTGTCCAGCAGGCAGAGCTGTAAGAATGAATTGCACAACGGAAATTCGAGCACATGAGGAGTTGCATTTATTTTTAAAAGAACACATAAAACAAAAGAAGCGCTGAGTCAAAATTGAATTCCAGTCAGGGATTTCTTACTTCTTGTTCTACCTAAATAATTACTGCTGTCATTATGATTCATTTTAACTGCCAAAAATGACCACCAGTAAATGAATCTAGGGAAACGAAGAGAAGATAGCTTATTTGAATATCAACGGAAAAAAGACTTTCCAATTGTTTTTTCGAACTGGTTTCCAAATGCGGCAACGTTCGCTTCCAGTTCGGGTACAGTAAACCAATTATATTCTTTCGATTAATAGAGTTTAGCATGTTTTCAAGCGTAGGAGCTTTTGTTTTGAGTACAAAAGGAATCGGACAACTGTAACCTTAGCAGGAAGCTCCCGACAGAAACTACGTGCGAAAAGAAATACAAAGGCAAAGGCCGAGAATGAAGAAAGTCACCGAGCGAGATTCGATTCTGTGCGGCGAGATAACAAAAGCAATAACACTGCGGTTGATTTTGCGGCTAAAGCGGCTGCCGCGCAAGTGGGAGGTGGAATAATTAATAAAAGCGCGGCGACACGGTCCTTTTGTTGCATGTGAAAAAGGAATAATAATAATCAAAGTGGAAGATGTGAGCTGCACCGGGCACAAGAGCAATCAGCAAAAGGCAGCGCAAATTAAGCGTAAATTAGCACAGAAAATCAGAATTTTTTTTACGAGCCCAGCGGTAACGGCAGCGGCAGCGGTGTTGGTGGCGGCGGCGGCGGCACTCGCCTCGCGCGCAAAACGAAACGAACGAAAATTGGAAATCAGTTGGCACTGTCACTGTCGCTGTCGTTGCTGCTGCTGCTTTTGCTGCTTCTACCGATCACTGTTTCTGTGTTTCTCTACTTCTGTGTTCCCCCAAGTTTGACCCCCAAGTCTCCCCCTACACACATGGGGGACAGGCACAATGCGTTCGAATCGAAAATTTTTCGGTCCGTCACTGTCATATTCTAAATTGGGAATTCTATTTTGATTTTTTGTGGTGCGTTTGCTGAGCGTTTTGTCCTCCCCTTACCAGCGTATCCACGTATTGCACTTGTGTTTTGTTACGGCCGTTATTATGGCGAAATTGCCAATCAATCCAACAACATTTTCTTTGTATTTGTACAACAAAAATACATTAACTTTTCACTTTTATTATTATTTTTGGCGAAAAATGTACAAGTACAACAAAAAGTATCGACGACATCGATACTTTTGCGTATTTGCTTTGCATGCATATTCTACTATCGATATTAAAGCTCAAGTGCTGCCATATTGTCGTTTTCTGTTTGAAAGGAAAAAAACTTAACATAGATAAGTTACAGTAAAGCTAATTATGCAGATGGCTTAGCTCAAAATTATTGCTTGTTTGTACACCTAATCAAATTAAAAAATAGAAAACAATATACAAAAATACTTAAATAACACAATTAGCTTGTAAAGTAATTTTATAGCTGAAAACTTACGCACAATCATTAATTATGTTGTCTGTGCTCCTCACTTAACAGAATTACTCCACTACTTAACACTAATAAAACTATACAAAAAATAAAAACCACGACTTATACAAATTTATAAGTGTTGCAACACGTTAGCCCAATGTTAAGGTCGCGTGCAGACATTAAGTTGGTGAGTTGATTTTCATATTTTGGTTTAACCTTCCCCCAGTGCTTTACCATTTCAGCTTTTTGTTCAGAGCGCGTGGCTACAGACTTTTGTTTAGTGAATACAATTTTGTATGAATTCAAGGCGTGGGGTAAGACGTGCTGATTAGTTCACTGAGCTAGACAACAGAGTGGCAGAGCAACGGCATCAAAGGATTTTACCAGTCTATGGTTAAATATGGTTTTATTAAAATAGGGTGAAAGCATATTCATTCACATACACACATATGTACAGTGCTTCAAGTAAATCAACTTAAAATCTTGAAAATTTCTATATCACTATCACATTTTTATATAGTATATTCCTTACAAGATAACTCACTAACGGATAAAAATCGCCTTTCAAATATTTCGCATTATGTTGAGTTCAATCGAAAAATTATCGAACTGCGACTACGATAAAGCACTAAAAATTCCAGCAGATAGAATATACTAGTGCGCTTAGCATTTTATTTATTTAATTAGCAACAGAATATTTGTAAATGTATTTGAATAATAATTAATCTGTGTTCTTGTTGTATTCTTTATTTTCAATGAAGTTCAAATAATTTAAAATTAATAAAATGCATTCTGTTGGGAAGCTTAGTTTCGGGATTTTTTGACATCTCAGTTACGGCATACTGAAAGATGAATTTGGAGAACGTCAACATAAAATAAAGAAGCTAAACTTAATTTAATTGATTATTATAATGGAGAATGTTTGTCGCGTTTGCTGCAGCTCCGATAGCAACCTAGTGGACATATTTGCGAGCCAGGATCGTGCGGATGAGTTCAGCCTTGCAAACATGTTAAATGAGTGTGTCGACTGTGATATACGTCCAGACGATTGCTTTCCCAAGAAGATTTGTCCAACCTGCGTACTTGACACACAAAATGCCTACAAATTCAAGCGGAGATATGAACAGAGTCATCAGCATTTCTGCAAGCTGCTGGAGAGAAATAATAAGGTCCTCAAAGATTTGCAAATGCCCCGATCAAACAATTTGTTAAGCAAAGAAGACGCAACTAATCCGAAATGGATCGTCGAAGAATCTAGCGAAAATTGGGAAGCCCAAGATGTTAAATTCAATAATGAAGAAGAAGATAACGAGTTCACCCAGCAGGGTAATGATGAGAATATGGAAACTAAGGAAGATGACGAGAATGCAGATGTTATATGGCTGGACTCAGCCGATGAGGCCGACTCAAATGACGACCACAACGATTCGAATTCAAGCTACTCGGACGTGTTTCTTTGTCACACATGCCAGCAAGGATTTTCCAACGAAACAAACCTCATCTTACATTCGCTTTCGCATAACCAATCTGAAACTGAGGAGTGCCCGCTGTGCGATAAAGTCTTTCACCACCGCAGAAGTCTGAGAAGGCACATAATTGGTCATTCCAGTGAGCGTCCATTTAAATGTCCCGAATGTGGAAAGGGATTCGTTCAAAAGGATTTGGTGGTGAAACATATGCGCACACACACGGGCGAGCGTCCGTACGCGTGTCCCCATTGTCAGAAGGCATTCGCGCAAAGTAATACCTTGAGAAAGCATATAAGTCTTCATTTCCGACCCTTTGCATGTAATGCATGCTCAAGATCCTTTCTTACTGACAAGACTCTCCAACGTCACCTACGCCGTCATAAGCCCAAACGACGCGCTACACCATCACAAAAATGCCCAAATATTTCTGTACAACCTAAATCAGGAGATGAAGATAGTTTAATGATAGACTGAAAAACATACATATATGTTATTTGCTTTTTAAACCGGTAAATATTAAATTGGTACGGTTTCATTGGAATGCATATCGCTTTGTCTTGAGATTTATTAATCGAAAAACGATAAAATTGCCGCAAGAACAAAAAAGGTAGGAATTGAATAATCAATTGGAATAAAATCAAAGCTGGTGTTCATCATATAGACGAACGTTACGTTAATGCGTATGAACAGCTGAAAGACTAATCTTTGTTTTATGTGTCTTAAAATTATACCGA
This sequence comes from Zaprionus inermis, assembly GCA_018151445.1. Classification (NCBI taxonomy): domain Eukaryota; kingdom Metazoa; phylum Arthropoda; class Insecta; order Diptera; family Drosophilidae; genus Zaprionus; species Zaprionus inermis. The sequence continues at coordinate 422,662 of JAECXD010000869.1, read as the reverse complement.
GTTGTCATTTTGTTGGTTCAAATTTGATTTTATTTTAGTCATAATTCGATATACATGAAAAGGCTATCGATTGTTCACTGGAAAAAAGTTTACAGAAATGGAAGTTAGCAAGAAGCATTAACATACGGTTAAATATTTGATGTATTATTTTCACAACTTTTTTTCTGGTTTGTCACTGTTATTTTAACGTTATGTATAATAAAGTTAATAAAATATATGTTCAATTATTATAATAAATTAATAAAAATAACTTAACATACAATCACGAACCAATGTATTTTTTGTAAAAATGTCAAAATGTTATCTGGCTGTTATTTACAGAACAGCCAACTGTTATGTATTGTTGTTATTTGATGTGTTATTTTCATTGCAGCCCTGCCGTTCTATTACTGCGCCAGTCTCGGAACAAAGTGTATAAAAATTTAGAAAATACGAATAAATAATTATTGATACAGTTTAAATAGAGTCTTATACAATACAACATGTAAAATATACAGCTGAGAAAGCTAAGGCTAAACTACATTATATTTCGAACAGCACGTAATCCAAAAATTAAATTTCGAAATTGTGACGCTGCCAATATTTTTGTGTATATGTGATTGAGCGCGAGTGCCTGTGTGGGTGCACTTTGTTTCCTGCTGCAGAAATTGGTCGAATAAAACATTTTGTTTGGATAATATTGCCAGGTAAGTCACGTCGAATACTTAATTGCAAATTGCTTATTAATCAGAGCCAGCCGGATGTCGCGTGCCTCCGTAGTGAGTCAAGTAATCCCTGTTGCTGGTGGGGGGCACACAAATTACCTGGCGCTAGCATTACACAAACCTTAGTCATGCTCACTCGCTTCAACCTGCTTGCCAAGACAATTCCATAAGCTTTTCGTTGTCTGCAATGTTTGCACTCATTTTGTTGTTGCTCTTGGCGCAATTCAAGTGCAGCTGCACTAAAAATGTACCCAGCACCGCGCTAATTGTGTGTGCCGCGGCAAACAAGTTTAACCCTAAATGACTGATCGACGATTTCAAAAAATTCACAACCCAAACAAATATTATGCAGAACCAAATGAGCAATTACAGTGCAATTTGGCAGAGGAAAAAAACACTCTCATTGCATTTAAAGTCAAATATATTTTTTAACGATTGTTTAAAAATATCATATGGCGACTACAACGGTAATTATTCAACGCTCTATTACGGGTTAAGCACTTTGTTTTTTTTCGCAAGTGTGCGTGTGTGTGTGTGAGTGTGCATGGTGCGTTCATTCACTTCCAAATTAGCTTTTGCGTCAAAGCTTTTGTATCGTTGTCATTTAGTAAGGCCTTCCAATAGTAATTCTACTGTTTCTCCCTCTGTCTATCTCCCTTTACTAAATGCGCAACTCTATTTTTTTCTCTCTATTTACATGCACCAAGCACATTTTAGGTGCACGTGCATCGAATCGACTTTATTTTTTGCTTATGATATGAAACTAACAACAACAAAAGTGGCTAGCGGTATGACAAAATACCCTGTGCGACTTAATTATATTCCTTGTTTATTTTAATTGAGTTAATTCATTTTTTTGAAGTATGTAAAGTGAAAAGTTTAGATTGCTTCTCTTCAATTTTATATGTGGTTTTTTGTTGTTAGTTTCTATTTGTCATATCTATCAGAGAATTAGCTATACACCATGCTGGCAAACGTTCAACATGTATTTTCACTTTCCGATTGCTCGTCACACGCAATATATCGCCGACATCTAGCAGAGGCATTTCACTTAAAAGTGATTGAATCAGTTTAATTGAATGCACCTAAACACACAAACATACAGACACTCAGGTCTGTGAGTGTTGCGTGTGTTTCCCGTTGTTTTCGCTTATGATTTTGTTGCAGTGCTACAATTGGCATATTGAGGGCAGGTCAGTGCGGTAGTAAAACGGAACGCACAATTGCGAATAAAAAATACCCTACAGTTAAACTGGAAGATCCGATTTTAATACCCGCTACTCGAAGAGTATAAGTATTATTATATTTTTGTGCCAACCGAAAATGTTTGTAACAGGCGGAAGGAGACATCTCCGACCCCACAAAGTATATATATTCTGAATCAGAATGAACAGCCGAGTCGATTTAGCCGATATAGTCCGTCTGTCAGTCTATCTGTCCGTCCGTGTGAAAACCTAGATCTCAGCTATTATAAGAGCTAGAGCTATCAAATATGGAGACAATATGTGTTAATTCTGCACTCAGATCAAGTTTATTTTGGATTTTTGCCACGCCTCCATCCGCCCCCATAAATCTAAAAAATCGATTGTAGCTGTAAATATAGCTCTACTGCAACCATTTTTTATACATGTGATAAAAAGTTTGCGAAAGTTTCAATAAGATCAGCTGATAAATAAGGAAAATATTCAAGAAATAGTATTGCCCTGTGAGCATGTGCTTATGTCGGTTTATTTTAATGTTAGTTCCCGAGTTCCACTCCAGCAGCAGGCAACTTTTATTTTTAATTATGTGCACCGAAAATAATCATAATGCTATTTTATCGGTCATTGCGTAAGAAATGCACTGGCCGAGTGGTGATGGTAGCTGACTGTTAAGCGAGAGTTCGGAGTTCAATTCCTGGGTGCGACGACCGACTTATCTTATATACAGTGTGTTTGTTGCAAAATTCAAAATAAGTTTTTAGTATATTTAAAGTCACTTGGAATCGAAAGAGACATTGAGCAGCAATGCAAAAAACAAACGGCAAATCTAATTAGATATGTTGAGATGTACTGTGAGGCACCATATATGTATATATGTATAGGCGTCTCTGTCTGCTGAGTTATAACTGCAAAGCAATAAAAGCAAAGGGCAACATCCAATGAGAATCGAGTGGAACTTGCATAAGCAAAACAAATTAGAGACAGAAAGAAATAAAAAGCAAGAACGCATTTCCCACGAAGAGTTGTAACGGGTATATCACAGTCGAGTACGCTCGACAGTAGCTTTTCCGACTTGTTTAACTAAGCCAAACATCAATATGTGTTTCCGAGAATCAATTAATGGACTGTGATGAAAATTCATATGAATAAATCGATTTTGCATATTTTGTTTTATTATTTTATTACTTTCTGCGCCTTAAGACTTGGGCTAAGCAACAATCTCTAAAGAATACCTTTTGTTTAAGATATCGATAATTCTATATAATAGTTTTGTTTCAAAAACATCGTATGATTGTTACTGTAACAAATCGTCTCTTTTTTTGGAGCACAACCCTATATAAAACAAAAGAAATATGTATTTAATTTACATTAATACGGCGAGCCGCTCTTAGCACTTCCTACTTCACATGTCGCCACGCGTACGAATTTATTCTCAGTTGGCAGACGTTCGTTCCTCCTTCTCGGTCGCCATCGTTTGCGTGGGATGTGGGTGATGTATGCATATGTAAATGTAACACTTACTTATCCTCCTATCTGGCGTATTAAATTACGTAGTCTTTGGAGCATCCCCAGCTGCCTCCAGCTATTATCCATCTCTTTCTATACATGCCTGGCAGCGTGTGGCCCCTGGATTACGCACGTGTGAGATAAGACGCCGGAGTAAAGTAATTGATAGGGTCGATTGGCTACCGTAAACAATTAGCTGTTTTTCTATATACACGATACTATGTTATTATTATTATTCAATAATTTAGCTACACATTCTTACTTTTTGTGAAAATTATTTAACTTTTCTATTGCTTAACAGAATTTGTTATTATATATTTTAGTTAGTTTATAGTTTTTCTGTTATTAAGGTAGTCAAACTTCGTTGCTCATAACAGTTAAGCGAGCGCAATTGTTTTCCCATTTTGATATTTTCCACCTTGGTATGACGGTTTTCTACAGATACTATACATATGTACATACCTATATACCACATACACATATGAGTCTAGCTAACAGTATTCTCTTGCAGCTTACGCTTAGACTTCGCTCAGAAAATTAGTTGCATAAATTATACCCATGAGAAACAAGGCTCTCTCGATGAAACGACACGTGCTTCCCATTCCAGGAATGTGAGTATTTGTGCGAGTGTGTATGTGTATGTTGCACATACACATACACATTTTGTATGTACCGCATGTATTTTATCTTACAAAAATAATTGCATGCTTCAATTTTTATTATTGGTTAATATTTTTGTGATGATACATTTATGCATTTATAAATGTATTTAAAGAAAAAATCCAAAACATTAATTTAAAATAAATTCTTCAAAATACAAACTCATTTATTAAACAAAAAAAAGAAAAGTGAATGCATTAATGAAAAAGCGCGATAGAAATCAAATGTCATTGCAAATCAGGATTACCTAGACCCGCATATGGTAAATTTCCTCCTATTACACTATAAAAACAACTAGGGCCTTTATTATTATTTTACTCCATTTTTTATTCCAATTCATTTGGCCGGTAAAATCATAAGATTACTTTAATTGATCGATGTTCGATACACACGATAACCACCCATCATTAAATCGATTTATAACTCACTCAATACGTAACTTATTTGTTTTATTGAAGTTCGTGCGTTGATAAATGACAACATTATGCATTTAAATCTTGTGAAGATATAATGAAATTAAAACACAAAAATACAGCATGCAAGTGATAATAGTATCGATTAACAGTTTGTGAATTTTCACCGGATCCATCAACATCTGCTATGCGAGAGAAGTAAACACCTTTCGGTTTGCACTTGAGCTATTCTCTTAATGAACCCTAATTGCATCTAAATGTCAATTAATTGTCTCAGCGTGCGCAAATACCTGTGAAGAACGTGTACGTCATAAATGGTAAAATCTAGCATACATAGATAACAATATTGAAACCAGATGTACGTTTGTTTTGAAGCTGCGTCTCGTGTCAATTCCGCGTAATTTAGTAATAAATGGGGGGTCAGCCCGCACAATTGATGAATAAATAGAAAAATATTTTGTACATAATAAAAAAATGATTCCTTGTGTTGAACGGAATTCGGAGGCTATTGTTGATAAATTGATGGGGCTTTCCCTTGTTCTAGTTGGGAATGTTGCGTTTTATTTTTATTCAATCATATATTATTCAATTGTGTAACATAGTAAGTCGTATGTCCAATAAAAATTACTTGACATTATTAATTATAAACACTTTTCGTGACAGTCCTTAACTATAATACTTTTAAGTCCACTGAATTCGAGTAATACCCCAGTTCCGCCCACATCAAAAATGAAATTCATGTGTTTGTAATTATTACATGCTTAGTCACAGCCATGCCTCCTCCAAAAACTTTTTTATCGTTATTTGCGTGTTGAGAAGGCGGTGTTAATAGTTCCGCCCCATTGAAAAAGGTTTTCATAATTCAAAGGGATCTAAAAATTCAGTTTTTAAAGGTTGCGTGTACCTGCCTCAACCCTTGAAGTGAATTAAATTAATGATAATTATAGCAATAGCTTAATAGGTGCGTTTTATATTTTTTTAAGGGAACGATAATCTGAAAAGCACGCCTGGGTAGCGCAAAAAAAGTGTAAAATAATTGAACAACATATCGAGCAATATGCACTCTTTGGTCTCAAAAGCATTGTAGAGTATCGTGACCAGATCCATATTTCTGTTTACAGTGTCGGTGCGTGCAAATATAGCGCGAAAGAGTGCCGATCGTTCATTCAACTGCAGACCCTGAGAAACTCCTCACAAACGCATTCTCTCTTTTTGTCTCTGTCTCTCTCTCTGCGCTTCGCGTTACTTATAGTCCAAAAAGAAACCAGTCTGTTGTAAACTCAGCTGCGGGCGCTTCAAAACTCGTTTCGCTTCGATATTTTGTTTCTGTTTTTAGTTTTTTTGTATTTTCTTATTGAGATATACTTTGTTTATAGTTATTAGGTAAAAGAGGAGTACTTACTTATATATTTACAAAACAATTGGATATTTTATAAAGTAGCATAACAAGTAATAATGAAAAACGATCTTAAAAATTGTTCTTTCTGAATCAACAATTAAATAATTATATCACATAACTACTATGTATACATATATATATATATATATATTAAATAAACATTAGACTACACATAATATATATTGCTATACATTTTCGCAATTTTTTCGTATAATTTACTATGATGGGCATTCTTAATTGACGTAGTGATGCGTTAATATCAAGCGATTGTTCAGAAATACAGACATGCAAATGTTTTATATATATACACATTTGTATGTTTGTTGTCTATACATCTCCAGTTTTAGCTAGAAATTGAAATAAATTTATAGCACAGTCGTTACTGTTTTTGTTACCAGGCTCGTCGCGTCTTAAATGTTTATAATATAAATTAATTGTTCTAAAACTATGTACTGTCAATTATTCTTGTTGCTCTCCTCTCCTCTGTATACACATACACTGCTTGCTCTCTTTCTCTCGCTCTCTCTGTCTGTCTGACATAACGTATACGCCGAGTGTTTTCCTACTACTACTACTGTTTGGCTGCAAAAGTTTAGAAGTTAACAGCAAATGTGAGAGATCAGAGGGTTTCAAGTGACTGCAAATAAAAACAGAATTACACGACTGATTTTTATGTTTGGCTAAAAGCTTAAATTATCATAAGTAAAGTTAAAGATAGTTGCTTTTTCTAAAGGTGGACAAGTTCAAACATCCATCTCTAGCGTCTACTGTATCGCAGGTTACAGAGCCATATGCACGGCGAGGGAGTCACTCACTCTCTCACGACAGCAAGAAATAAAGAGCGAAACTTTTAAGCGTAGGCAACAAATACGAATGTCCCTCTCTCTCTCTGTGTGAGTGTTCAGTATCATCCGAGTCGGCGTCGCGTCACGATCGCTTTTCTGGCGCATTGGCACGCGTTCATATTAAACTAGTTGGCGGCAGACAAACTGTTTGGTCGCCGTTTCGATCGCTGTGTGCGTGTTGCGTGCGTGAGAGAGGTCCAAACAACGCAAAACAACAAACAGACTGTGCGCGTATCTATAAGAAACACATATGGTACATGTGTATTGATCAAATACATAAGTGTAAATACGTATATGAGTGTGCGCTATTTTTTTTAAATATTGTTTAGTTTATTACTGTAATGTGGCAAAGTAAATCCTATTAAAAACCACAAAGTGCCAGTGAAAATGTGAAAACGTCGGTATCAAGTACTCTTACAAGTCCCATTATGATCTAAACGACGAATTGTAATTTTAAAATGGTGGGTGTCGCTCTCTTTGTCCCTCAAATGTAATCTATCGATTGCCTCATTATCTCATTCTCTCTTGCTCTTATGACGCCTCAAAATCGAAAATACATGCATATGTATGTTTATGTAAATGTGTATATGTGTATATATATGTATTTCCATCCCAATGAACACCCCCTTATTCGAAAACAAAGCTGGGTTTTTTGTCTTTTAAAAAAACAAAAAGTGAAAAAGCTCGCATTTTAAACGACTTTTTGTGTTTTTTTTTACTTTTTATACGTATAGAGGCTTTATCTTATCGCTGTTCGGCTATAAAAGTTCTTCTGAAAAGCAAAGGCAACAGCAAACAGGCAAAAGAAAAAACAAATACATAAATATCACTCGATTCACGTAAATAAGAAGTACGGTCTAACCTACACATTCACATTATTTATGGCATATTTCCAAAATATATGTATGTACATATATTCTGGAACAAACTACAAAAAGAAAGGAGGTGTAAGAATGTGAATGCGGTGGAATTTGAGTTGTATGGAAGTGTATATAATACATACCCAAATTCTGTTTAGGGAACGTCCTAAGCAATGTACTATTTAGAAAATGAACTAAAAAAGGCATATTAACTTTGTGTAAGTGTGTGTAATAGGCAGAAGTAGGCGTGGCAAAAGTTAAGCAACTTCAAGTTTTCCATTATCCAAGCAGCGCTGCCTGCGCTCTGGACACGTCGAGTAAGAGGGAAATTTTGCCGTTGATAATCATACGTTGTTTTTTATACCCTTGCAGAGGGTATATTAATTTTAGCCAGAAGTTTGCAACGCACCTTAGGAGACATCTCCGACCCTATAAAGTATATATATTCTGAATCAGCATCACCAGAGGAGTCGAAAAATGGATGTCCGTCTGTCCGTCCGTCCGTCCGTCCGTCTGTTGCAACGCAAACTAGTCTCTCAGTTTTTGAGCTATTTTCATGAAACTTGGCACACAAGCTTCTTATTGCTGTAGGCTGTAAATAAGTCGGAACGAGCCAGATCGGACCGATATATCGTATAGCTGTCATAGAAGCTATCGGCCGATTTTTGTTGTTTTTCAAGATATTGCAACAAGATATGGCAAATCCTATTCTTATTACGTTTTTAATGTGCTGTCAAAATTGTATCAAAATCAGACCACTATAACATATAGCTGCCATAGGAACAATCGGCTGAAATCAGGGTTTTTGTATGCAAACCTGTTTTGTTTTTGGAAATACCGCACATTATCAATACTTTTTAATATTATACAGTAACCCGCCCTTAGTTTTTCCATTTAAATATCTCAGAAGTTTATATTCTATAGCTGTTATAGGAACAATCAGTCAGTCCGTCTGTCTGTTGCAACTCAAATTAGTCCCCCAGTTGACTATCTATCTTCATGAAACTTGGCACACAAGCTTATTATTGCTGTAGGCTGTAAATAAGTCGGAACGAGCCAGATCGGTACGATATATCGTATAGCTGTCATAGAAGCTATCGGGCGATTTTTGTTGTTTTTCAAGATATTGCAACAAGATTTGGCAAATCCTATTCTTATTACGTTCTTAATGTGCTGTCAAAATTGTATCAAAATCGAACCATTATAACATATAGCTGCCATAGGAACAATCGGCTGAAATCAGGGTTTTTGTATGCAAACCCGTTTTGTTTTTGGAAATACCGGACATTATCAATACTTTTTAATGTTATACAGTAACCCGCCCTTAGTTTTTCCATTTAAATATCTCAGACGTTTATATTCTATAGCTGTTATAGGAACAATCAGTCAGTCCGTCTGTCTGTTGCAACTCAAATTAGTCCCCCAGTTATTGAGCTATCTTCATGAAACTTGGCACACAAGCTTATTATTGCTGTAGGCTGTAAATAAGTCGGAACGAGCCAGATCGGACCGATATATCGTATAGCTGTCATAGAAGCTATCGGTCGATTTTTGTTGTTTTTCAAGATATAGCTATCAGGCTTACCACATCCAAATCTAAGTGTGTCCCTAATAATAAAGTTCGAAATCGAACTTTTATAACTTATAACGATCAACGATCGATCTAATGAAGGTTCATGTTGCAATTTTATGGAAACCTGAGTACTATTACATGTAGCTGTTAAACAAAAAATCATATTTTTGAATAAGAACTTTCCAAATTTAGATTTTATGACCAACGCATCCTTTACAAAACAAAGACATTTCCTCATAACATTTTGTGTTAAGTATATAAGAAATCCAGGTATATACAAAAGCATTAACAAAGGTAGAATTATTTTTTTTCGAAGCAGGTGTTTGATTCATAGCCTTAATCAGGTAAAAATCTCGACTTCCTTTACTGTTATAATTGTTCAATAAATACCACAGAAACCAGCAGCAATCCAAATATATTTTATATTTTGTATAACTGCAAGGGTATGAAACCTTCGGCAAGCCGAAGGTAGCCTTGCTTTCTTGTTTTTTGTTCAATTGGATGAGGCTTATGATACTGTCAAAAAGATCGACAGTAGTTTCCGTTACTTATTTTGTTGTGAATAATGAGTATACAAAACTGTCATTTATAACTTTTAACTTTCATAATTAATCCCTTACCGAGAAGTATATTAGTCGCTTGGGTGCAGAGATAACAAAAGGTTTAATGTTCTACAATTATAATGTGAATTACCATAATAATTAGCGAAATTGTTGGAATGTAATTAAAAAACATCTAGTAACATTTAAAAAGCTCGAAAAATAATTAAAATAATACAACCCTTTTAGTATAGTAATGTGTAGCTAAAATGTTTTTAAAACCCTAACAAATGGATGTGAAATTTGTGTTTTTTTATTCTGTCAATCTAACAAGTATTTTAGTGAAAGTACAAATTATTGATGACTAATAGTATAGTGTAAGTCCTTATATAAAAACATACAAAAAATGCAAGCTCTCATTATATTTCTTATCAGTTGGCAATAAAAGCGAAGAGAATGAAAGGCAACGGAAAAACGGAACGGCACTAAGGCGTTAAGATTAAAATAATAATTGCAAATAATTAAAATGGCTCATGGAGCACGTGACAATTTGTTTTCTTCATTTCATCCATCCCCTTGCTTGTTTTACTCCTTCCATTAGCTATATAACTATATATTCAGACACTGCCATGCATTTCAATTGGCTGAAATAAGTAGAACGTCGAAAGACGTTGAACGGGCAACTCAATAAAATTGTTCACTTGATTGCCTGACAGTCTCTGTGCCAATCTTCACTTGCCCCGCTGCGTCCACGGACAATGTGTCCAGCTGTCAGTACCATCAGTACAGTATTATTGCGGGCCTCAAGTGCTGGCAGTCATTTATATCGTTTGCCATATCTTTCTACCCCTTTACCCCCTTTCTCGTGTTCTCTCTCACTATCCCTGTTTCTGTTGCTCAGTATGTTTACACATTTTGATTGATAGCTATAAATCGTTGCCGGCATTATAATGTTAAGCCATGGGCTACATTTTGCCCATGTTTCTCGGAAGCTTATTCAACGAGTCAATGCGCCATTGACAACGAGCCCTTAAAAGGATTGTTGTACCATTTCCTTTTCAACACCTTTGCTAGGGGTATTCAGTATGTAAATGGTAAAAATACATAAGTTTTTAATGTTCAAGACTTCCATATTAAAAGATGAGTCTGTAATAAACTAACCATAATATACTGGTTAAAGCGCTTAGTAGTTTCAGATTGTCCTAAAATAGAATCAAGACGAGTGTTATAGGAAATAAGACACAACATAATTATGAAATCATCAATATTGACCAAGAAAACCCTCCATGTTGGACGAATATTCAATGCATATAGGGAGGGTCTGTTGTTCAAACACGCAAAACCTAGGTTCGATATTACTTGAAATGTAAAATGTATTTCTAGTATCAGGTCTCTGGAATGCATTTTCCTGAGAGATCTTAAGCTCTTCAGTAGTATCTTTTTTAAACGCAGAAAAATTGTGATCGAGCCAAAGAATATCTATCAAAACTATCTAACACATAATCAACTACTTTAATGATTAATTTACTTGCATGTCTTTACTGCACAATATCATAATAGAAATTTAACAGACAAGAAGTAGGGGCTGAAATCTTTGAAAAAATATAACATATGGCAATCTGTACCATTACGTTGTAGAATTGACTGCAACACTCTATACGATATATAATATAAATTCTTAATCATTATTAAATATTTTCCACTATAAAATAATTGTATTATTAGATGATGACAACGTGTATTCTAAAAGGCATTTAAAAAAGGTTGGCAAAATTTGCAAAATGCAATTAATTGATAAATTAATGCTTAATCTTAATAATTTGTGATTCTCGTATTGACATACAAATGTTTGTAGAGACGGAAGCTAAATAAAATTGTACTTCATTTTGTGAATACCCCCTCAGATGATTGCCTGTTTGCCTTGTTTATTTTACCCAAGCACACACACACAGACAAGGCATATTTGCATTTGTTTTTAGCGACCCCCGGCAAGACCCAAAAGTTTATTCAAATGACAGAAAAGGGTGTTTGCCATTGTTATTATTATTGGTTTATCGATTTGCAGCCTTGATATTTAAATAATTGAGTTGTCATGCCATCGAAAACTAACCTGTGTCTTTCTTCCTTTTAATTTGCAGCTAATCTAATAGAGAATGTTACCCAGTCTTCACACCTTAATGCGTTGCTCGAAGCGAGTTCTGCAATCGCCGCTGGAAGTGGCGGCCAAGATGCGAAACTCTGGCCACAGTAAGGCGTCCAGTATGGGCATATACGGTCCCTTTACGCCGGACAACGATCTCAGCTGCTCGGGACGCGGTGATTGCGTGAACAACACTTGTGTCTGCGACATTCGATATGCTGGCGATGAGTGCAATTTCTTCAATCTACCCTACTATGTCAGCATCTCGACTGTCTTCTATGTGGTGGCCCTCGTGTCGCTCATTCAGCTGCTCATCTGCATTGTGGCCGAATATCAACGTCTCAAGCAACCATCGTTCTTGCGTGCCTGCCGCATCACCACACAGAAATTGCTGTACTTTATGGTCTTTGTGGCATCCTCATTGCGTGGCGCCTACTTCACCACACCAGTAAGTGGATTTGCGTAGTTATCAATTTCGGTGCTAATTGATTTTATATAACTATTTTTACAGTTGGATCTGCAGCCCCAATGGGCAGTTACGCTGATGTCTGCCTATTATCCGCTGCTGATGACGTGCGCCTCACTCATCGTCTGCATGTGGGCCGAGGTGAGTAAAGCAAAGAGGATGATGAGCTTATGGGGAAATTCTAATTGTCTGGAATAAAAGGAAGCATTGCACTTAGGGGTTATGAGAAGTTCTTTTGTGGCATAGCTAGACAAAGATCTGTAAAATAAACTCTGCTCGATCGTCAGGGCTTTTGCAATCATAGTCCCTTTTAAAGCAAACTAAGAATAGCTAGTTAGTTATATCACATCTCAAAGTGAGATTGATATGTTAGCTCTAAGTTAAGTAGGGAATACATTAGATCTGTAATGTTACGGTTCAGCTTCCCACAATTAATATAGATTATACCGAGCTTCCTATAACTTGCAACAGTTTAAACTCTTGTTAGAAAACAGGAACCTATTTTAACTTCAGCCATCTTTTAACCTGCCTAATAATTTGTGTTAATCTTTGTATTCATATACTAGTCGGCAGGAAAGAACTGAGCGTAAAGGCCTAATAAAGATAAAAAGAGCTCGAAAACTTTTATAGAATGATCAAAATATTTACACATGCGCTCAACTTTGAATTTGTTTTCCAATCTAATCTTGAGACGAAAAATTATTGCAAGAGTCACGAGTGAAACGAGCCTATTTAATTAACTCGCAATAATCCCAACAATTGCTTATCTTATCCAAATTATACTCGAATTACCATGTGAGAGTTTTACCAGACTATACACTAATTAATGTCATATTTCGTAAGCTTATTCTAAACAAAAGTAATAATCATGCTGTCATCTCGATAGCTCTAGGTGCAAGTGTACCCAGACTTATTTTTGTATTCAATTGTTTTATTTGTTTTTGTATTCTTTTTCACTTTGAGTGCAATTTGCGGCCGTATTTTATCGCACCCATTAATTAAGCTATGCGGGAAACGTTTGAAAGTCGATTACGCGTCCACTTGGCTTTGTATATGTATAGAGTGAACAACGTTATCGTTTCCATGATATTGATATATATATTTGTTTGTTTGTTATTTTTTCAGATCTTTCACCTGCGCGACATACGCTGGGAGAAATCGCAATTCTTATCGAAGAGCTTCCTCGGTTTCGTCGCATTCAATTTCTTCTTGTACAGCCTATTTGGCATTGAGGTCTTCAGTTCGTTGATCAATTCGGAACGTCGGGACTATGCTCACATCTTTAACGGCTGCTATGCTGTACTTCTGCTAATTGTAGTCATATTCTTTCTGATCTATGGCGTCGAGGTATTTTTCAAGCTACGCGGCGGATTTGTCTACGATCAGTCGGGGAAAATCCTGGGACCCAGCGAAGCTATTGTGAATGCCTCACAGCTGCATCAGTCGCGCTTCGGTCTGCTCTCACAGGCCATTATGCTCATTGTGATTGTTGGTTTCTTGACCTCCGAGACGTTAGGTGATTTCTGGAAAGCCAAGTAAGTGAGAAGAATATGGTATTATATCTGGCGTATAATGATCTATTATACAGATATGCATATACCAAATATAGTCATATTTATACTTTATTTAATTCTTATGTTCTTCATTATAGAGTTCCCGTTAATTCACGCAACTGGTATGATATAGTGTTTCGCATAGCGGAAATTGGCGTTGCCCTGTGGTTTCCCTGCTGCCTGTGGAATTGCATGGCGCCCGAACAGCTTTGGATTCTTAATCCGCGCAAGCTGTTGTCGCGTCAAATCGATCCGTCGATACCCACACTCAATGCGGATAGCAACAAATTGTCACCCGAGGAAGGACAGACGTTTCTGGCGAAAAAGGATTGCTGGATTTGCTACGATAGTGACAAGCCCGAACCCCTCATTCAGCCCTGTCGTTGCACTGGCGATGTCAGTTCAGTGCACCATGAGTGCCTTAAGCGTTGGCTCGTCGAGAGCTGTGGTACCAACAATGAGCCCCAGCTATCCTGCAAGGTCTGCTCGCATCCCTATGAAATTGAGAAATCCAAAAAGTGAGTTTTAGCGGCTTTGACTGCAGTAGAGAATATTAAACTGATACTCCTTTTCTACTCCTTCCAGACTCGAGTGGGATAAGGGCTTTACCATTCAGCACTGGATGAAGACTGTCATTCTGATTACCCTGATGTGCGTGACCGGCGCTGCCGCATGGGCAATCATCCAGATGTATACGGAGCCGCTAGTCCGTGTTTTGACCGTGGGCGGAGCTGTGCTTATTGGTTACATATGCGTCAAGTGTTTGGGCGAGAACACAGTCATTGCCTATCAGCGTGCCAAAGTCAGCTCAATCAACATTGTTACCAGCTCGGAGATGGAGAAGCTGCATACGATATGCGAAGATGTCAGTGCGGGCACATCATCTGCCGCATCGGCAGCACGTGCGGCTTCCTAAGAGCAAGTTGAAATGAAGAAACGCCACAAGGAAGCATTACACAAATACATACAAACACAAATGAGATATACCATCAAGCATACATTACACACACGTACGAATTAATTTTAGAGCGCGTTTTGCACACGTTTTTGCTCAATGCCCTCCTTAAAAGATGATGAAAAACCATGAAAACTCTTCTTCCCTGCAACTGTGTACATAGATTTTAAGTCATTTTTAGTAATCTGAAGGAAAACAGTTCGCAAAACGAGTCAATTTTGTCTCTCAATGTAGCACACACGCATTATTATTCCGAACGCGAAATGTATTAAAAGAAAAAAACATATGAGGATAAAATCAAAGCCAAATATTATATAATCTATTTAGTGAATAGGTCAGTATCAATTATATATACACGAACACAATCACACACACACATAAAAAAACCACCAAACACGATTTATCGAGAACATCTTGAGATTATGGTTATGAGAACGCGTTGCCAATTAGCTGAAGAGAAGTTTTTAAATAATACGATTACGATAGAGTTAGAAAACGGCACCACAAGTCAATGTCAGTCTAGCTGAGCATGTACGTAGTTTGTAGAATCGACAGTTTAAGTTCTTTGTTCACAGCTAAGATTATTTGGCGAATATTAATTTAAGAACACATGTAAACACTATATATACCAGACACATATGCATACATGTTTTGCAATCATCACGCACCATTTTCTAAAAATTGAAATTTAATTTGTATTCAGCGAGAATACAGCTCGTATTACACCTTAAGCATATACATACTTAACAATCCTAGGTTATAAACGTTTTTTATAATTATTTACATAAACCCAAATTCCGCGCCCACAATTCGATTGCATTTGTGTTCAAGCGTAGTAATTTCAATTGCGAATTGTCATCAAAAACAGCAAGAAATTTAAACAACACATACATACATATTTATACCCTAAGCTAATATACATTTTTGTGATAAACCAGTTAAATATAATTATACATACATATATATGATATCGAATCAAAATGTGTTTTATTAACCTACGCCCTAACCTGTATTGGCTTGTAGTCTGCTTATTTTCCCCAGCTTAGATCGATATGGCGCTAAGTCTAATGAAATGAATGCTTCGAATATATCAAAACGAGTCGAATCAATCCGGATGTAATTTATTGTTTTATGTATCCGCATCCTGCAAACTTAGACTTACAGTTTATAAATATTTTGTATGTTCTTTATTTGATTGTCAAAAAAAAGGCCAAATATCATTTGGGTGCTCATAGCACTGCGTTACAGAAACACCAAATAGAGTGAACTCCTGAAATTACCTTTATGTTTATGATATATATAATAAATACATACTAAAATTGCAGTCTATGTAACAATGGAGGATCTTTCTATTTGTTTGGAATGAACTTGAAATTCATTTATAAAATCCAGAAAATCAGAATTCTAAAACAACTTTTAAAAGGTTTTCATAGAACAACGTACCAATAATGTTGGTATTGGTCTCATGGTCTTTAAGATTTAAACAGCCTACAGAATGAAATACCTACACATATGAACCAGTTGTACACATGTTCCCGAAGAAACCTGGGTTGGGATATAGTACTTCTATACCGTAATGTCGGGATGATTTTTAATAAGACTATCATTTGATGTACATGTAATTTTCTTGTGTAAAACATTAATATCCACTTAGCAATTGTGTTATTACAAATTGAAATAAAAGATATATCAGTTTTTAGTTGTCCTTTAAGTCTAAAGTTATACATTTATTTTACACGTTTCACCTAAATAAAATATATGTATATATTATATAGTGTTGGCTTACACAATACGCATATTAAAAGTCAAAGTTTTCGAGCTACAGCATAGTATTCAATGTATATATTTATAGTGCTTACCATTATACAATATATATAACTAAAGATCAACAACTTAAAATTCCTTACTGAGAATTAGAAATCAAATAAAATTAACTAAATTTCGTAAAGTCCTGGCATACAACTAATTGCCATCAAAAAATAATTCAATTTAAAGATCACATTACTAGCTAATACGTTATGTATGCATCTAGATATTGACTTGTATATAAATGGGTGTATATGTGTTACAAACTAAGCTACAGAAATCCTTGTATTTATTTGAAACTATTTGAATTTTGTCGCAAAATCTATAATTTAGCCGAAAATGCCTTAACGAAGGTTAGCTCTATTAATAAGCAGCTTTTGGTTGTAATTAATGCTCTAAGTGAAAAACAATTCAACTAATGTGCAGGTGCAGATGCAGAAGTCTTGCTTAGAGTCCAGTCCATCCGCAATTTATGTGACTACGGCCGAGCGCTTGTCACGATTCTTGCCACGAGTTATGGAGCGTGCCTTAAAGGCGGCGGCATTCACCAAGTGCTAAAATACAAAAAAAAAATAAATTAGTAGTAATTAATGGGAAGAAGCTCGCAAAAACTTACTCGCTCCAGCTTCGTCGGCTTGGTTTTGGCGTTGCCGTTGATGCCAGTATTTGTGGGTCGTGGTCCCAGCTGAAAAATATCACGAATGAATTCGTTCTCCTGCAGCTGAGATGTCATGCCAGGACCCATAACAGTACACAGTGCCGAATACTGATGGTGTATCGACCAGGCGTCTAGGGTGAGAGCATCTTGTCCGAAACGTATATTGATCTCAGGCGAAATGTCCTCCTGTGTACGAGAAACCGAAAATAAAGATATTGTAAGTTTCTCTTTGTTCAATTTGAGAAACTGGTTATAAAGATTGTTATTCTTAAATCGAGTAACTTATTACAAGAACCAACTTTCAGCATGCTTTGCAACGATATTCAAATTTTTGGACTTCTTTTCGATTTTTAAAGTCAACTCAGCTATTCTTAGTTTTAACTTTACTCAGAAAGAACTAAATTTTATGTAAAAAAAAATTTGTTTTAAAGTTAAAAAAAAAAAGTATAATTTCGTTTGTTTTCGTTTTTCATTTGCGGCCCTCAAAATGATGCTATCGACCTATCAGCACGATTATGTTCCGCCAAATACAAAGCGGTATGATTTCATGAAACATGACAAGCATCAAGACGGCTTTGGTGGGCCAAAAATTGTCGAGTGCGAATGCGTTGAGGGCGATAAAATCAGACCGCCGCCGGATGCCACCAATGCATGCGCAGGCGTTGAATGGACCGGTGTTGCACCGATGGGACGTCTGATTGATCCACGCCTGATACCGGCCGAATTATCGCAGGATCAGTCGGACAATATGGCACTTGCACCCGAATCTGATTGCTTTAAGCTACAACCGAATCGTTTTCTTAAAATCTTACGTAACATCTACCCTGACCTATACGAGCGTCTTAAGCTAATGCCGAAGGACGAGCTGGGACGTAGGTTGGATACGAATCGCATGTTTACAACGTATCAGATCGATTATTGTGAACTCAATGAATATCCCGAGGGCATCTATGAGAGTATGAAATTAGAAGATAAGGCCTCCAAAATGAAATCCGACAAGCTGATGTCACACAAGGAGCCATGCTCAGAATTCAGAGCGGATGTTCAACGTCAAATGGAGCGAGAGAACTCTACCAGCTACGATGTGCAGGCTGATGAATGCCAACAGGCATATAAACCGTTCAAGACTAGTTTCTCCAGCTCGGCGTCGTTCGTTAACTCGGGTAACAATTCCCACTGGAAGACGGCGACCAGCACATTCCGCAAAGATCCAAACTTCACCGAGTACATGGACTCGATCAGTCGCAACGGTTGCATTATTATGCGCAACAAACTGCACGATCATTCCAAGTGTGTGGCTAATCACTGCAAGCACGAGCTAAAATTCAAATGTACCGATATGAAACCATAATCGAATCTTCCAATATTCCATTCATCTTCACTACGTTTCAGTCCCGTATGTCTCTTGATTGTTGTCGAATGCATATAAAAAAAAAAAAAAATTACACATATCATCAGAATACTCGCTTGTCTTTTAATAGTTTTGAGGAAATCCAAACAGAAATTAATGGGGTATTTCGGAATTCTATATTTCGGCAAATTTTTCCAATAGATATTGTTAAGGCTAGACCAAGCATAAAAAGTAAGAAATTACGTTTCTCTAGCATCGAACTCACCTCTAGGTAGCGCAGCACATCACGGAACGTGGCGCGCTGTGCCTTACGATCACGTTTGGCGCGATATTTGGCCGAATCAGTTGCCAGTTGTTTGACTGCATCGCAGAGCTCGCCGATATGCTCCTCCAGGAAGTTATCATCATGTGCTCGTCCCGATTCCAAAATCAAGGCAATAGCCTCACCAGCGGCCATGCGCACTTCCAAATGTGGTGATTCCAAGAGGCCCAAGAACTTTTTAATAGAACTGAAGAGAATATATGAGTTTAATACAATGCGGCCAAGAATGTAAAAGGGTTTGAGCTTACGGAAATTTGTGCTGTCCAGTGGTCATTAGGGAGACAAAGTCACCCGAGGGTATGAGGGTCAAGAGCAGACCCCAGGCAGATATGGCCTCGGCATGGAGATTACCTGCTTCGGCGGTCACCGAAATTGGAGTTTTGTCATCGCCGCGTAAATAGCTGCCAGCGAAAATTGACTCGAAGAACTGCATCAGTTGAACCAGCTGACCGCTATCCTCGCAGTCCAGAAAGTTGAGTAATCCCAGTGCTGTACAGCACTTGGCCCGTGCATCGTAGCTAACAGATTTATCTTGAACAGTATTGAGTAGAAACTGATTCATGGCCTTGGACATGCCTTCCTCGCCGCCAAGTTGGAGCACCAAGAGAGGAGCTAGACGTGCGCCCCACACCTGTTCCTTTCCCTTGCCACGACGGACACTTTTCTCGACAAAGTCCATCAGAGTCATCTTGCGGTCCTCAACAAAATCGGGCATATAACGATGCATCAAAAGCTCACAGATCGACTGCAATGCCTGCACACGTGTCTGGGCCGACTTCTCAGTGGCCTGTTCCAATGCCTTTTCGAATTTCTCCTCAAAGCGCTCGTTAGCCAACTCCTCGGCAGCCTCGGATGAGGCAACCTCGGAGACATGTGAGTAAACGCTTATATTGTCAAAGGACTCGTCTTCGGAGTTTGAATCATTGGTGCGACCTACGGAAGATTCGAGATCATACACAAAACATTATAAAGTGCTGTTCAAACTATCAGAGGCCATCAAATTGTAATTTATGCTTCTCAAACTGATTGCGTGATCATTCAGCGAAATAGGTTTTGTTTCCAATGCTACTGTTCCTGTACATTTATACATATTATTTAAATGAATTAATTATACATACCTTTTAGTCAGGGAATTTCTAGCACTGTCTACAAGTGCTTCTCAAACTGTAGCACAAACAAAATACGAATTTAACATTGCTTCTAAAACCTCACAATGCTACACAAACTGTGCGCTCATTCACATTCCACATTCCACAAGCCCTGTGAAACGTACCTCACGAGCGAAGAGAGTGAGCGCGACAAGAGTAAATACTAATTAAATTCTTATTACGGTATTTTTCCGCCTCACAACACTTCTTTTGCGTATGCGTGTCTGTGTGCGTACTTGCACACATCATTATAAATACATTTGCACAAATACAACAAAGCATGGAATACCCATTAGCACTTTTGGGGCAATTGCACGACCTTCAAAAAAAGAACAAAAAGAAAATGTTGTGCAACAAGTTTTCCCTCAGTTGAAAAAAAAGAGAAAAACTTGCGCAACTTTCTATACAATTCTCACTCAGCAACAGCGTCTGCCTGTCCACCGCCTGCACCTGCTGCCTCTCGGCTGATTTGGGACAAGGTAATTTCCTGCATTGAGTTTTCATTTTCTCACCGCGACAATGCTAGCAGCAGCAGTAAAAACAACAACAACAATGTTGTTTTGTAATCGTCACAGCATTTCGAACAGCTGTTGAGGGAAACAACTGCACGAAACTGTGTTTTGAAAGTTGTTTGTCGACCAGAGTTTTACAATCAAAATTATAATAGTTTTACTTACTTCCACAGAAGAAATATTTTTGTTTTATGTAAATGTTTTAAATTTTGTATTTACATAGCTACTGTTAGATACGCAAACATATGCATATCTTTCTAGAGAATTGCCTTCGATTATATACTGTTTGTATGTATGTGAGTGTACGTATATATGCATGTACGTACATGTACTACTTGTATGTAACTCGACTTGTGTGTGGCTTGATAAGCTGGCATTGAACGTCTACACTTGAATTGTGTGTGTCGATAACCTGAATTGTTGTAGTGCAGAGGGTATTTAATTTGCTTTAAAAATAAAATAATGCGCAATATATATAAATGATGAATAAAGCTTTGGGTAATCAAGTAAGAAAAGTTATTTCAATAGCTTTATAAAACTTTCAGTTTTTTTTTTCAATGCAGTTAACTAAATTAATAAATTGACAGGATATCTATATGGTCGACTACAAATCGAATGTAGCGACTGCTCTTTCATATTCGGTATTTTCCTTGTCCGCTTCAGCAGCTGAGCGCGTGCAAAGCTTTTGCCAGCGCAGCAACAAAACAAATACATAATAATACACATATATTTTTGATGATTGCCAAACAGGTTGGACACGAAAGCTTTTCAAAGCCAGCCGAAAATGTGTGTGTGTGTATTTTGTGTGCTATTTTAAACAATACAGCTGGATGAGTAATGGTGAATGTTTTGAAATTTGTATGTAGACAAAAGTTCATCCTCAGCTGCATTTACCCTCGGCCGCCCACGCATTTTCTTTGTAGAGATAGATATATGCATTGACTCACCTTTTCCTCCTGTTGTTTTCTTATTACGACGCGGCATTTTATTGTTCTTGTTACTGTTACGTTGCTCGCTAAATTGACGGATTTTACCTCCGCTCTTGCTTGCGATCGTCGTGTTACTACTCACACAAACACTGGCTGTGTAGGGTAGTGTCCTTTCTGCTCGCGAGAGGGAGAGTTCCAGAGAAAGAGAGACTCTACACAAAGAAGTCTACACACACGCGTTTGGCGGCAACTATTGGCGGCACTTGCACGTGTTTTCACTGGATTTATTGATTTTGTTATATACGCGTTCTAAGCGTTTAGGAATTTAGGTTAGATTCTATACGGGGGGTTTGTGGGAGAGTAGTCTTTCTTTTTTGTTTTCTTCTTTCTTTGGGGTAGGAGGTTTTTCTTTGTTTTAAGTGCTTTGTTGTTTAGATAGCAAAAGTTTTAATCAAGACGCAGCTATACAAAAGCTTTTATGTTTCCAATATTGTCTTTCTTGTTGTTGCGATTGTTGTTTTTGCTGCTTTTTGTTTTTGTTGCACAACACGCGTTTGCAATTGTTGAGAACTGATACTGAACTGAGCGTTGTCGATTTGCACGCGCGTTTTTTATTAAGAAACTGCTGCTTCTGCTGTTGTTGATGCTGATTATAAAAATGTTGATCTATGCTTTGTGTTGCCACAAATTTCATTTTTAATTGCAATTGATGAGTTTCGTTACGACTTCCTTGGCCTTGAGACTGACTGCGCCCGACGTCGATAGCGCCGCTTTATTCCACCGTAGGTGTTAGTAAAATGAATGTGGCGAAATTGTTAATGGTGCTTTTTTGATTCACTGTCTTTTCTTTACTGTTGTATTTTGTGAAATTTACTTAATGCACGCGTGCAGATTGAACTATGACTGTTGCAGCTTTTGCAAAAGCTCTGCGTTCGTTGGTGTGCTGTGAAAATAACGCAAATTAATTAAAGCACCTCCCGTATTACCGAATTTGACGAAATTAAATGACACATTCGTAGTAGTGTTGCGAAGTGGATTAAGCGAACATTGAAATTGATCTATCGATTATTTTATACATATATGAATGTGCGTGCAATTGCAAATAAAAATTTTAAATCATAATAGCTATTTATATAAATATATTTAATAAATGAAAATTAGATTTAATAATATTTGAGAAGAATTTAACTGTGGAATAATTTATTAAAACGCGACTTTCAAGATATTTTTAAAACACCTAGTGTTGGGTAATGTCTATGTTAGCTCAAAATGTCTTTGAAACTTAAAATGTTCATGTTTATTATATTTTCATTAAATTTGTTATGTTTCTTTTGCAAAATGGTTAAGAATACTTTTTGTTTTTCAAATATTTTGTTTGGGCTCGATAATTTACTGCTAAGAAAAACGGGACGGATTTTTGCTGTTATCGTCCAGCGATATACACGTTGAGTATAAAAATACTCAGTTGAAATTAACTGCTATTTTTTAAGTCATTCACACCGGACTTAAAAATACTTGTGATTAATTGCAAGTACAAAGATATTACTCCTCTCTACTGCTCAGAGTCTCGCTGTGAAAATTACGAAAGAATTCGGCTGTTCATCTCACTTAAGACCGAAAGATTTTTTGCAAAACGAACCATGGCTTCAATGTGTGGACGCATGGCGCTTCGTGCTGCCGCTCGCCAGAATGTGACTTTCCAATCCGTTCGTACCTGCAAAAGTAAGTGACAATAATCTCGCTCAATGGCCTATGTACAATCTCGGCGTCACGTCCACCAGGTCCGTGTGCCTTGGTGGAGGCTTCTCCAAATATGCGGATTACATAATAAGGAATCGTATGAAAGCAACGCAAGCCTGTTGTGGCAGCGCGTAATGTGGCTCTGCTTTTTGTGACAGCTAAAATATGTGCCAGTGTGGAGGGAGGTTATGTAATAACACTGCACGCAGTGCAAATGTGCAGAAACGGACAACTGGACGGTCGGACGAATAATGCGTAATTCACACATCGCAAGAGATTAGTTAAGACTTGCTAATGCATGTGTGTTGGGTGGGGTAAAGAGTATATAATGCTGGTTTTATGTAACCAGCGCCCTTACAGCTGATATTACGGTTTGAGAGTCATTGTACAAGGCTTATCGGCTTCTCAAACAGAATTCTAATAGTTTGCCTTTCTCTTTTACAGTGATGAACGATCCCTTGGAGCATGCCACAGGTATTGAGAAGCGTGAGCTTTTGCTCAAAGCTGCCGGCAACGACAATCCCTTCGACATGAAGGTGTTCAAGCGCGGTGCAGGCACCAAGGAAAACCCCAACTTGATTCCATCGGCCTTCGATGCTCGCATTGTGGGTTGCATCTGTGAGTAGACATCGTAGTTGGCTTAATATGTACATTGAAAATAATTACACATCCTTGTGCACATTTCAGGCGAAGAGGATCAAACCTACGTGCAATGGATGTGGCTGCAAAAGGGCAACCAGAAGCGTTGCGAGTGCGGACACTGGTTCAAACTGGTCGAGAAGGCAGCTGTTTAAAGTTATTATTAATTAATTAAATAAACCAATTAATAACAAAAAACACACCACACACACAAAAAACAACTATTAAGCTAAAAGTCAACTATATAGCTGTCCAAATAAAAACAAACATCAACCAATCCCAACCAATTATTGGATATAATATCTAAAGCTTCCAATAATGCAGTGTGCGTATCTTGTCGCGGGGCAGTATCAGTTCTTACTATTGTTTGAAAAGTTGAATACGATTAAAGATATAGATAAAAACGATTGATGATTGATTAAAATAATAAAGATCAAAATGAAGCTGAGGTGCTAAGCTATAGGGAATATTCGTGATAATGCATTTTCCTTGGTTTCTGGATGCGCTGTCCGGAATTTCATACAAATTGTTGTGTAAGCTTATTAGTAGTTAAATATCATTGTTTAGTTTTTGGCACCTTTATTAAAGAATAACCTTATTTTATCGCAATAATTTTATATATTATAACTTTAAGAGGATGTTAGTTGATTATTGTAAGGAAAAGTTGAAAATATTCTTAGTTTCGAATGCAAAGTTGTTACTCATGTACAACTCAAATGAATTTTTAAAATATTTTTGCTGGTTTGAATATTCTATCAGTAGGCCACAGAAAGTTGGGCAAATAACAACAGTTTTATGTACATATTAATTGCCAGTGAAACGAATTCAGCTGCAAGTTCGATTCAAGATAATATATAATAATTATTTTCTCTGATCGTTTACAAGATGCAGTCGTTTTTCTCACGTTTGCTCAAGGCTCCTCTCGCATCGAAGCGTCTGATCTCGCAGCTTACGCAGCATGGCGATGGTAAGCTTAGCATCATGCTCAATCGCCTGGGTGTGCAGCGTCTGCTAGGCATGTTTGGTATAAAAGATAGGCTAAACCAACGTGGCATATCCACCACGCCGGTATTGGACGCTGATAAAAGTAAGTTGCCGTTGGAAGTTTCGGTTGAATAAAGCTGAAATTTATAATCACAGTGCTGACCGATGACATGGAGCTGGCAACGGGAATCTTTAAGCGCGAGTTACTATTACGTCAATCCGGAAACTACGATCCTTGGCTGTTTGCCAAGCCAATAAAGCGCGGTGCCGGCCGAGAGAATGAACCCACCGAAATACCCTCAGCTTTCGATGGTCGAATCGTAGGTTGCCTGTGCCTGGGCGATCGTAGTCCCAAGTGGATGTGGCTAGAGAAGGGCGATCCCAAACGCTGTGAATGTGGACACTACTATAAACTGGTCAAGATTGAGAGCGTTTAATTTGATCTACAAATAAACGGGGCATTGTATGGATAAGACAGAACAAAGACACGACAAAAGGATCAGAAAAATCAACGTAGCACAACAAAAATGTACATATTACCAGCGTTTTTTATTCAATTTGTATCAAAAACTTAGTTAAATATACAATTCTAATTTCTTGGCGATTTTTATTTCAATGTGTAGCCCGTCAGGAGGTAACCGCTATTGCCGTTCATGTTGACTTCGGGATGCGTGCGATTGGGCAGGATCTGGTACATGCGCATCCAGTTGGAGGTAAGGTGTAGATTTGTTACTTTATTGGAAGTTTTGAGCTCCATATAGGTTTCCTGAAGAAGTTCTCTACACGTGCTGAATATAACAATTGGACGCGATGGTTTAACCAGAGGAAGCAATGCCTGCAGTATATTGGAGGGGTGTTCCTTTGCCGCCATCACCAGGTTATCGAACCGAGCATTCATCAGTTCAACGGCACGTTTGTTTTCCAGCTGCCAACGAAGTGGACCAGATTTGTTAGCTGCAGGGAACGATATAAATTATTGGTTTCATTCTAATTTATCAATTCGATGCGATTTACAATTGGGGCTAGACTCATCCAGTTTGGGTTTCTTGCTGCTCGGCTCAATCGTTTCACTCGGTTCAACATCGTCGCACTGCTGGTGCTCCTCTACAGAAGATACATTATCCGCTTCAACTGCTGGCGCCTCTACATTTGTCGTCTCCGGTTTGTCGCCTTGGTAATACTGACGCAACACGGAATATAAATTGACAGAGATACAGCGTTGTTGTTGCTCCACTGGCAATTTAAGTGCTAATAGCGCCTGTTTTTGCGGAACATTACCGGGATGCATATGCACTAGGGTGGCATCTGTATCCGCACCCATGGAGTTGATCATAGCGGCTGGTAAAAGGCCATTAGTGCCGCTTTCATAGAGCAGATAGTTTCCAAAGCCACAGACGCCCGAATAACATATGATTTGAGATAATGTGTCAACTCGTATACCCAATACCTTTTCCGCATCCTGTCGATAGAATATGTCGGCCATGAGACGTATGGTCGGCTGTCTAATTTGAACAAATTCAAAGTACTTTTTCTCCTTCTTAAGCAAATACTTGTCTTGTGAGTACTCGGTGCGTGTGTGAAACGTTTTCGAGTTTTCCACAAGCTTCTCAATGATCTTGCTTGACTCGTTGTTGGCCTCGCGCATTTGCTCAATGTCCTGAAATATTGATTGATGTTTATAAAAGTGACGATTTGGTCTGTTCAACTAGTACTTACCTGAGATTTGAGTGCCTGCGCTTTACCATTGTCGCTTATATCTCGATTGTCTGCTCCGCTGCTGGAAATATTAAGCACATCGCGGATGCTGCGTAGCTCAGTTTCACTGCACAGCTCCAAAGTATGCTGCCTTTGGGCGCCACGTTTGCCTGCCTTTGATTCCTTGACACACATCTTAAATGTAGAGTCATATGCCTGGTCCAGCAGCGATTTTAGCTCCAAATGTTCCTTTCCCAACGTGGCTGTAGCATCTAAATTACTAAATTTCTGTAACTTCGTATACTTTTGACGCTGTATAACAATATAATCGCCTAATTGGATTGTCGGTGTATTTATTTTCATCGTCATGCCGGCAATTCACAAAAATAATTGGACAGGTAAACACGTTATTTATTAT
This sequence comes from Zaprionus inermis, assembly GCA_018151445.1. Taxonomy (NCBI): domain Eukaryota; kingdom Metazoa; phylum Arthropoda; class Insecta; order Diptera; family Drosophilidae; genus Zaprionus; species Zaprionus inermis. Next base: position 395,645 of record JAECXD010000869.1, on the reverse strand, counting down.
GAAAATACCGCAGTCGCGCGTTTGCAGAATAGTTTATCGATATCATACATAATTGAGTTAAGTCCGATTTCAAATTTAAAGTATCGATTCTGAGTATTACACATATTTTCGATATTTTTGACGTCAGCTCTGTACACTGTTTCTAAAAACATATTTATAAACTTAATTAAAAATGAAGCACCATTTAATTTTAGGAAAATTATTTGTTTTGTATATATATAAATTTTTTTTTTGTTTTTATAGCCTATTATTCAAATAAATATCGATAGCTGAATTCTCCTGCAGAATTCACATCGATAACATACTGCAATTGCACAACAATAGAAAATGGTGCATAAATTTTGGACATAGTTAGCTAAATTATGATTTCCGTAATTTCAAGGGCACAAATAGCTATTGAATAATTTTATCGATTAAAGCGACCACCTATCATATCTCTTTTAATGCATTTTTTTACATGTGTGTCAATAAAAGTTTCGCATTCTAATTGCATGCCTAATTATTCTAATGCTAGAGCTGCGTACCATTCTTTAATGGATGCACTAGCTTATCAGCTGATAAGAAAAATATCGAACAAACCACGCGCTTGTCGATTCTCTTAATCTTAACCTTTGCGCTGAGATTGATTTTATTTGATAACTATACGCGTCCTAGTGATATACGCTTGCTACAAAAGTGCCTTTCTTGCCAAGTGTCGCTTCGAAGAGAGAAGCCTGAAGAAGCTTCACTCTCGGCAGCTCACATAAGAATCTAGTGGAACTGGTGGAACCTGTTGACAATCATCTGTGCTAATTAACAGTTAATTGGAGCCGCGCCCATCAAGAACGTTTGGCCGTTGCATTTTAAAACTATTCGTGTAAGCCAACGGACAAAATGGCAGAAAAAAAAGGCGAATTATCACCGTTTATTTTGTCTAAAAAGCCGGTGCAATTAAATCCATCATGGGAGTCGGAAATGCCTGCAGAGCCGAAAGGCATGGTGTCGAAATTTGTTACATCTATGACTCCGAAAGAGCCTAAAGATAAATTAAAATTAGTATTTTTAATCTTCGTACTACATGGGCTGGGTACGCTTATGCCATGGAACATGTTTATTACGGCAAAATCATATTTTAATGACTTCAAATTGAGTGAGAATTATACCGGAAAAGTGGATTCGGATTACCAAGGAAATTTCATGCAAAATATGGGATTCGCTGCGCAAATTCCAAATGTCTGCTTTAACTGGATTAATATTTTTGTCAATTTTGGTGGAGATCTAACCTCTCGCGTTGTCTATAGCATCCTATGCGAGATTGTTATACTTATAATCACAGTGATTCTCGCCATGATGGATACCTCCGATGTGAGTAGAAGAAATATCCGAATAAGGGTGAAATTAAATAAAATAAATGGTTGCTTTTCTATTCTCTTAAAGTGGCCAGGCACGTTTTTCTGGATTACGATGTGCTGCATTGTGGCTATAAATATGGTATGTATGCAATGTAACACTACATACGTATTGCAGTTGGTATGCGATTCTCCTATTTGCTTAGAAATCCGGTTTAAGACGTCACTTGTCAAAAGCTGCAAACTATTTTCAACACGAAGATCATAATTGTATTTTCGCAAAACGATAACCACGCTTGACCTTATATATAACATACATGTTTTTTTTTTCTTTTAAGTGCAACGGCATCTATCAGAGCACCATCTATGGCCTCGTCGCTTCGCTGCCTCCAAAATATACGGGCGCTGTGGTTCTGGGATCGAACGTTAGCGGATGCTTTGCTACGCTTATGTCCATTGGGTGTGAATTTATATTCTCATCAAAGAGGACGTCGGCCATATACTATTTTGTAACGGCAATTGTGGTTTTACTGATCTGCTTTGATACTTATTTCGCACTACCATTGAATAATTTCTTTAGGCACTACGAAAATGAAAGCAAAAATAAGGATAAGCCATCGGGGTCGAAAACGCAGATAAATGTTCCCTACCTGAAGATCTTCAAGCAAGCTTTTCCGCAGCTTTTGAATGTGTTTTTTACATTTTTCGTAACATTGGCCATTTTCCCGGCTATACACTCGGATATAAAGCGTTCTCCCGATTTTCCGATAGGAAGTAATTATTTTACACTTATCACCTGCTTTTTGACCTTCAATGTGTTCGCCATGTTGGGCAGCCTGACTACATCGTGGGTCCAATGGCCAAAGCCAAAATTTTTGATAATTCCCGTAATACTGCGCGCCGTCTTCATACCTTTGATGTTGATCTGCAAATACCAGCCCGAAGGTATTAAGCGAACTCTGCCCATTTACATTGAAAACGATTGGGTTTACTGGGGCATTGCCATTGTTATGGCATATAGCTCTGGCTACTTGAGTTCCCTTGGAATGATGTATGCCCCGCAGACTGTTAGTCCGAAGCATCAGGTTACTGCCGGTATGTTTGCCGCCGCCTGCCTAGTGACTGGCATCTTCGCGGGCGTCCTTTTTTCATATTTAGGTCCGGTTTTAATACAACTTTGAAATTGTACACTTTTCTTTAAAATACCTCGATTTGCACATGAGGCACAATTGTATACTTGTTCTCAAAATTACGTAAATAACCACAAAAGATATTTTATTGAATTTATTTTATTTAACTTTGGCATATTGCCAACAAAACTAATTTCTACAAATGAAGTTACGACTTCTCGAAAACCTGTTCAAATAAAGTTTATAATCTTTATACCAGATACTAAAGCACTTATTTATAAAGAAGGAAAGCCAAATAACTATTTTGAAATACCCCAAGAGGCCCTGTCAGCCAGATAATCAATATATTTTACGGAGTTACGAAGATCGTAAATCACTCAACATATCAGATTGTGAAATTGTCCCATAGTAACTTGATAACAAGTTTAGATTTGACCATTTGTTTGAAGTGGGTGTACGATTGTAATTTTGTTTCATAGGGATCGGATTATTAAAACAAATTCGAAAGAGGAAAACGTTGATAAAGGAAAGTCTGTAATGCCTTATTGTTTAAAAAAGTAAAAGATAAAGTTAACGTAGATAGGGGCTGTAAAATTGTCAATCAACAGTGAACAATTTAAATCTACAGTTACAGGGAAATATTTTGTTTATTTAAGTTCGCGTACAGAGAAACCTTAATAGATAATACCCGTTTGACAGACCAATTGATGAGCCATACCCAACTACACTCTATCATGTATACATACATATAGTCATACATGTGGAAGATAACATACGGGGATATCTTTATTAGAATAATCTCAGAATGGCGGATCCCAACAGCGGACCTACAGATACATTTAAATTAGTATTTTTTATCTTCATGCTACATGGACTGGGTACCCTGATGCCATGGAACATGTTTATTACAGCAAAATCATATTTTGAGGATTATAAATTTAGTGTGAATTATACTGGACCCACGGATATAGATTATCGAGGGAATTTCATGCAAAATATGGGACTCGCATCACAAATTCCAAATGTTTGCTTTAACTGGCTTAATATTTTCATTCATTTTGGCGGAGATCTAACTCTTCGTATTGTCTATAGCATACTGTGTGAGCTTCTTGTACTCGCACTGACAGTAGTGCTCGCCTTTTTAGATTCCTCAGACGTGAGTAGAAAAAATAACCAAATTAGTCCAGAATTTAATTTTACTTTTCTTTTTAAAGTGGCCAGGCATGTTCTTTTGGATTACAATGTTCTCCATTGTATTTATAAATATGGTATGTATACAAATTAATACTGCATATGAAATGCAGTAGTATACGATTCTCAGATTGATTTATTTATTTTCAGTGCAACGGCATTTATCAAAGCACAATTTATGGCCTTGTTGCTTTATTGCCTCCAAAATATACGGGAGCAGTGGTTCTGGGAGCTAACATTTGTGGATGCTTTGCCACAATTATATCCATTTTGTATACGACTTTCTTCCCATCAAAGAGGACGTCGGCCATATGCTATTTTGTAACGGCAATATTCGTTTTATTGGGATGTTTTGGTACCTATTTCGCGCTACCATTAAATAAGTTCTTTATGCATTTCAAAACGTTAAGCAAAGAGAAGTCATCGGAATCGAAAACAGGTTCTAATATTCCATATTGGCAGACCTTTAAGCAAGCCTCGCCCCAACTTATCAATGTGTTTTCCATATTCTTCGTAACGTTAGCCGTTTTTCCAGCTATACACTCGGATATAAAACGTTCTCCCGATTTTCCGATAGAAGAGGAATATTATACACTTGTCACCTGCTTTTTAACCTTCAACGTGTTTGCCATGTTGGGCAGCTTGACCACAACGTGGATCCAATGGCCAGGGCCAGAATTCTTGGTAATTCCCGTAATGCTGCGCATAGTCTTCATACCTCTGATGTTATTTTGCAATTACCACCCCAAGACTGTGGAAAGAAATCTGCCTGTGATCATATACAACGATTGGATTTACTGGCTCATTGCCATCATTATGTCTTATAGCTCTGGCTACTTGAGTTCCCTTAGCATGATGTACGCTCCCCAGACTGTTGATTCTGAAAATCAGATTACTGCTGGCATGTTTGCCGCCGCCTGTCTGGTGACTGGCATTTTTTGTGGCGTATTGTTCTCATATTTCGGTCCGCTTATTGTACAAATTTGAGACTGCACACTTCTCAGATATATTCATATATCCACCACAAACAAACAAAACGAAGCGCAAAATTTCGGTTGTAATAGCTATAAAACTGTTGTTACGTACATAACACAGAAGTTTTGGATTTTTAACAAAATTGGAAGCCGGTGAACCAAACATTTTTATCAGCTTATGAAAACGACAAATAGATTCTCTTATAATTTGAAAAAAAAAAAAAGCAAATAAAGATAAGCAGAACATAGATAGGGACTGTAAAATTGTCAATAATGTATTGCGCAGCAATAACTATGAGATAAGGTCAATAATTTCGGATCAACACTTACAGTAAGAATTGTTTTAAAAGTTAGAGTACATTTTCTTTAAAATAACTTTATAGACTAGACTGGTGTACACAAAACCCGTTTGTCAGACCAAAAGTTAGACGATACGCTACTACACTAAATATCTATCATACATATATACATGCGGAATATAACATACGGGCGTATCTTAATTAGAATAATCTCTGCAACGTTTTTAAAACATTACTATAGATAATATTATAGCTCATTTACACTTGTAAATAATCTTTAGAATTTCACAAAACTTTGGTGACTCACGCGGACTGCGTGTTTCTAGACCAGTTATCTGCTCCAGCGCCACTTCCACATCAACCACGTTGCACATGATCATTTGCAAGCGCTTGGGAAAATCTGTCTTAGAAGACTCAACCAATTGACGAGTTGTTTCGAGCATATCGCGCAGATCCTGTGCCTGCATGTCGTGAAAACTGACCACAAGCTCCTTGAGCTCTGGCAGTCGCTCAGCGATCTGGAAACCACAGTCCTGGGCATTTGAAATGCCTAGTCTCTGAAGGTGGGCCAACCCCGAGGTTGGCGCTTGCAGGATAGTCTCCTCCACTTTGTGTTTGTTGGATGTCAGATCCAATGTAGTTAGTTGAAGCTGTGCCAGCAGCTCGGTCAAGTGTGTGCTTTCTATGGAACACTCGCGGGCCACAAGGGTCTTTAGGTTCCGAAGGCCGACCATGAATTTGCCGGTTATATAGGCACTGGACACACTCAAGCTGCGCAAGTCCGGGCAACTTTTAGTTATGGTTTGTATCATGCTGTTGTTCATATGATCGTCGGTTATGCAAAGCTCTTGCAGATTTTTCATGTCTAAGCGCAGATAAAACGACAATTCAGGACGCGTCAGATGTCGACCAAGATACGATTCGAAAGCCTTCTCGTGTACGTTCCAAATGTACAGTTTCTCCATCTGAGCACTGATCAGCTCAAAAAACAACATGTAATCATCTTTGCAGAGTGGCACTAGCAATTGATCCGACACAGAGACATCACGATATCGTGGCTTTCGCCACACAATCTGACAGAGCAGCTGCTCATAGCGCAGCGAACTGCGTGCCATTGCCATTTGGTCTGCCAGAGAGAGATACTCCAATATTATGCATACGCAGTCGTCGTTTAAATTGTCCATGTCCATTTTCATTCACCCGAAAAAATAGATAAATAAAGCGTAAGCAGCTGGTGCAAAAACAACAATAACACTTGGCTAACAGCTGTTGTAGTTAATTGAATAGATTTTGAACCTGAGTGTGACCAGCAGCTGCAAGCGAAATAAGAATGGAAAATACTGCAAGCGTTGATAAATACCAAAAGGTTTTAAGTCACGAGCGCGTAATTGAATTATAAAACTATCGAAACGAGAGTGTAAGATAAAAACCAATGTGGTAGTTTGTGACAGTGAACATTGATAAATTTGAAAAAATTGGATGTGACTCAATGAAATTATTCCTATAAATAAACGTACAATTCAAAAATGTTTGAAATTGTATTAGCTGTCTTGCCTTGCTTGGTTATCCGTATTTAAACATTGTTCTCAGTAGAGCTTTAAAGCACTCATTGATAATATCGATGTTAGGCGTGAATCGAGAACCCTCGATGTAGAGCTAGATTCAATTCAAAATTATCAGAATTTATCTTTTCGGTGTTTTTGTCGTAATAACTGATTTAAATCGATTACAATAGCAATCGTAAAAATAATTACCCAATATACAAAATTAACGTAAGAATACTGAAATGAATTTAAATCTTATATCTATAAAATCTTATAAATACTTAAATATATTATATATTTTACTGTACACCATTTGCAATAATAAGAACTCCATTTTTTACATGCAAATTATTTTACATATTTGGCGGAGACACTTTCAGCATTAAAGTGGTCAGATTTTATCATAACCATTTATTCATAAAATCGGTTCTTCGAAAATCAAATCGATGTTTGGTTTAAGCAAAAATAATTGATTTAATCGTTTAAAAATCGCGCCGTAAACCAGATCTTCCTTGAAGGCGATATTCGTCAGCTTGTTATTGTAAACGTTGGTAAATCAAAATCAATTTCATTCGACTTCATGCATGACCTTATACAAAATTAATTGATACGTAACGATTCATTTGAATTTGTATCGGCTGTCTTGCGCTGACTGGCGCGTAATGTTAAAATTTATTTTTCAGCTTTTGATTTAGAAAATTATAGCAACTGTTGATATCAGTGTGTATGCTATATTATGTACACTAAATGTATGCATTAAAGGTAAAAAACACAAATAAGAATGGATATGATCATTTGTGACTGTATAAATTGTTAAAATAAGTATTGCTTGGTGCGTGCTGAAAAAAACTGAAAAAACTAGTAACGAAGGTTACGGTCGAGCAAGCCCGACAGTAAGATACCCTTTGCCAAATTGTGAACATCCGTTACAAATATGTAAGCACACTTATAATTCCAAGCAGAGAATTCTCCACACATATTGCTTGCTCGGTCACACTCACACAGTCACGCGCGGTAAAGTAAAATATGTAATATATTTAAGTATTTATAAGATTTTATAGGTATAAGATTTAAATTCATTTCAGTATTCTTACGTTCATTTTGTATATTGGGTCGCTGAAAGCAGCGCACAGGCTGCTGCCCGTATCGAATATTTGGACTGAAAACGGAACTTGAATAACTTCTGTGTTATTGGACCGATCGAATTGTATTTTTAAAGATAGATTCATAGAGTACTCATTTATACGTATACCGAAGAATGTTAAGTCTTCAATACCTTGCTTAATAATCGCAAATAACCGATTTGCGGGTCGGTGGCATCTCGATATGCTGCTTATGATAAGCATGACAAATTAGGTGTCTCTAGCTTTTATAATAGCGGAGATCAGTTGTCTCAAACAACCAGACAGACAGGGTATAAAGATACAGGGGACAGTGTTCGACTTTGTATACCCGCTTTTCACCAGTTCGTCCACTATAAATCGCAATCGGTTTTCCGCAATCGGTTCTACAATTTATACTTAATATAACCTATGGAAGGATATGTCTACCAATTCCGAAAACGGTGAATTCAATTTCGTTAAACAAAGGCTAAAAAGACTGAGAAGAAAATTAAAACATTGAATTTACATGTTTTGTTGAGAAATTTAAAATGGATTGGGACTCAGGTATTGTTCATTGATGCTGTGCACCATGACTGTTAATATAGAATAAAATTTCACAGGCATGGCCATCATTTTCATTGCCAACGCCTCAGGACCAGTAAAAGTTTTCGCCCCACCACTCCACTGTTTGTCTCGCCTTGCATATCAATTAACGTTTTGAGTGTGTTTCCATGTTGAACTGTCACTTTTATACGCATCATGCAGCTCCAGCCCCGAACCAGCCCCAAAATCCCAGCGCAATTCTCTTGGAACATGGATGGAGGACTCGCAAAAGAAGTGTGCAGGGGAGGAGTCAGTGTCCGCTTTTGTCAGCTTTTGCCTGTGACTGCGCCTGCCTCACATGATTTGTGCGTGACCATGCGAAATGTAAATTATTTATATACATATCGTACTATCCCGACAGTCCCGTATTGAGTTCGACTACGGTCTGGCAGCTGTCCGACGTGGTCATGGAAAATAGCGAAAAACAACAAAATTCGCAAACTGTTAACTGCTGGAGGGACCCTCGTCATGGCAAGGAGACATTGGCCGAGCAATTGATTGGCATAAGGCCAGCTTCAGAAATATAGTGGCTTCTGTGTGCTCGGAATAAAAATATACACTAACAATCGCTGAAATAATATGGCATACAGTCCTATTGCAGATTAGCATTTGCCACAAATGAGGTCAAAGCTTGTGTTCCGACTTGAAATCTTGATATGGTTTATTTACAAAGTAAGATACGAATTAATTTCACGCACTGACTTATAATAAAGATTTTATAAAGAAACGAAATTTATTGTGAACAATAGCACATTTATTAAAAATCGTGGATTGCTTATCGAAAGAATCGATTAAATCATTTATATAACGAATTGTCATATACGAATAGGTTTTATTCGTCTATGTGAATCGTAATCTGTAATGTCATTACTGAATATCGCCCGTAGTATTGATTGCTTTCTACTGATGTGTTTTGATCGATCGTGTGGCCAACATAGATGTCCCGCATAGGCTATCATCAGGCTGCGGCATGTCGTGGCTATACAGGCAGTAGAGCAGGGGGCCGAGGACACTACCTTGTGGAACTCCAGCTGCCACATTGTGTTTGATGGAATGTGCTGAGTGAAAACGCACAGCGAATCGCCTTTCTTCCAGATACGATTTCAGCAACCCGAAATATGGAGCAGGTAGCGTCTGCTTGGTTTTAGCTAGCAGCCCAATATGCCACACTCGATCAAACGCTTCTCGAATGTCCAAGAAGAGGCTGTTGCAATATTTCTTATTGTCGTAGGCAGTCAGAATTTGTTCGACGAGCACGAAAACCGAACTGGTGCTCAGGTAATCCCCTGGGCTTCCATGATCCTGACAATCCGGGCACCGACCAGTCTTTCAAACATCTTCGAGATCGAAGGGAGGCGACTGATCGGCCGGTAGGAGGCGGGCTCCCTTTCCGGCTTGCCAGGTTTGTGGATCTTTTGGACGTTGATACAATAAATGTATAATCAAGTGGTCCTTGCAAAACCAAGCCGATGCTTATTACGCGCGGATCCCAGACACAGCGAATGTCCACCTTCCGCTCAACTGACCGAGGGGCACAGTCGTCTGACGTACGACTCGAAACGCGAAACGCGATATAGAGAACGCGGGCATGCAAATATACCGAGATAGAAAAGAATTTCGAGGAGAGATAACTTAATTTTTAGATAGGTAGGACAAAATTTTAAATTTTATGTATGCAACAGAAGAAGCGTTAGAAAAAAGAAAGTAAAGATTATTATAGTCCAAACATAATACCCTAAACGGATCGTGAAGGGCATATTTTTTTTTTAGTGTTAAGTAATTACGTGTTAGTCTGCAAGGGACAGAAAAGTGTAACTGGCTAACCAGGTTAACACTGTCAATATCACTTTGGATGAGGTTATTAATAAATACTACACTCAGCATGGTTCTACGATTAGATAGAGAAAGTAAGTTAAGTAGTAGAAGTCTACTGCCATAGAAAGGAAGTCTTAAATTTGCATCACAGTTAAGGCCTCGTAAGCGAAAATTAAAAAATATTTTTGTACAGATTCAATGCGGTTTTTGTGAGTAGTGTACTGGGGACACCATACGCATGATCCATATTCCAGAATTGGACGAACAAGTGAGGTGTAGAGGGTCTTTGTTACATAAGGATCGTCAAACTCCTTAGACCATCTCTTAACAAAGACAAGCACACCCATGGCTTTATTGACCATATGGGAAATATGTTCGGAAAACTTTAGTTTTCGGTCCAAACGGACCCCAAGATCATGAACTAGATTAATTCTTTCTAAGACAAAACCACAAAATGTGTAGGAAACGTACTTTGGACTGGCTCGATAGAATGTCATCAGCTTGCATTTGGCGCTGTTCAGGTTTAAAAAATTTGCACAACACCAGGAATAAAAAATATTTAGGTGACAGTAGTCATATTTAAATTGATAACAAAGCTTTACATCGTCCGCATATATGAGAGTTCGGGAGTTGTGTATGACCAAAGGGAGTTCATTGAGGAGGGCGTCTAGATGGCTACTCTGAGGAACGCCAGATGTGGCATGAAGAAGGTGTGAAAATACATTTTTAAAGAGAACTCTTTGGGTTCTACCATTCAGATAACTCACAATCCAATTAAGAAGTTTTGGTGTGAAGCCTAAGAGGCTGAGTTTATGTGCAAGAAGGGAATGATTTACTGAGTCAAAAGCCTTACTGAAATCAGTGTATATAACATCAGTTTGAAGATTTTCCTGAAAACCTTTTATAACAAAGGATGTCAGCTCCAGTAAGTTTGTCGTAGTTGATCGACGTTTTATAAATCCGTGCTGAGAAGGCGATATGACGGATCTACAGAAATGTTGCAAGTGAGGAGTTAATACATTCTCGAAGAATTTAGGTATAGCCGACAATTTAGAGATACCTCTATAATTGCTTGCATCAGACTTACTGCCCTTCTTAAACAAGGGAATGATAAAAGATTCCTTCCAAATGGAATGGATGAAGTATCTAAGGACAGCGAAAATAGTTTGAGCAATGGCTTACTTAGGGAGTTCGCACAGAACCGAAGTACACAAGCGGGAACAACGTAGGGACCTGGTGAAAAAACTGGTTTAACCAAGTGAAGATCCTTCACAAGTGAATTTTCGTTTAGAATAGGGGTGAAGATACCATTTGACCAAGGAATGTTGTATGGATAAAAATTAATCTTTTGTGTAGTAGGCGAATACGTGGTTTGAAAAAACCTAGCAAACATATCGGCCATGGCTTGGTCGGTATCTGCAGTGGTATTTTCAAACGAAAACCTTGAGGGAAAGACAGAAGATTTACGCTTCATATTAACAAAACTATAAAACTGTTTAGGGTTCTCAAGGAACTGAGACCTACAACGAGCTAGATAGTTTTTATAACATTTCACGTTTTTTATTTTTAAAATAAGCTAGATTTTAAATTTTTAAGGCGAGACAGCTCTTTTGTAAACCATGGTGGCTTACTCGAGCATGTCTGATAGAAACGCGGTATACAAATATAAAAGAAAGAGTCAATGATCTTATAAAATATGCTTACCGCTACTGAATTATCAGTAGTAAAGCTCTGACCAGTCGCAGTTGGAAATTAAATAATAATCAATAATACAATGTCTGCTTTTCTAAAGCAACGTATACGTTTACACAGTTTTCATATTTAACAAAACATTTGCCTAGATAAATAGTAGCTTTAAAAGTGGGATGATAAAAATCTTCTTGTAAAGAAAGTGGTTGAGTCCTTTTTAGTGACACCCTAAATGGATCAGATACGAAGCATAAATCCAAGGATCTGTTTCTAAAGTTTTTGATTTGATTGACCTGCAACAATGACATATCAAACAGACCATCAGATAGGTCATGCTGCCGAGAATGCAATAAATAATGAATATATGAACAGGTTATAAAACAGAAAAAACCGGGAAAGTGTAATTTTACACAAATAAATTCAATGCAATGTTGAACTTCCGGTTGAAAAAGTTCCGATGATATGACGGAGTTTACTGCAATCAGAACTCCCCCACCACGTCGGCCAGGTCGATCAAGCCTGTAGGTTGTATACTACTTGGTAAAACTTCGGTGCTTAAAATATCCGGTTTTAACCAAGTTTCAGTAAACACTAAAACATGGGAGGTAAAAGAAAGGCTGTTGATGAATAGATTAGATAATTTGCTACATAATTCTCTAACATTTTGGTATGTATGAAGAAAAGTAGCACTTAGTTTTTTGCGTTTTGTTTTTGAGTCGACGTTTCGGGGATTGGCAGTGAAAGAGCAATCGGTTTCCGATTCGTTTTCTCCTTCGCCTCAAACTCTTTAACCATTACATGTTCTGGCCAAACTGTTGGAGAACATATAATGGCTAGCAGCTCTGCCGGGACACTAATTTTAAAGGACGATGTGTCCCTCTCATATGAGAATTTAAATTTTTCCACTTTAACCTCGACAGCTTGTATTTTGGCTTGAATATAAGCCACTACATCTTGAGATCTAAGATCAGGGGCAAGCCGAGAAACGAAAATTTGTTTCCTTAGTGGAATTCCTAACACCTTTTTAGGCACCACGGGTATTACACCTGTGGGATAGTTCATAACCGGTAATCCGGAACTTGAACTTGCCTTAGGTATTTCTATAATCTGTGGTACTGACAAAGAATCCACAGCGGACACATCGGAAAATTTGTGTGACACCATTTGCACCCACTCGTTGGTGACTTTCTCTGACACCAGCAGGGAAAGGCTTCGCTACGTGAGCAGATTTCTTACGCTTGGGCCCGCAAGAACAAAAGCACAAATGAAAGAAGAAAGAAAAAATAAAATAAATGAGAGAGAATTGCGAGTCAAGAGCGCACGCAAAAGATAGTGTGAGTAGGTGAGTGAGCGCGAGAGAGTGTTAGGCACACACACACTAAAAGATGTGAGAGAGTTAAGTTGTTACTGTTATAGCTGCAACGAGAATGCAACAACAACAGACGAAAAAGAAGAGCACAATAAAAACAATTGCACTCTGAAAAGCGAAGAGCAAAAAGAAACAAACGAATTGGCAGTGGCATAAAGTTTAGAATAAAAGTATAATTAGTAAACTACAAACCAGTGGGTAAAGACAGTAGGCATGCACTCACGATTGTGAACGGATATGTTAAAGTTGCTTTTAAATTATAATTTTAAAGGCAAAACGCCGATTGTTTGCAATTATAAATAAAAGCGGGGAGCAGAAAAAAACGCGTCCGTTCACTTGGAAGAGACAAGCACACTTTTTCATAGAGATTATCCCAAGCTTCCACTGAGAATGGAAGTATTGCAACCTCACAATAGCGTTGAATACCAATGTTATGTAGAGGATCGCGTGACTGGGCAGTGCCTTCAATGTGGCTTTGCCGGATGTCGTTATGTCCTGGAGCTCTGTTGTTTCTCTGGCGCGCAATAACACCGGCTATCTCGCAGGGTTCGAGCGTGATTGGCAGATCCATTTGAAGCGCTTGGGTCAACTGGTCCTGAGTTTCTTCAACCTGTTGCAGGCTTGCAAGATTGAATGGCTGAAATCGCTCGGCGAGGTACGCAGCGAATACCTCCGCTTGTCCCAAGTCGGCCCCACACCACTTTCCGTTATTATCGACTAAAGGCGCCTTCCTCGTGCATCGTCTTTTAATAGCGCGCGTGGCCCTCCAGAGCGAATGCGTCGCTTCGCTTTCAACTCCAGTGTTGGCAAGCCTTTCGGCGAACCATGCGGATTTATGCAGCACCAATGCGCAGCGGAGTCTACTCAGCGCTCGATTCCATTCCATCTTGTCCAGCGGGTGGCGAGACCTCATCTATCTAGTGCGTAGTCGCCTCCTTTTGCCGTCACTCGGGTCGTTGGCAGTATATGCCTCATATCCATAAATTTTGGGTGTCTGTGCCTCTTTGCAATGTGTTTCGCTGAGCAACAAGACATCGATCTCGTAGCGCCGCACAAAGCTTTCGATTTCGGGCAGCTTCGTGGAGACGCCATCGGTGTTCCACACTAGGATGCGCAATGGGTGTTCGCCGGCACATTTTACACAAATGTAAGCAGTATTTGGGCGTGTGGCCAAACTGCTGACATCGATGGCATTGGACAATGGCATTAAGTTTATGGAGAGGCTTTATAATGACTCTCATATGGCATAATGCCTTGACTGCCAAGATCTGAGCGGTGTGTGGACATCGAGCAACTTGTGCCGATTTTTTCCAGCTCTTCCTTGATCTGGCTGTGTAGCGTACAACGATGCAAGCCTTTAATGCATAGTCTGTAAGGCCTGTCTTCTTTCAGCTGGTAGCAGTGGAACTCGTACTCTTCGTTCTCGAGCCAGTTGACTATGCTACGGAATGTGATAGCATCAGCCGCGTAAAGCCTCAAGACACCGTCCATTGAAGCCCTCGCCTCTACCTTGTTTAAATCCACGATATTATGGAGGGTCTGCATTAGCAAGCATACGTTGTCAACTCCTTCCATTACTATAGGAGGTGGCTGCATTCCGCGTCGATGCAGCCATAGTAGCTTGATTGCTGGTACTGGGCTGGTCACAAAGATCGTCAATATAATTGCCTGTAACTTTGTCGGCTGGGAGTTGCGCAAGTAATCCAAAACGGTTTGAGTTGCCGCTGTGGTTGAGGTTGTGTGAGGTTGTGTTAACGAAGAGTTTTCGCCTTGTTTGCCAACGTTTGATTTTTTCATGTCAATCTTTGTAGAGACGCGTGACTTTTGCTTGATATTTTGAAAGCGCTGCGGGGCAGCAATTTGGGAGCTCGAGAGAGCAACAGTTGCCGATCCTTCATCGGCCGCGGCGTTTTCCGTTAACCCATTCCTATTATATGAGGGTTCATTGACAGCTTTTAAAAGTGTCTCGCCAAGGATGTCATTGTTTTTAGTTATGGCCGTTATAGTGGACTTAGCATTTTGCGCGGGTATCATAGCACACCTAAAAGTATGAAAATGATCTTATGATGTTTAAGCCGGGGTAGAAGCTTGGTGCTTCTATCCGGTACACGAACCAAATTGTCAAAGCTTATACACAGAAAAGAAATTATCATCAATAGAAAGAAATTTTAATAAAAAAGTGGGCGTAGCATTTTCGTTATTCTCGTGGAAAATAATTCTTAATAACTAATCTGCAGTGCGCTGCCGTGGTTTAAGAAGGACGTCTGCTTCTTAAATTAGGGTTAATTGCAGTTTATTCATGTACTTGAAACTTAAAACTGAATTACCTCAAGCAAATTATAATTGAAAATAGATAAGTTAAACTTTCAATCGACGCTTAAACTGTATATTAACGTTCAAGGCTGACGGTTTTTAAAGTGGCTTTGATTGTGCTTTTCTTACTGCTCAGGTTTCGTTTTAAGTGACCTGCAATTTGCGGATAATTGAGGACTATGCCCAGTTAACTGTACTCTTGAGCTAGCCGCGTGCACTAACCGACTCTGGAACGCCACGCCTCAAAAACTATGCTTCATTTAGTTGGCAATTAGCACGACACACGCCTTCTGACTGGAAATTAAGTGTTAGCTTCGAAATGATAGTTTTTCAAAATTCTACACCCTGCCCCTTTCTCTCCACTGTTCAGATGTGACGCCTCTTTAAGACGCCGCGAGCGCCATGAAATATGCAACACTTGTTCGTGTTCATCGCCTTACCAAACAATTGGCCAATTAAGTCGAAAAGTTTGCCAACGTTCGTACATCCGTCCGTCACTCAGTTCCCTTCGTACACTCGCTTGGCCATTGCATGTTAGTCGAACATTTTGTGGCCATTTGCGTGCCGCTTTTGTTGGCCTGGTCCAACAAGCGTTGCCAAGGTGCGGTCGCTGACGGAGTCGAACTGCAGCTCGTTGCATGTTTTATGCAGATTTGGCAATTCACCGCCGGGCTGGCATAGACGCTTCACGCTTTACATTTTCGATTTTGCACTTGCTTGCAAAAATTCAATGGCACACTTTTGGGCGCCCGCACGGTAATATTTCATTTTTAATTTGAACCCCAGAGGTGCAGATTTGATTTGTTGGCACAGGCCCATGTGTGTCTGTGTGTGCCGAGCGCATTTTTGCTGCTTATTAAATTTCACAGCTTAAATCAGACTCAAAAGCGAAATATTTAGTACTTACTCAAAATAAATGTTCTTTTTTTGTAAATCTTATCTTATTATAAACTTAAATTCTTTTTGAATATTAATTTTGCTGTACAAAAAAATACATACATATGTATTTACCACGAATAAAATATTATTATGTCCCCCTTAATTAAACCATCATTAATTTTTGTTTTTTTAGTTCTCATACTTTGGTTTATTGTATATATATATTTTTATAATATTTCTGGTTGGTTTTTGTAATTTTGCTAAATGCCTTGCGAAATTATTTAACATCTCAGCTAATTAAGTCAATGCATTACATAATTTGTTTAAATTTATATTTTAATTTAATTGTTAATTTTTTTGTTCGATTTTCGATTTGTATTTTAGGTATTTTTCAATATTTTTCGTTTACTTCATGGAATAGAAGAAGTTGCTGGATCACATAGGTTTGTCGAACATCCTGCTAAGTTTATAACAAAACAAACGAAGTAGGCGTAAAATGTAAGTAACGATTTTAAAGCTTATTTACATTAAACATAGGTAACTAACAAGTGCTTAGGTTAAATCTGAATCCGTTGAGCGCTCTCTCCTTCTTCGAGAGAGTTTGGATAAAGTTGTTTTATTTGGTTTTTCGATTTTTGTTAAGGCTGAAGACAGAGTATTAAAACTTTTCATTGTTTAAGAGTAAAAGTTATTTATAAAATATATGTATATATATATATATATATTTATATATATATTTATATATATATATATATATGTGTGTATATATATATGCATGTATGTATGTATTATATATCAAAGTAAAGGTATGTATTTATAGTTAGAGAGGGCGTATATTACAGTTAATATTTATACAGAGCAACTCGTCGCACTCACCGACTTCTCTTGCTAATCTTGAGCTAATCAGCTAATTAACAATACACAGTTTTGAAGTAATATTCCTATCAATTGCAACTCGAATAATGCCAACGTTTGATCCACTAAGCTATCAATATATACGCGTTTGTAATCGTACATGTCTATATATATAAATATGGGCTTTTGCTTGTATAATTACTAAATTGCATTTATGTAAGTCAATATTCAATATCAATATTCGATATTCTTATATGGTATATGTATTCCTATACGCATTTGTATATGCATGTATATACTATGTATGTATGTATATTGCAAATTATTGAATTACTTTTACTTGGTTCACTACTTGTAATTTTCAAAGAATTCTTTTCGGTAATTGGTCCTTAGTACACTACATGGAAAGCGTTTAAAACTGTAGATGAATTCAAATTTCTATAGCACACTTTCGAGCGCGCCGACAAATGACAACGCGCCTTCCGACTGACCGCCTTTTGCCACCTGCCACCTGCCAGCTTCCCCCCGGTCCTTCCATTTTTTCTGTCATCCACTTTAGGCAAACACCTTTTTGTGTCAACAAAACACACACAAACAGACGCACACACACACACACACACACACACGCACGCATACAGAAACACACAAACAAACAGTGCACTGCAGTGGAGCCGAGGGGTATGCGATGTTCAAAAGCAGCTGCCCTTTTTATGCTGCCCACAGCTGTGACGACCTTTTGGACTAAAAATGAAACGCCTTCGCCCGTAGCGTGGGCGTGAATGTCCAGGTGTGTGCCTCCCTCCAACTCTGAGCATGTGTGTGTATGGGTGTGTGTGTTTGTGACATGTTAATTGCGCCTAGCGAAGCGAGCGAATTTCAGACGCGCCACGCAAAAATCGTAAAATTTTAAAAAGCGCCTAAGCCGCACATAAAGTGTCAGCCAGATATAAATTTATGCTGACCTTGTAAAGTTACATGGCAGACATACATACACAACAAACATATACACATGCAGACGCATGTGCACATGAGTGAGCGAGTTAGTCGCGGCGTAAATATTTCTGTAGCATACTTTGCGGCGGTAGCCTTATTAAGCGAACTCAGTTAAAGTGGCTCTAAATTTTGAAATTAGCTAATAAAAAATAAGTTCTGTCTCATGGAACATTTTTAAAATACTTATTAAAATAATTGCTTATTAAATTTGAAAATTTATAATTGACTTTATATTGCCTTTGCTTTTTTTAATGACTTAAACAATTAATTAAATAATTATTTAAAATAAATATTACTGAATTTGGGTTGATGTGTTCAAAATATGTAATATGTATTACAAACAACAATTTGTATTAAAGGTTGTTATATTTATATATTGTCAATTCTAATCTAATTAAGCTGGAGAATAGTTTTAAAAAATGTGAGAAGAACTGCTGGAAACTTTAAAGAGTTGCAGATATTTTATGTATACCAAACAACTATTTGAAATATATAAAACCATTAGTTTATTATGATTTTAACCAAAACATAAAGAGATTCTTGTTATCTCAGCGCGCTTTGGCTATCATTATATAATTCATTAATCTCTAATTAACCGCTATAATAAGCAGCAAAAATATAATTAAGGCTGACTCTTGCACATAAGCAAAGAAGACTATTTATTCTATTTTTAAGGGGGGAGCAGCATTAAGACCTCAGGAGGTGAGGAGGAGAGGCTTGTCATTAATTTGGTTGTCCTTTGTCAACGTTCTGCCAGTCGCAATTTGCATTCGAATTTTTAATGTGTATCGCAGCTATTTTTGACCTTTTCGTTCTCGTTTTCATTTTCGTTATCTTTTTCATTTGATTTTTATGTTTAGTTTGGTTTTACACTTAATTAAATATAGAATTTGTTCGGGGCTTTCATACTCTGGTATCGTATGTATATATGAATGTATTTACGCTACGTTTCACTACGTTCATTTAGAAATGTACTTTCTGGGTTGCCTTCGCTGCGAAGCTGTTGCAATCAACGCAAACTGAGTAACAAATTTAAAAGCTAGGGTATTTCATAGATACTATTATAATGGTTTATTGCGCTACTTACATGCAAAAGGTAGTATATGGTAATACATAAATTTTGTCTCTCAGCTAATTTCATAATTTAATTTAATTAATTTTGGCCATTTTAATTTGGTTTATCTTATTATATTGATTTTGTTTCTGCTTTTTTGCTGCATCTTCTAACAACCATTGAAGGTTTCTTTTTATTCGGCTCTTATATTTTCAATTACAGCTTTTATGCATTTGTTATTTATGTGTCTCAACATTTATGTCGCTATTTATTGCTGCATTTTTATAGCGAGTCATTTAATTAAAATTTACTGCAAACACAACGTTTGCTTTAATGTGAATTGAGTTCTGAGGCGAATCTACAGCGCTCAGAGAAATGGGGCGAAGTGAAGAGAAAGATGGAAAGATTTATAGCGATATTATCGGCTAAGGCTTACAATAATAGTTAAAGTTAACTATAAATTGGAATTGTTTTACTGAGCAAATTGTTTGAATTGAGCAAATCTATCAGACTACCAAGGAAATTAAAAAAAAAACTATTAACTTTGTTTTAACTGCACTAATTCAATTAACTAGATTTTAATATATGTATATTCCTCTTTCTGCTCTATTCGAGCTCGTTTTTATTGGTATTTGCTTTTGGTTTTTTTTTCTCTTTTTGGCCAATGCAACGGACTGCAATAAATAATTACAGTTCATAAATTGTGCATGGAATTTACGATGTCTGCATTGAAATTTAGTTGCTTTGCTAACGTAAAATGGCATTTAAATTGCTTGCAAAATGTGTTCTTTTTTGTAAATTGATTTATGATTTTAATTTCCCCAACTGCCTCGCAAACGCTCTGCACGCCGATTTGGCCATAACGTGATAACCGCAACAAGCGTAGCAAGCTGTGCGCCATCTCACCTGTACTGGAGTAAATATATGTACATATATTCTGTAATTTCATTGGCAATTTATGCAACAAATGCAACACAAAAAAAATGAAAAACAGTATAAACGAAAATGTAAGCGATAAAAATATGTGCGACACTTTTGACACGCCTTGCCGCCCACTTGCGGCATTTATTGCTCCGGCTGTGGCTGCTGCGTGTGTAAGTTCTTTTTATAGCATACATTTGTGCGCGGCGCAGGTGTACCCTCTATCTGTGTGTATGTATGCTTTGTGTACCTGTGTGTGTGTATGTGTGTGAGCTATGTTTTTCACAACCATGTTGATTTTTCGCTTTGTTTGCCTTTATGTTTTTTTGTTTATTAATTTTTGTACAAAATGCCATTTGTGGTTTCTTCTTCATCTTCTCCATGTTGCCATTTCAATTTTTTGGCTCTATTTGTGTGGCAACCTCTGTTTGCTGGCTGTGCGGCTGTAAGTGTCAGTGTGGTTTTGTTGGTGTGTGTGCATGTGCTTATGATAAATTACATTTAATGTAATTTACGCAAACGTTTCTCTCGCACGTTTCGCTTTCATTTTATGCTTCGCGCTGCTGTTATCAGAAAATTTTTTATTGCTATGTTTGTTATTGTTGTTGTTGTTGTTCAGGTTATTCCGGCTGCTGCTGCTGCTGCTGTTGTCCTTTATTGCTGCTGCACATCGCCACCGCTGCCCAGGCCAGCTTTCGTTTCCGGCGGCACCTGTTGGAAACGGAAGGGAAAGGAGAGAGCGAGAAACATTTTACGAGTTAGTTTTAAATTAAACCTGACTTCGCGTGGGTTACGGCCAGAGACATTATAGACATTATGTAAAGCAAAGACACAATCAAAGCATAAACAACATTCAGGTAAAATAGCAAAAGTCTCGCTGTGCTCATGTGTGTGTATGCGTGTGTGTGTGTGTGAGCGTGTGTTTGTTGCGTGTTTTTACACCCAAAAGAAAAATTTTAAGAAACAGCAAGCACATTGAGTTGCGCCCCAACAAACAACAACAAGTCCCATATAGACAAACAATCACACTCATTCACACACATACAAGCACACGTACACTTGTCAAAATAGCCCGCAATTTGCAAAAAACGAAAAAAAAAAATAACGACGAGGTAGACAAAACTTGCATACGAAACGCAAAACGACCGAAATGGCCATTGCAAAAAGAAGAAGATGTATAAAAAGAGGAGGAGAAAATAAAAAAGTCGCGAGAGAGGAAGAAAACTTAGCGAGAACAAAGCGAAAACTTTGAGAAAAAAAGAGAGCACACAAGAAATGTGTTTAATTTTCTGTTGAGAAAAAAAGCGAACAACGGTCAGCTTGAGGAATTTTTTGATGAATTAAGAGACAAAACACAGAAAAGGAAGATACAAAAAATACCGAAATTGCGCAACTTATGCGAAACGGAATTAAATAAATTCCTTCATTTCCTCTTTGGCTCTTTCTCTAATTGGCAAAGCTTTTAAAAGTTTCTTGTCTTTTATTTTACTTTTGCGAAAGTTGTTGGAATACTGTTGAAAAATCGAGTCTGAATTTCAAATTTATAAATACATAAAAATATCATATTTACAAATATACACATATCTCTGAGTGTGAGATAAGTAATATAATATTTGTATGGTAAATATGAATCTTGCTTCGGCTTGTATTTTATACAAGATTTAAATAAAGAAATCACGTATGCGTTTCTTAGCAAATTGAAGTTTCTAAGCTAGAATTAAATTATTGGGTAAACAACTAGAGTATTAATTAATTAATTATTAATTAGAAAATATATGTTTTTTGTTGTAATAAGATTTAAATTTTATAGTAAATTTCGCAATTTCATTATTATGTTTTCAATTCTAAAGATATTCAATTAAATTTTGAGAAAAATGGAATGGAAATATTTTCTGTATCGTATGATATGATTAATCGATATGAATGTAAACTCATTTTATTTTCGATATAAAAATATATTATAATATTTTACTTAAATATTAACATATTCCTATCAAATAGCATACAGTGACTTAACAAAATTTTGATCTAGTAAAATTTCGAATTAAGAAATTTTTGAAAAAAAGCCATTTAATTCCAAAAAAAATTAATATGTTGCATTATTATTAGGCTTCAAATATTTTAACTGAAATGTTTTCTTTTGAAATTAAACCAATAGCATGCCAAAAACAGACATAAAATAATTGAAGATATTCTGCCGATAAACGATAATGGAATAAAGTCTTATTTAACGCTGGGAACATCAAGAAAAAACTGAGAAAGCTGTGTGTACTCTTCGGTTCCTCAACATGACATTGAGAGAGCAAAACATAGAAGGAGGTATAAACAGAGAGTGAAACGAGACAAACAGCGAAACGATTAACAGAGAGAAAGAGAGAGCGAGACGACTACTAATGACAACAAACAACAACGACGACGATTTTTGATAGCAACGGCGACTGTACCTAGTCATCTTTTTGGGTCGGAGAGAGCGGGGTATAATCTTAACCGCCATAAAAACTATGAAAATCCAGGAAATCCATGGAATCTGTTTGATTTTGCTGTTGCTGATCGAGCTTCGCGGCGAGAGAGTATGGCAATATGGCGTGAATATGATATATGGGATATTTGTTTGGTGGATCGATCGCATATGGTGAGTTTTAGATGAAGTAAAACAGTTGTTGTGGTTAAGAGAGCAGGAGAAACAGAAAGAGATATATACGTGATAGGAAAGTGATAGAAAAGTAGTACTATCTCATATATACAGAAGACGAGGCTCTTGTTTGGATCGCAACTCGGCGCACTCACCAGTTTCTTGAAGCAGTCCTCGAAGAAGGCAGTCATCGAGCGATAGAGATGCCGCTTCACGCCCGACAAACTGTGACCCTCATCCGGATAGATTTGCTGCTTGTAGAGCACGCCCTTGTTGGTCAAAGATCTGGCTAGGACCATCGATTGCTGGACATGCACATTGTCGTCCGCGGTGCCATGAACGAGCAGGAACTGACGCTCACGTAGGTTGTCCACATACTTGGACAGATCGCTCTCCTCGTAGCCCTTGTAGTTGTCCGTCACGTTGGGGAAGCTCAGATAGCGTTCCGCATAGGTTGAGTCTAGACGGATTGGGGTAAAGCGGTTAGTCACGTTCCAGCGTGGATAAGAAATGCCTGCCTTACCGTAGAGCTTCCAATTGGTCACTGGCGAGACACTGATGCCGCACTGGAAAATGGACTGCTGCCCGGCCAAGGCCAGGGCGGCGGTGTAGCCGCCATAGCTCCAGCCCCAGACGCCCATGCGGCGCGCATCGATAAAGTGCAGATTGTCGCGCAGGTACTCGCTGACCTCCAGCTGATCGGAGACCTCCACACTGCCTAGTCGCTTGTAGACTTCGTGCAGCAGCTGATAGCCCTGGCCAGCCGAGCCGCGTCCATCGATCTCGATGACAATGTAATCCTTGCTGCCGGCCAAGTAGGTGTTCCAATCGATGTGCCAGCGATCGGTGACCAGTTGGCTGCCCGGTCCCGAATACACATGCAGTATGGTGGGATAGCGTGTGATCTCATCCTCGCGCAGCACGGGAGGCAGAAAGAGGCGCACCTGAGCATGATAACCACCAGAGATCATGACCGGGAACGTTTTCACCTGCGGCAGCGCCACCTTCGACATTTTCTCCTTGAGCCGCGTATTGTTCTGCACCGTGAAGAGCAGCTCCAGGTACTGTGACTTGGGTTCGGCGGCGGGCTGCGCGGTGGCTACTTCTTCGTCAGCATCGAATGACTCCTGCTCCGGTGGAGCACTCTGCCGCTTGGCCTTAGCTTCGCCTGCTGCGAACTTCAGGCCATAGATCATTGAGGTCGGTACCATCGGTCCCAGGCACTCGACCAGGACGAAGCGAGCGCGTAGCGAGAGTGGAAACTGTGCCTCGTGGTAGAGACAATCGCTCGGAGGAGGTGGAGATGCTGCAGCATTACCATGGCCATGCGACGGACGTTGCTGCTCCACGGGTAATGCTGGTGGCGGCGCAGGCATTGAGTCCGACTCTTCGGAATCCTCCCAGTCATCGTCCCAGGCGGTTACTAGTTTGGGCGGTGACTTTGTGTGTCCCTCCTCGTAACCGTCGCGACGCTGCATCAGGGCCGGACACGTCAGGCAGTCGGGCTGCTGCAGCGCCTGGCCCTGACGAGCGGGTAGCGCCGATACGCGGTACAGATGCTGCTGCGAGGGGAGACGCTCAGGTGTGCCCAAAAAATAGCTGCGAAGAGGCAGAGTAGCGGGTGAGGAAAGTTAAGATAGATTTGCATACTTTCTTGAATAATTAAGTTTTCATATTCTAAGTGAACTTTTATTCACTAATAAACTCTTTACCATATACTCTTTACTTGTTGAAAGCACTTTATAAAGGGTATATCTAGTCTTGTTCATTAAACTAATAACTAATAACTAATGATTCAGGTAAAACTTTAATCAAGGATAAATTACTCTATCGACATTTAATTTGAACGAGCTATTATTCCTGAGAAATTATAAAAAAAGGCTATAAAATATAATAATATGATTTATTTTGTTATGAGAAAAGAAATCTGTTCGTCCGTTTGACCGGCTATCTGTCTGTCTGCATATTCGTACGTCTTTCTATCCGTATATCCATCCATTTATTTTGTTTAGTTTTCTATATATTTTCTATCGTACTTATCGTAACCGCTACTTTCTTCTCCTATGTGCTTAATATGATGTCAATATATCATCAAAATCCGAGCACTATTGCATACAACTGCCATAGAAATTATTAACTAAAATGTGTGAAAATCTTTAGCAAATAATATTACAATATACTGGAAATAAGTTATTTAAATTGCAGCTTTATTTATATTAATGCTATAAAATTTTCAACAGAATTTGATAACCATATCCTTAAGTTTTCACATCTGTCGAAATCTCAGACTAAAAAGGTATGAAACTTTCGGCTTGTCGAGGGTAATCTTTCGAGATTGCTATATCTATAAAAAGTTTATATACTAGGAAGAACGCGTAACTATTATCTAAATTTTATACAGGGTATCAACTTTGAAACTTTGAAGTCGCGTTCACAGTTGAAGCTTTGCTGTTTTAAAAAATCCTTGACTTACATCCAATTATCGAGCTGGTCCCAGTGCAACAGTCGATTCACCTCGTAGGCGCCGTGCGTGAGCGGCAGCACGCGATTATTGTCGATGTCCACGTGCACGATGTGCCGGAAATAGCCTGTCGATTGAGTAGAATGGATGCGTAGAAGTGGGAGCAAGGAGCGGGTGTGGTTGGACGCGAAACAAAACCCAAATTGACATATGGTTCACTTACCAAATGAGCCATCTCGCAGAGGGGAAATGGCCACATAGTGACTCGCATTGGCCGCAAACAATGGCACCGAGACGGTGTCCACCCAACCGCGTCCATCGCCGCTCACACGATGCGTCTAGTCGGAATGCGAAAGAGAGCAAGAGAGGCAGATGGGAATAGTGGGAGCCATAGGACACGCTTAATTAGGCCAATGCGACTTACCTCGATGCAGGCAAACTGCGGACTGCGGCAAATACTGACCACGGATATGTTTTGCGGTCGATTTAACCAGACTACGGCGATCTCTGTAGCACTTACCCAGCTGGCGCTGCTAAAGTAATGATCTCTGTATGGCGGGAAAAGTGGAAAATGTGTAAGCAAACTCAAGGCAAAAATTCGCAGCACATGGAATACGCACTCGTTTTGTATGATTTTCGGCGGTTTCAGGTCAGTTGAATGAATCTTCTGCGGGTCCGTCAGGTCGGCCACACGCAGCGTTACGGTAGGATTCTGTGTGCCTGGCTTGGGGTAACTGTAAGCAGAGATAGTGTTGGAAAACGGAGGAAAGTGTGGAGCAAATTAGAAAGGAAACACAAATATTCAGGTACTATAAACAAGAGCTGAAAACGTTTCAATATCTTTCTCCCAAACAATCGAATTAAATCGATATATTATCGATAAATGTGTAAGAATTGAATTTTCGATTTAAAATTTCATCAATTCCCGCTTTATTATAAACTATACTATCACAATCAAAAACGGCATAGCTGAAATGAAATACGCAATAATCTATAGGTTCAGATGATGCTGATAACGCGGAGCAAGCGAAATTGGTGAACTTTGTGTGTTTTCTGAGTTTTTGAAAAAAGCTTTAAACTTGATCTGAGCTCTTATCTCTCTCAGTGTTTTTTTACATATTAATTACTAATTTGTTTCACACGAATTGTGAATTGTTTTCCTGATTATGAATTTAGTTCGATTGCAAAACGAAAGTGCGGCATAATGAATTATATTTGTTTTCCCTGTTTTTGGATTCTCGTCCTGATTGGCGGTTCTTCTAGCTTAGGAACTGATAACGACGAGGTAAGTAGCCAGTCTCTTAACAAAGACCATGTTGCTTATAGGGCTTTCTTCCTAACATATATTTTATAATAAATGATAAAGCCTATATCTTTGATGGATCGACAAATAAATGCGTATGAGAGAAGTTCGAAAACAACATCCAGGTAAACTTACAGATATTTAGTTTATATGAAATTTTAGGCAAAAACAATTAGCTCATGTTGTGTATCTTGTCTTTTGTATTACCTGACGACATATACATAATATATAGTTTGGATTGATAATCCGTTAATCCTATTTTAAAAAATTGAGGGTATACTTTGAAATCCAGTACTATATTAATTTAAATAAGTTCTAACTCTTTCTTTTGCCTTCCTTTTCGTTATCTTAGCATAACAAAGCAACCAGAAAACTTGATCATCACTGTGGATCCTACACATACCAGGCTGTAAAGCCCATTTTGGATTACGTTTATCAGCTGCAAACGAAGCAGCTGAGCAATAAATGTGAAGTCAATCAGAAAGCAACTAATGATTTGCGAGAAAAGATTCTGCAATTGCAAAGGAAATTGAATGAGGGAAGATTAAAAGACGAACTAATATTCAGTAAAGATTTTCATATCAAAGACCTGCAAACTAGAAATTCGGAACTACAGAAAACCAATAAAGTCTTTGAGCAAATTGTTGAATCAGTTAACAGCGAACTAGTTCAGCTCAAAATATTTATAAAAGAAGAACTGCGAAGAGAACTTAATAAAATCGATTCGAATGCTTCCAAGCTGCAGGACTATGAGGAACAGTTAAAAAATAGAGACAGAGCTTTTGCTGAAAGTGTTGTACAACTTAGGTATAGGGACGGAGTTCTAAAAAGCTGCCAATTGCGATTAAATGAGGCTCAAAATTCGGTTCGCGAGTGTAAAAACCGTGTACAGATTGTCATTGTCGAAAATGCATCAAAAAATTCAAAACTCGCAACAAAGAATGTCAAATCTAAAGATGTTGAATTGAAAGAAACTCAAACAAAACATAACGAAACCATTAAAGGAAAGGAAGAGCAGGTATCAAAAATAAAAGAGCATACAAAAAAGTCCGATAATAAACCAAATAGTTGCATTTCTTTTGGTAAGTCTAACGGAATATACAATATTAACGTACCCAACTTCGGCAACTTCCCGGTACTATGTGATAGTAATACTGCTGGTCCTGGTTGGACTGTCATTCAACAGCGAATTAATGGAGCAGAGAATTTCACAAGGAGTTGGGAAACTTATAAACATGGATTTGGCACGTTCGAAGGGGACTTTTTTCTAGGCCTCGAACGGATTCATCGTCTGACCAAGGATCAGACACACGAGCTCTATATACATATGGAATGGTTTAATGGGACCACTTTCTTTGGTCGTTACGATAACTTCAGCATTGCAGGAGAAGACGATAAATACAGATTGCTCAGCGTGGGAGCGTTTTCTGGGAATGCGAGAATTGATAAAATGAACAATCTCGTACATCAGAAGTTCTCCACCTACGACAATGACAACGATGAATGGGAAAACGTGAATTGCGCCAATGATTATAAAGGTGGCTGGTGGTACGAGTCATGTGGTTATTGGTAAGTAACTTGAGTGTTAATGGTAACATTATTTAATTTGTTTCATGTGTTCTTTCCTCTTTATTTAGTAACTTGAATGGAAAATACTTCAAGAATCAGGTAAATGAACACAATTCCAATTGGTGGTTCAACTATTTCTCTCTCAAGACAATTAAGATGTTAATTCATCCCAGAGGCAATTCTATGAATATTCAATAAATTTATTTGACTTTATATGTTTATAAAGCACCAACAATACCAACAATTTTGTTGAAAATCAATAAATTATAAGTCAAGTTGAATTCTGATAATTCAATTTACAAGCAGCGATTCTTTTTTGAGCTCAAAGTTCGGCGATGTTGTTTACGAGGTAAGTTGAAAAACCAAGGGATTTGGACATTTATCTCATACTAGCATCATTGTGTGGATCTTAGTGCATACTATACTTGACGAAAGTCTAGTGTACAGTCAATCTTAAGCTGTTTTATTGAACGGTACAACATACTTTATATTGATAAACAAGACTGTGGCAAGGGAAGTAGTTAAAAGTAATTCACTGATGCATATTTAGGAATAATCAAAAAAGGAAGAGCCTCGACAGACTCGTGAGCCTAACCTCAAAACCAAAAGCAGTCCAATTGACAAACCAACTGAAAATGTTCCATCAATTTTAATCAACCGCCGAGAAACGACCCGACTTAGTACTAAGTAGTTCAATTCAAAATGGATTTGCAGCTGCGGTTCATTGTGAGTGTGGGCTCAAAGCTATTTTGGACTCATTCAGTGGCAGCTGAAAGAGCGAGAGCGAATATTTACATATGTGAACCTCAAATGATGACATTACACTTAACACAACAACAGGTGAAGCAGCAGGTCGGAGGGGGGACAGATGAGTGCGGATCCTTTTGTGTGCATTTGGCAATTTATCAAATCGAAAGAGACAGCAGCTTAGCTGTGGCTGTTCATATGCTCACACTGACTTTGTCGCAAACTAATTTTGAATACCTGACAGAGACGTACATTCTCACACACACACAAACGCACACACACACACGCACACACACAAACATACACACATACACCTACACATAAGGATGATACCTGGAAAGGCGTGAAAAGGGCTGCGAAAACTATGCAACCCTGTCGCCTCATGAATTTTAAGCATGGCGCAGTTTTGTGAGCACTGCAAGATTAGGGATTAGGGCTAATGACAGGCACGAGCACATCGTTAGCACTTAATCGGAAAGTAATATAGCCCGCAGACCCTAGGGCATAGGGATAGCAATGTGGGACAGGTTGCGGCACAGTTACACGAACTTACCGTAAGGATCTAATTTCCGGGTACAAGTTGGTATGCGGATTATGGCCACCAGCTGTGCCGCCACCATTGCCTGAGCCCGCGCCGTTGCCCCCACTCGTACCGGTGCCACTTGTCGCCGTACCACCTGCTGCCCCGCCCGACGTGGTGCCATACCAGGCAAAGTGCTGCTCCTGCACGTGGCTATCGTTGAAGCTGGCGTAGAGCAGCTGCTTCGCGTTCGACGACATCCAAATGGCATTGTTTGAGTGCAGGATTTCCTCTGTGATAGATTGAGAGAGAGAGAGAGAGAGAGAGAGAGAGGAGAGAGAGAGAGAGAGAGAGAAAGAGGGGAGAGAGAGAGAGAGAGAGAAAGAGAGAGAGAGAGAGGCGAACACAAGGTGAATAATAATGAGTACAGTATTAATAGATATGCATAAAGCATAAAGTATAGATAAAGTATAGTCACTATTATAAATGAATTTAATTAGGTTTGTCCTTCTAAGTGAAATTGATGAGATGTATAATGTAATGGATATAAAATATTAAAAATTTTTCGCGTAAAATCTTCTGATCCGGCAGCTGCGATTAGAATGAGTCTGAATATCGACCAACATTTTTTTTCGTAAGCTTTCTGGTAAATTGGCTATCATCTTAGTAGATGTCAACCAGAAGAAAAAATCTTTTTCAACTTAAACTCATTCTTATAAAGTTTATATATATTTTAGTTTAATTTATAAGCTTGAAGGAATATTGATATCAAAATTGCATATAATTTTATTTTGAAATAATTTTTGATTATAAGGAAATAAGAAAATATCTCAAAATATTTTTAAATGTTGTTAACATTTGAGATATTCATCTGTATAAATTTAACTATAAATTAAATGCAATATTGTAATAACCGTAAAATAAAATCACCAATTATTTATTATTATTATTATTATTTCTTTTTAATCTATATTAAGATGACTGTCACATCTCAATAAGAGAATATTAACTAAACACAAAAGTGAGAATGCATTTTCCGATATTTTTCAAAGTTATAATATAAATAATATTAAATATATTTTTCTGTCTTAACTTAAATTTTTAATAAAATGTAATATTTAATATAGAGATAATAACCAATTCTTGATTATTATAATTATTTTATATAGTATTGTTTCTGTATTAGCTTTATAACGAATATAATATAAACGAATATAATTTTAATATAATGATGAGTATGAATTTTCTAATAATTTCCAAAAAGTATTTTAACATAACTTTTCAAAGCTTATCGCTTTATCGCTTTACTCTTTCTCCCTTTTACACTCACCTTCGTACAGCCAGTCGGGAATGCCGTTATAGACGACGCCTGGCACGGCATCTTGACTCACGCGATAGGTGTGCGTGGCACGCACCTCCTGGCGATAGTATATTTCGTAGTTGTGCACCCAGATCAGCGCGTTATCGACGCCCGTGAAGCGTGCATAGTGTAGATAGGGCCACTCGTCCTGCAGCTGATTGTGCCGCAATCGTACAGTTTCGCTGCAAGCGAGCACGAAGCTTGAGAATCGCAGAGAGAGGCACTCTCGAAAGCTTACTTACCTCGTGTGTGTGTCGAAGAGCGTGTACTGTGCCAGATACGAATGTCTGAACAACTTGACAACGTTCTGTGCCAGCAGCAGGTAACGTCGATCGGCCGATAAGCTGAACGTGAAGGGTGCCAGATTTTTCTGCGTGAAATACGGATGCAATAAAAATGCTCATTAAAATGATTAGGATTTCTTTGCGAATCGAAAAAATGTTGCAAATTTCGTTCATTGTCTGCAAGCGCTGCGCACCAGCTGCGGGCAGACGTTGCGTATGCGTAATTTTAATTAAAATTTTAATTGCTTGCGTAGCGCGCGCGTGTCTCTGCTCACTGAATGTATTCAACTAGTTGAGCAACACTCTTGTCTCAAGTTTGGCTTTGTTTTCAAATTAATTCCCGAGAAATGCTAGATAACTTGAAATGTCTTTTTCGCAGCAATAAAATTATAACATGGGATGGGATGGCTAAAGATAGAAACCGGAGACTCTTAACTTTTGCTAATGTGATGGCGGCATGAAGAGTCTATACATTTTTAATTGCATCTAATTTCTTTCTTTTGTTTTCACAAAAGTTCAGCACAATGTTTTCACATTAACATTTTCATTTGTCTTTGTTAATTTAATTAGGATTAATTATGCATGTTTGTATTTTTTTTGCGAACTTGGCATAATTGGATAGTAACAATTTTCCAATATATTTTAATATATTTATTATTTAGAAATGCTGTCAGCCAATTCCGTTTAATTTGAATTAACCTTATTCGAAATAAATTCATTAAAATTTCTGAGAATCAAGAGCAAGCTACGCATTTTGTTACATATTATTATTTAAATATTTACTTGCAAATTTCATTTTAGCGTTTTAGAAATGTCAACTCAAGCTCGAACTTTGCAAAATGTATTTTAGCTAAGTTTGCTCAGCTTGTTCAGCAAATCTCTCAGTCGAGAGTTAAGTTTGCTCTGTGCTAATGCGTTCTGCCAATATTTGCGCACTCCCAAGCAGCGACTTTGAGTGTAGATTGTAGCGCAAGCTGTTGCTCACGTTAAGTGCTTCCATTATGCTGCTTATCCTTGTTATGGCAGCGTTTGCTCATTGCGTGGACCACATTAATTATTTGACGAGTGGCAACTGTTGACGCAAGCGATTGCTTTGCATGTTGCAGTTGTCAGTTGGCAGCTGGCGGCATGTGGCATGCGACACTTGTTGCTGCACTTTTGGCCCGAAGGCAAACAAAATATGCTTGCAAAAGTTGGCACTGAATTCAGTCTTTTGTCTCCTTTGCCTTTTCCTTTTCGTCCTACAACTTTCCCTCACTTTCTGCTGGCGAATAAACATTTATTTGTTTGTTTTTCAATTTCAGAGCACGCATTATTCATTAAACACGCACGCACACACTGACAATGCCTGAAATACATTGAAAGTAGAGGAGGTAGTCGACAGGGGAGAGGTGATAGGGGATTGACATAAAAATCGCTTGGCTTTTATCGTTATGGCACAGCGATAACTTGGCCCATTTGTGTTGCCTACTTCTGTGCGCTGTGTGTATCAGTTAACAGTGCCTGCCAATTGTTTGGCTGCCAAGCCAAGTGTGTACACTTGAGATAGCTGCCACGCCCCCTGCGCCCAGCCAACCACTGCCTGCCAGCGTCGACTAAATCGTAAATAACATGCTGCAAATATTTGTTCAGCTCGCAGATAAGCAATAAGCAGCCAGTGAATGGAAGAGGGAAAGGGAGAGCGAGAGTGGGAGCGAGAAGGCAGCTTGTACTTACAAATGTCATATTGGACATGAGGACACGTTCCGAGCGATTGGCTGCATTGAGCAGACAGATGCGTCCCAAATGATCCTGGTACAGAAACTCCTCGGCTGCAAAAGGGTAGAGAAACGTGAGAAAATTAATAAGTAATGCGGATAGAGAGAGAGGCGACTGGGATGGGTTACGGATGCTCACCATCGATCCAGCTACCGTTGGCCCGCTGCGGCATATAGACACCGTCGACGATGTCCTGCAGCTTGATGCGCTGCCCCTTGACGCGCGGTCCTTCATCGGGGGGCGTGAGCAGCACCTTTTTTGATAAATGCAGAAATTTTATAGAATGTTTTCTACGCCACAAAAACAGCAACAACAACATTGCAACACAGCGCACAACAACAACACCGACAGCAACGTCAACAACAACAAGAACGTGGGAGAGAGCGACAACAACAGCAACGGGAACGGGTACAACATAAACGGTAAATGGTTAAATGAAAATTGCAAATCGGTGTGCGGGAGGGGTTTTTATCGGTGGATAACGGTATATATATATTGGTATATATCGTATAGATCATGTCATATCGTACAGTTCGCGCAGCGGGGAAACATTTAAAAAAAAGAGTGAAAAAGTGAACAAAGATAAAAGACAAAAATGAGCGAAACGTATTTACACGCATACAAATTGTGAGTGTGTGTGTGTGTGTAGGTGTCTATGTGTGAGTGTGTGTGTGTGTGTGTGTAGGTGTCTATGTGTGAGTGTGTGTGTGTGTGTGTGTGTGTGTGTGTGTGTGTGTGTGTGTGTGTGTGTGTGTGTGTGTGTGTGTGTGTGTGTGTGTGTGTGTGTGTGTGTGTGTGTGTGTGTGTGTGTGTGTGTGGACACAAATCAAAATGCAATTGCAATGGATTATTGTGAATATTATTTGTATTGCATACTTTTAGGCACACATATTTAGTTTACTCCGTGCAATATACACAGCTTGCGTGTGTTCTGTGTGTGTGTGCATTGGTATTTCATTTGTGTTAATTCAGCTTGGTAAATGGTTCGCTTGATATGTAAATAATGAGCTTATTTCCGCTGCAAATTGAGCAATTTACATATTGCATCGACCTTAAATTGGGTATACATAATTCTGATTTTAAATTAATGGGATATCTTTTTTTTTAATATTCCCTCTAATGTTATTTGCTCATTTTTTAATGTGCAGCTGTTAATTGACGCAAAAATTGTTTGCAATGTACTTCTATTTAGTATTTATAGTTTGTTTGACCTGAGAGTAAATATTAACTGGTAGCATGGATAGGGAAAACCTTGCAATAGCTTAGCATTGTTAGTCAATTTTTTTGTGATTTGCAATTTAACGTCTCATTAATTTATAAGAATTATATGTTATTGAGAAATTAGTAATTAATATCCATCATTATTTCAGGTATTGAATGCTTTTGTAAATAGAATATTTCGTAAAGTTCTTTGCACTTAATTATTGTCTAGGAAATTGCTACATATTTTCCCAATCAAGCATTTCTATCTGCTCTTTCAATTAAAAATAGTAAAATTATATAAATAAAAGTACGGAAATTGCGAAATTCCAGTTATTCTTTGCAAATATCTAATGTAAATAATTTTAGGGCAACAAATGCTAAAGTAATTTAATGTCATCCAGTGTCATTAAAATGCAACTCAAAGGAAAAAAATAAAGCACAATAAGATAAAATTGGGAAATTTTGAAATTATGAAGTACTTAAAAGATGTTAAGTAGTTTATCCTAAAAGAAAATAAAAATAATTACTTTAACAATAATGAGTTAAATAAATTATAAGTATCCAATTATTTTTAAAGAGCTTAATTCCAATTAACGAGTTTTTTTTTAGCTGCTTAACTAAATTCAATTATTAAATATTTTAAACCTACAAATTTTTTTGATCTCCCTCGAAATAATTGTAATTCATGTACAATAACGTTTAAAAAATGTAATACCGCATTTTGAATGTTTAAAATATTTTTACATTTCTCTTATCATTATATATTAAAATTCCCAATGTAAGCTTCTTTTGGGAAGTATTCGGATTACTTTCAAGCGAACCAGTTACCGTTAGAAAGCTAATGTGTTGGAGTAGTAATTTGAAGATTTCGATTTTGGTTTTTTTTTTGGGTTTTTTCGTTCTGCGATTTTTGACTTACCACAGATGTAACAATCAGGGCCAGCACAATGATGATTACCAAGAGGGCAATGAGAATGCCACGCCAATTGCGTTGATTCGGATTGCTGGAAACCAACTGAAAGAGAAAAAGAAGAGAAGGAAAAAGGTGAGAAAGAAAAGAAACAAAAGAATCGGAAATAGTAGGACAATTTATTTAAAATGCGCAGAGAACAATACAAAAATATCATCATAAAAGGCACGTGCGGCACATTAGGTAAAATGGGCCCACTTACCCCTTGACCTTGCCCACTACTGGCCTAATGTGCTCCACAATAATAAGCGAACCGCAAATAATTGACTAACTGCTGCTGGTTACCTCGACGCAACCAGGAACCCCCAGAAAAGGATGCAATTTGGCGGGCAAATCAGCAAAATTGGCAAGGGATCTATGAGGAGGATGCCAGGTTGTTGAACCGCAACTGCGGCAACTAACTGCTCGACTAATTTATTTGGCCTACCCCCACACACACACACACACATAAAGAACCTGCACACAATTACATATTCATACACAATAACACACGCACACACACGTCGTAAAGACGTCTGTATGCATACAAATTAAGAGGCAGCCAATTCTATGGAAATCCCCGCTTAATGCATATTTAATGTTGTCAACAACATGAACAGCAACAACAAATTTGAACAAAAGTTAAGCACAACAAGACGAAGAACAGTAGATGGGGCAGCAACTGTGGCAGCAACTGCGGCAACTCTGGCAACTGCCTGCGTGGCACGCAACTCGTACGAGCTGACACCGATTTTTCTTTTTATTGCTTAGCATAATCTCTGCTTTAGTTAGTTAGTCATTAGCTCTGCCCGTTAGTCAATCATGTCACACACACTAGTGTGCGACTCCCTGTGTGTATGTGTATGCCATTTCTCTATAATTAATTAGCAGAGAAAATAAAACTGGAGGGGGCAATTGAAGAAGGAGATAGAGAAGTTGGGGAGAAGATTCATCGAAGAAAGGGCGAGCTGGGATAGCCGAGGGATAAGCGAAGAAGAAGGTAACTGTATGTTGAAAGATAGAGCGATGGGCCAGTGTGTGTGTGTGTGTGTAGGTCATCTAACTTCACCTCGATAAATGATTAATGACGTTTTCTAATTGCGATGTGAGTACTCTAACGATTTCTCGAAAGGAATTACAAGTTTGTTATTTGATATATGCTTATGTGCGTGTTGGCGAAGGCGTGCTAATTCCAATAGTTCGATAATTATTAGCAGCCTTATATGTATTTAATAACGCTACAATTTCATCTAAAATATATATTTTTAGTTTTTCATGTTTACATCTACGAAAAAACTTCAAGTGCTGAAAGATTATTATTATTATATTATAAATTAAATATGTTTATTACAAAATAATAATTACATACTTTGATAATTTTTCTTTATAAATAAAAATAAAAAAACTGATCAATTTAAATATGTTACTACAATACAATAATCGAAATTTGTTTTAAAATGAAAAGGTATACTCAAGTTTATTGAAACGTATGTACTTAAATAAACTTAATTAAAAATTGTGGCAACATTTATTTATATAAACATATATTGTTGTTAAAAAAGCAAAAAACTTTTATTAAATATCTAATTTTAAACATAAATACTCTAATTAATTAATTTAAATAATTATATAAGAAAGCGTCAATTGAAGTTTTTTATAAACTTAATTTATTTAAACGGATAAAGTGTTTTAGGTGAACTAATATGTAAATTTAAACGAAAATACTTAAATAAGTTTACCTAATTGAAATATATAATAGATATATATTAAATACATTTTATTTATTTGAATGTGTAGAAGCATATTTTTCTCAATTAAGCAAATTTTTTGCAATTATTTGTAAATTTACAAAGAATTTTCAATTACTAAACAAATATCATTGCTCTTAACAATTGTGCTGTAATAAATGTTCGCCTAAGTAAAAACTATGCTAAGTGCGACACATATCTAATATATCTGCATATTTGATATCATTCAAATACGCCCGGCTTTATAATGTCGTTACAAGTTGAAAAACCCAAACTCGGCGCTCAATTAAAAGCGCATAAAATATTTGTTCGGTTGCTTTGCCTTTGCAATTTGTGCAGTCGGCTGCGTCGAGCCGCAGGTCTTAATTAATAACAAACCCGCATGCAGGTATCCAACTCATGTTTATTTATAAGCGTACACATCTAACTATATATACTTCATTTTACACACACATTTACTCATACCCACACACAGACACACACATGCACTCGCAACAATTTATGGGCGCCCGCAGCAGAGAAAATCGAAGCAGAAAACAAGAACTGTGAAGTGAAAACAACATAAACTAAACCAAAACGCGTATCAAATAACAACTGTGGCCACAAGTTTCAATGACTTTTGTTAGTACACCCTGTAGTCATAAAATGTGGTAAAGGGAGTATATAGTATGTAGCGGCAAGGAATGTGATAAATAACGTATGGAGAAAGAAAGGAAAGCTAAAATAGATAAATCTAATCTTGTTTAATAAAAGTGTTGAGTAGACTTTAAAAGGGGTTTGAATTATTATATACAGCAAATAAAGTATTAAATTGAATAAATCTTTAAAAAACACAAACATTTTAATGTGTTATAATACACTATTAATGGAGTCGATGTAGTTTTCTAATACTTTAAATTTTGCCAAAACAGAACTTTTTTTTTTGAGTGCAATAAAAATCAGTTGTACATTTTTTTAATAATTTATTATGTCTATGTCTTTGCAGGGTATTAGCTAGTCGTTCGCTTCTGCTATCTGCGCGAATTTTCCGCTTAGTTTCTCGCTCTGACATTTGTCGTGAATCATAATAATAACTCAGGGCGCACATACTTCATTTAATTGAATTGAATTTATGATGTTGTTCGGGTCAGTTGCGACCTTAAGCAGCGACAGCTTGGAGATGGTCGGGTAGGTAAGAGAGCCAAAATAAAACACACAAAAGACGTGGAAGGAAACACTCAGCTTGATTGCAGGCGAAAAGTTTGTGAGGAAACATGCAAATATTGCGAGCATAAATGAAATTTAAACACTCAACTTGATGAGTTGCTGTTAACGCTAAAAGAATTAAAAGTAATTTCTGTCATCAATTTCGCCGCCAGCTTAACCGCACTCAAATGATATATTGATGAATTGAGTAAGAGCGAGTCAGTGACAAGAGCAGAGCACGAGTGAGCCCACTGGGCGTATGCGTGGTATTTATTTCAATAAATTTTTAATGAGTCGCAATTAGGCCTAGCTGTAGGTCTCGGGCAACAGAAATTAAGTCAATATTGCGGCTACTAAATCAACTCTACGAGGAAGCTAAAGGCAGTCGACAGTGTTCCCAAGCCAAAGTCGAAATAAATAAATTGTATTTTGTTTGCAAAAAAGTTTGCCCAGCTGAAGGTATTATCATAGTTAAGTGGTTTAATGTTTGGGACTTTGAAAGTTTTCAGCAAATCTGGCATTAAAAATTTTCCTCATGTTTAAGTCTGCTGTCATGATTGGGGGGAAGCCAATGCAAAATACTTTACAAGAATGACAGTTTCTCAATTGAAAACTTATAACATTTTACTCAATAGTAATTGCTTTTTACCTTTGGAATTTACCTTCGTTTCTTTGAGAAAGATACAAAATAAAGGCTTATTTAATATTATTTTCGTAGTTTCTTAATTAAACTAATCTAAATATAAACTGTTTAAAAACGATATATTTCTTTTTAATAGTGAAAACAGTAAGTTTAAAAGTATAAGAAATATGTTATATATTGGACGATCTTAGAGCTATCTAATATCCACAGAAAATTAAAAAAAAAAC
Source organism: Zaprionus inermis (assembly GCA_018151445.1). NCBI lineage: Eukaryota > Metazoa > Arthropoda > Insecta > Diptera > Drosophilidae > Zaprionus > Zaprionus inermis. The sequence continues at coordinate 356,996 of JAECXD010000869.1, read as the reverse complement.
GTTAAAGCCGTTTCAGAGTAACGTGGTAAATAACGCTCGAAAATTCTATACTTTATTAAAGGTGCTTAATAACTTTTCATCGCTCACACACATAGTTCATTCTAAATTCCAATGTTGAACATATTTTATATTTATATACAAATTTCAATGGATTCGCCGAAAACGCAATTCCGTTTAATAGAATATCCAATGCAGGCTGAACTAATATTTATTGCTTTTAACAATTCTGATTGGACCGGGACTGCTAGCTCCGATTTCGAGCCCCGAAAAAGGCCAGGGCCAACAATGTTATTATTTCATTTTCTTTTGCCGCACAACTTTCCCTCCAGAGTCGAAAGTGGGATTGTTGTTACCGCTATTATTGTTGTTGCTCTTTTTTGCCGTATTGTTGATTAAATTTCAGGTTACTTGAGCTTAATATGGGTAACTTTCCTACGGCGTCCAGTTAAAGTTGAAGCCGCAAATTTGCTTAAAGAGGAGCAGTGGGTGGAAGCGGACTCGCAGGATAAGTGCATAATACCTAATGGAGTCCTGGCCGAGGGGCAGCTGGAGAGTTGGAATGAACTAACTAGCTAACTAAGCTGCCACCCTTCGCTCGTCTTCATTCACCCTTCGAGTTCCCTTTAAGCTTCGTTCGGCTAAGAGCATTAGCTGCTTTTGCGGTTGCAAACTTTTTGCGATTTTTTTTCTGCAGCTGTTGTTGTTTTTGTTGCTGCTGGGCTCGGTGTAAAAGTTCAAAGTTGCGAGAGAGCCGCTAGTTATTTGCATAAGTTGCCATAGTTATTAAACTAGGTGAACAAGTGAGAGTGAAAAAATAATGCTGCATACTTTTAAGCGCATTAAAAATAGACACCAATTGGGCGAAGAGGCAAAGGAGACGCGCTCCGCAAGGCTAGAGAAAATGCCCCGAGAGCAAGTTCAAAGGGCGAATTTACTCAGGTGTTAATCGCATTTTAAAGTCGATATACCATTCTTCCAGCAGCAACTGTTGCGCACCGTCCAGCTGCATATAAATACATTTTATAAATGTATGTATATTTCAGGTAAGCTGCGGGCTGACAAGCTTCATAGCCTTTTATGCATACTGTCTCACTGGAGCATGAAAGCTCTCTCAATCTCATACACTCTTTATGTTTCTACATATCACTCATTTACATAGAGTATCGGCACTTTTCTTTTTGGACAGTTTAAAAAGAAATTTGACAAGTTGAATTTATTTGTTATTGATCAGAATATCAAATCTGTTGTCCTTCTACTTGAGCAGGGGAACAATATGGAGGGCTGACGGGTTATGCACTTTTTATTGCAGACACTGACAATCCTGCTCGAACAATATTGCATTTTGCAAATGGGCAAAAAGGCGACACGGCGGCATTACCTGGCAATCTTTATGGTTTGCTGCCTTCCTGCCGAACGTGAAATCCATAAACAGCCCCTCAGGGCACGATTGCAGATGGAGACACAGACATATCCTTGCACGGCTAAAACCCCAAGTAGCACGAGTGCCACGAGTACCAATGTCAGTTGCACTGGGGATAAGGTGTAGCAGGGAGACGCGTTAGATAACTCTCTCGTTGTCGCTGTCACTGTCGTTTCTCGTTCTCCGATGTCATTGTCGTCAATGTCTGCCTTTCCGGAACGTTAGTGCCATTGTCTGTGACTAGTCTCTGATCTGCCCTGCCACCCGCCACCACTCTCCTTCCTCCTCAGCACCAGGTTTGACGTTGTCAACAACAGTTTAGCTCAAGGCCATAACGGCATAGCGTTCTCTATAACTACCACGCGCATCTTTATGCTTTGTCCCCGTGTGTCATCTCATAGGTGTGCCTATATATGTGTCTACCCTTCTTCTCTTCCCCTCTCTCTTGCGCTATTCATCTTTCTATCTCTCTCTCTCTCTCTCTCTCTCTCTCTCTCTTTCTCTCTCTCTCTCTCTCTCTTTCCCTCTCTATCTGTAGTATCAAGTATGTGTGTCTAGCCCTCTGTGTTTGCGTCTATGTCAACACATACTTGAGCTTCCATTACACGACCATGATTGCTTTTTTACGCTGCTTCAGCAGGTGTCGCGCCTCGGTCGCCTCTGGCGCCTGTCTTTAGAGGTTGTATGAATTTGTCAAAAAATATTTCGTCTGACAATATATGATATTTATATTAAATGTGTTGTCTGGCTCTTACATGCATAACCAATATGTAAATATTTCTACATACTGAAGAATTTCAAGTAATGTCACATTTTTCTTAAAGTGAATGTAAAGAAGTACTTGAATTATAATAATTTTTTCAGCTCTGTTCTGGCAACACTGGCATAACCGTCTAATAGTTTTAAATTGGTTAAGCTCTTTTTTACATGTAAAATAGGCGTATTACAGTTCTTTAAATGGAGAACAATTAATTGAGAGCATTTAAAGCAGTTAACTAAGCTTTATAAATATTATTCGGTTTTATAAATAAGTCCAATTTTATAAATAAAATGCATAAAGAGCAGATATTACATTTTATTTATAACTATTATTTATATTATTATTTATAACATTGAAATTCTCATGTCATTGAGCTTGTCACTATTTTTCTCCAAAACGGCTAAATCGATTTCAATGAAATTTAGTGTTGATGCAAGATGGTTCCACATTTTTCAAATTCTTATACTTTCTGGAAAATTCGCTTGCGTCTTAACAAAGTTTAATTAAGGAATGACAAGTGAAAATATTAATAACGAAATTAATTAGTAATTATTATAATTCAAATAACTTAATAATAGTTTTTTAAAACACAGCCTTTTGCTGTGTCAGTGAAATAACTTGTTCGCTGGCAATCGACTGACCGCTTAATTTCTGACAGCTCAAGTCTGACAACTGTCAACGGCAATTCGCTTGCTATAATTAATGAACACAATCGATTATGGCAACACTGTCAGAATTGAATATGGCGGCCGCCCCCCACGGTGACATACGCCATATACTTTTCAATCGGGGGAATAGCGTGAGGGGCAACAAGGCTAATTGATTTCCGCTCGACTGCCTAATTGCCATTCTGAATGCCTGTTTATCTTGGCGTATGCACGACACCCGCACTACGAATTGACTCCATACTCCCGGTTCCCCTCCTTTTCTCTCTGCTTCGCACTAAGCTTTCGCACTTGGTATTTGTATGCAAATCGCACACGCAACGCTTTGATAATTCAATTTTGCAATTGTTGTCGGCCCTGTCAGCGCTTTGCATTTGAATTACATGCGGAATTTATTTCAATTATCAACGCTGTCGGCTGCATGCTGTCATACGATTATACTAGAGAAATAGAGAGAGAGAGAGAGAAATAAAAAGAGAGAGATGAAGAGGGAAGAGTGACTGCCGCCAAGTGTGCAGCGAAGCGTAAAAGTGCCAGCTGAAGTTGACCAACCATCGGCTTTGGCATCAGCATCAGCATCAACTTTGCTTGAGCATTAAGAAAGAGCATAAGAGGTAAGGGCGTGGATAAATCTGTGGAGAGAGAGAGAGAGAGGGAGAGGGAGAAAAAGACAGAGGAAAAACTTGACTCGCTTTTCCTGTTAGTTGTTGACAGAACTTTTCAACAAAGTACCTCACTTATCCAACTCGGCATCGGCTTGCTCAAGTAGCACTGTCCGAGCAGCCTGAGTTTTCCTACAAGCTGCAGCTGCTTATTATAATCAGCTGGCATTGATTACGTAATTTATTCGGATTTCATTTTGAGTTATTTATCGCAAATATATGCAACACTTCCACCTTTGATAGCGATTTTTGCTCAATCTAATCGTCTTAATCTTCGAATCAGTTCGTGAGCGCTGGCATTTGCTAGCTGATTGCGTAATTAATGTGGATTTCATTTAAATAAACCTGTTTGAACTATAATATTATTTTTATTTTTGAAATCTATTAAGCTATACTGCTCCTTTTTTTTAGTAATAGATAGCTCTCCCAGAGCTGAAACTTTTCGTATTTTAAGTGCTTTGCATAAATAATTGAAATAACTTCATCCTAATAAGCTGTTTTTTGTAAAAAAATATTGGATCACATTTATTTATGGATTTTTGGATCCACAATATAGAATAGTTTGAAAATATACTAAATTATAAATTTTTTATATTTATTTTAATCTTCTCATTTTTCCCTCTACTCTAAGAGTAGAAAGGTAGTATAACTCTGTTTCAATCGGAACCGAAACCGAAAAAAATATCTTTCAAACCCTATTTGAATTGCGCCGCAAAGTATACAACACAAAATACTAAGCAAATGGGCTGCGAATACACGTATAACAGTTTAACATATTTGGCTGCAGCGAATAAGAAATCGTTTTAAATAAAATTAGTGAGCTGCCTGATTTCGTATCCACTTCTCCCCCATGCAAATGCGTTATTTTAATAACTCAACATGCAAAGTTTATCCATGAAATTATATTAAAAATCTTGAACATAAATATAACAGACAGAGTTTGCCCCTTTTTTTGTTGAAGGGAGGCAGCTAAATAAAAAAATAATTTAATTTCCTTCTTCATTTTACTTGGCTCCTCTTGCCGCCTTTTTGCTGGCTTAAGCAAAGAGAAGCGTCTCTTGCTAATAGCATACATACACATACAGAATTATACATGCACAGATACACACACGCTTATATTTTCAGGCCGCACATTTTGCGCCCAAAAGGTCTTTTCTCCATAATAAATTGTAAACAGTTTGCAGGCAGCAACATTTGGCAGTGTGCCCCCGAGACAGACGCGCGAACACACGTGTCCAAATATTTGCTCTAAAATTAATTAATAATTATGCCTAATAATATGCGGGGCTTATACAACATATTTATTTGCCGCAGCGACAGAGATTCGACAAGAAGGGCAATGAAAATTACCTCATCATCGTAATTATCCTGCTCAGGCATGACTCGGCTTGGTCGGGCTTAGGTTGCTTATGCTTTCAATGGTAGCGAATACACACAGATCCTGTGGGCGTGGCCTCTTTACTGTTTGACTTTTTAGCGATGGCTAATCGAATCTCTCTCTATATATATATGTATATGTATGTAGTATATTTGTATACATATATATCAATTTCCCGGCAGCAATTTGCAAGTGCTCTCCACTTGACTTCGTTCTCTCTCGCACGCACACACACGCTCTGCTTGTCTGTCTCTGTCTCTCTTTGCTGTAGTACTTCGTCAGTAGCTGTTTCCTTGGTAACGCATCAGCTCGCTGGCATCCTGCAGAGCTTTATGGAGCACAAGTGTCTTAGGTTTGCTGGCGGTGCTGCTGGGTTCATGCTTTAAAGCGACTCGAGGACACTTTTTGTGCCCTTGACTTTTGCCTCTATTTCTCTTGTGTCCTCAATTGTTGTTGTTTTAGTTGTAGTTGTAGCTGTTGCCGTTGCTGCTGCTGGTAATTATGAGTGTTGAGTTGACTTAGGAACTTGTCGTTTGGCCCTTGTAATGCGCTTTTGCTGTTTTGTGTCCTAATGAGCGTGCACCGTCTCAGCGTCTCGGCTTATGTAGTCGACTTGCTTCGGCCCCGGCTTGACACTAATGATGCAGCATACTTTTAGGGGGCGCACTAAATTGAAAGAGAATGGAAAACACATTTTAAAACTCGGCATCAAAGCTGCTGTTGCTGCTGCAGTTACATTCGCTTGCTTATTGTTCTTGTTACAGTTGCATATCTTGCGTGTTCTTGTTGTTGTTAGTGCCAATTTCGTGTTCTTTATGTGTGTGCATTCGTTTTGCTAGCTGCTGTTGCTATTGCTGTTGTTGCTGTGTATATTTTAGTGCTTGTAAAACATGTCACATGTTAGATTGTGTGTGTGTGTGTGTGTGTTGGCAAGTTTGGGTGATTCGGCGTGCATTAGTGTATGTAGGTTAAGTTGTCTAAAGTCTAATATTTGCATAAACAAAGGACAGCGCCAAAAAGTAGGCAATGCCCCTTTCTAATTACATGCTGTGTGTCCTCTGCCAGTTACGTTTTCCCTCTGTTGTTGCTTCTCTTTCACTGTTACTGTGCTTCTTCGACTTTCTTTTTGTGTGCTTTTTGTACATGTTTTTTGTTGTGGCCGGCATGCTGTTAACCTTAAAAAACTAAACTATTTGGTATGCAAAATGCTGCATGCAAAGGAGGCGCAGTTAGAGCGGGACAGGGGTGTGAGAGAGTCGTACAACTAGTTTTTTTATTATATGCAAATTACTACGATGTCGTGTGCATGTGCTGTGTGCGCTACACTGTGCTGCACTGTGTGTCTGTGTGTAGTGTTAATAGCATTACATTTTCAATTTAAGTTATGGCAGAGTTTTTGCAGAGACGCCTAAACTGCGCTCTCTTATGCTAACGAAACGTGCTGCAAATGCAGCTAATGGTAAAAGTAATGTAATTGCGATAAGGCGACACAAAGTATGTAAGAAATAGGAAAAGGAAAGGGCAATGGGCAAGCAAATGTATTGAGTAAAATATGATACAAGCAAATACTCTTTAAGGAAAAGTAAGTAATTTTAATTTTCTTATTTCACACTAAATTTGTATTATATTTTTGAAACGACATACTATTTGTAACAAAAGTTGTATATTCAAAGCAAATTATTGCTAAAATGAATAGTAGTTTTTATATTCCCAATATCAAAAACAAAATAGAAACTCATCATCTTGCATTACCAGCGCCAAATCCGATAACTAATATCGATAGCACGAAGTACGCACATTAACAGTCACCATGCGGATATTAACAGAGCGCAAGTCCTGAGATAACTGTCAATACTTTGTTTAACTGCAGAGAAAAAACAACGGCTAACAGTAAGAGCGCATCTGTAAAGCACACCTTAACCTGCAGGATCGAAGCGAATCTTAACATAATGGAGGCGAGCTGCCAACTTTTCTGAATATCTGCAGAGCGAATTTTAACAGAGAGGACGAGAATTTACAGGGATAGAGTAAATTACGAACACAACAGTGCTGCGCAATAAATATTCGTCATTACAAAATGCTTAAGAACTAACAGAAAATTGCGAAATAGTACGAATATTGACTATATTTTTAAAAATAAATAGTTTTGTTATATCCTTTTACTGGTTGCGAAAAAAAATCTTATCCATATTATCCCACAAAATGGAAAGAAAGAATCATGGAAATTCGTATCACGTATGTATTTGTCACGTCTTCTATTGATATCATATCGAATACGATTAATTGTTAGATGAAATGATTAATTTTCCCCATGATTTCGCAATGACAGCAGAAAAAATTAACTTAGTCAAAATTGCTATAGCAAACATAATAAAATATCACTTCATGTCAGGGTCGAGGGGTAGGCGAAGCCAATAAATTACTTAGCCCACATAATTGATGACAAAACGCGCGTTGACAACGCAAAGGAATTTCGCAGAGACCCCTACTTAGTTTGGGCTCGGAGGAATGGGCTAGTTAAGCGAATGTCAACTACCGAGGATGACATTCATAAGCCGAACAAGCTTTGTTTGTAATATTTGCTATTTCCGTAGTCATCTTTAAATACCTGTTCCCGGTAGTCTATTTTGAGAGCGTTCACTGTGACAATGCAAAAGTTTCGTTTCGATCTTCCAGCTCAACGTTTTATTTTTAAATTCCGATGTGTTTCAGTGGCTCCAGAGATGAGCAAAGCTTCACGCGCAGCTATAAATTAAAGACACCAAAAAAAAAAAAAAAAAGAAAATACTACACGCAAATTCCAGACTTTTTCACCAAACAATGGAATTATTTGAAGATACCCATAACAAAAATCGGAGCAACAACAATGGCTACAAAATAAATTTCATTAATTTTTTCCGGAACGAAAATTTTGTAGCCACAAGTTTTTGCCTGAGCAGCCAAGCGGCACTTTTATTGTTTTCATAAAAATGATTATAATTTTTTAGCATAATACAACATTGAAAAAACTTCCTGGATGGGCAGCAACATGAACAACTAGAAGGGCAACAAATACAATAAAATGCATTGCATATTTGTTGGCGCAAGGACTCGCTGGCTAACTGACTGTTGACCATGTGAAACAAAAGGCAAAGCAAAAACAGCTACAACAGATCTCCCATTCCCCCACACACACACACGAATACACACACACACACATGCCGCTTGAAATGCTAAAAAGCCGTGAAAAATAGCACAGCAAGAATTTCAACAGAGAGAAATATGTTTTGATGCCCTCAACAAAAGGGTTACAAAAATGCCATGAAAGCTTTTGTAAATTTTTAAAATGAAGTGCATGTTTTATACGTGCTGCCAGGACAGATTGAAAAAATAAAGTTTTAAGTTTTACTTCAAATCTTTATAAAAGTTTATAAAAATAAACTACCTACAACTTCAAATTGAATTGAAATTTCATTATTATATTTAGAGAATCCGTGTTTCATATTAGAAAATTAGCTTAATTTTTCTGCGGACAAACTGCTTGCCTGACCCCATATACCCACCGCTAGGGTATTCGAATAGTAACTTTTCATTGCTGCAGCAGCATTGTGTGTGCCAGACAAAACATTTTGTGCAAAGTGTGCGCTTGTATTTTGTTATCAACATGTTGACATTCGTTCGACTAACATGTTCCTCTCTCTCTCTCTTTGCCCATCTCACTCCACGTTCATTGTGGCTGACTTCCGGGCGTAATGCAACCGTGCGTAAGCTGCTTCCGCTTGGGAGACGGAGCCTCTCGAGCGCTGCGCATATATCACTGTCAAATGTTTTCATATCGTTTCATGGCGTTTTGCAGAAATTTAAATTTATTGCTCCAATGAAGCGGCAAAACATATGAATTGTGAATTGTTTATTGAACACACACACACGCACACTAGCATCACGCATAAAAAGCTCTGAAAGTAAAGGAGACTTGTCGCAAAGAAAAAACTGCTGCCTACATCTGAGCGCCCTACATAAATCAGTGTGCACAAAAGTATTGCCTACTTTTGAGCGCAGCTTTAAATGCGGTCATAAGCCAAAAGCGAGACAGATGACAGCACACACAACACACACGCATACACATATATACACGAATGTCAAGTGCAAAAATCAATTGCAGTCACAGCCCACAAAACGTGTTGCAGCCCGCAATTTGCCAGGACACTTTTGTGGCTGCCATCGCCAGTGTCAGTAGCTCTGCCGCTGCCGCTGCCACTGTCTCTGTCTATGTCCGTACGTGCCACTTATGCTGTCGTGGACTCCAGTAGCAGCCGCACCAGCCATGCTGCACGTAAGCCGTAAACGTTTTTAGTGGATTTGTGCGGCGTGGCCGGGTTACGACACCCATAATGTTTCATTAGTGGACGCTTCTCAGCGTCTTCCTGCCTCAAGCTGTGGCATCAGCAAGCCAGAGCGAAAAGGAGAGAGTGAGAGAGAGTGAGAGGATGCTGCGAGAAGGTTACTAGGAACCCTCAAGCTGTAATGATCTACGAGCATGTGGCGTCCAGAGGACACCAAATGAATCAATGGATAGCATCGTACGTCGCAAGGCTCACATTGGATATCCACTAATTCAATAGAAATTGACTTTGCACAAGCAATCAGCTGCTCAAGGATTGCCTAAGTAATCGGTCGGGGCCTGGGAGACAAACAATTGCGGTTCGTTTATTTAATGCAGCACTGTCTGTCAGCCGAGAGCCATTTAACTGTCTAACAAGTTGGAGTAGTACAAGTGGGCGTAGCTAAGATACAATTGAAAGTTAGTATTAAATTCAAAGCAAAGTATATGTTAAGTTTTTGTTTTACTTAAAACCATTCTCCGCAGAATTTGTAGTTGGTTGAATAAACTTCTCGAAAATAAACATATAACAAAGCAGAAAGAGCAACTCCACTCTCCCCTAGTTAAAATATTCTAGATCAAATTTGGCACGACCTGTAAATTGAAATTGCAATTGTTATCTGTAAGCTGACAAATTTATATATTTATAAATATTTATCACCTTACCAATTTTTTTTTTTTTTTATAAATTCACAATGAACACTACTATCGAGTTTTTGAAAATATATTCGTGCTACAGCAGTTTGGTATTAAATACACCTAACTTAATGCAAAAAAAAACAATAAACACGATACCCTATAACACATTTTGGCTGCATTTATCTCAGTCAGTTTGTCCCAAAACGAGAAAATATAAATATAAAAGCCTCCCAATGGACCTTGCCAACACATTTGGCGATTGGAATCTATATAACTAGTTTCATCATCAAGTCGAGGTAATAAAACGCAAATGTTGTCGCCAGGGGCACGGCACAACATCATGTGTTTGTGTGTGTGTGTGTGTATGGTGTGGCATGAAATTAGGCAGCGGCCATTAAGAGTCACGGGCAGAGGCATCGCAGTAGCCAGAGCATAAGTAGATGGTGCGTGGGGAGCAGGGAACGCTGGCGTACTGCAAGGATTGCACATTAGTTTTAATGCATGTTTCATGCGCCATTAGGCTTAATTAGTGGCTCGGCTCAACTTAAATGGCTTTCGATGTGCGCGAACAGATTTCGAATGACTCAAAGGGTGCCGCGGGGTGTGCCATGTGCTGGAAGAGGCTGACTGCGGTGGTGGCGGGATGGGGGGACCGGGTGCATCGCCTGTCGCGTTTGGCATGCAATTTTATTATTGCATTTCGTTGCATGTTTCCTGTGGTTGCCTTTACACTTGCTATAAATTGTCGGCTCATCGCACACACGCACCTCCTGCACTGCGCTGCCCATGCCTGCGGCGCGCTGTCGTTCATTTTAAGCGAACTTCGTGGCCAGAGACAGGCGTCGGGCCTGGGGAGGGGGACACAAAATTAAGATTTAATTAAGAAAAATAATAAATGCCTGCTGTTGCCTTGCAGCGACCGCGGTCGGCTTAAAGCGAATGCCAACTGCCAGCTGACAACATACACAGCAAAAACGACGACAGCACGAAGGCCAACAACATCATAAATTGTCACTGTCGGTAGCTGGTCGAGTCCTTGAGCTAAGTGAACTCCCTTGTCGTTCTGTGCTTCAATTCGAGGTTTCAATTTTACCATCTTCCTTGGCGCTAGAGGAGCAAATACTAAATTAAGCTGCGCATTGCTACCGGTATTCGATTTGCCCAGCATCTTCCTACTCTCCCCTTTCCCGTTATCCTCATTCTTTTTGTATCGAAGCAGACGCGACGCCTACGCTTGTGCAAAAGAGCTGACACATTTAGCCGGGATTCGGCTAAAAAAACTATGCTTGAAATTAAATGTATTTACAGATAGTAATCATGCACAAAAATCGTACTGCAATCGATAATATCGATGGCTTAGGGATATTTTCGATACATTGTTGGCCTATTTCAGTATCAATTATTGTAAAAGCATTGTTAGCGCTGATTATAGAAGTTTGTGCCTTAAGCACTTGGTTCATTTTTATATCAAAACAATATATCGATTGCTATTTTTACAAAAAATTATTTGTTATCGATCTTAAAAAACAAAAGGGCACAAATTGAAGAATATGTTTTGGTTTAAAACTTCGATATTATCGACGGTATCGATGGTTTTTGGTGCAATAACATCGGTATAATCGGTAAATCAATTTATATATATTTTTATTTATAATAAATTTGGATTGAATATACAGCCATCAGTATAATATTATTAATACTCTGACGAACTGGTCAACATGCGTATTTTTTTTTTATTATTTATTTAATGTCAACTAAGTGCGTTCGACTCAAAGATGTATAAGTCACAACAGAAATAAAAAATTTGAATACAATTTAGAATTAAATTAGTTAAGATAAAAGAAAAATTTTATTAAATTTGTAAATTAAATTTTTAAGATATAAAAATTATTAAGGCAATTTAAGGTTTTTAATTACACTAATGCTCCCATAAATATTACTATGGCTTTATATAGACTACAAGGCAAAAACTGCTGAATTCCATCTTCGATTTAACTTTGAACGTATGTGCATAATACTGCGTAAACTTTACTGAGAACTTAATTCAAAATTTATGAATTCTATATAAAATAGTATGAAAATCATTTATTAGAAATATTTTATGTATCCCTAAAATATTATGGACAAGAGAATTAACTAGACAAACAATCACAACATTGCCGCATTTTCCATAAAACCAGATATATATTTAACTATAAATTTGTTGAATTGTAGCGTATAAATTAGCTTTACATTCATTTAGCCTATCGTCAAATCTTTTCCCTCTGTTTATAGACGAGTGTAAACAAATAATTTCACGCTTTTATCTATCATAATGATCTAAGTATTTTCAAGTAGCCATAAGTATCCAAGAATAAACAAATTCACCTTTCGATTCATAATTAAGCCCGTACAAGAGTAGTGTATATAAACAAATTGAATAAGTGTTAATAAGCGTTTATATGGTCATTAGTGGCAGAATAGATATATTGAATATGTATATATGTATGCTGCATTTATAATTATTTTTTTAGCAGTTTTTCGGGTAGGGCCGATGCTTTGTGGCTAGTTTTGCGCCATCTCTACGGACAGTTCTCAGTCAGATTGCCGACGCGCTGTTCTGGCCTATCGCTTGACTCATTTCTGACGCCGCTTTAATGACACTAAAAGGGGAAGTAGTAGGAGACTTAACTTCGTCGTCCTTTGAGCCATAAACAGCGTCTCGCAATGCCAACGAGGCAAACAAAATGCTCGACATGTTTGCCCAGACGATGTGGCAGTCGAAAGTGGGTCTATTTTTCGGGGCTCGACTGTTGGTAGCTGTAGCTTAGTTAACTCGGCCTTAGACTGCCAGCCAAGCTGCACATAAAAAACCAAGTTGTAGCCAAAGTCGCCCGGAGTAAATGAACCAATAAAGACGACAAAACGACAAAGCGACGACAAGTTCATGTCGCTTTGCCGCCTGCGCCTCTGCTTGCCCTCGCTGCTTGGCCTTTGTATTTACTATTGCCACATACAGCATATATAGCAAATATCTGCTTATTTCAGATTTGAAAAAATTTATATTTATAGTCAGCACAAGAAAATGTTCCACCTTGTAAAAGTCAAGTTCGGAAAAGCCGGGGCAAAGCAAAATAAACAGCGCTGCAAATGAGAAATGTAAAAATGTACATGGAAATCGTACAAATATTTTACAACAATAAACAACGTGGCAATGTTTAAATATCCAAAAACCAAAAACCAGCATAAAGATGAACAAGTGAAAGAGAGCAAGAGAAACGGAAAAACAAAAGGCAAAAAGCAACAGCAAAAGTTCAATAAGATCAATAAACAAAAGTGCAGCCAAATGAGAAATGGAATGGGGAAACCGATGCTACGTGTGTTTACGTGTGTACGTGTATGTAAAAACTGACGATATGTCGTTGTCGATTACAGGGTATTGTGGCATTGAATTCAGGTCCAATTGAAATGTCAATGACCCGAAACAAAGCAGCTTGTGTTCAAGTGTTTTTTCGATTGCCGGAATTAAGAATATTTGCCAGTATTTTGCAGAAAATAAATTAATAATAATACATAATACAATAAATATTAAATATTACTAATGCGCTAATGTACAAAAAATATATCGTTAAAGACTGTCATTCACAATAACATCTGAAATGAATCACTACAATCAGCATGCTCCCAAAATATTTTCCTACCCGCTACTCGTAGAGTAGCTTTGTGCCAACCGAAAATGTTTGTCACAGGCAGAATGTGACATCTCCGTGTCTCTTTCATACATGCATAATTTAAAGCCCTCTGCTGAATTATAACTGCAAAGTAATAAAAGCAAAGGGCTATATCCAATAAGAATAGAGTGGAACTTGCATAGGCAAAACAAATTAGAGACGGAAAGAAATAAAAGGCAAGAACGCATTGTTCACATTTGGCACGTGTTTTTCCGAAGAGTTGTGGTGGGTATATCACAGTCGAGTATGCTCTACTGTAGACTTTCCGGCTTGTTAAATTTGTCACGATTTCTAAATGCTTAAATAATGTTTCCAATATTATGGAATGCAATCCAGAAAATCCTTGAAACTTTTACTCACTTGCGACGGTTAAAGCTTTTATTGATTTCAGAAAATAATAATAATTTTACGATCAAGTTTCGCATTTAGTATGTGCTCACATTATAAATAGAAAAATTCTCTAGACTCTGGAATCAATAACCAAACTCGGTTGCCAATAATTATGCGAATGAACGACGAACAATTGTTGAATAAATACTTTAAATTCGAGTAACAACAGCTGACTCAGCCGACAATTAATCACATACATAGTCATAGTATATCTATATGTATAAATAAAAGCATAATGTAAAAGAAAAACCGACAATAAACATGCCTATTTATCATAAACAGAGTCGATTGGCTGCCTTGTCAGGCGACGCTTAGCTGGCATGACAAGTAGCCCGGCAAAAAGCATATTAAAACACACAGATACACACTAACAAGCACGAACACACACTCACACACACACACACAGAGACGAACGCACGCATACTGCGAGACCAAAGAAGAAACAACTATGAATATAAACAAATTTTAGCTGGCTGGCATAAAGCTTTTAATGTACAACGCGGCGTATGCGCCATATTTTACATTAAGCCAACAAACAAAATGAGACAAATGCGGGTTGTACGCCCCGAGGGGAAAGAGGAGACAGGCCGGCTGGCGAGGGGCGAGGGGCGTAGGGAGTATTAGCCGCTTTTGTCTAGGTAAAATCATCATTGAAATAATTTCAGTGCTTATTGCGATGTTCGATCTGCCCGATTGACAGACGTGAGTGCAATGCAAATGGAAGCGGAACGAGGTCACGGTCAGCATGAAAACAGGTTGTGGGGAGTGAATGGAAATACTAGGAAAATTCTTCCGGATTCAGCTTTGAGAGAGTGCAAATTGAGCCATCCGACGGCATTTCACATCATTTCAATTAGAGCTCTAATTATTTATTTAGCCAAAGCGACGGGCAGCTCATTAATTTAAATATATGTACAAATTATTTATAGCATAATTGAAAAATACCTCAACAATGGGCAAAAGTAAACACTCTGTCTGACTGACATAAACAAAGTTAAAATTAGCAGAAATTATGCAGATATGGAGGTTTCGTGCCGTATTTATTACGCTTCACTTGAAATACCCTCTAAAAATTTATATAATAAAATTTATTATGGTGGTATATGAAAATAACATCGAAAATTTTATGTGTTTCTTATAAAATATTTTAAAGTCCACATATTTTCTATTTCACACATTAATTTATAATTTCATCAATTGAAACAGAACTATTCCCAAAAAACTGAGGTATCTTTTGTCACATATGGCACGTTTTAAGGTCAAATATTTCAATGATTTTCTAACGTTATGCACACATATTTATGGCTATTCAAGTGAACATTTATAGCATCCCAAAAAGCTCTAAATAAATTGTTTCTAAAATTCTATATCTTCTCATAAATGTTTTAAGGTACATATATTTATATTTCTCACATAATTTATAATTTCATCAATTGAAAACGGAATTATTCACAAAACATGAGGTAACTATTGTCACATGTAAGGCACATTATAAGATCAAGTATTTCAATAATTTGCCAATGTTATGTACACATATTTATGGCTATTGAAATTAACATATATAACATCCCAAACAGCTTTGAATAAAATAAATGGACACACGGTGAGTACTCACGAACAACAAAGCGTGTGTGTTTGTTTTTAAAATGCCCTAATATGTTCGCTTTCGTTGTGGAAAATATCATGAGAATACAATTGCCAGACACATAAAAATTTCAGCTTGTAAATCTTGCATGCCATTAAATGAGAAAGATTCATGATGATTTTCTGTCAGCCCCACGTATAGAAGTACCACGAACTGAGCGCACAACTAGATGACTTTTAGACAAGGTTTATACATTTATTCTCGCAATTTAATCGCAATTTCGACTGTTTTTAATCGCATAGAAATAAATTTCTTGTCCTCTAACCTACCTTCCTCCCTCTCTCTCTATGTTTCTGCCTTTCTGATGCATTTGCTCACGTAAAACCACAAAAGGCGACCTAACAAGCAATACACGAAAACTCATTACGCTCGACAATTCAATTGCATTTGCCAACAGCAGCAAGCAGAACGAGACAAATGAGAAAGCGAGCAAGGCAACTGATAGACCATCGAATATCCTCGAATAGCTAAGATGATATTGTGAAACCTCTAAACTTAATTTACTGGGCTTTTACTGAGTCCGTTATCATCTTAGTTTTGTGCAATATCTAGTTATATCTAAAGATTTTTAAGTTTTTGAGTGAGTAAAAATATTAAGGTGCTAGCAAATTTTCCCGATCGAAAAAAATCTGATAAAAACACAAAATTTCATAAAATTCAGTATAGCAATTTCAAAGGAAATTGATTTTCATGAAACTTTTACATTTAAGAAGTAAAGTTTCTATATTTTAATTAAGCTTACTCAAATAAACATTTACTTACTGAAGCTTGAGCGAGCTTTTTAAATTAGTATATATATTTTTTTGAGACTTGGTATTCATGACATGTTTATAGTAATTTTAACTACTCCAAATACGGATTGCTTATCCAACTTCTAAGCTGCTTGCAGGGTATAATGCACACAATTTTGATTGCATGAGGCACAAAAGCAGCTCTTAACTAAGTACAAAGTATAGAGTAACTGCATGAGTATATGTATGTACCTGCATACATTTGCACATACAAATAAATACACACACACACCCCGACATACATATCAATATTTCATTGACATGCAATGCGACGCTTGCGACGTTTCAAGTTGGCGTATCAGATGCGGTGGCAGCAGCAACAGTGGCAGCCACACGAGACTGCCGTAGACTGGCAACGGTAACTGTAATATACGATATATCTATCATAATTTGCAATCAATCGAGCGGTTTTCAATTGCAATTTATTGATCAATTTGAAGTAGGACGAGCACTGCGCGCTGATGAATTATGCAGGAATATGCTGAGAATCGAGACTGCAATCTGCAGGCAAGTGTGTAGAGAGCAGATGGTTTATAAGTGCTACTATTTCTACATACCTTCTCGGCTCTCCCCTCATTCCATTATGCCCTTTGGTTGAGCAAAGGTCGCACGCACACACACACACATGCAGACGCACTGACCATGGCCAGGGCATGTCCATGTCAATTGCGCTGCCGGAGGTAACAACTGCAGTTAGTTGTACGACAACAACAACAACAAGAAACAGCAATGCAACAAAAGTGTTGCGAGAACTGTTAAAAAGCGCTTGAGCAACTTTTACAATCAACAAACATGACAAAAACTGGACGCAGCCGAAACAAAAGCAAGTGTCAAATACAATAAAAATGCAAGAAACAAAACGACAGCAAAAACTTGCTGCATAGGTTTAGGCGTGTGTGTGTCTTTCAGCACAATATGCTGCAGGGCCAAAGAGCAGAACACAAGAATAGCAACAAGGGCAGCGAGAATTGTGCAAGTGGCATCGCCCAATTTTTCCGACATTCCCAAACTCCCGTTGGGTGCGTCCCTGCGACAGTGTGTCGCGTGTTAACATGGTTGTGTTATGGAAAAACCCAGAAATGAAATTAACCAGCAGACAGCAGATATTCTGTATATTCCCCAGCAGCCCTCCCCATTTTGTTGGCACAATTAAAATGTACACGAACTGCTTGTTTTTAGTTGGGAAAAACACAATTTCAGAAACTGTGGCGCGCTTTCACTGACAGTTGTTACTGCTGTTAAGTAGCTGTAATTATAGTGCATTAAATAGGAGTTGCAGTAGTTATCGGGCGGTTGCTGAGAACAGCAGCTGGTCTAATTAAATGGTTGATAAACTATCAAAAAGCCCTTATAAGTAAGCTTGTCCATATTTAACTGTACAGCTTCAGCTTATGCCAATATATAAAACTCTCCTTAATATTGCCTCAACTCCACTTTCACTAGACACAGGCAATCTGTTAGTAAGCTTTAATTTCTTTAATTAAAAAGAAACAATGAAATTGCCTTGAAAATTTTAACATTCATTAACATTGCCACTGCATTATCTTTAAAATTATGAACCTAACATATTAACTTAACATACCTGTTAGTCATTATCTTAAACAATGCTTGAATGTAACAAATGTACAGACAGACGTACAGGGCTGGTTCGACTTCCCTGTTAATGCTCATACTCTATTTATATTAGCTTTATCTACACAAACATCAGGACAAAAATTAATATACCCTCACAAGGACCTACAAATTTTGCTTATAAATGTATATACTCTTTTTTTTGCCATTGTCTGTGGAAAGTTATAATAGGTCATTGAGAATTCATTTGGTTAATAACTCAAGGCACTGTGGTGAATATGAAAGAGTTTTAAATAATATTTTATATTTGCTCGAAAAAGTCAATCAGGATATATATATATATATTAATGCAGTGGCTCAATACCGAAAAAATTTGAAACTACTTTGAAATTTCTGCGATTTTTTATTTTTCACGCTCTTCATTCCTTAAAAAATTCTAGCAACACGGCTCTTAGTTGGAACATTTTTTGTTAACTTTAAAAACCATATAATTCTAGTTTATTATAATGAAAAATAAGCTCGATGTAAATAGTACAGACTTCAATGAAATTTTGTGGTGAAAGATTCTTCAGTTTTCATTCTATGACCATATGTTTACATATGTATACAAAGACCTTGATGACTACGCTACAGAACATGCTAACACTTTTCCATTTAAGTTCTCGCACTTTGCTAAAAGCTTGAACTGCACAGGCTCGTACCGCCCAATTGTTGTAATTGTAAACGAGTGTTAGCCGGCTCTCTACCTCTCGCTCTCTTACATTACGTTCTGCTCTATCTCGCTTTCTCCATCTCTGTCTGATCACGAATGTCAGTCAGTTTTTTGCCGCAGACGGCAGAGCTGTTGTCACTGCCGCTGTCAGTTGAATGACAATGCCATTATGCCCCGAGCGAAGAGTATAACAAGTTGGAATTGCTGTTGAAATGGAATTTTTAGTGCACGGACATGAGTCAGCGGCAAAATGCAAGGCATGACAATGAAAACAGCTGCCTTTGTGTGAGGGTGTGTGCGATGCAAGTGTGTAAGTGTGTCTGTGTGTGTATGTGGGTGAGTGTAATGTGAGACTTGCGTACGCTAAACGCAAATAATGAAAGTGGAACGACGCGAGGAGAAGTAGAGATGAGGGGAGGCAACGGGAAGCTGCAGTCAACAAGCGAGCGCCAAATGAAAGTGGAAAGTGCACTCCAAGAGAAGTGTGTGCATGTGTGCATCTGTGTGTGTGTGTGATTACGTGTGGGTGTCTTAGTGCAGCGCACACTACTTAGACTTGATGCTGCATACGTTGAGGCGCTCGCGCGCTTAAGATAAATAGCTGCAAGCGTCAAACAAATCCCTGCTGCGAGTTTCTCACTTTCCTCCGCCGCGTTCTCCCCCACATCGAAATTCTCACTTTCCTTTCCTCTCTCTCTCACTCTCTCTCTATCCACTCTCTGACGCCCTGGTTTCTTATCCCCCCCCCCGCAGCGAGTGCAATTTGCGCAAAGTTTACAGCCAGGCCAGAAACTTTACATGCCAAAAGGTATGCGAAACTTTTGCGGTGCTGAAAATCAAATGGAATTCATAGGGCTTTCGTTACCAAATACCCCTGAAAATATATGGCATGAAGAGGTGAATTCAATTGCGAAGCAAACAGGTAGGTATCCTATTAGATTTAATTTCTTATATACCCTGCAAAAGGGTTTGAACTAGCTGAAATGGGAATGATGTTTACTTGGATTTAATAATAATATTTTCCTTATGTCATATATTCTTCTTTCTTTGCAAATTCCTTCGAACCGATATTTTATAAAATTTTGTGAGCATATCCGGCAGGTCAGGTCAAGTTAGACCGAAATACATAGGTCGGTTTTCCGTAACTTAAAAAACGTCTACTACATTTTATTTTACTCTATTTTAATTCAGAAGCCTAAAGTGTGAATATCGAAAGCAAAATAATTTGAACTCTTATTCAGTAACATTTTGTTAAACAAGCTTACAGATAAACAGAAGCGTATATTTACTATATGTATATTTATACAGGTTCATACTAGGGTTCTTCTTTTTTATTTTCTATGTTATCGCTTCGGTTTATTGACATATCTTTATTCCTCTTGAAACAATGCAATTAGAAAGCATATTGTTTCTTTACAGGGTTTCTCTTGGTTGGCAGCTTTGTTAGCCATATAAATTCTTTTTTCCACCCCTGGTCATAATTATGTTAATTAAGCCAAAAGTTCTGGGGGCCAACACGCACATGCCAGAGCGGTGCGATTTACGGCGCTTAAATGAAGCAAGCAATTTAAATTTGAATTTAAAAAGGCTCACAATGCCATACACACTCACACACACACACATACGCACACACCCACACATGATCAAGTTCCTCACGTTCTTTTTGGGCAGCCACGTTTTTATTTGCATATCATTTAAGGTCGTCCCGGCACGCTTGAAGAATATGCCGGAAAGGGCCGTAGACCGACTGCGCACATACATACCATACATTTAGGTACACCTCCTCAACACACACACACAGCAGCACACAGACACACATATGCAGGTAAAAGAGTCGGTAATTTGCTTTAATATTAAATGTGTAACGAACTGTAAGAAATATGAACGTGTTGTGCAGTGTTTGATGCGAACGCATTTCGTTACAAATGAAGGCGTCCACAACGGGCGGGGCGAGAGGCAAGCAGCTGACGATAGTGGGGAAGGGATGGAGCATGTAAGCTGGCAGATTGCAATGGGGAGATTGCAAAATATTGCCGGCAATTGAGCAAGGATGCAGAAGAAGCAAGAATGAAAACAATTTGGCTTATTTTCCCGATGAATTGCGTGCCCTGTGAGCCAGTTCGAAAGTGGTACAAAACTGGTTCACCATTTGCAGAGAAATAACGGTACTGGTTGCGAAATTACACATTGATTACAATTTCGGATATGATTTACTATCGAATTGCCAATTGATTCAAATCCAAAAGAAAAATGAATAAAAAATTTATATCGAAATTAAATACTGTAAAATCATTTCAAATACGCTCAATTTTTTTTAATTTTTCTTTTCAGATATTCTTTATATTATGAAAAACAGCAATTCCTAAAGAAAAAAAAACATAAGTAAATAAAATGATATTTAAAAAATTAGTATACTATTTTTACTTAAGATTGAAGTGTTGTTTATTTTGCCCTTATAAAGGAAAATAAATTTGAAATTGAACTTGAAAGTAAATTAAGCAAAAGTATTTCATAATTATACAAATATTTAGATTTTTTTAAATTTATTTAGTATTGTAAACATTATATGTAAAAATTTCTACAAACAAGAAAATGTAATTATAAGATTTGCTTAAAAACTTTTTAAAATAGTGAAATTGTATTAAAAGTTAATAATGGATAATTATAAAATTAGTATTTTGGAAACAAAAATTATATATTTTATTATTCAAGTGTAAGGTTTTCTACCTACTTCAATTCCATAACTACAGAGTATCAGTATTTCTTAAGATTTATCTACAAAATCTAAAGTTTGTATAATAAAATAATTACACAAACTTTTAAAGCTTTTATAAAAGTTTTCATTCGAGCAAGACTCCAATAAAAATAAATTATGACTCTGAGTTGGGCAACTTTCGGTTAGTTTGAAATAGGCTAATAAAATGTTGGATTTTCTTTGGTAAAAAAACGAAGTTATAAAAAATGTCTTGCGCTACCCATGCTTCCCCTCAAGCATAAGTAACAGCGCTGCGTCTGTATGTGTGCGTGCATAATGTAGGTGTTGATTTGCCTCTCCGTCCTTCTCTTTTTATCTCTGCTTCTTTTGCCCTTCCTCGGGCTGTGTATGCTGTCAGAGACATTGAAATTTAAATACAAATGTTACACGTGCCCCATAGGTAGTTCTATAGAGATATTCCTGTTGTACGCGTGTGTGCGTGAGTATTCATCTTCATGTGAGCGCATGTGCTTGTGTGTAAGTGCGCTCATTTGTGCGTATACGTCTGCTATGGTTTAATAAAGCAACGTCAAGACTTTCCGTGACGATGCCAAGTAAGAAGACGCAAATTTTCAAACGACAGCCATTTGAGAAATGAAACTGACAAATAAAGGAAAGCGGGGAGGGGGGCCGCATTGGCTGAATAATAAAGCAACTTGGTGGCGTAATTGTCAGTGCCAATAAAAAAAGTGTGGCATAAGCAAAAAGCGCGCCGAACTTAAAGTGAAATTAAATGAAGTGTGAAGCTAACGAAGGGGAATTCTACAAATGCTAGAAAAATACGGCTCGGAAGGTGACGAGATGCTGTCTGTCAGTGTGTGAGTGTATGTGGCTTTCTTTTTCGCCCTGTCTGTTTGCTCTGTTTGTCTGTCTACGTGAACACGTTTGCTAAGCTTAATTAAAATGCCCAACGCAATGCAAAACGTAAAAATGTAAAATTAAATTTGATTTTATTTTTTAGTTCTAAAAGCTTTTATAAATTTTTAAATTGGGCTTAGGTGGTAGGTGGTAGTATGCAGAAGCTCAACTTCTTATATATTGCAATGGTATTAACGATGAACACAATTATTTTTCGTATTTTTGTAAGAAAATAGTGCAAATATTAGCAATGTTTACTTCACAATCCTTCATCAAAATGTATTTAAATTGATATTGATATACATTATAGCCATGAAAATTTTAAACAAAAATGTTTTGAAAATATTTCTAGGAATGGATATCAAATATATCACGAATTTGTGCTTGGCATTCCTTCATCAAAATTTGTTTAAATTAATATTGATATCTCTCGCAACGTTAAGCAATTCAAAAGCAGATTTTTTATTTGTTGATATTATCAATTCTATAAAAAAAACGAACAAAACTTTCATTGGCTGTAAAAAAGTTAGTTAGATCTCTGCTTAACATGCTTGGGCTACACTTTAAAACAAACTCGTTTATTTATTTCAATAAAGGTATGTTTTGGATTGCCCTAAAAAGTATGCTATGATTTTCATGTCCAACTTGAACTTGCCAAAAGCTGTTTTTATTTTATTGTTTCAACTTTTCGCACTCATTTCGAATAGAGTATTAAAACTTCGTCGAAATATCTTTTCTATTATTTTCGTTTCTTTTCCCACTTTTTTCGTTTTTATTGTTGACTTTGCGCTGCATTCGCTGCGACCCAACCAGCTGCTCACCTGCTGCTAACCACGGGTCTTTTTTATAGTCAGCAAAAAAGCAATTTGGTCTGCCAGTGACCAGCCCCGCCCCACTTGCCCCTCCCGCTGTGCTTGCTTCCGCCCCAGCTGCTGCTTTTGCTACTCTTTAGCAGCCTCTCTTTTTGTGTTGTTGTCTGTCACACAGAAGAAACTCAAACAAGGCGTTTCGTGTTGTTGCTGATACCCCGCTGGCTTTGGCACTTCAATTTTATAACAACAACAGCACCAGTCGGCAGCAACAGCAGCAACAACAGCAACAACCACAACAATGAGCGAAACAACAGTGACAACAGCAGGGTCCGCGAATACCAGGCACCTGCCTAATGGTCTGTGGCTGCTATGCAGCTTTCCAAGGGAACCAACATTAAAGCGTTAACCGGGCAGCAGCGGTACGGTAGAACAGCACACACATTAAAGTCCACTCTAAAGGTTAGATTCTCTTTAGTGGCGATTCTTTTTCTCTCCATAATCATGGCCATTAAATTTGTTTTGGCTGACAGAGCGTATACTTGATGGCCACAGATTATGCCAAGTGGCTTTACAATGAAGCTCGAGAATTTATTGCGATAGTTTAACTTGAAATTGCGAATGCAGCAAGTCGCATTAGCTTACTTTCTAAGACTCGGAAGATTTTTATACCCGCCACTCGTAGAGTAGAAGTGTATTATAGCTTTGTGGCAACCGAAAATGTTTGTAACAGGCAGAAGTAGAAATCTCCGACTCCATAAAGTAAGTATATATATTCTGAATCAGAATGAACAGCCGAGTCGATATAGCCATGTCCGTCTATCCGTCTGACCGTCTGTCTGTCTGTCCGTCCGTGTGAAACCTAGATCTCAGCGATTATAATACCTAGAGCTACCAAATTTGGAGACAATATGTGTAAATTCTGCACGCAGAACAAGTTTATTTTGGATTTTTGCCACGCCTCCATCTACCCCCATAAATCGAAAATCGATTGTAGCTGCAAATATAGCTCTACAGCAATCATTTTTTATACATGTGATAAAAACGACCCTGCGGGCGTGTTGCGAAATCGGCTTATAAATAAGGAAGATATTCAAGAAATAGTATTGCCCTGTGACCATGTGCTTATGTCGGTTTTTTCTAATGTTAGTTCCCCAGTTCCACTCCAGCAGCAGGCAACTTTTATTTTTAATTATGTGCACTGAAAATAATCATAATGCCATTTTATCGGTCATTGCGTAAGAAATGCAGTGGCCGAGTGGTGATGGTAGCTGAGGCAGCATATATGTATGTATGTGTAGGCGTCTCTGTCACACATGCATAATTTATAACTGCAAAGTAATAAAAGCAAAGGGCATCATCCAATAAGAATCGAGTGGAACTTGTGTAGGCAAAACTAATTAGAGACGGAAAGAAATAAAAAGCAAGAACGCATTGTTCACATTTGGCACGTTGTTTTTCGGAAGAGTTGTAGCGGGTATATCACAGAAATTCTATGAGTTGTGGCTTTAAAAATTACAGATAAATCACATATTTCACTTGAAGCACCGCCGCCACATTTTAACATTTGTTTCCCAATCCCCAAGTCAGGTATTATATAAAAGTATGTATAATACTGGCATATCATTTATCAAACAACGTTTGAGGCGACCGCAAACATATCATAATTTAAGCAAAGAAACTGGAGGAAACTAGAGGAACTTCTGCTAATGATTGCGTGTCTTGGTCATAGTTTAATCCTGACAATAATCAAGAGAAACTCACTTCGGGGTGATAGAGGGAATGTTTCACACTCGTATACTTATATAAATTTGTGTTTCCTGTGCCCCAAAGGCGCACGCACACGCAGACCGCAGCGGCAGCAGCAGCAGCTCAGCAGAACACTGATTAAGCTTGCCACAGCTTGATGAACAGCAACATGACACGCCCAACGCCCACACATCCACGGACAAAGAGAAAGAGAGGCACTTTAATTAAAGGCGAACAAACTGGAAGAACGCCCCTTGCCGCAAAAAAATGTCAAGCTTATGCCATCAATCAAAATGCTTAAATAAAATGTTTGTTTTAGTTGTTTGCCACAGCGCAAGCAGGCAAAAAGATGTCAAGAGCGCGGGCAGGCATGGCATATACTTAACATCGGTTCATTATGTGTAACACCACGCCAATCGAGCGTTGAATTATTGTGCACTGGCTGACTGGCTGGTTGACTGGTTGACTGACTGACTGACTGAATTCGCAGGCTGAAAGTATGCAAACTTTGCGACAGATGCCACAATACTTTTCCCAATTTCCACCAGCTCTTCCCGAAATAACCAAAAGGAACATAAAATTGTAAATGCTGCTGTGCCACGTTTGTGCGACAAGCGCCAGAAATTTATTGCCCTGTTGTGATAAACGTGTTGGGGAAGTCTCGACCCAATGCCCGCTCAATGCTCTTAGAGACAACAGGACACATCTTCAAGTGGCAGCTTCACGTTTGATTTGTGTGAATGTTTGTGTGTGTGCGGGCGGCAGGCCAGCAGCAGCCCAACAGGTTAATGTGCCTCCTGGGCGTATGAGTAATGTGACAAGCCATTAGAACTACACAAATTGTGCGCGGAGTCAAAGCAAAAGTTGCTACTTGCAGTAATAAATGATGTGCTCGAAACTTAGCGCACTCATAATTTAGCGGAAATTTGCTATATTTTAATTATTTTTTTTGACAATAGCTTAAAATATCGCGTTTTCATCTCCCGGAAAAGAGTTTACTGCTTCTAAAGTTTTCTCAATCTTACTCATAGTTTGATCAAAATATCATAAATCATACATACCCTTAATGTATTTTATAACTAGTATCTAACTGTTTCATGTGTCTCAAACTGGAATTCGAAAACTTTGTTCCTTAAGCAGATTTCTCAATGAAAACTTAATTAAATCAGACTTTCATTAACTTTCTAATTCTTTTCGAATATTCAATTAATTTTGAGTTTCCCAAAAATGTCGATAATTTAACGAAAAAAGTTTGCAAATAGCATTAAAAAGTCTCTACTCGTGCGACATTTTCCTTTTCTTTTCACGACTTTTCACAGTTCACAATTTTCCGCAAGCTGTCTCCGCATTATGGTCGCGACTTGTCTATAACTTGAATATAGAAAAAATAAAAGAAAGAACGGTATTTGTGCAAACTCAACATTAAAAGTTTTCCCGCAAACTGTCGTTGCAGAATGCAACAATTTTTTCACATTCCACTGGGCGTATACTTGATACCTATGAGCTTTATTAAAAACTTCCATTCGCTCAGTTCCACCATTGCCATTTTCATCTTCATTCTCATTTCCATCACCATTTCACGTCGTGCAATTTTCATGAATTTCCCGCAATACCTTTTTGGCCCGTCAGTTGGCCCGCCATAAGCCAGAAATATTTTTGCTGGCCAAAATGCCATGGACAAAACTGTTCCGTTGGTTCATCCAAATGCATTTGCATACCTTCTTTCTCTTTCCCTCTATTTTTTTTGCCCAAGAGTTTTGTTCATTTCAAGCTAGATAGCCAACTGGTTGGCCTGTTTCAGGGCTTAGATAAAGACCTGCGGAAATTAAGGCGAATTCACTGGAGTCATTTTTTGAATACCCTGTAGTAAATCAATTGTGAGCCTCACCAACGGTATGTATCGTTTTATGAGGAGTAGTACCGTACATGAAACTGTTACTGTAAGTTTCAAATATTTGATAAATACATATATTTTTTAACAATTTCTTAATCGCTTTATGGAGCGCATCTGCGAGTCAAGCTTGCCCCATTTTTGCATGATTTTTTTCTCAAAGAAAAATGTTTGCAGCGAACGTAGCTCGCTCGATGTTGGTAAAACTTGCCCCCGCCTCCGACTTCGGGCTGTCCGCTCAACGGCCAAATTGGCGATTCAGTCAATGGGCCGCTCAGGCTGGCAAAAGACGAAAATATGCGCACAATTCCTTTGTCTGTATAAATCCTCCTGCTCCCATTCCTTCTCCATTCTTACTTCCCTGTGTCTGCCTGTCCTTTTTTGTGGGTTTAAATTTAACCTCAACAATTTGGCGCTGTAAACATGCCGCTCTCACGCATTTCGCCACACATTGCGTATACGTCACGTTAACATTCCTTTACAGATACCCCCATAAATGTACCATATATATATATATATATATATATATATATATATATATATATATATTGTATATATATATATATATATATATATATTTTATATATAAATAAATTCGAGGCAATAATCGTAAAACAGAATCACGTTTGGCAACAGAAAGTGACCAAGCGTAAAATATTGTGTATTTTTGATACTCTGATTTCTGATTTGATGATGTCTGAGTTGCTAACCTGGAGAACTTGTGATCGACTCTTTGCTGATAAGAAAAGTGTACTGGATACTATATCGTAAGGTGATTATTAAAAGTAAAATAAATTGTTGCTCATTCTTAAGTTTTTTATAAAATATATTTTAAAAGACGCTGGCTTAATGTAGTTTATACTCTAAATTGTTTCCCTATTGAATACTAATAAAAGACATGCTTGCGGAATTTTAAAATATAAACGATTCTAATATATCTGAGTTTTCTCAATACACGATTTATTTATTGTTTTTCTTGTAAATAATCTAAATGTTTCAGTCAATCTTACTAAATATAATCATTACCAAATATGTCCCAATCTCTTATATTTCGCTCGCATAATCAAGCATTATTTAAGCCAGTGCTTCAACAAAGAAAGCCCAACCACAAACCCAAACATATCCGAAACTCATGAAATTTCCAAATTCAAAGCGATTAACTCTTATCAATGTGAATATCAAATTTGTGTTTTCAATTTAACGTGAAATCTGCACAAGGCCCACATCCTGCCTTGCACGGAGGCGACCAAAAAGGGTATTAGCTGGAAAATGCCTAACAAATGCGAACCGCGGAAAGTTCAAAGCGTCGAGATTCGAGGAGGTAAATAAAATGAGCGCATATAAAATTAGTACGAAAATTAGCAAAAAATCAGCCCGAATGGGATAAACATGCAAACGCGTTAAAATGTGAAATTCACTTGGCGGGGCGAGTGTGGGTTAAGGGGACACCCTTTCGAAAGTCAGGTTGTAAGGCATGTTGAATATTTTGGGGAAATGCTCAAGGTACGTGCAGGTTTGCAGGTCGATTCTAGTTGGGTTAAACTGTGTTTGCGTATAAGATTGTATATAAACAGCTTTTTTGATGTTTGTGTGCCTTAAAGGCGGCTTAAAGTGTCGCCGAAAATTCGGGGCAACTTACCACAATGCGCCTGACACGTGTCATTTTGCGGTATTCACCCAGTTTGAAGCCGAAACTCGATTAGCGTCGGCAATGCGAGTGTGCACAGAATCACAGTTAGTTCCTCTTCCAATTTGCTACACTTTGCGGATCAATAACTACAGTTTGTTGCTTGAATAGTCACCAAAACTTTGCACTTAACTCAGTTTGTTTGCGATTATTGTTTGTTTTATTTTTTTTTTTTGGGAAAAATATTCCCAATCCCAGAGACGCGTTTCACGCTGCTTTTTTGGCTGCCAAAACGTTTGGCTTTCTGCAATTTTCCCTCTGGCTTTATCGACCGCTGCGTCAAACGTCTCAGATGAAACTGAATGTTGCCCGAGATTGGCACACAGATGAAATACCCCCTGGAAAATGTGTATGGCCAGGCAACTTGGTTACAAACGAAATGCGGCAAAGAGCGCCAGCTCCTTCCTCGCTCGCTCTCGTTGCTCGTTGCTCTCTGCTTTTGCTGTGCTCTGTTCGCTCACGCTGCGGATACGTTATAATACCACAATGGCATAACCAGCGCACAGTGGTTGCAGATGTATAAACAAAATTAAGTTAAATATTACCAGAATTTAACATTATTGTGATAGAAGTAATTTAACAGATTATTTATGCAATTATGAAAAAAAATTGATTTTATTACAAACTTTAAACAAATCATTAAAAAATAATGACTTTACTTTACTATAATATCATTAAAATTAGAATATATTTAAAACTTTTCTTAATTATAATCATAATGTAATAAAACAAAGCTATTTACTTAAATTTCGTAATGTTTTTATGATTTACAAATAATTACAAAAATTAAATAGACAATTAGTATAATTTTAAAATATAGTTTTTAGATTATAATCATAATTCACAAATAAATATTTGTTTTTATATATTAATTTAGATAATTGTAACCCATTGTTTTTAGATATATTAATTTACTTAAATTAGTTTTTGTAACTATTACAAGTTATAACTAGTTAAATTCATCACTTAATTAATTTTTTTTTTTAAGAAGCATAATAACAAATAATTAGTTTATAATATAGTTTATTAGTATTTATAAATTATACTATACTATAATATCTATAATAGTATTAAATCATTTATAAACAATGAAAATATTAGGAATGGAAATGTCTTATATTCATTTTTGCTAATATATTTTTATACCCTTGCAGATATATTAATTTTAGCCAGAAGTTTGCAACGCACCTTAGGAGACATCTCCGACCCTATAAAGTATATATATTCTGAATCAGCATCACCAGAGGAGTCGAAAAATGAATGTCCGTCTGTCCGTCCGTCCGTCCGTCCGTCCGTCCGTCTGTTGCAACGCAAACTAGTCTCTCAGTTTTTGAGCTATCTTCATGAAACTTGGCATACAAGCTTCTTATTGCTGTAGGCTGTAAATAAGTCGGAACGAGCCAGATCGGACCGATATATCGTATAGCTGTCATAGAAGCTATCGGCCGATTTTTGTTGTTTTTCAAGATATTGCAACAAGATTTGGCAAATCCTATTCTTATTACCTTCTTAATGTACTATCCAAATTATATCAAAATCGGACCACTATAACATATACGCCATAGGAACAATCGGCTGAAATCACGGTTTTGTATGCAAACCTGTTTTGTTTTTGGAAATACCGCACATTATCAATACTTTTAATGTTATACAGTAACCCGCCCTTAGTTTTTCCATTTAAATATCTTAGACGTTTATATTCTATAGCTGTTATAGGAACAATCAGTCAGTCCGTCTGTCTGTTGCAACTCAAATTAGTCCCCCAGTTATTGAGCTATCTTCATGAAACTTGGCACACAAGCTTATTATTGCTGTAGGCTGTAAATAAGTCGGAAAGAGCCAGATCGCACCGATATATCGTATAGCTGTCATAGAAGCTATCGGCCGATTTTGTTGTTTTTCAAGATATTGCAACAAGATTTGGCAAATCCTATTCCTATTACGTTCTTAATGTGCTGTCAAAATTGTATCAAAATCGGACCACTATAACATATAGCTGCCATAGGAACAATCGGCTGAAATCACGGTTTTTGTATGCAAACCTGTTTTGTTTTTGGAAATACCGCACATTATCAATACTTTTTAATGTTATACAGTACTCCGCCCTTAGTTTTTCCATTTAAATATCTTAGACGTTTATATTCTATAGCTGTTATAGGAACAATCAGTCAGTCCGTCTGTCTGTTGCAACTCAAATTAGTCCCCCAGTTATTGAGCTATCTTCATGAAACTTGGCACACAAGCTTATTATTGCTGTAGGCTGTAAATAAGTCGGAAAGAGCCAGATCGCACCGATATATCGTATAGCTGTCATAGAAGCTATCGGCCGATTTTTGTTGTTTTTCAAGATATTGCAACAAGATTTGGCAAATCCTATTCTTATTACGTTGCTAATGTGCTGTCAAAATTGTATCAAAATCGGACCACTATAACATATAGCTGCCATAGGAACAATCGGCTGAAATCAGGGTTTTTGTATGCAAACCCGTTTTGTTTTTGGAAATACCGCACATTATCAATACTTTTTAATGTTATACAGTAACCCGCCCTTAGTTTTTCCATTTAAATATCTCTGACGTTTATATTATATACATAGCTGTTATAGGAACAATCAGTCAGTCCGTCTGTATGTTGGAACTCAAATTAGTCCCCCCAGTTATTGAGCTATCTACATGAAACTTTTCTCCCAAGCTTCTTATTTCTGCCCTCTTTTAATAAGTCGGAACGGGCCAGATCGGACTGATATATCGTATAGCTGTCATGAAGCCTATCGGCCGATTTTCGTTATATTTCAAGATATAGCTATCAGGCTTACCACATCCAAATCTAAGTGTGTCCCCTAATAATAAAGTTCGAAATCGAACTTTTATAACTTATAACGATCAACGATCGGCCTAATGAAGGTTCATGTTGCAATTTTATGGAAATCTGAGTACTATTACATATAGCTGTTAAACAAAAAATCATGAAGCTGTTATTCAAACGCATTTTTTAATGAGAACTTTCCAAATTTAGATTTTATGACCAACAGATCCTTTACAAAAGACATTTCCTCATAACATTTTGTGTTAAGTATATAAGAAATCCAGGTATATACAAAAGCATTAAAAAGGTAGAATTATTTTTTTTCGAAGCAGGTTTTTGATTCATAGCCTTAATCAGGTAAAAATCTTGACTTCCTGTATTGTTATAATTGTTCAATAAATACCACAGAAACCAGCAGCAATGCAAATATATTTTATATTTTGTATAACTGCAAGGGTATGAAACCTTCGGCAAGCCGAAGGTAGCCTTGCTTTCTTGTTTTATATATATTCATTTCAGTTTAGTTTTTTATATCACTTTTTCCAGCACTCAACACACTGTGCGCGTGAAGCTGATGCCAGCACACTTGCCCAACATTTTGTGCAGTGTAGACGTAACCATGAGGCCCAGCGACATAAAGAGAGTAGAAGTGAGAGCGAGAGAGCGCACGAGAGAGTGCGCGTACAAAAGAGAACAAACAGCTGTGAGAGGAATCGCTCTGGCGAGCTGCGTTTGGCTTTGACATTGCTTTGTTGCTGCTGATTTTGCTCTTGTTATTGTTGCTGCCTTTGCTTTTGCTTTTGCTTAATAAAAGTTTTATTTGGACAATAGCAAAAAGCATGCGGACCGCCTGTCACAGTGAAAAGACGTTGGGGCAAAGCTGGCCAAATAGAAAAGAGAAAGAGAGAAGCAGATGAATTTGAAGGCGCGCTAAGTGGGAGTTGTCTATATATGCGTCAGTTTGGGTGTACACTGGTGCCCTGTGTGTGCGAATGTATGTTTGTGTGTGTGCGTTTGTTTATTTGTTTGTTTTGTTACATTATGTTTGTGAGGCGGAAAAGGGGTGGTAAAGGTGGGAATGGCACGCTAAGCGCGGACAGCGTCGCGCAAGACAAAAGTCGAGAAATTCAAAAATCAGATACCGCAAACTTGTTGAAGAAATATTTGTGCAGGCTCACGTGTATGTGTGTGTGTGTTCCTGTGTGTATGTGTGTGCCAGCAACTCTCAGCTGCGCTTTAAACCTGCGGCAGTTGCTGCTTGCTTGTGTGTAGGAGGCGAAAGAAAGACATACCTGAGTGGTGGAGATCGGGGGGTGGCAGGCAGCTGTTGGGAAGCGGCACATTCTTGTACATATCTATGCATACACACACACATGCATACACGAACACATATTTTATCAAGGCGCAACATGTTGATTTTACACGTGTTCGCAGTGCACGTATGTATTTACCTAAGCTACTGTAAGTTACTGTGTATGTGTGTGTGTGTTCTCTTCTCTTGGCATACGAGTGTGTGTGTGTGTTTATATGAGTGGGCGGATGTCAGTGCACGGGTGTTCGTTATAATGATTGCATGAGGGCAAAATGTAATTAATTAACTGTGTGCTAATTGCAATTTGATTGCAAAAGGCAGAATTGCAGATAAAATAACTAAGGAGCAAGAAAAAACTGAAACAATTACGAGTGCTCAAAGAGGGGCACCCCTTTCGACATTTCACTCAGAAAAGGAAAATAATTTTCTCGAAACACTAACAGAATTTATAGAATTAAAGCTTCAATTATTTTGTAATAATACTCTTGCTATTCGGGAAATTTTTCTAATATGTATGATTTAATGTTTTATAAATCTTGATATACAAAATAATTCGAATCCTTACTTTAATAAAATAACTTGAGTATCCTTGAAATTGAACAATATTAAAGTGAATTTATTTATTGCGCTTAAAAGTATGCTATGCTTGAGCTCTTTTACAAGGGTATGAGAACAGAATTTTATTATCTTTACCTATTACAGGGTATCTGGTAGTCAGCCAGTAGTTTCTACAGCAAATTAACATACGTTTTTCCTTAAGAAAACATTATTAGAAGTTTGTAATAAAATTATTGTTGTTGTTGTTTTTCGATTAAGTCCGAAAGTATGCTATGCTCTGTGCGTTCTTGCGCCTTCTGCTCGGCATTTTGTGTGTTGTGTTGTGTTTGGCCGGCAACGTTTCCGCATGGGGGCCAGCATTGCGTGCCCAAGTGGCCACCAGAGCAGATTTCACCCCACTGCCACGTGTAATCCCCGGCTATAACCAGCATCCGCTTCAGCAGCAAAGGCTTTGCCCACGGACGGCAAACTTCAGCGCCATACGTCGTCATCACGTAATGCGGCCTTTTCTCTTTCCTTTTGCTTATTTCTTTTGCACCTATTTTCATTCAGCCGTATTTTTAGTTTTGCATTGTTTTCTTTTCCCTTTTCGGGTTTGCGCTGAGCCTCAGCAGGCCCACCGGCTTTTGGGAGTTTTTTGTTTCGTCAGCTTGCGATTGCTTTAAGTTCACCGACCGTCCGATTCGGCATTAATAGCTCTTTGAACTAAATGATACCCTTATGCATATGTGGGAAGAGGCAGGACACGCGGACGGGGAGGGGGTGTATGGTTCGAGTTAAGTCGAGGTATCGACAGGCTAAGAGCCTACAAATCGCGGACTTTGATGCTTTTAGGCTGGCATTAAGTGGGGTTTACATGGTCCGCATGCGAAAACATATTTGCTTCAGCCTGGAGCTCAGCTTCAACTTGGAATAATGTGCGCAGAGCATAATGCCAGGCGATTAATCAGCTTATGGCATCTGTTATTCTCTTTAATTGCCATAAAAAAGGTAATTTCTTAAACTGTGTTTTAACTTTAAATTTGCATTGGTAGGCAATCAGTAATCGATATTTATATATCAACTATTTTTCCATTTAAATTTAAAAAAGCTAATTGATCAGTTTATATCATCTATGATTTACCATTATATATGGTACATGCCAATTTATTAAACTTCATTTAAACTTTTAATCGATTGGCAACCAGTAATTCATAATCGATATCTCAACTAATATTTAACTTAGACTCCTATACGCATAGCATAATCCGAGGCGATTAATCAGTTTATTGCATTTGTTATTTACTCTAATTGAAGTTCCACACTCGCATCAAATATGCCAATTTCTTGAACTGAATTTCAACTTTTAATTTTTCTCGATTGGCAATCAGTAATCGATTGTTATATCTCAACTATTATTCCCAGACGCGATAAATGTCAACAAGGCGATGGTCTGCTATAAATGCGCAGTTTATTTGCCGTTTTTATCGCCTAACTGCAGCGAGCGGGCTGCTGTTCTGTGCCCAATTAACAATTTATAGCAATTTTATGCCTCAGCTCAACTGTCAACTGTGCCCAGGGGATGGGGCGCGCGGATGGAGCAAGCAGCAAAGCGAGTCTCTCCCATGCGCACATGGTACGCGGCAGCGCGACTACGACTTTCCACATTATAACGAATGTCCAGGACAATTTCGACAATTAGCCAGGCAGCTGCCAATTGGACAACTTTCAATTTATGCGCATACAATCAGCACTCACTGTCGCCATGTTTATGCAGTGCATTAGAAAACTACAAATTGTCAAGCATTGTAAATCGTATATTATTAATACATATATACATATATTATATTCTTCCATTCCGCATACTATATCCGCTTTGGCTTGCTGCTCAACTGTTCTTGGCTTCCCGATTTCAATTGCAAATTAACTTTGAGTGGCAACAGCAGTTTAGTGCGCTGCTTATTGTTTTCTAATCCGGCCTTATGTCGCTCTCTCTCTCTCTCCCTCTCTCTGTTTCTTTCTCTCTCCATATCGCTTGCCCTGGCTTACCGCACACTGAGCGTCAGCTATTTGTGTACATATGCACCACATGACAGCCACAAAAATAAACCCAACTGCAGCTTGCCTTACTTAACCTCTTGCCTTACTTTTTCCTCCCCGAGTTCGTCCCTGCTCTTCCACACTAAAGTTATTTTTAATTAAAGCGTAATTGTGTTGCATTGTGTACAGTAATGTACATACATATGCATATGTATGTGCATGCACACAGCCATGTCCATGTGGTTAGAAGCATAGCTACAGCAGTCTATGGTTTCTGCTTTCGGAAAACACCAAAATAGGCTTACACAATTCATCACGCAGTTAGACGTAAAACAGCGGACATCTGTCTTCAGTTATATATATATATATATATATGTATATCGTATTAGCATTTCTAACTGTACTACAGATTGTTACATAAATGTTCGAATTTTCAAATGAATCTATTTCAGTTTGATTGCCGATTAGGCTAGGTTTTGGTACAAAGCAAAAACAGTATAAATAGTTTTAGTGCTCAGAAAAGAATATTATGTTTCAAGATTTTGGGAATAGACTACATTTGCGCTGCCAAAAAATCTAATTTTAATATCATCGAGTTTTTGATGCATTTTATAATATCGGATTTCTTAAAAGAATAGATTTCTTCACTTTTAACTCCACAGTTTCAAGCGTTAACTTTTTTAAATATTGCTGAAGAAAATTATATCGGATTTCTTAAAATAGATTTATTCACCTTTAAATTGTATTTCGATATATTATCGATTGTTAATAATAAATTTTACATACATATGTAGAAATCTGTACAGGCAGCTTGAGCATATATGGTAAAAGACTGCATCCATAAAAGTCAACAAGGAACGCAAATTGTGATAAATTTACGTCCACATTAAGTGTATGCCTTGATATACGTATATACATTCAGATGTGAGTAAGTGCCCCTGAATGCGTGCGTTTGTCTTGCTTGCTGAATGGGATTAGTGCACTTGCCACAAGTCGCTCACAGCCCTGCTGGCTGCAGCAATGTCAACCAACAATGGCAACAACGGCACAAGGCAGCCATACTGGCCTCAGTCTGAGCCCAAAACCGATGCAGCATCCACATATTTACATAGAAAGTCGTCGAAAAGCCAGCAAACGTGGCCAAGTCACGTTTATCGGCCACAGACGGCTCACAAATTGAATCAGTTTGTTATTCCGACAAAGGCGGGTGAGAAAAGGCACAAGATGCAAATTAAATTTAACTGCTTTAAACAGGGCAACTTGACACACAAAATTCATAAGCAGTTGATAGCTTCAAAGCTAACTAAATATTTTCAAAGTACTTAATTATTACGTATTAAATTACTATTACTACCTTTTACCTTTTTTGCAATGAGTGGCGCATATTATTCGCATTTTGTTTACGCATGATATATTCTCACCGCGTGAAAAAACGTTATATCAAAAAATGACTTAGTGTTTTTTTTAGCCATTTTATTTGTTTGTACTTTCTTGGTGTCTAAGCTTTCCTTCAGATTTTCATTTGGAGTATTTTTGCTGTTCAAATCAGATATTGATTCAAATTTTGATTTACGCAGTTTTGATTTAATTAGCCATTGATAGAATCATTATTGAAACAAATCCCTTCTTCATAAAACGCATTTTTCTCGGTGAGAATATGAGACGAGAGTCTATCGGTCTGTATGAACTTATCGCTCTCTGAACATTTAAGAGCTATGCTAAGCTTAAAATGTGACTTCTAAATAACGTATTCAGATTAAATTTGTATCAAATATTGAGTTTTACGCCCGCTGCCTGCATAATGGTAATTCAAAGGCAACATCAAGGGTAAGAGTAACGGTACCTTAATAAGTAAGTTATTTTTTCATTCAATTAATCGATTATTGAAAAGTCCCTTCTATCAATTAAATGTTGTAATTCAAAAACCATTTATTATGCCCAAAAGAACCTATAAAATCAAACACTTTTATTAAAATAAATTTCAAAATACAAAGTTTTGCCGTAACTAATTGTACATTTAATTTTTCATAAAATCAGTTCTATTAGATTTTGATTGCACTGAGTGGCGACTTGGCCAGAGTTGCGCATACGCCATGTCGGCCACAACTTTTTTGAGTGCTGCGCTTGTGGTCTTCTCGTACAGACTTTGGCAAATGCGTCCAAGTGCGAGCATCATTTGAAAACAATGCAGCAAACACATGTGAACATGACGCACAGACAACATGGCCAGAACAATGAAAATGCGAGAGATAGAGTAGGACGGAGAGGGACCGGGAGCACGCTTTACTTCGATTTATATATGCTCTTAGAAATCGAATAAAAACTTGAGTAAATAATATACATGGATACTAGTGAAAAAATAATAGGGAATTTACGAAATAACTAGTATAAATGATGCATTACAATACATAAGTAAAGCTCTTTAATAATAGTTTCATACATAATTTTAGAATTACATTTTATTTTTTTATTTATTACAAGCTTTCTGAAGGATTGTAGATTATATGGAGGGCATTACGTGCACCCAACTGATGCCTTATGATTTTTAAGTCGACTGCTTGGGCAAATTTCAGTTTTAGTTTGTAAAGTGTGCACGCCAAACTTTGGTTTCGACAGCAATGCGGAAATGTGGCTTGACCACACACACACACACACACACAAGTATACACAACCACACAAAACCGAACACAATGTATATATATACAATATACACATGTTTGATCTATGCTTGTGCAAATTTTAATTATGTTTTTGAGCACATCACACATATGTTACGTATACGTTCCATTGTGCGACGTATGTACCATATAACTGGACCATTTATTTATGGCTCTGCGTTCTCGTTTTGGTCAATTTAATTAAAG
Source organism: Zaprionus inermis (assembly GCA_018151445.1). Lineage (NCBI taxonomy): Eukaryota > Metazoa > Arthropoda > Insecta > Diptera > Drosophilidae > Zaprionus > Zaprionus inermis. The sequence goes on along the minus strand of JAECXD010000869.1, from coordinate 318,985 downwards.
TTCATTTTGCGGCCATTCATCAACGAGTCAGTTGGGCAGCCATGGTATGTGTGTGTCAGCGTACATCATAATGGACATACATTGAAATAATATACTTTTCGGTTGAACAAATTGCACTGGACACTGGTGTAAAACGGCTAAAGCAGCAACTAAAAATGAACATGTTTCACTATTTGGCAGATTTTTAAATTCAAACATTTTGCAAGTCATTTTGCAATTACCAAAAATAAACTTTGCAACCATTTTTGGTTGCGCTGGAATGTTGCTCGCTTTTGCCCACAGCTGGAGCTGCTGACACCTCATCAGCAACGCACCACCCCGCTCCATGAATCCCTCTTTGGAGAGTTTTTGTTTGTTGCCACTTCTCAGATTGTGTGTGCTGTGGCCGAAAAACTTCTGATGGATTTTATTTTTGGTCCTGCTATCGGTTCTTGGGCAAAAATTTTGTTTTCCAAGGCGTCCATGGCCTGTCAGTTGCCGACATGGAAAATTTTTGTGATTTATATCACAATTTACTGGCATTTGTTACTCGCATTCTTTGTGCCGACTCTCTTCTCCCTCCCTCTCTCTCGCCTTTCCTGCTCACTACTCTTGTTATTGAATTGGAAGTGGCTGAGTTCCACCTTTCCTTGGCACTCATCCTGTTAGGCCTGTCGATGATAAATCAACGTACTAACAAATTCTTAAGCCTGCGCTTTCATGCTTGCCTTTTGTTTGGTAGCAGCCCCTCACGTGTATTTTGCTTAGCAAAACTTTAAGCCTTTTGTTTTCGCTTTGGTCTGCCTGTTTTTCCAAGAGATCCTACTCTCTTTGGTTTCATAAATTGCCGACTCCTTTGTTTCCAGGCGTTTCGCTTGAGTTATTTTTAATTTCATGGGTGCAATTTCTCAGTGTCAGTTGTATGAGTAGTCCCTCCTGCCAATACCAGAGGCGAAGAAAACGGCAAAAGAAGGAATGAGAGAGTGTATGGGACTCATTAGACGGTCATTTCCTTTTGTTGTGTATATAAATATTTCATTATTAAACCCTCAGGCTAGCCCAATCATCATTCCAAATGTTTACTTCTTGTATGAAATCAAATTAGAAACGCCTCAGTAATTAAGTCGACCGCTTCTCTGTGTACCTTTCATAAGAGTTAAGTTTAATGCATCAAGAGTTGCGCACATAAAGCAAATAATTGTATAAACGGTTCCCACTTATATTTATCTTCAATTTTGATTCCGATTCCGCTAGTACGCATGTTGATATATAATACAATTTATTATATTTATTTACATTTACAAGTTTTAAAACAAACAACAGTTTTTGCATTAAATATTTTATTTATTGCATCTTTCTTAGATTTATTTAAACACTTTTTTATTGGCCCTTAAAAGTTCGCATCACAGCGCCGTTCAGGCTTTTGGCTTTAGTTACCAAACCAAGCTCAGAATGAAATCCAATAAAATAAGTGAACTATCTACTAAGTGCCTCTATATTTCTTTCCCTATCAATCTACTCAAGTACCCTTTAAAGCATGCAGAAGAACATCAATCATAGCAAAGACAAATACAAATTTTACTCCGACTAAAATAGACACAAAAATTTGCGAATATTTCAAGAGTGTGTGGCAAACTTGCAACTTTTTGTGATTCTTTGCGGTGCCACAAGAAGATTTATGGCCAAATTTAAAGACAAGGGACACATGTGTGAGAGCTGCAATTTGATGCAGAGCACGACAAACAAAAGCCATTAAATAACCCCCACAGGGACAAACAAATGTAGTTTTCACTGGACACATTTGGCCAACGGATTGCTTAATAATGTTGATCGATTTTATAGATTGTGCACTTACGGAACTTAACAATAAAAATAATGGACGAAACTGCGGCTTGACCTTTTAAAGACCTGCAAGGATTAATAAATTTTTGAGTATACTCAATGATTTGAGTAATTATAATAATTATGAAATGATTTAAATAATTTTTTTGTAGAAAATACTTTTTTCATTCGATTGCCTCCTGAGTTAGTTTAACTTTTTTACTTTTTTAAATTAAAGATCCGAGAAACCTCATTTGACAAAGTTGGTGTTTGTATACCATAAATCATTGCTTTTGGAGCATAGTCTATATTTGGCTATAGGCTAAGAACAATTAAAAATAATAATTGAAACACTACAGTAATGATCTTGGTCATTCATGCTTTAAAATAAATGAGTTTTTGTGAAGAGTTAGAGGCAATGACAACACGATTTCATGGCTTAATGTAAAATTATTAGTATAATTTAGCTACAATTTAGCTCTTGAAGTAAATGGGCAACATTTTTATTTTTATTTATACTCCAGTAGTATTTAAAGAATTAAGTAAAGGTTATACATTTTACCAATCTATATTCTAATAACTAACAATATTTTAAATTTATTGATGTAATATTCAGTTACAAAAATGTACAAAGCTTCTCAGTAATACTACACATAACCGATTTAGAAAATGGATCAACGATTAGTATCACCATTAGATATCAATGTGCCGCCTCATAAGAAGGGTCCGGGTCGTGCCAATTGATAATGCCGTGAACAAAAAGAAGGTATATAGATGCCACGGTCACGCTCAGAAGCATGACGGGAACGCCAATGTAAGCGAAATCTCTGTATTTAATTTTGTAACCATATTGATAGGCCATGGCGGTCATGATTATATTGGCCGAAGAACCAATTGGAGTGGCATTGGCCCCGAAACAAGCTCCGAAGGAGAGAGCCCACACCAGAGGTGAAAGCGGGAGGTTAAGTGTAACTTGGGCGGCCAAATGTGTGGTCAATTTAAGCATCATGGTCGTGGTAGGTAGATTATCAACCAAAGCCGAAAGTATACTCGTGATCCAGAGCACAAGCATCATGCAGATGGCCAATTGATTACTCTCGTGCACACTGTTGACCAACGACATCGATACATTTGTCAAAAAGTGAACCAAGCCAATTTTATTCAGGGCTCCCATTAAGACGAAGAGCGAAGCGATAAAGATCAGTGTGGTCCACTCGATCCTATCCAAAATTGAGTCCACGTCCTTTCTATTATCCATGATGAGCAGCAGCAATGCTGCCAAAATAGCAGCCCATTCTACGCTGATGCCTACCAGTAAAGGCAGAGAGTGCATGAAGAACATACATATGAGGAATGTAAAGGTAATACCGCACATGATCAGCAGCGGCTTATCGCGAATTTTATTTTTCTCCTTCATTTCAATCAAACCTTCCTCAAAATTGGCTCTGCTGAAGCCTTGTGCTGCTCGTTTTTTTCCAAGCTCCTGAAGGTCAGTAATGCGTTTCATTAGATTTATACGTACATCATCTCGAATCCTTGTATTTTGTTCTAACTCGATCAATGCATTTTCCAGTGATTTCCCCTGACTTATGAGCTTGTCCTCCTTAAAAATAAAATATATAAGTAGGAAAGCAGCACACACTGAAATAAATACACCCGGAAACATATGCATCGTAAATTCGCTAAATTTTATACCGTGCGACACAACGTAATGATCAGTGGAAATCAAAACATTGGGTGGATCGCCCACAGGTGTCAGGGCTCCTCCGATATTTGAGAACATCACAATTATAATGAGTATCTGTTGTGTTTCCAGATCCATTATCTCGCAGATTCGAATTGTTATGGGAACCATTAGTAAAACAACTGTAACGTTATCCAGGAAGGCCGAAACGACAGACGTAAACAAGCAAAGATATAACAAGAGACGCCAAATTTCTCCGCCTGACAAGCCATAGGCAAGAACTGCCATATAATCAAAGAAACCGGTATCACAGAGTATCGCAACCAGAATCATCATCCCAAAGAGCAGCATTATCGTACTCATATTCATCCAGCTAATGATTTCAGACAATGAAGGACGATCGTTCATTGCACCGAGAAATCCTAAAGCTAAGGTTGATGTCAATAGAGCGGAAAATGTACGGTTTGCCACTTCGAATGCGATCAGTATATACAATAAAATAATCAGAAAAAAGCCAATCCAGACGCCTAATGAATAAAGTTAGATAGAAATATATGTTTAAGATGTATAAGCAAATATGACGAGTATTGAATACACCTAAGTTCGAAAACATACGAATTAAGAGATTCGATTGATAAAATAACCATAAAGTCCTACCTGGCCACTCCGTTATGGCCGGAAAACATAGAATTATGATAAGCTTCAAATAATTACCTGTATTTCTGTTCAACGGAGTTGGAGTAATTTTTATAGAAAACCCATCCGATACATTTTGAAGGTTCAGAAATGTGACACGGAATTCAATTAGAGGATTAAATTGGGTTCCGAAGACATCATCTGCGCTAAGACGCTTGGATTGATCAACATCAATATACTTCGTAACACGGCTTGGACTTTGGTCGATATAAACTAGCCACACTTTCGACTTCCAAATGTTTTTTTCAAGATTTGTGTCAAAGAATTCAACAGCAACTTCAACATGGGGATCACTTTCTGATGCCAGAGTGGGGTGATTAGTTTTTGCTTCATCAATATTACCATATATTTCAACTCTTATAGAGGATCCGTGCGGATTCTGATCGTTTAATAACGTTGTAAAGACTTTGTTACTCTCAAGAGGCACGACGATCTCATACGGCTTGAATGGAGGCGTTACCAATAAAAAGAACGTAAAGATTGCCCACAATATCAAAAAACTTAGTATCTTCACAGTCGAAAATATAAATTTACGTTCTTCGCGCATTCTATCCTCCTCAGTCATATCTGTGTCTGGCATTTTGATTGAAGCATGAAGCCTTGGGCATATTTGTGTGAAACGTATTTAAAGGAAATAATTTTAAAAACACCTTTTACTGAAAGAAAACACGTTAAGCATTCTCGGCATTCTATGTTTCATTCAAGATCAGAAAAGTTTATTTATTATTTATGCCCTTACGGAGTATACATATATTAATTTTGGATAGTGTTTATATTGGTTATTCCCTGTATTCTCGATTATATCTTTCTAAGCGAGTAGAGGACTCATAGATTTGTTGTACCCCTTCTGAACTTAAAACAAAATATTATCTAGTTTAGTTTTGACCTCCATCAGTAACTTAGATCTTGTTCTGCAATTAGAGAGTACTTTTCACAATGCCTGGTTCCAAATTGATCTCCACGCATCTGCTTATGGCACATACTTCAGCCTGGAATATGCGTAATGAGTGTAATGCCTTAGGGACTCATGAAAATTGAATTTTGGGTCCACTTCCACCAGGCCAGTGTCTTTTTATACCTGCTACTCGTAGAGTAGAAGGGTATTATAGCTTTGTGCCAACCGAAAGTATATATATTCTGAATCAGCATGAACAGCCGAGGCGATATAGCCGTCTGTCTGTCCGTCCGTGTGAAAATCTAGATCTCAGCTATAATAAGAGCTGAGCTAGCAAATTTGAAGACAATATGTGTTAATTCTGCACGCAGATCAAGTTTATTTTGGATTTTTGCCACGGCTCCATCCGCCCCCTCAAATCGAAAAAAAACGTCGATTGTAGCTGCAAATATAGCTCTACAGCAATCATTTTTATACCCTTGCAGAGGGTATATTAATTTTAGCCAGAAGTTTGCAACGCACCTTAGGAGACATCTCCGACCCTATAAAGTATATATATTCTGAATCAGCATCACCAGAGGAGTCGAAAAATGGATGTCCGTCTGTCCGTCCGTCCGTCTGTTGCAACGCAAACTAGTCTCTCAGTTTTTGAGCTATCTTCATGAAACTTGGCACACAAGCTTCTTATTGATGTAGGCTGTAAATAAGTCGGAAAGAGCCAGATCGGACCTATATATCGTATAGCTGTCATAGAAGCTATCGGCCGATTTTTGTTGTTTTTCAAGATATTGCAAATCCTATTCTTATTACGTTCCTAATGTGCTGTCAAAATTGTATCAAAATCGGACCACTATAACATATAGCTGCCATAGGAACAATCGGCTGAAATCAGGGTTTTTGTATGCAAACCTGTTTTGTTTTTGGAAATACCGCACATTATCAATACTTTTTAATGTTATACAGTAACCCGCCCTTAGTTTTTCAATTAAATATCTCAGACGTTTATATTCTATAGCTATTTCTAAAAATGGTATACTGATATATGCGAAACAAAATATATCGGAAAACATAACATTCTTATATGAAACAGTTACAGTTGATAATGTAAGAAAGATATACCAGTCCATAACATTTAAATACTTGCATACAATATTCATAGTTGTTTATAGGAATCCAGCTTTTCCTATTACAAGGTTTCGTAATGAAATCAGAAATGATATTGAAAGGCTAACGTCAGCTGAAAATAATACAAAATTGGTAATATTAGGAGATTTTAACATTTGCCGATCAACAACCACTGATCAGCTCGAGTGTACTTTGAATAATAAGGGGTTATATCCATTGTTAAATGTGCCAACAACAAAATATTTATCTCAGATTGGATATTTTGTGATAACACAGTAAGCGGTGCTGCCGCAATCACTTATCAAACTCCATATAGTCACCATGACGGCGTGTTCCTTAGCTATAATCACTAATTTATAATTTATTTATTAATAAAGAATATATGTGCAATATTGTTTAAGGTATTGTAAATATTCCTCCTCGAGGATGGCGACCTTGTCGTGGTGAGGAGGCTGAGTATGTGAAATTAAAAGAGGATGATATAATCGATGTACTGTTATAATTGTTCAATAAATACCACAGAAACCAGCAGCAATCCAAGTATATTTTATATTTTGTATAACTGCAAGGGTATGAAACCTTCGGCAAGCCGAAGGTAGCCTTGCTTTCTTGTTTTATATTACAGTGTGTTGCAATATTCAAAATAAGTTTTTAGTAAATTTAGAGCCACTTAGAATCGAAAGAGACATTGAGTAGCAATGCAAAAAACAAACGACAAATCTAATTAGATACGTTGAGATGTACTGTGAGGCACCATATATGTATGCACAATGTAAATCCGTCTGCTACCTTTTTGACTTGTTTTAGTAAATTTTTCCCTTTGCACAATTGTAATAGAGATGGTCTTAGAAATAAATGAAACAAAGAAATTATGTATGAGCTAATTAAGGAATTAATTCACAGTTTTACAGTTAAAATAAATAATAATATGATCTTCAACACTAGCACCATTATTACTCATCAGACCAATTTTGATTTGGCTTATGCGAAATCCCCATCTGTGAGCTGGCGTGAATTTGCTACTCATTGTGCCAGTGAAATAAACCGTGGGCGATAAGTAAATAAATTGAGGCTACGAATGTGGTAATGACAGTGACGGGAAAGCCGTACTTAAAGAACTCCATGAAGGTGATTTTATAGCCATGTTGATTGGCAATACCGGCAGCAACCACATTGGAGGAGGCAGCAATTAGCGTGCCATTGCCCCCGAAACAGACGCCAAAGGAAAGGGCCCAGATCAGTGGCAGCATAGGCAGATGCAGCTCATCGGTTTGGCTCAGCTTGATGGCTAGCTTCAGCATCATGGTCACAATTGGTATGTTGTCGACAAATGTTGAGAAAACTGCGCTGATCCACAGCACCAGCATCATGGAAACAACAAGACGATTTTCCGAACTCACACTCTGTATTAGGCTGATGGTCCATTCACCAATATAATCAATGAGTCCAAGTATTGAGACGCACTCGACCAGCACAAAGAGACCGGCAAAGAAAAGCAGAGTGGACCACTCGACTTGATCCAGTATGACCTCCAAGTCCGGCCTATTTGCCAGTATAAGCAACAAAATGGCGGCCAGCATGGCTGCCCAGGCCAGTGTGACGCCTTTCAGAAGTGGCAACGAGTGCAATGAGAAAAGCAGGACGGCAAATATAAGAGCAACGAAACACTTGATCAGCAGCGGCTTATTTCTAACCTTATATTTGGTCTCCATTTCTGCCAGAGTTTCGATGTAGTTAGCTGCGGGTGTCAGCCCAAATGAATTTGCAGCCTGTTTGCGTTGATACTGCAGCTTGAGCTCCTCGATGCGCTTCAAGATTGCGTTACGGACTTCAATTTCACTTGGCGTGGGTGCATTTAGCTTGGCCGCATGCTTTGTTAGATTCTTTATCGATTCCCGCATCTGATCCTGTCCACCGTCAAACAGATTCTTGCGCAGAACCACATACAAATAAAACCACGTTACTACAATTGAAAAAAATACGCCACCAAACATATGCGATACGAATACGACAAAATCAACACCTTCGGCTGCGACATACGCATTCGTTGCAATGATAACATTCGGTGGATCCCCGACAGGTGTCAGCGCTCCACCGATATTCGAAAATATAGTCACAGAGATAAGCACTGTGGTTGTCCGGAGGCTCATGCACTCGGTCAGACGTATGATGACGGGCACCATGAGCATTATGATTGTGACATTGTCCAGGAACGCAGAGAGTGTGACGGTCAACATGCACAACAAGAATATCATCACCCACGGTTGCCCCTTCGACAATCGATACGAGAACACGGATAGATAATCAAAGATTCCAGTCTCGGCCATAACCGAGATGATGACCATCATGCCAAAAAGCAGCATCAGAGTATCCATATCGATCCACGATATAATCGTCCCCAAGTCCGGTCGTTCATTCATCATGCAGAGTACTCCAATGCCCAAGGTGGCTGACAGCAGGGCGGCAAACGTACGATCCGCAATATCGAATATGATCAGAGTATATAGAAACAGCAGTAGTACCACGGCGTACAGTACGCTGATGCTTAGATTCATCGGATTCGAGTGAATGACCACGCAAAGGGCAGTCGCTTCTTCTCCTGTATTCAGTATATTCAGCACCAGTGCGCCATCTTCATCGGCTACATTCCGACTATCACCCATTTTGATGTCGTTAGACACCGTAATAACTTTTCGGTCTGTGTTTTCCTCGAGATAGACCAACCATTTTCGTGAAGTCCAAAGCGTTTTATTTTCCTTGTCCACACTTGTAAGGGTAACCTCCACGTAGGACTGATTCTGTTTCACTCTATTTGGATGAAAAGTGGCTTGTTCGTCGATATTGCCGCGCAATTTAACGGTGATCGCTGATCCATCGGGCACGTCAATCAACTTCAGGATTCGCTCCTCGTTTGGATCAAGCGACACGACCCTTTCTTTATCCTTATGTGGCGGTGTGATTATAATAAATATGGTGAAATATAACCATATTAAAATAAAAACAGCTATTTTGATAATATTTAAAATGCGATAGATAAAATTTCGTCTTTGTCGCTGCTCTTCGGTTAAATTATCATCTTCATCAGCGTCGTAATATGAGCGGCGGGCGTGAGAATGGTGTGGAGTGACCGGTGCCATAAGCCATATAGTGTGACCAAGATCCACAATACCCTAAATCTGTCCCGAACTGTACTTATTAATTTTGGAACACGGCGCGTACTCAGTACTTAAATTTCATTATTAATTTTCACTTTTTTACATGACACTAATTTCAACTACAATGCATGAACAATGTATAGACAACAACGAACTCTAAAGTTGAGCATTCCAAGTGACTGCACTCGATTATTTTAAACATTTTGTCCGTTTCATATTCCCACCGAGTAGAATAGCGAAAAGCGGTACTTTAATTATTGTGATTATTTTAAAATTAGATTATTTTATGATTATTTGCAAATAAGATACCAGTTCACATAGATCAATCATTACTGATTGGTCATTTAATATAGTAAATTAAATGAATCTATGGAGATCTGGAAATACCTTAATTTGGCAACCACAATTTATTTAAATATTTACTTGAATAGAAATTTATAATTTTATTTTATTGGTATCCTTTTAACTGTCTTAAAATCATCCTCCTTCGTTAGCTAGACATCAGCCATATCACATGTGCAGTTACGTAACTTTCCAAAAAACAAACAAGTCGGTATGACTAGTAATATACCCTTCGCACAATTATCATCAATGTGTAAACCAAAGCCAGGCTTTATAACTTGAATGCTTAATTTTTAATTACCGATTTTCGGAGGCGGTGGGAGTGGCATCTGAACTTTGAAATAGACATCTGCCTATGATATGCAGGAACCTTCATGACAAATTAGGTGTCTCTGCTTTTATAATAGCGGAGATCAGTTGTCTCAAACAGCCAGAAAGACAGAGTATAAAAATACAGGCGACAGTGTTCGACTTTGTATACCCGCTTTTCACCAGTTCGTCCACTATAAATCGCAATCGGTTTTCCGCAATCGGTATTCCGCAATCGGTTCTACAATTTATACTTAATATAACCTTTTATAATATTTGAGATCTGTTCGTTCACACAGACACAGACATGGCTCAGTCGACTCGGTTCCTTATGCCTGTTACATACATTCGCCCAAATTTAGTATACACTTTTTTGACCATTTTCAATGATCGATTGATGACCATATCCAGGATGAACAACAGCGGATTAATGGAAAAAGAGACTTTCTAAAGGAAAAGCACACAAGAATGGCTTTAGATCGCACGTGAATTTTTCCTTGTCGTGGAAAAGATTAATCATCTAACCATCGCTCAGAGTCATGAGCTCTATAAAGTATGCACATATTTAACATTTTGATAGTATCACTCGTTATGCTCTATACGACAACTTCTCAATTTCGGGAGAAAGGTTAAGTACAGATTTCTAAGCTTGCGATCACACTCCAGACTACCATTTCTGTGGCAGATATTACGAGTAGAAATTTTTACCACCTCGATACGCCACAGTACTCTTTTGTACTATCTCCATCTTCCTCAGTCCTTAACGCGAAATGTTATAAAAACTATTTACCTCGTTGTAGGTCTCAGTTCCTTGAAAACCCTAAACAGTTGTAAATCTTCTGTCTTTCCCTCAAAGTTGTCATTTGAAAATACCACTGCAGATACCGACCAAGCCATGGCCGATATGTTTGCTAGGTTTTTTCAAACCACGTATTCGCCTACTACACAAAAGATTAATTTTTATCCATACAACATTCCTTGGTCAAATGGTATCTTCACCCCTATTCTAAACGAAAATTCACTTGTTAAGGATCTTCACTTGGTTAAACTAGTTTTTTCACCAGGTCCCTACGTTGTTCCCGCTTGTGTACTTCGGTTCTGTGCGAACTCCCTAAGTAAGCCATTGCTCAAACTATTTTCGATGTCCTTAGATACTTCATCCTTTCCATCCATTTGGAAGGAATCTTTTATCATTCCCTTGTTTAAGAAGGGAAGTAAGTCTGATGCAAGCAATTATATAGGTATCTCTAAATTGTCGGCTATATCTAAATTCTGCGAGAATGTTTTAACTCCTCACTTGTAACATATCTATAAATCCATCATATAGCCTTCTCAGCACGGATTAATAAAACGTCGCTCAAATACGACAAATTTACTTGAGCTAACATCCTTTGTTATAAACGGTTTTTAGGAAAATCTTCAAACTGATGTTATTTACACTGATTTCAGTAAGGCTTTCGACTCAGTAACTCATTCCCTTCTTGCACATAAACTCAACCTCTTAGGCTTCACACCAAAACTTCTTAATTGGATTGTGAGTTATCTGAATGGCAGAACCCAAAGAGTTCTCTTTAAAAATGTATTTTCACACCTTCTTCATGCCACATCTGGCGTTCCTCAGAGTAGCCATCTAGACGCCCTCCTTTTTACGCTTTTCATCAATGACCTCCCTTTGGTCATACACAACTCCCGAACTCTCATATATGCGGACGATGTAAAGCTTTGTTATAAATTTAAATATGACTACTGTCACCCTTACTTACAAGCCGACCTAAATATTTTTTATTCCTGGTGTTGTGCAAATTTTTTAAACCTGAACAGCTCCAAATGCAATCTGATGGCATTCTATCGAGCCAGTCCAAAGTACGTTTCCTACACCCTTTGTGGTTGTGTCTTAGAAAGAATTACTCTAGTTGATGATCTTGGGGTCCGTTTGGACCGAAAACTAAAGTTTTCCGAACATATTTCCCATATGGACAATAAAGCCATGGGTGTACTTGGCTTTATTAAAAGATGGTCTAAGGAGTTTGACGATCCTTATGTAACAAAGACCCTCTACACCTCACTTGTTCGTCCAATTCTGGAATATGGATCATGCGTATGGTGTCCCCAGTACACTACTCCCAAAAACCGCATTGAATCTGTACACAAAATTTTTTTAATTTTCGCCTTACGAGGCCTTAACTGGGACGTAAATTTAAGACTTCCTTTTTATGGCAGTAGACTTCTACTACTTAACTTACCTTCTCTAGCTAATCGTAGAACCATGCTGGGTGTAGTATTTATTAATAACCTCATCCAAGGTGACATTGACAGTGTTGACCTGGTTAGCCAGCTACACTTTTCTGTCCCTTGTAGATTAACACGTAATTACTTACCACTAACTCTTCCTAATTGTAGGTCGAACTATGCCCTTCACGATCCGTTTAGGGTATTATGTTCTGACTATAATAATCTTTACTTTCTTTCTTCTAACGCTTCCTCTGTTGCATACCTAAAATTTGAAATATTGTCCTACCTATCTAGAAATTAAGTAATCTTTCCTCGAAATTCTTTTCTATCTCGGTATATTTGCATGCCCGCGTTCTCTATTTCGCGTTTCGCGTTTCGAGTCGTACGTCAGACGACTGTGCCCCTCGGTCGGCTGGGCGGGAGGTGGACATTCGCTGTGTCTGGGATCCGCGCGTAACAAGCATCGGCTTGGTTTTGCAAGGACCACTTGATTATACATTCATTGTATCAACGTCAAAAAAAAAAAAAAAAAAATAATACTTATCGTTTAATCGATAATTTATTAAGACTTACGATGATAACCTGATGCTAGTGTATTTTTTAATTCAGCAGACTTGCAAGGTTTCCATGCATCATATCAAGCATACGCTGTGCTACAAAAATATAGATTTAATTTGTTGTCAGTCTTGTTGCCTCGTCGTCAGCAGGCATAACTTAATTACAAGATTTATAATTGAATCTGCTGCGATAAGGACCTGACGTATGCATTGGCAAGCGCGTGTGTGTGCGTGTGTATGAAATATGCATGTGTGTGGCAGGCTGGGGGTGGCACGTAATATGTCAGGAGACGACAACTGGCAACTTGGCTGGCTGCTCGGGTTATGAATTACATTTCAATATGCTTCAACGTGTTCATCATTTATTAAAGGGATTCGCTGCAGCAGGCGTAGAGAGTGGTGAATAGAAAGAGGTGGAGGTGGAACTGCAGAGCATGTAAATGTGGATGTGGATGCGAATGCCAATAAAGTGCACAGCATTCGGTCAGGTCCTTGGCGAATTCCTCGACTGCGCCGGCACAGGATGTTGAAATGCTGTTGAGAGCGCACAGCGCGCCGATTGCAATTTCCGTTTGTCACATTTGTCTAAATGGAAATTTATGCACGGACTCCGGACACCGGACTAACGACAAAGAGCGCAGGCTCGGATCCGGTACCGGACTCAGACTCGGACTGAGACTCGGAATCGGTCTTGCTCTCGACCGCGGACTCCATGGGCGTGGACGTAGACGCGACTGCCTGCCTGTCTGGCGTTTAATGCTTTATTCACGCTCGACTGCCTAATGAAAGAGTCATTACACTCATTCATTCGTTTCATTCATTCATTCAATTCGTTCGCTTCGCTCCTTGATTCATTCATGAGAAAATACACGCTCCTCTGTTACGTTTTTGCGCTTTGTCTTTCCGCGTCTGTTACCTGCGTTTCTGTTCTTTTCACCATCTTTCCCACACTGTTTTTCCTACTTTTTAACGTTTGCTTAATTAATTGATTCAGTTCAGCCTCTTGAATGCATTAATCATACGCCCTGTTGGCGCGCGAAGAACGCAACCATCAAGCTACCTGTCCAGAGCTCTGTCGGCATGCTGCTGTTCGTGTTCATTCCGCCGCCTGCGACTGTTAACGCTTTTTCAAAGTTTGATAAGAGCTTTTTGCCGCTTTATCAAAGTTTTCTATTAACGCTTCAGTTGCAGGCAACAACGTGAACAATTCGCGTGAGAGCTATAGAAATAGGCTGTAGGGTATATTAGCTGAGTAACTAAAAGGGAGACTCTTAGCAGTTGACAATTTTTACTAATCACTAATTAATATCTACTCTTTAGATATTTATACTTTTCGTTATATTCTTCAATGCTCTTACAGGGTATCCACCTGTCGACTCCGACACAGTTTTTGCACTCTCAGTGCATTGTAAACTTTTTTAATTATGGCTGCTCGCAAATTGAGTTGCATCAATAACCGAATTATTTCAATAGATTAAATAAATTTAATGAATCTTCTTCCTCGTCGTTACTGATATTAAACACCAACTGTAAACGTAAGCTTATAGCAGTGTTGTCAAGTTAGCCTTTTTGCGGATAGTTCTCTTTGGTTTTTAATTGCACTACCGGGAAAATTTTGAATCAATTCCTTAGTTTCTTTTCTCTTTTATTCCAATTTTAGGTTTGTAATTTTTTTCTGCTTTATTTTTTATTAAAACAATTAAAAATTTGTATGATGTTAACATACTTTCAAATTTAATATATGCATTTCGGAATTACTCAGAAATTCAAAGATCAAGCAATTATTTGTCATATGTAATTATTCCAATCAAAATACAAAGGCGTTGTATATTTTAAATTTTTTCCTACCATTTTAAAAGCGAATGCACTTTAACAAATCTAGCCGTTTTTAAGTAGTTAGTTGTGGGCAACATTGGCAAGCAATGTAAACACATTTAAAATTGGTTGATTTATACGTCGCCTTATTGCGGACATTTGCCGCAATTATATAATTATTATTGTATTGTCATTCTATTTTATGTATGTATTTATGTGCCTAGTTTATCCTCAGATTATATCATCGCAGGCGGAGCCAAGCGGGGATTAGTCTGATTCAATTAAAGCAGCTTTCTGGCCAAGGCTTTGGACTGTGACATTTGCAGCTTTGTGGTTTACCGTAACGGGTCCAAAAGCCCCAGCCATTTGACATTTGGACAGTTTTATTGTTCGGCCCATTTATCGCTACTTATTGTTTCACCCCAGAAGCTTGGCCAATGCCTGGATTTGTGCGATAGCATTTTGAAAACCCAATAAATATATAATATATGCATTATTAATAGTTTCGTCTGCGCCTGACTGGAATCGAATGCGACAATAAAGACAAAAGATTGACTCAAGGCAATGCTTAAATTAATATCGAATTGTATAGAAATATATATCAAATTTACCAAGTAGAGTCTCAACGTGAAACAAAAATAAAAAGATTCTTACGCTTACTTGAGATTTGTGTAAGCTAAGAACTAAAACTTTTTATTCATGAATCAAGGAAAAAACAAAATTACAATTTTACCTGGTGTTCAAAAAGGTACATACATATATTTTAATTAATTTTGTATTATTACTATAATATGATGTATGATAATAAATTCTTATTTGAATTGATTAATTAATTAATATTCTAAAGAAGCAATGCCCTGCAATGCATTTCAAGCCGAAGAGGTTTCGTCAAATCTTTTATGAACTGAATTAAACAGTTTTGAAAAATTTATTCAAAACTTGTTTCCCTATAACTATTAAATAAGTCAAAAATAATGTTGGTTTCTAGCTAAGAAGCTCGAATTTATTTCAAAACTCAAAAGAAATAATACCGTGCCTAAGTGAACGTTACAAGGTACAAGTATACATAGAGCTACAAGTGATAAATGCACACTATAAACACATTATAATCATTAAAATTATATATAGTAAATGCAATGTTTACGTTCTGAACGAGCGGGGGTCGTTGGGTCTATTGAACCACCGCGCGACCGGCATAACCCGTGTTGAACCTGGAACTGACATGCAGCGATCTCAGTTTTTTTTCAGTCTGCACACGAAATAGCAGCATGCAGCTCTATAAGAAGTGAAAGAAGAGAGGGGACTGAGGTTATATAACTGGCAGAGAGTAGAATAGCAGAGCGTGTGTACTTACGATTGTGAAGCAAAACGTAATCATGAAAACAAAAAACGAGCTAATGAGGACGGCACCACGGCAATGTTGCGTCAAATCGATTAGAAGTCCCACCTTTTTATTTGCCTGTCCCGGCATTATAACGGTGTACTCGATGTTCTCTTTGAATCGCTTGAACTCTGAACCAATCGATGTTGAATTAGTATTACCCTGGTAGGCTTGTTGCATCAACAAAGCCGATGTGGTTGTATTTGCGGCGACAGTGCGTCGCTTTCGACCATGTCCGGAGGGTTCATAGAGATCCACACAGAAGTCAGGCGTACAATCAGTCATATCAATGCACGCCTTGATCTGTGAATGTATCCACAGTGTCGCCTTCTCCTTCATCGAGCTCAATAGAAATGCCTCGAAGTCCAGAAATACCTCGTTCGGTCTATCGCGATATTTGGCCGGCTGATGCGGTATTATCGTTGATAATTCACGATTGCGACAGCCGTTGTGAACAAGAGATACCGATCCCGAAGCGTGAGGATTTTCTGTAATTAAAATACAATCATTACTTCAGTTAATATCGCCTTACAATGATAAAACAAAATAATGAAATTTAGATTATATATCCTTTTCAAATGTTCTATTAAATTGAACTTACCGGAATCGGGAGAAACAGTCACCTCCATAAGCTTGACATACTTCCAAACCGATTGACTAATGCGCGCACGAAGCTGTAGCTTAGTTCCCAGCGGAACTGCCTGATCCACAGTCTGCTCCTTGGATGCCGTCAAAGAAGGTGGATCATTGGATGAACTAACTGGATTATTGGTACCGCTAACGCGTGCAATTGGTGGTGCCTCCTTGTAGAGTGCAACTTCGTATTCCAATCTATTCGGCATCTCTTCGACAACACCCGATACACGAGCTCCATGTGGACTGTCGAGAAAATCTACTTAGTAATGACATTAGATAATTACAATATTTAACTGACAATGAACCAGCAAATCCAGCTGCCTTATTCTCGATAATCGTTGGTTCTGGAGGCTTGCACATGATGATCAGTTCCTGATCAGATTGCATGACAACGCCGGGAAATTGAGGAAACCAAATGCGCACATGAACAAAACCCTATGTTATTAAGAGAGAAACATATACATAGCAGGACAATATTGTAATTATCTAGAGCTCTTACGTTTCTTTTGAGCACACCACATCGCGTAAAATCGTTGATTCTCAGGCTGTAAGTACGATCATCCTCATCGCTCGCATCTCTTGAGATAATACAATGCGGGTTTGGCTCTTTAACGCCAATTCGATCGTCTGCAAACATTGGAATGCCCTTAAAACCAGCAGGACGCTTAAGCGTAGCCGTTATCAGATCTGCAGTATCCGAACCAGCAGTGGAAAATGTGCACTGGACATCAGCAACTAAGTAAAGGGAAAACTAGTGAAGTACAGTCAAGCGGAATGTGATTATGCTTTGGCTACATTACTAACACAACCTAAATTACTCGACGGGAACTTAGTTTGTAGTAATTTTACTAGACTTGCGGAAATACTGAACCAAAAATCTTAAGCACATATAGACGTATTTAGAAAATTTCCTGCCATACGTCTTTTCATAGGGTACTTTAGACAATATCTATATGATCTATGCTTAATATAAATAAGCTGAGAGGCTCAGATTAAATTTCCAGTATTCTATATAAAGTTAAGCACCCCATTCGAAATCAGCCGTATGTCATTTCATGTGTTGTTTTGTCTACCTTAAATACATTATAGCCGAAATCTTTGTTGTTCGCACTGACAGTTAGATTAAGTATACGGTTTTGCTTGCTATTTTCAAAATATACATAATCACCAGTAAGACATAAATTATATTTTAACTTAATATACTTATATATACTTTGTATATATATACATATATATATATATATATATATATATATATATATATATCTTTATATACTTTGGGCTTACTCTGGGTATCCCTAATCCACATCAACAAGTATTGGTTCGGCTAAAATGAAATTTTTCCCAAGTTTAAAGTTTAAAAGTTACATTTTAAATGTTTACTGTTTTGAATTAATTGAATTTTAATTTATAATAAAAAAAAAATAATAGTGTATTTTTGCTTCATTTATTATTTTTTATATGTATTTTTTTTGTAATTAATCTTAAATTTTAACTTTGACTATTTTATAAAAATTTTATATAAATTAACAAACATACATACCTTCATAATCTTGCGCAAAACAAAATAGCGGTAGAACCTGGGAGAAGTATTATTTATAATTAATAGAAGAAACCACAATATTATCGAATTAAATCATTAATCAAAAAACTTGAAATTTTTAGAAACACAAATTAATTTTTAATTCTCTACAAGTCATTAAGCGTCCACAGTACTACAAACAAATTCGCTTTCCGCAACTGTCTGTCCCAATGTATCCGAAATACGGTGTGAACACAAAATTTCCCATGCATAAAAACTTACAAAGAAAATACAAATTTGCAAGAAAATTGAATTATTCATATTCCACTGAATCATTATCATAATGCGCATTGTAACAGTATTATAGGCGGTTATTATCGTTCTTGTTAATTAATTATTTAAATCACGATAAACGAAAACGGAGCACTTCTATGCAATATTTAAATCGCGCTTGATATCACATCCAATCGGGTTGAAAGAAAATCGCAGAATGAAACTGGAGTGGCAGTTGGGAAGATGCAATTACCTTGATCTTGGCTGCGTGAATTCTAGTACAACACAAATACAAATCGCTTGTGCTCACACGCACACACACTCACGAAGGTAGATAGCATGTGTGTAAGCCAAGGCATATTGGCTTAAACGTTCTAATTTTGCAGCAGCATAGACCGAATACAGTCAAGCAATACAATTCACATGTATTTACAATGTGCATATTGGCCTATAAGTGTACACTGGTGACCAAAAAATTAGTGTACCCTGAATGGGAGAAACATATGATACGAAAATTCGAAACAAAATTTGTTTTTTAAGAAATGTACATATAATAATTACATTTATTACATAATATTTTTGTATAATGGCATTATAGTCTAGTCAAGTAACAATAAACATAAATCCGTGAGATATTATATAAATAAATATAACATATATAAAACATGTGTATATGGATTACATGACCATAAATCGCTAAAGTAAATTTAGTGTTAGTGGCAATAATTTAATATCGCATTGTGCAAAAATCGTGAGATACTGCTCACGAAAATATCGATATATTAATTTACCGACTTTGTTGTACATCACTAAGCTAATATACTCGCATCACATACGTATGTGTTTTTTTTGCTTATGAAACTTTAAAATTGAAACAATAGTACTTCGATAAAAATTATTTGCTATGATTTTTTGTGCCTAGGGTTATAAACCTCGGCCTCAGATAGCTGCTTTGCGGGATATTGCGAATCAGATTGATTAAAGTAAACAACAACCTGCCACTATCATGTTGAGGAACGCCGGCAGTTTTTTAATTCGTAGCCTTACGGTAAGTGATACTACTCACCTTAATTGGTGCATAGAGGTAACATCATTTAATTAATTATATTAGGCAACATGTGGGACCCAAGGACAATCGGTGAGAGGTATCAACTTAATACCTATGGTGGTCGAACAAACAGGACGTGGAGAGCGTGCATACGATATATTCTCGCGTCTTCTTAAAGAGCGTATCATCTGCCTTATGGGCAACATCACAGATGACATCAGTTCCACGGTGGTAGCCCAGCTACTATTTCTGCAGTCGGAGAATGTGAACAAACCTATCCATTTGTACATAAACTCTCCCGGTGGCGTAGTGACTGCTGGTCTGGCGATTTATGATACAATGCAGTATGTGAAGCCACCAATTGCTACATGGTGTGTGGGACAGGCATGCTCGATGGGTTCGCTCTTATTGGCGGCTGGAGCCCCTGGCATGCGTTATTCGCTTCCTAATGCTCGTATCATGATACATCAGCCATCTGGTGGCGCTCAGGTACGTTTATACGAGACTGATAGCTTTTACTGAGCTCAATGTGCCTTGCAATTTTTTTTAGGGTCAAGCAACTGATATACTTATACATGCGGAGGAGATTATCAAAATAAAGCGTCAATTAACCGCCATATATGTTAAGCATGCGAAAAATTCTTATGAAGAAATGTGTTCCCGCATGGAACGTGACCACTTTATGACACCTGAAGAGGCCAAAACCCTAGGCATAATCGATCATGTGCTCGAGCATCCTCCAGAAACAGTTCCCGATAGTAATCCAAACGAAAACCCTCCCGCGTCTGGCAAAGTTCTACCAGACAGAGAGACCGAAAAAAAACGATCCAAACAGTCGTCATAACTTTATAAATTCGCATTTGTACAAAAGAATCATCTTCAAGAATCATTTTCAAATTGTATAACGTGAACTTCAAAACAGAGAGAATTTTTATTATAGATACATATTCCGTTCGATAAAATAAAGAAAAAATATAAAATTAAATTAAAACGAGGCTTTCTTTTTATTCCGTTTCATGAAAAACTTTATTTAAATGCTAAATCCATTTCATACTACGCTAACGCGAAAAATCAAAAATCGAGATAATCAGAAAATATATTTCCGTTGCATGCATGGAGAAGTGTATGAAACAGTCTTGAAAGGATGTCGAACTTCCCGACACTTCTATTTTCGTTTGTCTTAAATGCTTGGCATAAGCGAAGTAATAAAAACTCTGATTTTATTGCTTAGTTTAAAAACTAATGGCTGTATCCGGGTAGACGATACATATTCTTATTACATTATCAAATAAAATTAATATTCATAGAACATCGCGATTATAACACATTTTAAGTCTGGTCCATAGCAATAATGTCTGAATTTCCTGTTATGGAATCTTTCTGCACATATTCATAGATTTTACACAATTCCGGAGTCTCCTTAATTGACTTTAAGAAGTCTAACAACTGCTGATTTTTATCTGAAGGAAGGAATACGTTAGTTTTTTAACAAAGGATGACCACATTTTGTACTTACTTGCTTTGGGTATTTGCGAGAGCGCAGAAACGGCCCGTAGAGCAGAACGTTTAAGTTCATCTTGTTTCTCATATTCCTGCTTAACAGAGTTAGCTTTTACTTTGTGAGTGCAGGTGTCGCGAAGTTGCTGAACAAATTGATCCAATCCTATCAGAAGAAAAGAATGTTAATGTTTTGATCGAATGTGTTTGGAAATAATGGTCATACTTAGCAAAACCTTATCGGGACATAAAACTGCCAGTCTCGCAGTCATAAGGTACGTCAGCATTTTGATGTCATAGTGATCACATAGGCCAGCCTGTACATGATCCATAAACTGCATAACGTCTACTCGTTCCAAACCCTGTTCAAGCAGGGTGTACATGCACTCAAAGGCCGCTTTTCGGATATCAAGACCATCGTCGACTGTGTGCTTAAAAGGTCCCATCTCGACCTCACGTATTAGTTCGCTTTTTACCTTAGTTTCTGAATATAACCAAGGCAATAGAGTCGGTAGCAGATCTCGCACCAAACTCGGTTTGTTGTGCACAGCGGAATTAAAGGCAACCAGAGCAACACGACGAACCTGCGGCTCGGGATCACGAAGGGCGAACAAAAATTCACCGATACTCTGCTTCAAAAGCAAATCAATTGGTTGCGGCTGATCGGAGATGGTGAATTTAACCGAGGACACAACAACTGTGCGCATGGTGGCACTCTCTGAGCGCAGCGCCTGCTGTAACTGTGGTAACAACTCCTCCGGATTGACAAGTACAAGCTTTCCAAGACACTCGGCAACTACGTTCCGAGATCCCTCTTCTGAACACTCGCAATGCTTGAACAGTTGTGTCCATATCGATGGTACCGATGGAAGCAGCTGGGCGAGACCATTTGGTGTGACCGATAGCGATGATATAACTTCCTTTAATGAATGCAGCAACAAATACTGCCGCTTTGGCTGTGCCTCGATTTCCTTCAAAATTAATGGCAAATACGTGTGCAAACTGCCTACGGAGACAGCACCCAGAGCGTGAGAAGCAGCTGCCTTTACGTCCTCCGAGGTAGCACCAAAGCATTCAATAATTGTCTGCGGTAACACATCAATAGAGCTTAAATCAAAATGCCGACCAATTTCACCAATTGTTAACAAACAAAAGATTATCTGCGTGTCTTGGTTGGTGCGTTTTTGCAATTCGGACATCAATTGAGTGGCCAACGGAGTCGCCACTTGCGGACATTGCTGTGTTAAGGCCGCAATGCATTTAGCCAGCGAATGATACGCCTGCTTGTGTAGCTGCAGGTGTTCATTTCTACCAGTCGAATCGTTGTCCCGCAGAACGGGTTCCATGAGCTTAGAGACCAGCGAATGATAGTCTAAGCCAGTCAATTGGGCCTGTACCAAAGCCTGGAAGAGCTCTAAGGTGCATTGCAATGCGGTGCCCTGTAATATCAATTGAAAATTGTATGACATGTATTTTCTTGTACTCCGGATGCAATGACTTACCTGCAGTAAAGGAGATCGCACTAGAATTAACACTGATGGCAAAAACTTCTCATGGATGCCAACTAAAGCCTGAGGCTGTCGACGAGCTGTAGTGCTTAAGAGAGTTAATGAGTATTGGGCGACATGTAAGTCCGAATCGGAAATGAGTCCAGGTATCTCAACAATAGCTGACTGCAGCACACTCGGCTCAAAGTTCGAAGAATAGTTAATGACGATCTTGTTGATTAAATCCAATGAGTGCAATTTAAGTGCTCGATGATTCTTGCGCAAAAATGTGCCCAAAGTGGGCAACACCTCATGCAAGATTGGAGAGAGGTCAATGCGCAACGGAGAAGCTGCAATCATGGTGAGTGCTTTGACACTGCTGAGGCGTGTGACTTCGTTTTTCAAACGTTCCATAAAGATGGGCAAGCAGACGCCTAATTCGCCCTCGAGCAAATCTCCCATATTGGCAATTATTTGACCCATGCAGGCAATGGCCCGTTCTTTGACTTCCTGATCGACATCAGTGACCTTTAATTTCTGCAAAGTGCATGCGTATACCTCTCCGACGAAGGGTGTTACATCGAAATCAGATTTAACAGCATTAGGACCCAGCGGCCGTACGACTTTCACGAGCTGCTGCAACACGAGTAGAGCTTCTGTAGCGATCTTATAGAATGGATCAAACACGGATGTAACCACCAGCGGCACCAGCAACGGGATATGAGGATGAAAAACCTGCGGCTGATGTCCAAGCAGCAGTGAGCAGAGGAAGCCCAATGATTCGATTTTCATATTGCTTGTTGAGCTTTTGTCGTTCAGCGAATAGCTAATGCCGGGCACGATGCTCTCCAGATGTGGACCCAGAGCACCGGGTAGAGAGTTCAATAACTCTCGCAGCAAAAGGAAACAATCCTGACGTGTTTTCATCGATTTCTCACGCATCAAGGGTTGAATTGCTTTAATAATCTGTGGCAATTGTTCAATTAGCAACAATGTTGGTCCAGATACTTGATCCATAGAATCGGGATCATGAGCAATATCTTCAGCTGGACGCGTGTTCCTTAACAGGGCAACATAAGCATGAAATATATCAGACTTTACATTTTCTTCGCGCTCCTTGAAACGAGAAATCAAAGCCGGGCTCAGTGTACGGTAAAATTCCTCTATCAGTTCTTGACGTGTTGCAATCAAAACCTCCAAGCATTTAGCAGCAGCACGACGCACTTTCCAGCTCATATCATCATCATCGCTGTACTCCTCGCTATCCACATATTCATCCTCCTCGGTATCCATAGCAATACCGGTATCACCATCGTCGGCCTCATAGTTGTAGTTGGGATCATATGTTACGTACTTGAGACACAATTCAAGTATCTAAAAGTTAAATATAATAAAAAGACTAGTATTCAAATTACAAGACATTGGGCAGGTAATACATTTTATATTTAATTTGTTACTTGACATTTGATTATAGATTTTAGTTTGTCAAAAGCCCTTATCGTATGTTATGTTAACTTACCATAGGAATGTGTGGATGTATAGCGTCTGGGCAACGCAAAACGAAGGCCTCGCAGGCCTGAAGACAGAATTCGCGCAGCTCGTCGTCATCACGCTGGCTATACTGCTTGAGCAACAGCATTGACCGATCGATGTGGTTGCACAAGCGATGACCAGCCTGGCGACTATACAAGGATACAATTTAATTAGAATAAATTTCATATATTTATTTAGTTCATTAGAAGCACATACCATATCGAAGCCAAACATTGAATGTAGGTACGAATGGCACCGGGATTCTGAGGATTTTCCAGTCCTTCAAGCAGATGGTCAACAACTCCATTATAAGCATTGCTATTCGCCTGAATCAATAGGACCGATAGAGCAACTATGGTGCGCTTCCGTACGGCCTGACGTGGCGATGCCAGTTGAGGCATTAAAGCCTTTAATATTGTACTATGAAATGGAACCAAAAATTCGCCAAAGCGTGAAAGCAGATCCGACAGTATGTCCAGAGATTCTAATTTGACAGAAACATCTTCCTAGAACATTAAGATGAACAAATTTAAATTAAAGAAAAAATTACGATCTGCTAAGTCTAAGAGATCCGTCATGTATTAAACACTTTTGTTCTGTCTACTATTCGGCATGGAGTAACTTATTATTATTTTGCCAATTTAGTGTTTTAAATCTATGAAATGCTTGCTTCACATTTTAATATATTATTACTCATAACGTCAAAAATGGTACTGAATTGTAAAAACAACAAGTCATTGTTATGGTTTAACTATTAACTAAATTGCACTAAACAGAACAGATATCTGACAATAATGTGATGTGGAGTTAGAGCTCACCTTTTCAATGGCAATACTCAATTTGCCAGTTATGCGCTGGCAAACATTGGGAGCCAGCGAGTTGGAGGACTGTGGCAGTTCGGCGATTACTGTCTTGAGACCGATGCTTGAAATGTCTCGCAGCTGTTCCACATTGGACATCATATTACCGCATAGAGAGTCGACAATTGTCTCCACTTGATTCTCTTTCACCTTGTTGACTAGTGGACCCAGACACTTTACAGCCAAGTTTTGCACTTCGCCGTTTTTATCCTCGAGCAGTTTTAGTACCATGCGCACCACCTTCTTTTCCGACTCATCATCCAGTATAATACTGTCCTTTTGGAGCTCAGTCATTAAGTCATTTGTTGCCATAAAACGGAAATCTTTGTCCGTCGATGTCATCTGCAACGCAGAAATTTATATTTCATCATAATGGTCTTACCTCAGATTTTCGTTTATTCTTAATTCTATACATACTTTTTCCAGCAAATTTGCGATTTGGTGATATTGATGCGACGCCATGATCTATCTATATTTGCGTAAACGGTATGTATTTATTAATATATGAATTGTTCTGCACACGGTAGCCGAATTGTTGATTTTGTGACCGCCTCACAAATACCTTTTTGTCCTAGACAAATAAAATTCTATTAAATTTTTTTCCGGCACAAAAATTTGCGTGTTGAAACTGGAACTGGAAAATGCACAAGTAAAATTTGTTATCGATATACACGAGCGCAGTTAATTGGTTAGTTATCGATATTCGCAAAAAACTCAATAAATAAATGCGGCCACACTTGTGCTAACACTGTTAATTTAACAGAGATACACATCTATTAATGAAATCTGGAGGTATTTAATGAAAGCGATCAGGAACGAAACCTTTTTGAAGTCTTTATTTTAGCTAATAAACAAATCTTTGTTAGGTACAGTTAATCTTATTGAGTATCAACAATTTTACATTAATATATAAAACATTTCATAATATTTCCAAGCCAAAAGCCTTTACGAAATAATAATCATAAATTGAATACTCAATTCGATACAGTTATGACTTTAAAAAATGTCTAAAGCGTAACCTCAATATACTCCACATTCTCTGATAATATAGCGGCGGATTTGTCAGTTTCCACAATTTTGCCAACAATAAATGCTTTGTGTTCACCATTAGTGATTTGCTCAAAATCTTTGCAAAATTCTTCAGCTGATTTTGGAGATAGGCAAATGAGAAGTCCACCGGATGTTTCCACTGATTTTCCTGTGGTTAGTTTTGTGCTCTGACCGAGTAATTCACCAAATTTAAGAACATTCTTAATTATGGGTAATTTTTGAATTGTAAATAGGAGTTTTTGTTTTTGAAACTCGGCCAGATTTTTGGCATGTCCCAATAATCCGAACCCGGTTACATCAGTTGCAGCGTGTGCTGCATACTTGTGCATTAAAAGAGCAGCTAAAAATGAAAATTAATAATACGATTAAAATATAAAATATGTTTTTAAAGTTTACCATTTCTGTTCAGATACGTCATCGATTTAACTGCGATTTGAAAAGATTCCAGTATATCATTGTCTGTAAATGTTGTAAGAAGTGTTTGATATTTTTCATTTTTTTCCATTTGCCAAATTAAAGCACTTGTTGCCAATTGTGTACCAAGGGGCTTTGTCAGGACCAAAACATCACCAGCTCTTGCATTTGAAGGTCTTCAAAATTCATAGATTATTGACAGGAATTGTGAAATTCAAATTTAATAACTTACAAAATAATGTCTTTCTTTGGGCAAACTGAGCTAGCGATTCCTCCAATAATGCACCAAGGATTAACTACAATACTTTTGATCGTTATATTGCCACAACAACCGCTGTCTTTTGAAGCTCTTTGAAATCCTTTTATTATCAATGACACGATAATATCCCGTTGCTTTTCCGTCATATTCGATGGGGCACTAATCAAAATTTCGATCTTATCAATTTCAGTAACCCCCACAGCGTAAACATCACTCAAAACATTTGCCATGGCAATGCTTCCCATTATTTCAGGATCATCAACAAGTGGATAAAAGAAATCAACGGTCTGCACCAGTGAGAAGTCCTTGTGTCTTGAAAGAGGTACAACCGCACAGTCCATTCCAGATCCTTCAAACATACAAAATAATAGTATTACAAAATCACTTTGCATATAAGAATAAAAACTTACCAATAAAGTCGTCATTGTTATTAGGAGTCTTACTAACTATGTCTGTTCCCCTGAGATATTGATTTAGTTTCTCTTCGGGGACTTTACAACCTTACCCTCGAAGTGTTGAGAACATAGTAAGCCTAAAGTCGGCCTCTAAGCCATGGTTTTCGGGTTGAAACATTTTTAAAATGTATTTAAATGAATAATCTCTAAGATCGTGCTGTCATCCAGACTGTCAGAAAACATGTGTTTTTGTCAAACATATGGTTAACATTTAATAAGTATCATTTACAGATCTTGTTTAACAGTGGCTGTTAGACTTAAAAAACTAAGTATTTTTCAACAGTAACAATAATTACGTTTACGCGTGTTTTACGAAATGATTATTCAACTATTTTTGCTAATAAAAAATAATTTTTTCCTTTCTTGCAAACAATGTGAAAGTAAACTTATTGTTTAATAAGTTTAAATAACAGAACCTCTACGGAGCCTGAGCCTAATTTTAATTTGACTGTTGTACTCCATTGACAGTCACAATCGGTAAGAAAGTTAAGAAACTCCCACTCAAGAGTATTTAGTCTGTGAAATTTGTCCAAATTTGGTGCTTTTATCGTGTTTGTTGTCTCCAACGGATAAAAAAACACCCTTAACACCAATAACGGGAAAAAGCGAAGGGCGACAAAGGACACTGACATTGTCGGCAAACAAAGTTAAAAATCATTGGAAGCTAACCAACTTTTTAGATTGTATTTCTCAAACAATGAAATCAAGGAATCAAACTAAATAAGGAATAACTTAAAGATCTTAATCGTTAGGGCAAAGTGGTTTTGCAGTTTTTGCAAAAGTCGATAATATTGAAGGGAAAAACACAATACAATGTTCAAAAGTAAAAACGAATGTAATGTTGTATATAAGTGTACGGTTCGTCTGCTTGACGACTCCGACGTTTTGGAATGTGAATTTCAGGTGTGTGTTGCTGTTTGCTGTTGTACATACATTTTTAAATTTAAATATGTCCAATAATAACTTGCAATAGCATTGTTTTGTTGTACGCACATAAGTAATGTGTGAATGTATGTGAACAATGTGGAGCTTCCCAGAGTGTAACTTCCTTCTAGGAGACTTATTCCGCCTCAACGGAAATATGCAAATTTGAAAAAAGGGTTTGGCCAGATTAAATTTCCTTGCCTGTCACGCAAAGCAAGTTTTGATTTAAACAAAGTTGTAACTCGAAACATATATGTGGTAACGGTACTCAAATAAACTGTTTTCCTTACTTTTATCCCATTTCAGCCATTTCATAAAGGCATTTATCTAGTCGAACACATTTGTAGGCAATTAGACATTAAGGAAAAGGACTATTTCGGCTTACGTTACGTGGATACCGGAAAACAAAGGGTAAAGTTTGGTATTTAATTTTTTTTATATATAACATTAATTCAAAAGTTAATTCCTTATAGCACTGGCTGGATCTGGCCAAATCCATACTTAAGCAATGCAAAGGTAAATTGAATAAATTATGTGCTTAAACTTATGCTATATTTATTCTTACTTTATTTTTATCGAACCTTCCTTAGATATAGATCCTGTGCTATTTTCGTTACGTGTAAAATTCTATCCGGCGGATCCTTTTCGCCTAACCGGCGTTGGCCGCATCATGCTCTTCCAGCAGTTGAAAAGGGACCTCCGGCACGGCCGTTTGTACTGTTCTTTGGGCGAGGCAGCCGCATTGGGGGCATTAATTGTGCAAGGTAAGGGTCATACATATTTAATTTCGACTGTTAACAACTTTACACGTGAATTTCAGAGGAGCTTGGAGACTACGACGAGGTGATTCACATCGGCGACTATGTGTCATCGCTAGACCTGGCTCTGCGTCAGACGGAGAATCTGGAAAAGAAGATAATTGAGTTGCACAAAAAACGTAAGCCAAATCAAGATCCTTCAGTCGCCATGGATGAGTTTATGGGTATTGCACGTGGGCTGGAAACCTACGGCATTGATCCGCATCCTGTCAAGGATCATCGCGGCTCCCTCTTGTACGTGGGCATCAATCATGCCGGAATCAGTACATACGTGGCGGGCAAAAGATCGCAACACTTTCGCTGGAACGAAGTTCACAAGATCAATTTCGAGGGAAAAATGTTCATTGCTCACTTGAGCTTTACAGACGCTAGCCGAGAGCCAGTGAGTAAATCCCGAAAACCACAAATGGAATGATTCATCTAACATCTAACTAACTACTGCAGAAAAAACACACAATCGGCTTTAAATGCCCTTCGGGACCAGCCTGCCGTTATCTCTGGAGATGCGCAATTGAGCAGATGCTTTTCTTTACGTAAGTTGAGGCCTCCAGAGTCTAGTACTTCATGGCAAGTCCTCAAAAAGTCTAATCCAACTTGAGGTATTTACAATATTGTATTTGGATTTCTTTCGCAGATTACCTAATAGCCAACACGCCGCTGTAGTATCTGGCGGTGGATTCTTCTCCTGGGGTACCAAATTTCGTTATACTGGCCGAACTGAACGTGAAATACTGACTGAAAGCATTAACGCTCTACGGGAACAGAAAATGACCAATTCAAGTTCGAGCAAGCGCAAGGCGAGCAGTGTCCCGGCAACACCTTCCAGTCCACAGGGCGACTTGGCGCAAATACGTGAGAAATTGCGGAACGCATAACCAAACTAATATATTTGGAATTACATATTTCATTTTTGTTAACAGGCTACAGCAGCTTACCGCGTTCGACCATGTCCGAACCCTTGGGCTGTTCAATGGGGCCTAGCATCCTGATTTATGGACAGGATGCGGGTGTCAATGGAGGCCTGCAAATGTCCAGCCTGGAACCCGTCTGCGAGGAGGCTCGTCTTCGCTCATCAAATATAGACAGACTTAATCATATGGGAACAGAGTTGCCAGGATATGCATTCCGGGACTCCATCGAGCACTCGTCAACTGAGAGTGGTCTCACCGCCAGCGGCTACGATGTGGCTGGCAAGCCGCGTGGCAATCACAGCGACTCCAAGCAGCACCTTTACTACTCATCCAAGCAGTACTATGCGCTGCCCAATCCCGCCTTAAATTCGAGCTCTTCCGTCGGTATGTCCAGTGGAAAACATATAGGAAAATTTTCACGCACCCACTCCAACTCCCAAAGTGGCAAAAGCTTGAGGAAATTCCATTTACTACACGCCTTTATTCCATCGGTCATATTTGTTGTTATCGCCATGGCCGGCACAGCAGTCCTTATTATGGAATCGGAGCTGGAAATGTTCGAACGCATTCGGAATACTCCCGAAATGCTAAGTTTGCGCTATCAGTATTATCAGCCATTGAAAGAATTTGTTTTGGAAAAATTGAGCCGAAAAAACTAACTCTTGTCAATTAAATGCATTGATTAGAGTTTTAGTCTAATTTATATTTTTATTAATAGATTTTGTAAATTCCAAATGCATCCCTGAAATATTGAATAATTTGATGTTTATTTTTGTAGAAACATCGTACAAAATAGAATCGTAATATTGCTTTGAGGAATACAGAGTTAGCTACAAATGTTTTGTTAATTATTCAGAATCATACACGATTTTGCTTGAATTCGAGTTTTGTAATTTTTTTATATGAGGAATTATTTAGTTACTACTGCACATTCCAAAAACATATCATATAGCTGCTATGCTACGCGGTTTGTTGTAGAAAACAATATAAACTGACAATGGACGAATCGAAAAACTGAGGATTAACTTGATTTTTAGATTACGTTAAGTTAAATGAATGAGGTTTATTTTAAAACCAACAGTGCAATTTAAAGCAATTAAACTAGTTTAAGAAATTCATTCCCTATAAGCACAAATATAATTTTAATGACTTTAGTAGCTATGGTATTGAATAAAACGGGCTAATAGATAAAGTCAAACTGTTTCAGTAGCAGCTATATGATTGAAGATCGTTGAAATTGAAAATGTTACTTTATTGGCATAAATTCGAATTCCTATCTCATTTACATTTTATAGCTGGGAAAATTTAATAAACGCGAACTCTAATACTAAGAACATAGAACGATAGAGACACGTAATGTTTGAATAGCTATTTGATCTGTTGCAGCCTGAATGCAGCAACTGTCCACCATTTGTTTACACATGAATAAACTGATTTTTTAATACAAATCAATAATGAACATTTTTATTTCATTTAAAAGCAATTTTAAAATAACCGCTTGGTATCGATAATAAAATATCGATAGTAAATTATCTGGCTTCAGACATATAGAATCCACAGTGTTTTTAGTGCATGATGATAATATTTGACATGCAAAGCATATCTTTTTTCCTTATCCAACACTTAGAGCAAAGCTTATATACGATCGATCACATAGGGAAAAATTGCAAACCGATTCAATTGAAAAGTGCGCATGCGTGGAGTCGGCAATGATAATTACAGGTTTGTCTGTGTTTTTTTTTTTTTTTTCAATTTATCTTATGCTATATAAGCGCATATGTACGTCAATAGGTAAGGTATTTTAGATTACACTAAAGTACGTTCGTTTATAAATGCAACCACAAGTTTGTACAAGCAGACATACATATGTAGTGAAGTGTTTACGCCATTTTATAATTATTAAACAATTAAACAAAGCCAAACTAAACTAGTTTAAATAAAAAGTGAAGTGCCAACAAATATGCATAAAATGGTCCGTATTTGTGTCCGGTAATATACCGTACAAATGTCTTCAGTTGACAAAAGACAAATAAACTTGTAATATGTACTTGTCTGTATATCCGTAGAGCATTTAACGGCTGCGTACACACACATACATACGTTCACATATTAATTATGGGTTCAAGTGTGTATACTTCTTGTACTACTTGAAAAATATGTACATACATACATGCATGCAAGCAGATTACAGACTTGCACCTACATACATACTCACTCATCTATGTCTTTGTATGTGTTTATGTGCGGATGCAGTGTGTGACAGGCGATTTCTAAAAGTATATGAAACAGATGACTTAAGAAGCAAACTGGAAATGTGGATGATGAAATACCATCTACAAACCGTATGTATGTATGTATGCACTTAACCAATACAGTTATTTGTAAGCGTAGGGTGTTGAAAAGCTACGCTATACCAACAGGTTGTACCGTTGTACGTGTTACCAGAAACTAAACAAATAACGGGAATATTGAATATGCATGTAAATAAATAAACAATAGATTCATTTTAATGGTTATTTAAATTGTGCTTATTACTCAATACAATTTTGTAATTTTATATTTATAGATAACAATTGATTGTCAATCTAATGTGTGATGATTTGAGCCGCAGTCAATATATAACTTAACAACTGGATTCTCGATTATTGTACATTAGTGTTTAGTTGTACAAAAAGTGGCAACTGTATAATGGTATATCCCGAAGAACCTTTCTGGGCATTGCCAATGGTATCCGGTTTATACGAAGATAGAGATTATAGAGGTAAAATTAAATCGAATCAATAAATTTTTGAATTGAATTGATTTAAATGTAACCATAATAATGTTATACTATTTTTGCGTTTGTAGTTAATGTCGTGGAGGCCCTCCAAGAGTTCTGGCAAATGAAACAGACGCGAGGTGTCGAGCTTAAGAACGGAGCCCTTGTTATTTACGAATCAATTCCATCGAATAGCCAGCCCTATGTATGCTTTGTAACTTTACCCGGAGGTAGTTGCTTTGGTAGCTTTCAGGTATGAAATCTATTTTAACGAGACTCGAAATTTGTGAAATACTTGGAAACTCTTTCAGAATTGTCCAACTAAGGCAGAAGCCAGACGAAGTTCAGCTAAAATTGCCCTAATGAACTCTGTATTCAATGAGCATCCGTCTCGTCGGATAAGCGATGAGTTCATCGAGAAGGCTGTACAGGATGCACGCGCTTCCTTCAAGTCAACACCACAAAACAATGAATTACCCGAATCTGGTATTGGTGCATTTAGGTATTTACATTAATAATCATGATTTATGTGTATGCGAAATAACCAAAAATCAATTGGAACACAGATTTATGCTGGAAGCAAACAAGGGCCGCACAATGTTGGAATTTCAAGAGCTTATGACCGTGTTTCAGCTCCTACATTGGAATGGATCGTTGAAGGCCATGCGCGAACGCCAATGTTCCCGCCAGGAGGTAGTGGCTCATTATTCAAATCGAAGTCTGGATGATGAGATGCGTGCCCAGATGGCACTGGATTGGATAGCTAGGGAGCAGGAGAATCCAGGCGTATTGAGAAGAGAGCTCGTCGTGGCCGAGCGTGAACTTGAGACGGCACGCATGGCTGGACGAGAGTTACGTTTCCCAAAGGAGAAGAAGGACATTTTAATGATAGCACACAATCAGTTGGGTGGCAGTAACTTGGGTGCCACCTCTATCGAGAACTGAAACAGTTACAGTTACGGGGCTTCTCCGCTACACGTGTTCTTAGTCTTGGCAACACATATATATATATACAGCTATTCAGCAAGTAATCGACGAAATAATCCGCATTACACTAACAAGTCTTACAGTTTTGATTATTGGACAACAATTACATGATCTCGAGTTCTGTTAAATCCGTTCAAACTCATCAAAAAAGAAATAACAAGCAATTGCTGAGAAAAAGAAACGCAAAAAGGAAAAAAGAAAAGGTAAAACACTGATAAGTGCAAAATACTTTCGGAATGAAAATTGTGATTTTAAAAACTGCATTTACGGAATGATTTTGAGACTAAACTTAAATAGAATAGTAAAATTTTTATATTCTTAACTGAAATCTGCGTTGTATTGTCGCGTACCGCATGTGTTTGTCCTAACGTATGTGCATATCTGTGTATTTATGTCAATATATACGATATATGTAACTTTGTCTCAGCGCCAAGCGCACCTCAATCGAGGCAAATACCATTTAGATAAATTTTTTAATAATTTCATCAATCTTAATAAATTGGACTAATTTGGCAAAGCAACTTAATAAATATTTATTTGTCGATTTTGTGAATGTGAAACAATGAAAAAAAAGGAATTCTATTCATACAAATGTCGATTGTTTCATCCCAAATACAAAATAGAAAGCAGAAGCAAATGTCTAATTTTCTGATAAAAAAAGGTGAAATTTCTATCAAAACAAATAGTTTATGGAATAGTAAAGTTGATGCAATATTCTTAAATACGCTTAAAAATAATCAAAGTTTTGAAAATTTTCCATTTGGACAAAGCGATCTCCACACATAAAACTAGCAAAGCGATAAAAACTCCGCCTGAAATATTTTAATAACTGTAAAAATATTAGGTAAAATATTTGAATTAGTTATTAACTTAGCAAAGTGAGAAATGCCGAAGAAACGCCCGATATGGTGACCGGGTAGACGGTATAGAGAGATTGACAGGCTGGCTTCTTCATTTGGCGCTGTCGTAGGATTCTTTCCACCAATCCAGCTTCACGCGCTTTACACATGCTACGAATTAATTTAAGATACACATACCAGTATATCCTTTTATTATGCTAATCGACTTACGCTGTTCGAAAGATTTCGGTATATTGACTGTTCTTGTGCACAATCCAATTCATTATCTCCACCTCCATCAGACCAGACACCACGCGTAGATCACAGATTTCATTGGCATCGAATAGTTCTGCTATAATCGGATAGGCATCGACTACTTCACAGTGGAATGCAAATCCGCCGCTCTTCAAATACGGAATCGCTTCCTCGATGTGTCCATAAACCCCCATTTCATTTGACTCCCTTGATGTCGATAGTTTTTTCTTTATAAGTCGCGTGACCACCAAATTGGTACTTTCCTTCAAGCATGCCCAATTTATGAAATCAAAATGTGCAATACCTCTACATATATGGGGTTACTTACTCGAAATAGCACCTTGTAATAGCCAATATCTTCAAAGGAAATTTTTAAGGGACTCGTTGTTATTTCATCAACTGTAGCGGGTCCCTGCTCCGACGAACTCAGCAATCCGCCCACCACAGATGACGTATAATAATTATACATGACCACTGAGAAAAGAAAAATAGTCACAACAAGAGATCGTGCCGGAAGATCGCTTGGAACCGGTTCCATTCCCTGCTGACAGACAGCTCCGAAAGTGAACAGAGTACGTTCGGTCCAGCTGCTTTCCGGTAGGGTATCTGTATTCTGCTCAGAGGGGCTCTGTACCTTCTTTAAGGAATGCCATTTTCTGTTTGCCCACTCTAATAATAACCAAATGAGATTGACAACAATAAGGGTGGCCAAGGTAAAGAGCCACACCCGTCTGCTGAAAGGTGCCAGGAAGTTGCCACTTTTTCCATGGGTATCCAAGTCGGGGGTGAAGCGAAATAGAAATGCTGTCTCAAACTTCCAACTCTGGTGAATTGTATCGAACTCCGCAAACCGATTGATGCGATTGAATGCTCCAGACGCGGCAATATCTGCTTCATTTCTCATTATAATCCCAAGCAGACCTAGTCGAAATGTTGTGTTGCCCAACCTACCGGCCCATCCGCGTGAATTGCGAAAATTAACGGTGAAATTAAAACGATCCCTGAGCAGACTCAGAAGCTCGTAGTGATATTTGATGAAAGCTGCCACTCCTGCATCCTTAGTGGGTCGCGAGAGCACCGTTTCAATCTGCTCATTTGTTATAATGTCCTCCTGATCGATCTGCGAATTGAGTTAAAATTTAGTAAAGATCACCATTTAATCTCTTTCTCTCTACTCACAACACTGGCACCTCGTAGAATCAATCCATTGAATTGACTGCGATATTTGATGCTCTGCAGTTCGAAAATATTCCGAATTACCACCAATTCCTTTTGAATATCTAACACTTTTGCAATTAAATTCAGTTCTAGTGGAGCTTTCAGTTGACGACCCTTCGAATGAACATCCCAGAAAGCAAAACCTTCTGTTGTCCTATTCAAAAATGTCAACTGCGCATTGGGTCCAACATAATCGATTTCAAGAGGCAGAAGATCTTCGATGTTTTGCTCTACACCCCAGAGCAACCATTGATAGGTTTTATTGAAATATCTATTTGTAGAAGCTTCTCTTAGCAGTCCAGCCGAACCCTCGCAAGCCGTATCAACAATTATAGCGGTTCTCGCATAATTCTCTCGGGTTAAAATTGCCGACAAAGAAAATGAACAGTTCAAATGAATAGGATAGATAAACTGATTGGTTTCCATCAGGGCCAAAGCGTTTATATAAAGATCTAAAAGAGTTCATCAAATTGGACGGTTTTTTACTTAAGATATATTAATTACCTTTTTTAGAACAGGCGAATACAACGGCTTCTTGGGTTTTAACCAAATGTGTCGTAAACTCAATTAAAATAGATGGTTCCATTAAACAAACTGCACCACGAAGTGAGCATACTGCTAATAATTTGATGAATATTATTTTCCAACAAGAGTTCATATTGCAGAATTATCTTTTACTAATAGATTTTTAGAGAACGTACCTTTTTATATAGCTGGAACACACTACTTTGATTGACAGTTTCAATTGGAGGCGGCACTTACACTTACACTTACTTACTTACACTTAATTTGAGAATTCATTTACCACACTTATGCCGCAAATTACGTTTTCTAAGTGCTATAAAGACGCCTGAAAAATACCCTGGCTTCACCATTAACTTCAATTTACACGAATTTTATTGATCTTACTCGATATATTATAATATAATATATTTATTAATTTAATACATTATTGTTCTATCAAAAAAATTAAACCACCTGCAATTGCACTTGTTTTTGGATTAACGAATCAATCGGATTTTCATAGCGAATCAGCTTATTTAACAGAAATGTATCATCTTGATAGTAATCAGCATCTACAACAAATACTTCGACAACTTTCGACATTAAGTACTGTTCGTTCTTAATGGTATCGACTATAAGTAACGGCGATACTTTAATAAGTCCCAATTTAGATGGACAAATGGTAAGGGGAAATTCCGCCATTTCTCCTGGTTGCAGCACATCCAAAACGAAATCCGCAGAACCCGTATACGGGCAGTCCACAGATACTTTAGTGTCGAGCGTTACATGAAGTTTCATGGAATGCTCCGCAGTATTGGTAACTCGACATTGGAATGTGAAGATCGCGCCGATTTTTACAATATTCTCCGCGTCAATTACTTCAAGACGTATGTCTTTATATTCAAAAGGCTGGAAACGATATGAAAGTATTCATTAACCACGGCTTTCCTTTATATTTCAATGTGGAGGTTTACCAAACGTTGCAATTGACTCGTTTGCAATCGACCCTTTTCCCCGAAATTTGATCTCCAAACAATGTCAAGCTTGCCCACGTTATTTGCTTGACGCAGTGTCTTAATATCCTTTGCAATTTCTGGTTTTGGCTGTAATGTAATTTGAGGAGTATTTAATTTTAAACGGATACCGAGTTAACGAATTAGGTTTACCTTTATACAGTATAAAAACTGACAGCTATTATTCGGCTGTAGCATGTTCTTTGAGGTAAAAACGGACTCGCCATTGGGAAGGGTATTCAATGAAGTTACAGTATATTGCTCAGAACTATCCAATTCAACTTTTTCTAGACAAAATGGACCTGTGGTGACATTTTGAATTTGCGCTTCCAAATAGATTTCATCCATTTCAGCATTATAAAACTTAGTCTTTACATCCAATGGCTTATGAACTTGAAACTTGAAGAACTTTCTGAGGGATTGAGCGAAACCTGCGGGACTTGTATAGTTCACTTCGCAGACCAATCTAAAAGTAAGCCCCTAGGTAAAATACAAATGCTAAGCAAGAAACTAAAAATACACACATGTGAGTGCCAATTTCCTTAACCTCGTAGCGTATGACGTCATCAAGTGTTTCATCTGCCGTAAGAACCACAGAAGCTTTCTTATTTTCGTGCATCAACAAATTAATTCGAGATGTGTTAGACTGTAGATCAACTTTAACCGTAACGCCCTCCACGGGATGCGTGGTACAATTATGTACACAAATGTAGCTGGAAAATGTTTCACCAAGGTAGATATTCCCAAAGGATTGAGGTAAGAGCATTGTTTGGCCTGCTCCCAATGCTTCGGCACATGTCCTCGCAATGCCATCGTTTTCCACCAATCGAGTGAAACTTTGGGGCAAATCTTTTGGTTCGCATGTAACAATTGGGCCACCTCCCACCAACGTTGGCCTCGTAAGTCGCATAACTGTAATTGAATGTGTTTGTAGACTGCCTGTTTAATGTTACTGCCGCCAATCATACCCTTTAAGGCCAACAAGTGTGCTTCTGTGTCTCCGGTATTCATTTTTAACGATAAAAGGTAATAAAACAAATGCAAAGGAAAAAGTAAACAATATTTATGGTAGACACTGTAATCGATAGTGTTATCGATAACGATAGCGGTGACAGCAAATTACACATATCGCTTATACTGCAAAACTTAAGCGATTATTTTCAATTTGCATTAATCATATCCATTATCAATGTTAACAAATTATCCAAACGGGTATACCATTTTGGACAAATGTAAATAGCAGGGTGAACGTAAGTCAACATCAATAAACAAGTTGATATAGCCATCAATTCGTCTTTAAAAACGCACCGAACTCCTGCAACAACATTAGTCATAAAATTTGGCTAAAAGATTTTTAATACCATATGCTGATAAAGTTTATTATAAAAGTTTATTTCAGCTGCAACCCATGTATTTTTGGTGGCTTGCGCGCGTTTCTGTATATGTGTTAGAGTAACCACTCGTAGGCGATAGCATTTGTTGCAATGATATTAATGTGGGTAGCTTACTGTACAGCGATCGTGACTTGTTTCAATACTTATTTTTATAATTATTCAAGCAAGAGGCTTAATAACTAAACTTATGCCGATAGCAGCTTTGCAACAGACTTAGCTCTCCAAAGAAACCATATCACGACTAATAAAAAACGCAGATACCAGTGCTGCAGTTTGAGCCGCCTCAGAGCAGCCCTTCGATAGTCGTTCCTCTACTTGAGCTATCTTTACAATCAATTTATTCATCACCGACATCGGTAACTCAACTGAAACATAAAATACATTAACAACGATTTCTGAAACACATAAACTATGCTTACGTCTCATAATAAAAAGGTGTAATTCTGTAACAATATCCTCCAGGGCAAGCCCACGTTTGCTTTTGGCTTCTTCAATGGCTAGACACAAAAAAATCATTAATTAATTGTTACATATACATATCTTGCATGCTTACTATCAAATGCCGCATCAAAAGTAGCTGCAGAAAGCAATGTTTGCAGCATATGTTCTATTTCACTTCTCAAAGGATATCCCACACACGTGTAAACATTATCCTCGTTTACCGTATCAAAGGCCATTGAGGTGCTCTGCAAAACATTGAGTACCTTACGCATATCTCCTTTGGATAAATTTAGCAAAGCCTTTTTGCCATCTTCTGTAACATTGACGCTAAAAGAAATATTTATTTTGTTATTACTTAAATTAAATCAGACTAAGCACTTACTTTTCCTCCTGAATAATCTTATTGAGACGCGGCAACATCTGCTCCGTTGATAATGGGGCGAAGCGGAAGCGAGTGCAACGCGATTGAAGCGCCGGAATTATTTTGCTTAGGTAATTGCAAATTACACAGAATCGCACATTTTC
Source organism: Zaprionus inermis (assembly GCA_018151445.1). NCBI lineage: Eukaryota > Metazoa > Arthropoda > Insecta > Diptera > Drosophilidae > Zaprionus > Zaprionus inermis. The sequence goes on along the minus strand of JAECXD010000869.1, from coordinate 279,373 downwards.
CGTATACTTTTCAATTATACGACGCAAAGCATTTTGTGCATCGTTGGTCATTGCATCCGCTTCGTCCAATATAATGAGCTTAAAGGTACCGCAGAAGATTGTCCGCGTCGAGGCAAAGTTGAGTATCTGGCCACGCACTATGCCAATGCCACGGTCATCAGACGCATTCAGCTCTAATACCATCGATTTGAAATGGGCCGGAGAGTAGAGCTGACGAGCACAGGCGAGAATTGTGCTCGTTTTACCTGTTCCTGGTGGCCCATAAAACAGTAAATGGGGCAGCTGCTTCTGATTAATAAAACGGTTGACTGAAATTGCAAAAGGTTAACGAGGCTTTACTCGGCGTGAATGCGTAAACTGACTCACTAGTTGAAATGATTTCCTCATGAGATATTAGATCATCCAAGCAGTTGGGACGATATTTTTCAACCCACGGCATTCGGACGACGGTGCCATTATTTTCAGTCATGTTGTTGAAATTATTTTATATTTTACAGATATTTACGCATTCGCGCCGTTTTCTAGTAAGCACACTTTATCGAAACTGTGTATCGATAGCATGGCGATTAAGTCGGCGTTTCCACCGGGCAATAATAATTTCGATTATTTCAAAAATTGTATTCGTAAAAAATAAAAACACATCCTTTGTTTTATTTATACCAGATATTTTATTTTTAGATAAAATGATTGTTTTCGAATTTATACATAAATATACATAACAAAGCCTTTGTCTTGTTTATACATATTTTATTGATGTAATAATATAAGAATGTTATGTACTTTAACTAAAATAAGTATCTAAATGAATAGCCATAAGTATCACTTGACCATTTAAGTGTATTTAACTGCTTTCAACAGCTATAGATTTACAATATACATACATATTTTTTGATGTATTTTATATTTTGACAACAACAACTTAATAATCTAAAGACCATTCATTCTCAGCGATGAAGGAGTCGACAACCTCCTTCATTGAGAAATTGGGTATTAACTGATCCTGAGTAAGTTTAACTCGTGTAACAGGATCAAAATGACCAACACGCTGTAAATGTTCCTCAATGTCCTTACGTTCATATGTGATTCCTGATGGGGTAATCACAGGATCAGTTAAAATTTCAAAACTTATTTTTCCGCATAGAAAATCTGGCACATCACGTTTCTGTAAATAATTAACAATTATTTACATTTGCTAAAATTGCATAAATATCATATTTCAATTACCCTTCGGCGTTCATCCACTTTTGCAAATATATTATTTAGCTCCTGGATGTGGTCATCCTATATGAGAAATATAGGAAGTTTAATCAGACATTAATTATTGTATGTAGTTTGTAATTAAACTATAGCTGAATATAAAATATGTGAGTTCTTACGAATAAGTGACGTGTTTTAACCCATTTATAACATACATATAAATGCATACATGTAAATATTTTAATTTATTTGACCGTTCTTTTGTCAATTACACTTACACATTCTTGTTCAATCTCCTGTTGTTTTTCTTTATGATGCTCTTCGTTCAAATTTTCATTTAACTTCAAATTGGCCAAGCGATTTTCCATATCATCTTTGATAAGGCTAAGAATGAATTGCAAATCGTTAGAAACCCTCCTACAAAAATTGTAACCTAATCCTTACCGATTCAAATAAGTCTGCAGTTCGATTTCCTGATGTATTCGCTTCTCTTCCATAACATTCCAACGCTTTTTGCGTGCCAATCGCAGTTGCAATGTAATGTCATCTCCAAAGTTTTGTTTCTGCTCTTTAGACAAATCATAAGCTGAAGGGAACATAAATTAGATCCCAGTTAGCAATGCGGGGCCCATTCTATATGAATAATTACCCCGCTGGAGATGCTTTATGGCTTCATCGTAATTGTCAATCTCCATTAGTCCTTGTCCCAAGAAAAAATGTCCCTTTAGTAAATTCCCATCTATGTCTAGAGCTCGTCGACAATCCTGGCAACAGAGCTCCCAACGCTTAAGCTTTAGATTACAAAGGGCACGATTTGTAAAATACGTTGCATTTGTGGGATTTTTAATCTATAAAAACAAGGGCCTTTAGTATGGTTTTTTATTATAAATAGAATTTGACTTACAATGGCCTTGGAATAACATATAATAGCGTCGTCGTATTTACGAGACGCAAACAAACAATTACCCTGTTCTTTCAACTGCTGGTCAGACAAATTTGTAGTGGAATAAATATGTTTGCTCGTCATGCTGGAAAAGTATATTTCGCTTTTCGTATTATTAATCAGCCTATGAAAATTGCTGCTGTTGATGTAGGACTGGGAGTTGTCAAACACAGCTGACACGAATATCCTGAACAGTAGGAGCACTATTGACTTTTTGTATCATTTAAATCAAATTCCGATGCACCAAATATAAAACCAGCTTATCTTATTGTTTTTCCTTCAGCAAAAATATATATGTAGATATGTGTATGTATGAAAATCGTCTAATTTTTCACGTTTTTCAACACTTTTTATAATATCGATAAAGCAAATAAAAAATAAATAAACAATGAACAATACCATTTCCAATACATTTTATATTTTAAGTGCATCTGCAAATAGGCATAAAGAAAAAATATACTTTGCTTTAAAGGTAACCGAAGTACCTTCACTTAATTTGAACGGGTCAATGAATATTCAAGTTCAGCAACAATCTAAGGAACATTTTATGAAATCATCGTCCCCTTGTTTTTTCAGTAATCGATTGCTCGATTGCTTTTTAGTCAATCTCTAATATATTTCATTTGCAGTTGTGTTTTTAGCATTCTACAAAACAGAATTGAAATAAAATAAAAGAAGGCCAATAAATAAATATCAAATGGCTTCGACATCGAGGTAAATAATACCTTCTCATATCCTGTATCGATATTGATATTAAATAAATGTTATTCCGAAGACTCGAAAACAATAAGGTGTGCTGCTATGCACACCCAGAGTCTCCATTAATTGAAGACTATCGTGCTGGGGACATGATATGCTCCGAATGTGGCTTGGTTGTTGGAGATCGCGTTATTGATGTGGGCTCCGAGTGGCGTACCTTTAGCAATGAGAAAAGTGGAGTCGATCCCAGTCGTGTTGGTGGCCCTGAAAATCCGCTTCTCAGTGGCGGAGATTTATCCACAATTATTGGTCCTGGTACAGGATCCGCATCATTCGATGCCTTTGGCGCACCAAAATATCAAAACAGACGCACAATGAGCAGCTCAGATCGTTCACTAATATCCGCATTCAAAGAGATTTCCTCTATGGCGGACCGGATCAATTTACCAAAAACAATTGTGGATCGGGCAAATAATTTATTCAAACAGGTAAAAAACTGATGACGAGTTTGTTTCTTTCCGTTATCTTGTGTGGCAACGATGCTAATAAGAACATTTAATTATCGTGATATTTAATATACTTATATGTACGAGGTACTTTTCATATATCTACTTTTGCCAGGTACATGATGGCAAAAATCTAAAAGGTCGTTCAAATGATGCTAAGGCGTCGGCTTGTTTGTATATCGCCTGCCGCCAAGAAGGCGTACCACGCACTTTTAAGGAAATATGTGCAGTTAGTAAGATAAGTAAGAAAGAAATTGGTAGATGCTTCAAGCTTACACTCAAAGCACTTGAAACAAGTGTTGATTTAATTACCACTGCCGATTTTATGTGCCGTTTCTGCGCAAACCTGGGTAAGTCGCCAAAGGTTTTAGTGAATTAAATAAATTATAATGTTTATTTTTCCAGATCTGCCCAATATGGTACAACGCGCCGCTACTCACATTGCGAAAAAAGCTGTTGAAATGGATATAGTACCTGGTCGATCTCCGATTTCTGTGGCAGCCGCAGCCATCTATATGGCATCTCAAGCTTCGGAACATAAGCGCAGTCAAAAAGAAATTGGTGATATTGCTGGCGTTGCCGATGTGACAATACGACAGTCGTATAAGCTAATGTACCCTCATGCCGCGAAGCTATTTCCTGATGATTTCAAATTCACAACGCCAATTGATCAATTGCCGCAAATGTAAAATATTCCACAGAATGAGGATATATTGATGCTCAATTATGATTTACATAAACACGTTCAGATACATATAGATTGCGAAATTCGCAGGATGAAGATACTTTTCTAGGGCAAGTTTAGTTTATAAACATGAATTAACATACTATAATCACAATACGATTTTATTCATATTAAAGAGCAAAAATTCAATTCAATGGGACTAATTAAAAACAATAATTTCTAAATGTCGTAGTGAAATGTTTCTGGAAACAATTATTTACTGTAAAATATAAATATTACGTGTAAATTGATTCTTTGGAAAGTAAACATTTATTAAGCATAGGCGTACAATGTATATATAGTATATATATTTATATAGTATATTTAAAAGCACTCGCTTGAAAGCTTTCGTCATTTATAACACAAATTGCAATAATATAAATAAGTGAGGGTTAACATCATGTACAACAGCAGTATAAGTCACATTTATATTTAATCAATACCTAAAGAGCACTTCTCGTTATCTGTATGACCAACGCACTCCAGTGCCGGGCGATGTTCTGAGTCCCACATTCCCGGACCACAACGTTTGCACAATCCGCTAAGGGTGCACGGAATTTTGGGCAACTGTCTGTACTGATAGAGCAGTCCACGTGCTTTGCGCAAAATCAATTGACCATCCATGTACATGGCCAGGGAGCTAAAATGCAGCAGCATCTCATCGGCACGTAAGTTCTGAGCAATAACATCATCCGCATAGACGGCAATGATAGCCAGGCAAAGGAACAAATGAAAATAGTCAGTGAGATAGTTCGACCAGCAAGCCTCCCACATGCGTATGACCACGGCCTCGGTGAATTCCCGCTTAAAGCATAGCAGGAGCCATCGATGGCAGAAGAGCAACTCCATCGCCTCATTGTGTCGCTGCAAATGTTCGTAGAAACGCGGTAGCATGATTCTTATCAGCTCGCGTAGATAGCTCAGATTATGATCCACATCGTTATCTGTTGGCGTGCAAACAAAGAACGCTCGTTGCATTAGGCCCACGAAACACCAGAAGGTCTCCGACTCGTTTTGCACCTCGCACAATACAGGTGCTAATAAATCGCTCATGCCCTGAAACAAACACGTTAATACTTGTATTTAGAATACATATACTAGAGTTGAGAAACACAACACATTAAAATATAATTTCCCAAACTATCCGATTTAAGAAGTTCTTTGAACTGGTTATGCCAGCTGAATCAAAAATAATTTAGCCCTCACTTCATTTAATTGCAAGTATTTAAAAACAACTCACCTGAGAGTAGGATATACTCGTGTTGTAGATGGCAAAGTTAAGTAGAATGTTTTTCATCATTTCAGTATTGGGATTGTCCTCGCCACAGAAAAATGGATTGGTGCGATCGGTACGCACTACGTCCTTCTCAACAACACATTGCACGGTTCTCCAGAACTGTGCTTGCTGCTCCGGCGACATTGAATAAAGACGTTTACGTGTTATTTCATCATATTCTTGACGCTTTATGTCCATGAGAACTGCTCTATCCTCGAATGTGGATGAGAAGGAATAACATTTCAAGATGAAGGGCCAAACGGTCTTGCGAAGACTCTTCTCCAGACCTCCGAAGAAGACGCACTTGCGTAGCAGCAGATCATCATCGATTTGTCCCTTTTCGTTCAAGAGTGTGCCATAGAAGAAATTTGTGGTGATTCTCTTGACATTGCCCTCGTCGGGATGCATCTCAGATTGCTTGACCTCAGGGCGACAAACCATAAAATGTCGATACGGCAGATTCATCTTTTCCTGCCCCGGTGCCAAAGTAATGTTATGTAGAAAACAATGCCACTGATGCAACACCTGAGCCAGATGATCCAAGCCTCCGTAGTGAAAATGTAGTATTTTATATTGCGACTCGCGCGAAGCTATCACCAGCTGGCCGGACGTGCATTTATCATCGTTGAAGAAGAGACGCAAAGAGCGCATCTGACTGAGATCCACAGAAAAACGGCGACCTCGGATGACAGCCTTGCGACGTACGGTGGGCGTTGCGTTGGCACTTTCCGGAAACACCAAATTATGCTTGAATGCCAGTAGTTCTGGTGTCATCCAATTTGGGTTATTATCATCCGAGACCGAACCATCTGAGTTGAGTTGCGGTTGCGGCTGTTCGGCTCGAACTCCATTACTGCATTCACTGTCCGGCGAGGAAATGATGCAATTATACGACTGGGAAATATTGCTATTTTCGATCTGCGGATTTGAAATGGTTATGTTCACCGATGTGATGGGATTCTTCTTGAGAAGGGCTGTCAGATCACCAATCGAGGCCGTTTGCCCGCCTAGCAAGGGCTGTAATTCGTTCTTCAACTCTAGCATTTCGGCTGCATTTTCATCCTCAGCGCCGCGAGAACCTATCTCATGTTCCGTGTCATCGACTATTTTCGGTGCGGGGACCGCCACCTGTGACGTTGGCGACAAGTGTCCATTGCTTGGCAACATGTGCTGATTACGGTAGTTAACAGAGTCACCGTCGCCGTCGGCGTTCATCGAATTGCATTTGCAAAGCGAGCTGTTGGGTATCCATGTCAGCAAGAGTGTGGGCCTCTTGGCGCTATTGTATTGATCTATAAAGGTTTTCGTCGTACATGTCAAGTAGCCGGGATAGTGCAATATATCAGACTCCTGTCGCGCTACAGTGGGTGGATGTATGCAAACATTGTTCTTGCAAAAAAGTATTTCGTTGTCTTCGTAAGCGATATCGATTTTTTCATCTGGCCTTTCTTCACCGAGAATAAAGTTGGATGCCTTTTTAATAATGTTTCCAATTGGCATTTTGATTTGATTGTTTTGCAAAGGCGTTAAATATTTTCTGTTATTATTTGCAGTCTTTTTACTTTTATTTTAATTTACGTAGTGAGAATGGGGCGAGGTTTTTTGGGATGTTGCTTTTGCGCCGTCTTTTATTTTATTTTCCACCGGTTATCATTTTCACATAAGATATTGCCTGTGAGTGACCGCCTAGGGATAAGGTTCATTAAATTAGGTTTCGAATCATACTTAAGTTTGAAATGTATTTTCTGGAACTGTTTATTGCTGTGCTATAGGGCAAGGATTAGGATACCGACTTACGGTAATGGGAGTTTGAATACGATGGTATCGCTTGTATTCACAATAATAATCGAATAGCTTGGCAATCGACTATGTTACGATATTCAAATTTTTGACAGAATTTGAAGTATCGGAATGCGATATATCGATAGTTGAGAAAGTGTGACCTCATTACTTTTTGTTACTGCTAATTAGCAAGCTAAGTTAATTTTAATTGGGGTCTCACTGGTCATAATTTCGGATATGTATTTAGTTTATTTGTGATTCATACATTTGATTAAACAAATTTTAAACAACTAGTGGACAACAACAGTGTTCGTCTGTGTTCTAGACGAACAACATTTTTACCCGCATACAGGCATAGAGATAGCACCCAAAGAATTTGCTACACACAAATTTCCACATAGACTAGCACAGTGAAAGAATGGCAGCCGAGATAAAACCTGCACAACGCAGCAACAACGACCGCTTTTTGTCGACCAAAAAGCCGGAATTACTCAGTAAATTAGAGGGTAGTGGCGACGATGTTAATGCAGCAATTTTGATACCAGGCGAAAATGGAGTAATTAGTGTTTCTGATGACAAGTGTGTTCATTAAAAAGCGAAATGCAAACAAAATAAATAAACAAGAAATAATTGTTAAATTTTATTTTATGTGTCATTCTCGATAGAACCGTTCGTGTGTGGCTTAAACGAGATTCTGGCCAATATTGGCCCAGCATTTGTCAATACATGCCCTCTGGCTGTACGGCTATCGAATACGTCCAGGATCTGCGACAATTGTACATTGGTCAGGATAACGGGACTGTCACACAGTACACACTCTCCGAGGACTGTAATCGCCTCTCATTTGTCCGCGACTATTTATCGCATCAGGGTCGTGTTGTAGCCGTAGTCTTCTCTAAAGCCCACAACTGGATACTCTCTGCTGGCAAAGATAAACAGTTTGCTTACCACTGTACAGAGACTGCAACGAGAGTGGGCGGATACAATTTTGAGACACCATGTACAGCTTTGCAGTAAGTGTATAACTGTAATCTCAGAAAATGAATGAGATAAGGTTACAGTGCACGTCAGATATAATGAACTTGATATATGAAGCATTATTTTATCAATCTGCCTACGTCTTATCAAGCGAAAAACCAAAAAAAAAGTAACATATTTGTATGTTTCAAAGATAATTATTATTCATATTCACTTTGCGAAAGAGCAATACCCTGAAGATTATTTGTAATATAAATTATTATCGGCTCAGCTGTCAGCTTTAATCAGAAGCCCAGCAACTTCATTAATCGAATACGATTCATAAGTATGTATAAATTTAATTAACACGAATTCGTTTCAAAATAGGTTTGACGCTTTAGCTAAATATGCTTTCATTGGCGATCATGCTGGTCAGATAACAATGCTGCGTTGCGATGTGCAGGGTGTGCAGCTAATCACCACATTTAAAGGACACACTGGTAAGTATATGTATTTAAAACCAAACACAGTTATACCTCGAGAATAAAAACATTGTTTGATACGAAAAAACCTTGTGTGTAATAATTCGCAACTCAGTTGGAACTATTAAAAATTAAATATATAACTTTTTTATTTTAGCTGGTATTCGATGCTTGAGATGGGTTGAGGGTCCACAACTTTTGTTCAGCGGTGCATGCGACCAGTCCGTGATTGTTTGGGATGTAGGCGGCAAGCGTGGCACGATTTACGAACTCCAGGGTCATAAGTATGTATATTATATAAAAATAGTCGAATGATACTTACAATTTTCGGATAGAACTTAATAAGCGAATTTTGACTGTATCCTTTTGTTGGAAAAATTAAACCCCAGTTTGTATATTATTTTTCAGCAACAAAGTGTCGGCGCTGGCCTATGCTAACCACACACAACAATTAATAACGTGTGGCGAGGATTCCGTAGTAGTATTTTGGGAGATGAACGCAATGCGAAAAGAAGTACCAGGCTGGGTAGAATCTAACAACTGCCAACTTTGCTCGAGGCCTTTCTTTTGGAACTTCCGTTCAATGATGGACCAGAAACAATTAGGCAAGTAGTCACCATATTCAACATATTGATCCATAGCTAATGACTCCTATTTTTTTTTAGGTATACGGCAGCATCATTGTCGCCATTGTGGAAAGGCTATTTGCGACAATTGCTCCACCAATCGCATTAATATACCGATAATGGGGTTCGAGTACGATGTGCGTGTTTGCGATCCCTGTTATAAACAACTACAGACTGTGGAGCGTCCTTCCCTAGCTTCATTTCACGATGCCAAGCATTCCATAGTTCACATGGATCTTGATGAGGAGCGGAAACGTCTGTTGACCGTCGGGCAAGATCGGCTGATCAAGGTGTGGGATTTGTCCACAATTTGGGTGTAATATTTTCGTATACAGAAATATGATCATGACTTGGCGTTTCAATTTTTAGACGAAATATCATATATAACTGTATTGTATGAAACGAAATATAAATACCAAACATACATCTGTAAGTATTGAAGGAATGGTGAGATAGACATTTCTGAAATATTGACAATGTCTAACATAAAACCAATATACACTATCTAAGTTAAATTTTCATCACATTGAAATTGATGTAAAACTAGAATCCATGGATATCAATAAAATCTGCAGATATTACGCATGTCTGTATCATTCAGAATGTTTCACTACTGTGTGCAATTCACAATCATATGTAAATTCTGAGCTCTCCCCAACAAAAATGGTTTAAACTATTTATGTATAATAAATAATGAGAAAAATACTACATTGAGATTATTTCTTAAAATAAAATGAATAGAAAATTATTAAATTTATTACTACCTAATCGGGATCGATATTTCAGTCCGAAAATATCCCCATGGCAATACTTAAAGTCCTGGAACGTGGTATATTCAATTATTGACAGAACGTTTTTTATTTACTAAAAAGATAATGGTGGTTTATATTTAAGTTAATATCCACCTCGACCTGGTGGTGGTGCACCTCTCATCATTGGAGGTGGGCCTCTCATTGGTGGTGGGGCACCGCGTCCCAGACCACCTGGCATAGAGGGAATACCGCCGGGAATCATACCCGGTGGTGGTGCGCCCATCATCGGTGCTCGCGGCACACCTCGTCCCATAGGCGCCATGTGCTGCTGTGCGGGACCACCAACACCTCTCACCGGACCTTGCAAACCAGCTGGAACTGACGATATATTCATAGGTACGCCACGGCCAGCAACACGTCCAATTCCCGGACCTGGAGCAGCCCCTGGAATGGGCACACGCGGAAGACCTTCCTCTGGTGGAGGAGGTCCTTCGACAGTCAGAGAAACGATATTTTCACCACGCAGCAACACAAATCCCAGTACTCGCTTTTCTTCTCGCTCAGGTACCTTGGAGTTCTTTGAGCGTATTTTACGGAACTCTTCACAGTCTCCCAATATGAGGTTCATATGCTTATCGAATGCCTTAAAGGTGCCAATAAACGTACGTGAGTCCTGCAGCACGATGCGGACCCTGTAGTTCAGGTGTTGAATCATTTTATTGTTTTTGCCGATAGTCTAAAATAATAAAGAACAATTCATTCCAAATGTTATAAATTATGAACATATGTAAACAAATAAAAAAAACAAGCATGGCCGGCATATTTATGCGTGCAGCACAACTATAAATGTTTGTGAATGGAGAAAGCAAAGGTTTTAAACGGTTTGTGCGCGTATTAATAATATTATAACAAACACTTACCATTTTGATACTTTTGTGTTATTTTTGTAAGCAAAATAATAATTTTGCAAACGGTTAAACGTTTGCCGACTATAGGAAAATAAAATGGCTAAACAAACTATGCTTCCAAGTCCTAGAGTTATCGAACGTATGCAACCGGTTCGATAAATTCACTCTGACGCCGATAAGTTAACTCTTAATTAGTTCCTTAAATATTTCTGCTATATTGACAGGAAAAATGCGTTTTCACTGATCTATAAAAAATTTAACAATATATAAAGATTTTTCAATATTTTGAATGATGATTTTCAATGTCATTGTTGTTTAGTTTCAAGAATATATCACTATCTAATGATATGCAAATAACGTTTATAAACTGTTTTGATCTTAGACGTATAAAACCAATTATTTTATTCGTCTATGATTTTGGTATTAAATATCTTGTATACATACGAGCTGGTTTCTATCCCAAAATTCAAAAATACATACAATTACTCCTTATATTTAAATAAATATAACACATAATATATATTAATATTATCATATTTATTAATATTATTAAAATACCCCATATGATATGACAACTTTGAGCTGACTTTCAAACAAAAGTTCTTATGACATTTAAGTTACCCATTTGATCAAATCAATATATTCCTTACATCAACTGCGTTTATCTGAAGCCAAATGCGTTGAATCATTTTATGAGTTCGATATGAAATACATATATACGTTACACACGAATTTTGACCGCGACTTCAGCCCGACTGCGTGAAATTGTGGTGAAATTATGTAGCAACAATAGAAGTAAAATGCAAAATCAAAATAAACCACTAGTTGTGGTAAAAATAAACAACATTGGAAATACGTTTTTTTGGTCGTTTAAGTTAGCTATAAAACAATAATTTTGCATTTGATTGTTTTATCCAAATATAAATAGCTGACTATAAAAAAATGATGCCTGTCAGTTATAATAAAATAAACACGTGATATTCGGAAAAACAGGAGCTATTTCATTTTACATATTTAAAATTTTTTGTATAATAGACGAATCATATAATATCATATAATTCGTCAATGGCTAGCATATTGTTGGTGTTGGAGCCGATTCTTGGAAAAACGAAACGATTTTTGGTTTAAACAAAATGTATCGAATTGTAATCCAGCTCAAATATACATAATATGTATACCCAACAATGGTAGAATTATCGATGTTGTTGAACAGCCCTAGTTTGTGAGAGCAAATATTTTGTGTTCACATTGCTTATCCGTTCAAATATGTATGTGGCCACGTCACTTTGGCTCTCTTTGTTCTTCTCTTTCGTGCCGAAACTTTACCCACATATAGGCGGCACAACACCAAGTTTTAGCTCGTTGGCAAAACAAGTGAAAATTAAACAATTATAGTAGACAGGCAAAATACGGTAACTAAATTGTCGAAATAGATGAATTGTGTGCCAATATTCAAATCGTAATACTCAAATTGTATTTTGTTTCGTTCTATTTAAGGTGTCACCACAGAAATCAAGCGACAACAGAACAGAACACTACACTAAAAAAAACTTTGACGAATCACTCAAAATGAATATTTTTCGATTCCTTGGAGATTTATCGCATGTATTTGCCATAATAATATTATTACTTAAAATATGGAAGACAAGATCTTGTGCCGGAATATCTGGCAAATCGCAGATATTGTTTGCTATCGTCTATCTGTCTCGCTATCTCGATATTTTCACCACCTACGTCAGCCTTTACAACACTGTGATGAAGGTTCTTTTTTTGGCCACATCGGGAGCCACGGTATATTTGATGTACGTGAAGTTTAAGGCAACATACGACCATAATCACGATTCTTTCCGCGTTGAATTCTTGTTGGTCCCGTGCGCTCTACTCTCGCTGGTTATCAATCATGAATTCACCTTATTGGAGGTCCTATGGACATTCTCAATCTACTTGGAATCGGTTGCCATTCTACCTCAGCTGTTCCTGGTGAGCAAGACGGGAGAGGCCGAATCAATTACAAGTCACTATCTCTTTGCTTTGGGCTCGTACCGCGCTCTATATCTGCTCAATTGGGTGTACCGTTACATGGTTGAGTCGCACTACGATCTGATCGCGATTTTTGCCGGCATCGTTCAAACCATTCTTTACTGCGATTTCTTTTATCTTTACATTACCAAAGTGCTCAAAGGCAAAAAGCTTCAGCTGCCAGCATAAAGAGCAGCAATAAAATTCCATACGTGTGTCGCGCGTGTGTCTCGGTACCGTCACTTCAGATGCGTGTGCGAGATGGAGAAGGGAAGACGGAGGTATTGAGAGAGGGCGACAATATTGAGATGCGGACCGCTTGGCTAAGCGTAATTTGTAGTTCTTAATCACAAAAAAAAAAAAAAAACCCAAAAATATAAAATGATATTGTATATCGAGGGTACATTTTGTGTTGCTTTAGTTTATAGTTTAAAGAGCGTAAGAAATTTAACTGTGGCTACACCTTATATGCAAATACCAACTCATGCAAATTATAAAACTAAACAAATAATGTACAAAATCGATTTATTCAATGATTTCCATCTATATACATAATCGTATGTCTGTACGTCTGTACATAAACTTTATGTATGTACTTACGTACAGATGTACCTGCTAGAATGTTTCGTATCTTACCGCGTCTTATCCTAAAACCAAAATCAAAATATCTTTTAATTATAATTTACAATTTACGTTAATCATTAAATAAAATCAGCGAATCGTGTCAGCATTACTAAGATTTTGAAATCGTTTTTCACACCTGAAAATATATACATAGATCTGGAAGTGAAAAAATACATTGTCAACAGTGTAAAAACACATTTATTAGATCATGTAATTTATAGGTAGTTTTTCTTTCGTCGAACTGGATTGGATTGATTGGATGATATATTATCTTTGCCGCAAATACTTTATTTTATTTATGCAATTATTTTATTGCACTATCTGCAATTAAAAATGTATATCAAGCTGATTGTAAGTTAAGGTCCATACATCTTCCTATGGGTTGGAAAACTAAAATTTTCAACAATTATTGATTTTATTCATCCAATAAAAATAGAAATATTTTAAAAAAGGTTTCGGTTCATTATATTCTTTTATAAACCTTTTCTTCGCATTTACTGCAAAAGTACGTGTGATATCTTCGCAAAAATGCGACGTTTTTGTAAGCCGAGCTCTTTCAAGCAGGTCAGCGAATACAACAATGACTGCAACCTTCTTATTGCCGATGTGCGCGATGAATCTGTACAATGAACATAAATACATACGGCACATCTCTAGACTGAGCTAGTCGAATTGAATTGGAAAGAAATTTATAATAAAACATTTGAATATAGGAAAATGTCGTCAAATTTTAGATATAATATTTTAAAGAGTGTAAAGCCATACACTATATACACTCCGCAGCTAACTAAATCAACACTTCGTGTTTTAATTCAAGTCTCTGTGCATTATATAGAAACAAAAAAATCATCCCCAGATGTCTTAGCACTTGCAATAAACAAACTTAAAAATGCAGGTCATGAAGTACCCAAACATTTTTGTGAGCTTTTTACAATGGTTTTGCTCATAATGCAAATATATTTGCGTTATCCAAAAGGCGTAATTAAAGATCACGAGCTACGGCAATGTTTAACAGACGACTTAAGGTAACTGCTAAGTTGGGAAGCAAATCTGCTCATAAGTTGACGTAAGATTATGTATTTTTTAGTCTTTCAGATATATGTGCAGAGGATCTAGCTAAGGTGCTTCTCAATCACCGTACAACGCTTAGTAGAAACTTTTCTGAAACGAAAATGGAAAGGGCAAAAATGCTGGACATGCAATGGCGTATAAACATTTCCTTGGGATCAAGGTACGAATAATACCATTTCAGTAATTGAAATGTAATTAATATATTATTTATTTCTTTGTAGTATGGCCAAGCTGGATAAACCTACCATTGTGTTGCACTTTAAGTTAGTTAATGGAGAATATAGAACTTTGGAATTGCCGTTATCTATGTTTCAACGTTTGCGATACAATGTAGCCATGCTGCTTAGCGAAATGCAATCCTTGCAAAATCGTCCAGTATTAAAGCAGTTTTAGAAATGTAAATACCGTTATATATATTAGTATTAATAGAATCATAACTCGGATAAATAATAATATTCCCAGTGCATATGGCAATATAAATTTTGCAACACTTGTCTCTGCTTATCGAAAACACGGTGTTTCCATATTTAATTCCTCAACTCATGACCGGTGGAAACGCACCCACTGAATGCCAAAATGAACCAGGAACGAAATGAGCGTGAACGAGAATTTGCAAACAAAAAATATTTACATTGAAATAGTGTTTGGTTAAAATCTTTTTAAGAACCTCAAACGAAATTTAAATTATTTGTTGTTACATGCCATGGCTTCAAAGAGAAAACAGAATTTCAGTCTCAATGACAGTGATCAATTCAAAAAGAAGCACACGCTAGACTCAGATGAAGAGGACTCTGATGACTACGAACGGTGGGTATAGTTTGTCTTAAACTACATATATTGAAAAAAACACTAAGAACTCCCGGAAATTGTACGATCTTTATATGTATTGAATCAATCTTATTTACATTGCAGTGACAACCTTAACGACAGCGATATTGAAGGTGGCGAAGAAGGTGTAGGTAAAGTAGAAGACGATGTCAAAATCACTCCGTTTAATATGCGCGAAGAATTGGAAGAGGGTCACTTCGATAAGGATGGTCACTATCATTGGAATAAAGAAACGGAAATTAAGGATAATTGGCTGGACAACATTGACTGGGTCAAGGTAAGCTAGCACTTTTTCTATATATTAATGTTCTTTCTTATCTTTTGTTTACTTTAATAGGTAGAAAAAGATAAGAATTACTTCGATCCAAACAATGAAGAAAAAGACGGTCCAGTGGCATCATTTAACCTGACAGCGTCTCTTAAAAAATTGGTCGAGTATATGAAACCTGGTGAAACTGTACAAATGGCTTTGCAGAGATTGGGACGTAAAAGACCGAAATTATCAACTCTTGAAAAACTGAAGCAAAAAAAAACCGGTATACAAAACAAAGAGACACAGGAAATTGCACAGCTAACCGAAGTCGCGAATGAAATACTTTCCAACACAGGAAACATGGATATATATCAAGAAACGTACGAGAAAATTATGCGTAAACTTGAGGATTTGCCTAGTACCAGCAAACCATCCGGTGAATCTTTTGATATGTATGCTGACGATTTTGAAGAAAAGGAGTCAAACGCTTTAAAGCAATCACAGAAAGACGAAGAACAAAGTACAAACGAATTAAAATGGGAATTCAAATGGAAACAGACAGATGAGGAGGTTCAGGGCCCATACAGTACAGAAAAGATGTTAAGTTGGTCCACAGGGGATTATTTTAAAGAAGGAGTTTATGTACGAAAAGTTGGAGAAACGTCCAACTTTTATTCAAGTAACAGAATAGATTTCGATTTGTATTTGTAAATTAAGTTGTAATTCGGCTTAATCTGAATCTTGTTCATTTGTAGCAAAAAAAGAAGTAAATATACAAATAAAATCTTTTAATACAAAGTTTTGAATTTATGAACAGTAATTTGAAGTTTATATTAAAAAATGTGACAGCCTGGGAATATATGCACATATGTATAACTCACCTTCTACAGTCTTAATATGACGTTTTTGAAAAGCTAGCGATAAGTTGTATCTGCTGGCGATAGGTTTTGATTAAAGTAAAGTCAAACATATTCTTTTACTCATACTCGTATTGAGTAATAATTGCAGGGGATCCTAATTATTTAATATTGTAAAGATGGAATACATAAGTTCGAACCTGATAATAAATTATTTGTATATTTATTTATGTTCATTTTATTGAGCAGCTACATGTGTGGATACTGAACTAGTTCAGTGTTTGTAGGAATTAATTGTAATTATCGATTACCGGCACTGACGAAATAGCTGGCATATGACTAGTTTTATAAACAAGCCATTAATTTTTTCCTGCATCGTTAATACACTTTTAATCGTTTATCAATTGGCGTCAATGTGATGGAGTCAGAAACAAATGAACTGCGTCGGGAGATTGCTGATCTTCAAGCTACACTTAATTCGAAAGAGCAGAGCTTGCGCGAGTTGCAGGTGAGATTGACTGTCCAAGAATCGGAAGTGGAGTTACCAACGTCAAAGCATACAAAACTGAGCAATGATGACATCGCGCGCTATAGTCGACAACTTATACTACCTGACTTTGGAGTCAACGGCCAGCTGAAACTTAAAAACAGCTCGGTGCTTATTGTTGGTATGGGTGGTCTGGGCTGCCCAGCAGGACAATACCTCGCTGCTGCAGGTTGTGGTCATTTGGGTCTGGTCGACTATGATAAAGTTGAGCGAAACAACCTGCACCGCCAGACCCTGCATACGGTGGCCCGCTGTGGAATGTCGAAGGCAGAATCGGCACGTATTGCGCTCCTCGAATTAAATCCAATTTGCCAAATTACCTGCCACTCGCGTCTGCTGAACAGGTTCAACGCATTGAATATTTTACGCTCCTACGATGTTGTGCTGGATTGTACAGATAATGTAGCTACACGTTATTTGCTGAATGATGCCTGCGTTATGCTACACAAGCCTTTGGTGTCGGGCAGTGCTTTGAAATTGGACGGACAGCTGACAGTGTACAACTTTGGAGACCAGGGCCCCTGTTATCGGTGTATTTATCCAGTGCCACCACCACCGGAGGCTGTAACTAATTGTGGCGATGGCGGTGTTCTAGGTGCTGTTACTGGTACCATCGGTTCAATGCAGGCCTTAGAAGCTATTAAGTTAATTGTTGGCATGGGGGATGTACTAGCTGGTCGCCTTTTAATCTTTGATGGCCTTAGCTGCCAGTTCCGCAACATTAGAATACGTAGTAAGCGAGCAAACTGTCATGTCTGCTCTAGCCAACCGCTAATCACAGAGCTTGTCGACTATGAGCTCTTCTGTGGTATGCATGCTAGTGACAAGGAAAATCCACTGCATTTACTTGAACCGGAGCAACGTATAAGTGTTGCGGACTATACTACATCACTGCAATCGAAGAAACATTTGTTATTTGACGTGCGTCCACCTGCTGAGTTCGAAATATGTCAGCTTCCCATGTCAATCAATTTGCCGTTGGCACAGATTCTGGACGACAGTTATCTGCAGAAATTCGCGCAGCAATTCGAGACTAAAGAGTTACCCGTCGTGGTTGTCTGTCGACGGGGCAATGATTCCCAAATAGCTGTGCAGCATATGAATAATCGGTTTCCCGAACATTCCATAAGGGACCTAAAAGGTGGATTATATGCCTGGACAACCATTATCGACGAAGATTTTCCTATTTACTAATTATCTTGTAACACATTTTTGATGGCTGTCTATCGAAATCTTTTAAATCTATTTATTTTTCGCAATTTGTATACATGTTGTGTACAAAACTTCCATTAAATATTTGAAAAAAAAATGTACACATCCTCCAGTTTTTTATTCAAATAAAATGGTTTCTTTATAAATGAAGTTTACTTCGTCTGCGTAGTTGGATACGGTTCCAATACGAGTCTTAAGCAAAATTTAACAAATATTTAAAAAAAAAATATACCCATAAAATAAAAGTCCATCCCAGCTTACACATTCAAAATATGATATGATGATAAAAAATGAGACGAAAAGAAATTTATTATATTTTGGTTTTTGGCATGGTCACAAACTTGCCTTCTGTGATTTAAGTTTATATTTCTAAGTTCATTAAAATTCAATTAATTACAATAATTCAGTTAATTAATTTTCATTTACGGCTTGAATATATAGATAGTAATGTATATTGAGGCGAAAAATATGTATAAATAAACACTTGCGGCAAGAGTTTAAGGACTCCGGACAGATATAATCCATGTGTGTCGCGCGCGCTGCAATTTTTTGACTGATGCCTGTTGTTGTAGTTCATGTTGTTGTTGTTGTGGATGCGCTCTGTAAAAAGCTACATTTGGGAAAGAAATCAAATCAAGTTAAGCATATATATGGAGGTATATATAAAACAGCAAATAGAGAAGGGAAAATAGTAATTGAAATCTCATCGTTAGGCTTCCCTTTCGGTTAAGTCGTTGGAAAAACATTCAAGTTGAAGTTGTCTTTTTATCACGCTTCAGATTGAATATTTCAACGCGGAACGTTCTAAAAGAGAAAGCATATAAATTTAACATGGGTTTCATTGACCACCCTTGAAGAAAAATTTGCGTTGCTGTATGATGTTGCATGGTTTTAAAATTGGTTGTTGAGGTGACTTCTTAATTTGTTTGTTGTTTATTATTTGCTGCTTGTTCTTTAGTTACTGCTTAGTAACGCCTTCTCTCCCGATCGCGACTGCGTGTACGTCGTCTTTCATTCGAACGGTTGCGACGAGTATCTCGCTTTTCACGTTCACGCTCCTTTAGCCGCTCTTCGCGCTCCTTTATTCGCTGCTTGTGCTCCTCGATGCGCTTTTGACGGAAGGTCTCCTTTTCGGCAATCTGTATGAAATATTTTAAGTGAGTTGACGTTGCATTTTTTTGCTTAATTACTTACGGCTTCCGGAGTCAAAGGCAGCCAATAAATGCAAGGCGTGCCCTTAGTTTTACGAAATAGATCATCTAATAGTCTGATTGGGGGTTCATTCTCCTTTTTTCTGGTCTTAAGCGCTATAAAGAGTAAACTTTGTAAGTTTATTAAAGGGAAAATTTAGAATTCTTCCGTACCTGGTGAACCACTCCTGCTTCGACCATGATCACTGCGTTCGCGATCGCGTTCACGCTCTCGTTCGCGTCCCCCACGATCTCGTTCTCTTGACCGCTTACGATCTTGTCCACTGCGTTCGGCTTCATCTCCGACCTTAGGACGGGCAGAATCTCTCAAACGAGCCTCGACGCGCTCCTTGCTGTTACGACGCCTGTCGTTACTTAATTTCTCGCGTTCGTTTGGCTCCTTTTTGCCCACATCCCACTCACGAACTGGACGTGCCGGCTAATATATGAAATTATTTGGATGTAATATTTCCTAAGATATAACAAAAAATTTAAAAATTATGTAGAGCATATTTACCTTCTTTTCGCTAGCATCTAAGCGGGACCATGTGTTGCCGGCGTGTTGATTATCTCTGGTGTTATCTTGTGGATACTTGGGAGTCTCGTTTTTTGTAGATTGAATAGCCCGATCCATATCTGTGCGACTGCCAAAGTCCACATTTAAACATTTGGGATTCGAGACAGGCCAGCGTACTCCATGAAGGGCATGACGTGTTTCAATAGCTTCGCTGTAACGCGTAACAAGAACAATTATTAATTTTTTCAGATAATGAAACTTTGTTTAAGAGATAAACTAAGTTATACGTACTCCTCTGTGGCATATGCAACATAGCACTTTGATTTAATGCGATCGATCCAAAAACCATCCTCTTCGACGATTTTACCAGTACGCGCTAGTAAACCTTTCAGTTGGAGCACCGTAAATGGCCGCACCAAATTGGTTATGAAAAGCACATGGCTTGCACGATTTCTGGCTGGACTTGGTGAGCGGGCAACGGGAGCGGAAACAACAACAGCGTTGGGCGCAGGATCCACAGCTGATTTACTAGGAATTGGCGTTTCCTTCTCGTTCTGTTTAGATTGCGTCTTATGCTGTGATTTCATTTGCGATTTCTGTTGTTCTTCATCGGACTCATTGATTTCATCCCGCTCCTTAGTTTCGCGCAGCTCGGGCGTTAAAGAACGTTCATCGGTCTCACGATCGCTGGTAACAAGGCCTTCTTCCTCCGAAGATGACTCTAACTGGACATCGCTGAGAGGTACAGGATTAACTACATCCGCTATGATGTTTTTAAGCGAATCCGTTGAAATAGCCAGCACCGGTGGAGCACGTTCTGCCGCTTTTTTGGTCAGCCATTTACGTTTACGTACGGATTTCTGTACAGAACCAGAACTTGAATCATCCTTCACTTTGCTTTCCTCTTGTTTTTCCTGGCTCTCGCAGTGGTTATTCTCCTTGTGTTCATCTGTTTTAAGTGCCGTCTGTGACTTGGATTTCTCTTTCGGATGTTCCAATCTCTCAACGTCCTCTGTTTGAATGTCTAATACATCGCTTGTTGTTTTTAGTTGTTCCTTATCCTTACTAGATGTAAAGCTTAAAGAAGCAACTTTTACCTCTTCCTCAATCCGTTCGCCACCCTTAGTGGATTCCTTTCCTGTGTCCTTCGCATCATCGCCATCTTGAACATTCCCGTGTTCGTCTTTGCCTTTCTCAGTTGTGTCTTCTTCAAATTCCAGTACCTTGGGCTCTCTCTCCGTCTCCAGCTTTGCAGTCGTCGCATTTTCTGCTCCTTTTTCAATTTGAACATTCGAAGCTTGCAGATCATCAGGACCCTTGTCTACCGATAACTGCTTATCGATACCGACGCTCTTGCTGTTAGCGCTTGCCTCTGAAGCATTTCCATTTTCTATTTCCTCCAATATTGTTTCCACCTTGCGCTCGCTACTTCTCTCCCGTTGATTATTGCTAGTACTATTACGCTTTTTGGGTGTAGTGCGAGTGCTGCGGCTTTTGCGCACTGGCGATACTGAGGCCGCTTTTGTTGCCGTTTCCGTTGCGGATGCCGCATGTTCCTCACTTAAAGCGAGCGGCTCGCCCTGTTGTTCTTCATTGATTTCTTCAATTATAGGCGGCGCTGTTATTCCTTCTTCACGCTTTTCTTTGTCCACTTGCGTTGATTCGTCCTCCGTTTTCTCATTTTCTGATATTTTACGAGATCGGCGACTGCGACGTGCCGGCAACGGTGCAGGCGATGTAGATTTTTTTCTCTCGCTCCGACGTCTCATTGCTGTTAGAAAACGCTGAACGAACACTTATGCCACTTATAAAAGAACTGAAATAAAATGTTATTCCACTTATTTTTAGCTTCAGCACTAAGCGATAAAACACACGCACTTTTGTTTTTCTTTTTTTCAGCATGCAATCTTTTTGTTTTCTTGTAATAGAAAATTTTGTTGCCAGTGAAAAGCGTCAATCCGCCATCAATAGGTAGAGTTGATTTTTGTGGAGTAATCAATGCTCTTAACTATCGCATATTTTAAAAACGATGTTTGTTATATCGATAAATACAAATATCTCACATTTCTGAGGTAAAAACGATATAAATGTAACTTAATAATATATATGGAAATAATTTGATAAGTATCGAAGGGTTTAAAATTATCAATGTCAATAGTATTCTAAATTATGTTGCAGTATTGCCAGCAACTCTTCAGCAATCTGTCTGGTCCTTAACTATGTACATTTTTAAAATTGACAACTGATTGAAACTTGATGGGCGAATTGATTTTCCTAAGCAACGATTTGTATTCAAATTATGTTGCACGTAAATTTTTTGAATGATTCAATAAAAATCTCATCTCTAAAAATAATTTATTGGATGCAACAAAACTGGAACCGATACTCAGTAAATTTGGTGTTTCTTCCTGCTAAATGATACAAAAATCTGTCCTGAAAGAGGCTGACTTCGAAACATTGTAGTGTATTATCGACAAATATTGCATATATACAAATTTTAATAAAAAAAAATAGATATGCAAACTAGTGTTGTAAATCGATACTTGACTAGGATAAAATAAGCCGATTAAGTTATTAAAAACTGTTCTTGTTATGCAAATTTAATTAATCTTGTTTTTGTACATTGCCAAAATGGTGACACTGTTTCACAAGGCCTTTTACAACACTGAATTGACGCATATTTCGTAATTGAGCTGTTCGACAGACATCATACGCTGAAAATTGTTAAAGTTTATAACAGATAAAAATGAATTAGCAACAAAATGTTAGTGAAGAATTTTAACAAATTACCTCAAATTTTTTCTCGCCTGCGTTTGGTAAGAGGCTTGACCGCTAACTCAAATGACCGCTCAGGCAATGTACAAACAAACATAACACTGAGATCGGAAGGATTACCATCATTGGTTTTTGCTAATGGCAGGCAACATAATCGTGATCAGAACGAAGAGCATAATCACCAAAAACAAGAAAAGCGATCTTCTTCGATTCCCCATCATGGTTTAGTGCTTACCGTGGCGTTAAGTTTTAATATTTTTGGAATCAAGGACGCGGACCCCGAAGATACACCCGAAACAAAATTAATAAATACAATAAAACGCTCAATATTATGTATACAAAAGGAACAATATGAGAAGGCCGAACAAATGTTGCATCTTTCACTGCGTATGGCCCAGGATCTTCAGTCATCAAATGGTATTACCTATGTGTATGATCTAATGGCTAATTTGGCAATGGAACGGGAACAGTATAAAAAGGCTGAAAAAATATTTGTTGACGTCATGAAACGATTAATGTCCGACGGACATGGAGAAGATAGCCCCAAAATCTTGCATATTAGTTCTAAAATAGCACATATGTCACAACTTCAAGGAGATTTGGAGAAAAGCTTTCAAGGCTTTACATGGACTTTGCAGCGACTTACCAAACTCATTGAGAGTATGCCGGATGATAATGATGTTCTGGAGCTCTATGGCTTGACAAAGAACTGGTATTGAAGGTGGTTCCATAATTCACTATAGCTTTTTACTAAGTTTGTAGCCAAGGTTAGGGTAGATCAGTCGTAAACTGAAGTGAAACTCAGCTGTTATAAAATAGTTATTTTATAAAGTATTATTTATTTAATATATATATATATATATATTTATTTTTATCACCAATAGACCTCTCAGCTTTGCGATAGTTTAGTTTTCATCATTCTTTATTAATATAATATATATTTTTATCACCAATAGACCTCTCAGCTTTGCGATAGTTTAGTTTTCATCATTCTTTATTAATATTTATATCTAAATATATATATATAATTTATTATTATAAAAGGTATTTAAAAAAATTCACAGGTTTGGACAGTTGTTAATGAAACAAGGTAAATACGCCGAGGCGAAAAATCTCTTTAAGGAGGCCCTCGAAATACTTGTTGGCGTTTATGGCAACCTGAATGAAGCCTCAGTGACAATTCTCAATAATATTAGTGTGGCTTACGTAAATGTTAGTATGCACAAGTTTGAAGTTACTACCAGTTTACTGATTATTCAAAAATTGCAGCTGGAAAATTACGTTGAAGCCAAAGAAACACTTTTAAAAGCATTGGAAATAGCAAAGGAACTGAATGATGCCGTTCAGGAGGGTGTAATTCAAGCAAATTTAGGTCTCGTATATCTTCGTGAAGGACTTCCTAAAGAAGCTGAAAAATTCTGTAAACTTGCCTGGAAATTGGGTAAAAGTCAGAAGAATGCGCACGCGATTGAGCAGGCCGAGTATTGTCTGAGCGAAATTAAATCTTCGCTAAGTGCTTAACAGAGTCATATCTAGTCAAGGGAAAAACAAAAATATATTTTGATTCATATTTGATGTTTAAAATTATCAACAAAGAGGAATGTGTGCATTAAACGAAACCCTATACCCCAACTTTACCATTATAAACAGTTTTAAATATACCTAGGTAGGTAACTCCCTGCATGTGATTGAATTAATGGATATTTGTTTCATTTTGCTGTGTACGGATTATAAGGAAGGGCTAAAATCGAAGAGTTATTAGTTCTTGACGGTACTAGGCTGTAAACATCGCGCAATATCGTCATACCAGGTAATGGAAATAGCTCAATGTTGGCTCTTGCTTTTTTTTTTTCTTTTTTTTGACGTTGAGTGGTTCAAGTTCAAGTTCAAGTGGTTCTTGCAAAACCAAGCCGATGCTTGGTACGCGTGGATCCCAGACACAGCGAATGTCCACCTCCCGCCCAACCGACCGAGGGGCACAGTCGTCTGGCGTACGACTCGAAACGGGAAATATAGAACGCGGGCATGCAACGATACCGAGATAGAAAAGAATTTGTATCCAATGTGAGGAATATAGGCAATAATCTCCAGACATACCAGAATGGACTATCCATTTTTTATTGAACTTCAAAGAGACGATAAATGTACCATCTGGTGGCGTTCTTCTCAGAAGCGATAATGGCCTAGGTCATTTATTGTGGATCAGGTGAATGCTGGTTAATGTGGCTAACAAAGACGAATGTATTTGTAATTTCATTTTCTTGTTTCTTAAAAATTCATAAGTTCAATATATTTTTGTATTGAACTTATGTTCGGACTTTTTAGTTAGTTAAGTTATTTAACAAAAATGAAAGTATTACAAGTTGGAGTTAATGAACTCGGATCTATTCAAATTTAGCTATAACAATCATAAGACCGACGCCAGTAAGAAGCGCCAGAATTTCCTTTAAGGACTGCTTGAGCTTAGTTGATTCCTCTAGCAGTTCTGGAAGTACACTGACTGTAGCAATATAGATAAAGCCGCCAGCCGTAAAGGGGAGCACCCAGGGTGTTGAGTTGCTGGCGCTACCTCCCGCTCCTAGCAGCGCCAGTGCAGTGCCAGCCAAAGCGCCTAACGCCGTAACCAGCTGCAGCAACATTGCCTTGCGCCGTGAGCATCCCGATTTGATGAGTATTGCGAAGTCGCCAATCTCGTGCGGTACCTCGTGTAGCAGGATTGTTATTGTAGTGACTATGCCAATGCTGTTGCCAGCCAAATAAGACGCCCCAATGGCTAGTCCATCGGTAAAGTTGTGCGCAAAATCGGCAGCTAAATTCAAATAGCCCGAGATTTCTACTTCGCTCTCCTTGTCGGCTTTCTTTCCGACTGACTTGTTAGGTTTCGATGCGGATTTTTTTTTATCTCCAGCTCCAGATGCTTGATCCTTTGATTCCTTAACAGCTGGCTTGGGCTTCGGTGCGCCATGACTATGACCGTGTCCACCATTGCTATTGCCGCCCTTAAGTATGCGTACAAGTTTTTCCACCGATAGAAACGCAATAATTCCACCAAGAACCCAAAGTCCAACACTCATGTCATGAACATGTGCGTGTCCATCCTCTTCATGGTGATCATGATGATGCTGGTGATCATGACCATGACTGTGTCCGTGGTCGTGCTCGCCATGTGAATGTGGGTGCGTTGCGTGTGGGATCAGATGTAAAAATGCATCACCCAGCAGACCCCCAGAAGCAAAAGCTAACAATACTTTTAGTCGGGGTTTCATGGCCTCGCTATTGTCCAGCGGTATAACGTAGAGCAGCACGAAAGGAGCGGCACTGATAAGCAGCGTGGAGCCAATTGAATGCAACCATATGCTATTCATATCTAGAGGAAACAAGATTAGAGTTGCCATGCAGTGTTCACTTTATCGACAGCTTACCTAGAGGCGCTGCCGGTTTAGATGTTTGATAGTGTTCGTGATGTCCATGATGTACGTGGTCGTTTACATGGTGATTATGGTCGTGTTCATGGTGATCATGGTCGTGTTCATGGTGATCATGCCCATGGTGATCATGGTGATCATGGTCGTGATCCTCATCAGCATGAGGACCGTGGTCGTGATCGTGTTTTACCGGCGGCGCATTTTTCGCATCAAAATTTTCATTTGCTTCGCGGGAGTATTTAAAACTGGGATTGCTTTGACTCTGGCAACATGAAGGCAATGATAGCAAAATTACAACGAGTAGAATGCCTAGTGCTACTCTTTGATAAAATTGAAACCTTGTCAACGGCACATCAACCAATTGTTTAGACATAGTTGGCTGTTTTCTTACATGCGCGTTGGTAATTTTTTTTAGTATTGTGACGTGTGTGTTTTTTCTTTTCTGTTCGAGTACATTCACATGTGATAGAGATAACTACTCGTGCTATCGATGCTTTTACTGTCTCATATCGAGTATTCCACGTTTGTTCGGAAAGAATTAATCACACAAACGATATTTTAATTTTTTCGATATCGATTATTTTTCATGCCTTACAAAAGCTGATTTGAATAAGCACGAAAGATGCCGGCCGCGCCAACTTCGATTCTCGGATTCGATTCCCAAAGTTAAATAATGTGTCCCTGATTTAAAATGAAAATGCTCTTGTTCTTAAACATCTAATCGCATTTAGTTAATTTTTCTTTTCGTTTAACGATGCTAATAATAAACTAAATGTTTGTGGTTTTGAATTGGTATGGTAAGTTGGTAAATTTCTTGTTTATGTATGTTTATGATGCCATCAAAAGAAATAGAAAACACAACAAATTTCTTCGGTGTTCAATAAATAATATGCTTGAGGATTACAATCGCAAATAAAATCATGAAGCCACACTTGTCTCGTGTCAATTTTTCTCATAGCAAACATGGACCATTAGTGAACTTCCTTTCATTTATGTAATATTTACAATACAGTTTGGTTGCCATTTTAATTGCTCAGTAAAGGTTTATCTTTTTCTGTATCGTCTTGCGGCACATGTGGCAGGTGCGCAACGTTTCGGCACAGTGAGAGCAAGCACCATGCCCACAAAGAAAGGCCACGTCTCGTTTGCGTTCCATGCAAATACCACAAAAGTGGGATTCCTCAAATTCCTGTACCTTATTTTCGAGATATCGCAACAGATCTCCTGATGGCAACCGAGTCTGATCACTAGGCGACGAAGTCGAAGCCAGTTGTTGGCTGACCACTTGTCGACCATTGGCATCCAAACGTCGTTCGATGATAACACCGCAGCGCAAGCATTTTTTCATTCGAATACTACAGTCCTCGCAAGCAATCTGATGCTGGCATGGTTCTGTTGAATAGAATATGTATATAATATAAACAAAATTCAGATTACAAATTACTATTAGGTTCTTACCGAAGCGCACTAATTGCAGTTGCTCATTGCACACAATACACTCTTGGGGTCCAGAGATTAGGCCGGGTAATACCGCTGCCACTGCTCCGACGGGAACATTACAAGTTGATGTTGCGGCTGTTGTTGTTACGGTTGGCACTGGTGGCTTTGGTGCTTTTTTGCGCGGTGCGACCTGAGGTGAAACGCTGCTGGCGCAATCCGAGTTGAGTTTCTTGGTGCCCGGCGATGGTTGCATGTTCCCGGCAGTTGTTACCTCGCTCGGCTTCGGTTGCGTCAACGGAGGAGGTAGCGTTAGTGAAGACGTTGCTGGTGTTGCTGATGACGATGCTGTCGCTGCTGCATCCTCACCAATCTCCACAACAGCTGGAGCTGCATCATCCGACGCATTAATGTCTAACGCTTGCATATTCCTTTGAAGGGGCGTCGGCGCTGTTGTAGGCGCCACAGTTATGTCGTCCGCGCCACTTGCACTTTGCTGCCCAAATATCAACTGACGTATATTACGGTCCGTTATCCATTCAAAGATGCTGGCATTTGCATTATTAAGCTCCACACGACAGCCATGCCTCGATAAATAGATTAAAATGCTATACATAAGTCGATCCTCAAGACGAACACTTGTTTGTCCAAGGCTAACGAAGAACTTATGGATTTCGGGTGCCTCCTCCTGAGACGGCTCTGCTGCCTGCTGCAAATTCGACTTCTTGATAACACATAGATGCATAGCATTGTCGCCGTCCTCATCTTTGGCATTGATGTCACACGATAATTTCACAAGACGTTCAATAACGCCCGCATGTCCCTGCGAAACTGCAAGCAGAAACGGTGTTTGCTGCCGATTGTTTCGTATGTCCAACTCCGCTTGACCCTCTGTCACCAGTGTTTCCACAACCTTTGCATGTCCATTGAGGGCAGCCAAGTGCAGCGCTGCAAAGCCGTCATCTTTGCGCACATTGACCAATTGACGAGAGAGCTGAAGAATACGTCGGGCTGCTACAACATTGCCCTTAAGTGCTGCATGGTGCAGAACATTGAATCCTCGATTGTTCTTAACCGTGAAATCTAAATTTGGTGCATTGCACAAGAGCTCAACGACCTCAGTATTCTCCTTGCCTATGGCATCATGCAATGCGGTGTCACCATACGAGTCCTGTATATTGACATTCGCGTTGTGCTGTAAAAGCTCGCGTACACAGTGGGGCGTCTTTTTGTGCGCACAAATGTGCAAGGCTGAACAATGACTTGAGTTGAGAAAGTTTACTTCGGCGCCGTTCTCCAGCAGAACACGCATTGTTTCTGGCTGATTGCCAAAAGCTGCATAGTGAAGCGCCGAGTCGCCCTCCTTGTCGACGACATTAACATTGGCGCCCTTCGAAATGAGGTATCTCACTAGATCGACATATCCCTGATGCGAGGCCACTTGTATGCACGCCTTGCCGCCGCTCATCACATCCACCTGACTAGGATTTATGTCAAGGTATTGTTTCACGAATTCCAAATGTCCCTGGGCGGCCTCACGTACAAGCTTGTCGGCTACCGAGCTGCCGGACAGCCCTGATAAAGGGGTCATCACATGATCCGTTCGGCGATGACTCAAATCCATCATGCTGTTAGAGCGTTCCGCAGCCGTCGCTAAAGGTGAACGCTCCAACTTAACACATTTGGGATTAAGGGTCCACTCGAATCCATCATCCAACTGCTGTATACGCAGATCCCCATCGGAATAGACTTTCACCACCTTGCAGAGTTTTCCAAGAGCCTATGGAATCCGAGAACAATTTTTATTCAAATAAAATAATAAATGAAGATTTGTTTTGACCCACATAACGCATAATGTCAATCCATTCACCGTGTCCTTTCTGTAGCTGCTGTACTTTGTGTGCATCATTTATAATTGTCACCAAGTCACCAACACGAAACGAAACAACCTTAACGAGAGCAGCGGGATGAAATGTCCAACGATTTGGACAATTTTCGTATTGAACACTGAAATTTAAACAGTTTTAATTAATTTTAATTTTATGGGATTATTAATATTTTTACCGTATATCTCCTTTTTCGGTAATTCGATGCACCGTTCCCAGTTTTGCCAGGTGCTCGACCATACGAGGATTCCAGCCACCATGTCCTTGTTGTAGCTTCATAAGAGCATCCACCTCAAGACACACCTTGACCCGATCACCCACAGAAAAGCTAGGCTTAACCATGGCCACAATCGGCTGTTGTTCCTCCGGTTGTCCTAACACAGGCATGTGATCCTTGTAATAATAACCACCAGATGTTGCTGTAATGTATTTAAGATCCACGTTGCCCTTGTGGCCAAGACGATAGACATTCGTGGAACCAGTTACCCAGGATACGTTTGCTACACTGCGACAAGTTTCATTATCCCAGCCGCGAATTTCCATAACACGCCCCGTTTTTCCCTCACCGCCGTCCTGGTCGTTCCACTCCCAATCTGGGCCGCGCACAACCTTTGCTCCCACGAAGATACCACGCAATTGATTGCGTTGTGAGCCTTTGCGCGGTGGCACACGTACGCCCAGCGAAGTAGGCGTAGTATATCGCACGAACGGATGCTCCAAATCGTGCAGATTAGCACCGTAACAGAATGCACATAGATGATAATTGGTACACTGAGCACACTTGAACACAATGCCGGCTATTCCACCTTTCGAGCAGCCATCGCAAACGACGTTCGAATGACGAACACCTAAGAGGATGAGCCAGAAGTAAGTTTTAGTTAAAATCAGATATGGTCTACTCGAAATTTGTGTCTACTTACCAACTTGTGCATTATCCACAATTATTAGATCGTATTGATTTTGATAGCCCACTCTGTAGTTGGTCCGATGACCTGAATCCCAATTGACCACAACCGTGTTCTCTGGTGAATGTGTAGATCCACAACGTCCTATTTCGCAAACAGTGCCAACGTGACCTTCTCCGTCGTCTGTTCCAATCGAAAATGAAATGAAATGAACAAATTTAAGAAAAGAATTTTATAGCTCAACTCTCTCTCCCGCTCTCTGTTGCTCAGATTCTCACAGAACTTGTGTCTATTTATAACCGTAAGACTCGAAGACCAGTAATTGCACCCCAAAACAAAGTACGCTGCCCAAAGGAAATGTTTCCATCCGGTGGGGAATCTTGCCACACAAGCGACGAAGGAAGATGTAAATATAGTTGAATACCCAACTGCTTCTGGAATCTAATTATAGCCGCTCGTATGGCATCTGTGAGGCTTCCCCCCTGTCAGTCAATATACATTTGATTTATATTTGACAGGCCTATAACGTTGAGGCAGGCCCATACATGTTATAAATACCCTTCTAGTCAGAAGATGTTGATGTACAACTTTCAATGAAACTCTATAGTATTAAAAATAAAGGTGATCAGAAATAATCAAAATGTTAACTTTTCACCAAATGTAACACTAGAGACAGTAGGTCTGTTTTTGTCTGCTTACCTAAGCAAACTCAACTAGCAACTAGTTAGCAACAGCTGCATACAGTATTTTTTTTTTATTTTAGACTACTTCCGCTGTTAATGAACATACAAAATTCTACGTATTTGAAGTACTAAGACCCTATGTCGCTAGCTACAATCCTGTCCAGCTCCCCCAATTCTAAAAATAAAAATTTTGTTCAAATGGCACGCGCCCCAGACGAAACACCGTCGTCGAGGGCTTCGTTTATGACGAGCGAATGGAGAAGTGAAACAAATGTGAAGAGAGACACATATGGGGATCTCTCGTACTCCCTTACCATCGCTCTATTCCTCTTTGACTACAGATTACATAGCGCCGCAAATGCAGAGCCATTTGGGAAACATTCCGCAGTGAGTGTTGCTAAAAATAGCCCCCCGTCCTCTTTAAATTCACTGGCACCCAAAGTGCCGATCGTTCGTGATGTGTAAATACTTGATATGTATGTATATGTATATACATATATATATATATATATATATATATATATATATATATATATACAATCATAGATACACATACATACACACACGTGTATTGAAATTATAAACAAATTGTACTACAGCTAGTTAATTCCTCAAATGGGTAAACAAACTGTTGCCTTAGCCGTCGTCCTACCTTGAATCGACCATATCCAATTTGGACCGCGTACTACACGTACGCCCGGCGGAATGGAGGCTCGCATTCCAGTCTTTTGTTTTTGCGCTTCGGTCGCCTGTAAAAAATAATAAACCTGCAGTAATATCAGTATATACACTATATGTAGAAAACCCTTATTGATAATTTATGATAACAGTTTGAATTTGTGTCAAATGCCATTTGAGAGATAGGGTCAGGGGCCGAGGAGGAAGCAGAAACTATTTGGGTCAACGAAAAAATCAGCGCATGTCTAACTGAAAATAAATATGGTCAATGTGCTATGTATGTATTTAGCGACAAATTCGCTAGAATCGCAAGAGGATGCATTTAACAAAATAATAAAATTATTCCGGTCTTGCTTGTTTTTATACAATTTGTATACGATTACGATTGTATTATCATTAGTTGTTGACTTTGATTGCCGCGCCCATTTCAACAATGTAGTTTATTATTGTAAATAATATTCAATAGAGAATAAAAGAAATTGTTTGAAATCCATTTCTTCTTACTGTATTTATGTTTTGGCGTGCGTATCGAGCGC
This sequence comes from Zaprionus inermis, assembly GCA_018151445.1. Classification (NCBI taxonomy): domain Eukaryota; kingdom Metazoa; phylum Arthropoda; class Insecta; order Diptera; family Drosophilidae; genus Zaprionus; species Zaprionus inermis. The sequence goes on along the minus strand of JAECXD010000869.1, from coordinate 247,078 downwards.
GATTTTTGTTTTTATTTGCAATCGCTGTCACCTCTAACAGGTGCCGAATGGGTTTGCATTTTAATTGTAGAATTAACCAATTTTATTTGATTAGATGTTTGATGAATCAGAAAAACTTACGAGGAAACGTTTTTCGCTATGAAGAATCTGGACTAGGGTATCCACGTTGTAAAGTCTTCCAATAGTTTTTATCAAAGCCAGCTGCAACGGCAGGAACTGAGGCAAGTAAAATATGACGCATGAGATAAGACATATGGAATCATATGTATACCCCAAGTACATACAAGCAACATATATGTAGATACAAGCATAACTGTGTACTATATATAGTGGTGAACAACGAAATATTGTTACGCGCTTTTGAAAGAGCCCGCAGAATAAAATTACATTTCACAATTGTTTATTTGTTTTGAAAGGGGCTCAAACTTACCAATGCAATTTTTCGCTTCCGTCAAACGGAAAAATGTTGATGCGTGTGTGTGTATTGTAGAAGTGAATGTCGTGTGTTTGTATATAGTATTTGAATACAATATGTAGTGCCAATAAAGTTTACTTCGAATTTAAATGCTTCCCAATTCGATCAAGTGTGCATCTCTTGCTTTACTTGTACTCCTTCAACTTGAACTGATAAAGTAAATAATTTTTGCAATTTGCTTTATTTGTGTGTATACAATATTCAATTAAACACAATTTTCCACAAAATGGTGCTGATATGTATGTTCGAGTTTATTGCAATTTAACACACCCCAATTGTTTGTCTATGCTTCGATGAACAAAGCATGTTAATTTGTTTATCTATGCCAAAAATGTATTTTTTAAATAAAATTTACTTTAATTTGTATGAATCAAAAACAGTGTGACAGCAGTTTGCAAGCCTAGGATAGTTAAAATTTGCAAATATATGTTGATAAAAATACTAGTTTAGAATACTTCAGTTTTAACGAAAGTACTCCACACCTAACGAAAGCATGAAGATGAAATAAAACAGCTGATTTGTATTCGTAGCTGGTCACACTACAGCCGGTATTGCAACCAAAATTTGTTTATTGGAAATTACGCATAAATAAATGCGACATTTACAACATATACTAGTTAGAGCCATGTCATCACAAAATAAAGCGAGTTTGTCAAGCAAATTGGCCAAACAAAATAAGGTTGTCAAACCAAAAGTCATAATTGTGAAACAAGAGCCGCAGCTGTGGGTAAATAAGACATACACACATACATTTGATTAATTAGAACTAATAACTTCTAAATCAGGATATTGAGGATCTGCCAGGAAGTGCATCTGCTTCACGCTATTTTTCACCAGTACAAACTCGCAAACAGCGCCAATTGAATACCGAAAACAATACAAATTTGCCCGCCAAAAAAGCCCGCCAAGTAATCAAAATCGAAGATTCGAAAACTACAAAAGTTAGAATCGGCTCAGCGACAATTACCAAATGCGAAGTTGTGCCAGAAGTGCAACAGGAAATTGCCGTCAAGATTGAGGGTAATGCTCCCAATACATTTTGGTGGCAGCAACTAAAAAACATACGCTTAATGCGTGCAGAGACACCAGCTCCAGTGGACACACAGGGCTGTCATCAGTGCGCGGACGTTAACGCCGATGAAAAGGTGAAAGATCCGTTTTTAAATTTAAAGGTAAAAGTTAAATTTTTGCCTTTGTTTTGCAGACACAACGATTCCACAAGCTCGTGGCCCTCATGCTCTCCAGCCAGACCAAAGATGAAACCACTTTTGAGGCCATAAAACGGTTGAAGGAAAAAACTTTAACACCGTTCAGCATACAAAGTATGTCCACTGGCGAGCTGGAGACCCTTTTGCATCCTGTGTCCTTCTACAAAGTGTGTTGTGATCTATAATAATAGATATATCATGTTAATAATCTCCTTTCAACCTGCAGAACAAGGCAAAGTATTTGAAGCAAACCGCAAAAATACTCATTGATAAGTACGATCACGATATACCCGACACTATTGTAGAGCTTTTGAAGCTGCCCGGAGTTGGGCCAAAAATGGGTTACATTTGCATGGCAACTGCTTGGAAAAAAATCACCGGAATCGGAGTGGATACGCATGTGCACCGCATATCAAACCGTCTGGCTTGGCTAAAGAAGTCCACCAAAGAGCCCGAGCAAACTCGCTTACAGCTGGAAGCTTGGCTGCCTCGGGAACTCTGGGCAGAGGTAAATCATCTATTTGTGGGCTTTGGACAGACCATTTGTACACCAGTTCGACCCAAATGTGCAGAGTGTCTTAATAAACACATCTGTCCTGCTTCGACATCTAAGAAAATGTAAATATAAAACTAAAATACGAATCAATTAAAAAATTTATGCTAAACGTAAAGCAAAAAAAGAAAGAATTATTTATTATGATCAACAAAAGAACTGTAGCTTGCAAATCATATTATATATAAAGAATGTACATGTGTCTGTTTAAACGTCGAGATCTCAGGCACTCTATAAGCATGCAAATACATGTGTATTATACGAAAGTGTTTTTAGGCCATCAATTTTAATTTGAAATGCAAGCTTGTTTTGAATTTGAACTCGTTTCCTTTCGTATCAAATTGCAAGCGTAACATGAAAACTTGATCGTATAATAAATACCACCATCTACATCTTTCTGAGTGCAAAAAGATAATTAACATTAAAGGCATCAATGAAATAATTGTAGTGTGCGAATAGGTAAAAATCATTGAAATCGGTTCAGTCGGTATCCAATCATACGTGATTGAACTAATTTGTCCTTTTACATGTGTGCCCAGCTCGGGGTATATTAGCATTGAAAATCTCGTGTTAAGGAAAATTGCAATATGCGAGATTTTCTCAGATTCTAGAAATAGAAGTATGAATAGGAAGTAAAACAAGTAAGATATATATATATATATATATATATGCAACTGTGCTCGCCCACTGCCCATCTGTGCGTCCACCATGTATTAAACCTATGTTACGCATTCTGTATTGCATTCGATTCAGAACTAAATTAAGTCTTGGAAATTATTTATTAAGTAATATTTGTGTTTATTATCTGATCACAGCCAAATTCGAAGTCAGCAATCTCTTGGGTGGTATTAGTGATTTTATGCACCAAATATATTTAGCCTCAAAATTCCTCTTGCCATTCGACAATAAGTTTGATTTCACAATCAATTATTATTTTAAGGTAACGGCAATGTGTAGGGTCCCCCAAATATTTGTGCCCAAAGGCACCCGAAACCACTGGTACTGCCGTTATCTGGAATATCTATGAGAAGCTGGTATAAATATATTAGATTTAAAGTTTATAAAATATATCAGAAACAAATGTTGCATTTAAAATTGTATAATTGTGAACTGTAAGTTGTTTCAGCGCAAATGATTACTGCCATCCAGGAACAAATTATTTTCCATTTGTCTAGTTAGGATACATGAGTTTTGCACCTGTGGCTTATCCGATCAGAAGTCCTTTCCGTTTGTAAATCAACCTCTTAAAGTATTTTTCTTTAAGATGATGATGTTTTTTTTTTGTAAATTGATCTTTATTTATACAATTACAATTCTACAAATTGTACCACAATTTGGGAATGTGAATCCTTTATATCTTCGAAGTTAGCTCGATTGGCATTCCCGAACTCCGATATGCGCTTAAAGTTGCACGCCAGTTCATCCTGTCCGTGGCATTAGTTGGATATTGACCCGACGGCAACGAAAGTATTATTCAATAAATTGTTCCTCACTTCGAGCTCGGCAGATGAATTATGTGCCCAGCCAGCAGCAGCGGCGGCAGCAGCAGCAGCAGCAACAACAACAACATAGGCAACAAGAAGCCGGCGCACGTGACACCTTAAGCCTCCACAGTCATCAAGTTTTGGCTGGCGTGCACTCATCATCAGCTTCATTGCGTGCGCGCTACAGAATGGGAATGGGCAGACGATGGCAATGAGCCAGGAGCACTCATTGGTGGCAAGGGGGAGGAGCCGGAGGCGGACTTAGACTGGGACTGGCAAACGGTGTCGAGACAATCTGTGGCCTAGCATGGCTTATAAATGATGCACACAGGCAGGGTTCAGACGTGCGACTCACACCCGGATTCGCATCTACGTCCTCACCCACACTCGCACTCACAGAACGACGACATCCACATGGTGTACCCACTCACACAGACATAACTTTTAAGTTCGAGACTTCAACGCCCCGTTTGTCAGGCTGTAATTCAACGCTGTTTACGTGTCCTCGCCTCCAACTCCATCTCCGCCGCCCTCTCCATCCCTGGTACCATCCAGCTGCGTCCCCGCCATCCGGCGTACGATGCGAGCGAGCAGTCTGGGTCTGTGGGTTGTCGGCGCCGTCGCATGTTACGGTAGATGATTGTGTGTGTGTGTGTGCGCGCTTGTGTGTATGCGAGCTCGTGTGTGGGTGGTGCGACGGAAGGCTATACTACTTAAGCGTGCGACAACAACAACAAGGATAACGTCCATCTGTCGGCGCAAGCACGGAGTCATGCGAAAATGTTTCGCTCTATGTGCGGATGCGTGTGTGTGCTTGTGTGTGTTGTGCCTCGTGTAAGCATAACACACACGCGCGCACGGCCATAAGGATAACCAAACTCCCTGCCGTTAGTCAAGTCGCAGTCGCACAGTCAAGTGGGACTCAAAATGCGTCAAGTGAGCGCAGCGCGATATGTTCCCCTTCTCTCTCGATTCTCTTGGCCCCGCACTTGCCACTTGTCGCCCTTATCAGGCACCCACACAAAACAGTAGCATAGTTTGGTTCAAGTGGAACAGACATCCTGTGGCGAATTATGGGGTTTTTGATTTAAGCCCGATTCCCCCAGTGTTGTTCTGGCAGTATGTGCTTTTAAACTTGGGCCAGCATTGTGCAACACTCTCCTGGAACTATTCTAAAAAATCTTTCGCCTCTACAATTTCCTTATTTATGTATAAAATACATATCTTTTGCTAAAATACTTGTGTATTTTTGTGTATCGATACTTTTTGTATAGTGTCGATTCCTTAATAAAATGATCAATGAAGACAATTACTTTAAAAAATATTTATGTTTTTCAATTTTCCTAATAAATTCTACAAATGTGTAGATTTTACTAGCTACAGACGTCTCCTCCTGGATCGGCCTGCTGTACAGAAACAGCAACAACAATCGATACGCAAGCTGACCTGTGAGTGTGCGGGAGTCTGTACGTGCTTACCCCTATGCGAGAGAAGGCAAATTTGTCAGAAATATTGTATTTCAATTTTTTGCAAAAACAGAACGTGTGTCGGCAGGAGCAGGGCTGCGTAGACACAGATGTTACACACTGCGACGCGTGTCTACGTTACGTCGTCAGCGCGAATTCAACTTAGTCAGCCGCAAAACAAAATGCGACAGAGGAGTTGCGCCCAGTGGAGATAGAGGCGACGACGGCAAAATCATCCCACCCACACACACACACATGCCCTCCGTCCAAAACGCTATGAAAAAAACTAAAACGGGTCGCTTAAAAATGGCGCAGTTTGCGCCGTGCAGGCAGCATAAACAAAATGACATAAACAGGCAATGCGGATGGAAAGTATAAAGCGTGGGTGGGAGTCCGGGGCACTCGCAGTGCAGCGGGGGGAACAAAGGTGTCGAGTCCTTGCACGAGCGTGCAAATCCCAAGCACTGAGCAGAAAACAACAAAAGTAAACTTGTGAAAAAAAAACCTACAAATAAAATCCACATCCATACGACGCAAATTGTATTTTTCCTTTTTTTTCGGTTTGCTTTGTTTCGCTTTTTGTTTTTTTGTCTGTCCTGTGTGTCCTGCGTTCGTTCCAATTGCTGGCAACAACTGGCGGTCGCTGCCGTCACGCATCAAGCATTCATGCCAGGCAGGAGCTACAGCAACAACAGCAGCGTCAGCAACAACAATGTGCAGGCGCACACAGAGCTTACACGCCTCCGCACGCGTCACACGAAAGCACGAAACCAATTTGAGCACCCACATTCTCTCTCACCCAATTAGTCGCACACACATAAGCAGACGCACACGTACGCGTCTCCCACTCACTTTCCCCACTCTCTTTCGCCTGCCATCGTCGTCGTTCACTTCGTCGTGTCGTTATCCTCGCGCGCACGCTGCACACTTTTTGTTGTCAACGTTTCAGTTATTGTTGTTGCTGTAGCTGCTGCTGCTGCTGCTGCTGCTGCTACTCCTGCTCTCGTTGCTGTTGTTGCCCTTTTGCCATCATCAACGCCATCAGTAGCGTAAGTTGTGCTGCCAGCGAGCCTTGACACAGCTGGCGAAGAGTGTGGGGCGCACAGCCACAAAAACAGCAACAACAACTACTTCACTATGTCTGTATGTCTATGTGTGTGTGTCTGTATGTATTTGGCAACGTCGGCGACCAACAAGCGACACGATAATCTCGCACGTCGCATTTTTAGTTGCCGCACCCACCCGACGCCAACGCCAACAGCGCAGTCAGGGTCCTGGCAAAAAGCCAAATGTGGCAAGTAGCTGCCGCCTGCTGCCTGCAGCATGTGGGTGGTCTGGGTTGTTACTGATTTGCAGGGTTCGGGGTACGAGTTGCCAGTTTGCCAGTGAATGCGCCGGGCGGCGGCAGAAAGGACGAAACTGGTGGCATGTGGCGGTGAAAGCGGAGACGACGACAGAGGCAGGGGACGGGGACAGGGGAGACGAGCTACCGACAAATGCTTTCGAATTGCCATGACAATCAAAATGCTTACAGGTACAGTGTGGTCAGAGTTTATTTTATACTATAAATATACTAAAAGGCCATTGAGAATTGAAATTAGTGAATAATTTAAAAAAGTGCATTATTGTGAACTTAATTTAAAACAAGTACAAATATTATTGGATACTTGATTTCAAAATTTTTAAATAATACTAGAAATATATTAAATGGCGAATAGCCATGAGAATTTAAATTAGTAATGAAGAAGTTCATTATTAAGAACTTAATTTAAAATATAATTCAAATATACCATTTGAAACTTCATTTTAAATAAATACAGATAATGCAATTTGTTTTTTTTTCTAAATACTAAGAATGCTTTTATACAGTTGGATTTTAACCACTGTGCAGGCGACAAAAGTGCGACAATATCAACAAGCGGAGCAGCCGCCGTCGCCTGAGAGCTTGAGCCTGACGACGCCCAACAGACACACTTCAGTTCAGGCTGCCGTTGTGCCTAGTTTGCCTGTGTTCGTGTGCGTGCGTGTGTCTGTTTATTATCGCCAGCGCGCTGCAGCGCCTCGCCATCTTTCTCCCCCGCACATTGTCTGTCACAGCAGTGTCGACCCCTGGCAAACAGAACTTTGACGTTGTTGACGCACAGTGGTACATGGTGAACAAACAAAGCGACAAATGATAAAGCTGCTGATATAATCGAAAATTAATTTTATAACTAGCTTTTAATTTATTGAGATATTATTATTAAAGGGATATTTAATGGAGGCTGGAATAAATTTAAGTTTTAATTGAATTTTAAATGATCCAAACATTTGTATTTGTGTATTTAAAACATACCATGAATTTTAAAAAAGTAAATAAATTTAAAATACTTTTAATTTTTTCTCCATGGATTTAAAACAAATTCGGGATATTCTGAAATGTTGAAAATTTAAATATTGAATTTTTACATATGTTTTAGATTAATTTATTATTAATTTGTAGACGCATGAACCTTAATAATTCTTCAATTAATATTTGCTCAGTTATATTTTGTGCTTATAAAAACAGCGAACTATCCCACAGTTATTTTTCGCCCTCCTCCCTCCAGTTCATTGGTAGTCAAAAGCTGCCGCCGCCAAAGACAAATAAAAAAGAAAAACTGGCACGGCACGGAAGCATGTTGGCGCTGGCGGCATTTGCAACGCATAACGACGTCGATGACTGCCCTTCACGGCGAGCCGCGTCGTCTCGTCGTGCTGTGCTTTGACTGTGTGTCGTGTGCCCTATGCGCTGTGCCCCGTGCTGAGAAGCGTGTCCTTCTGTCCTGTGCCGCGCCACGTCGCGTCTCGTCGCCAGACCACGCCGTTTTTCCACCGCATCGTACTTTTGAAGTTTGAGCTAAGTGACATGCTGTTTATTGTTGAAGGGTGTTAGAATTGCGCTCGCCGCGTACCGTACCGACCGGTTGATTTGTGGAGCGAGAAATTATCATGCCAAGCTCGAACACCGAGTGCCGAACTCGGAGCACAGAGCACTGCACGCGCCCGTCGCTCTACACGGAAAGTAAATATTTGCGTCTATCCGCAGCGCCAGCCGCGGCCAATTAATATGCGTTAGTAAGAACAGCAATCCAAGTCGTTTCCACCTGTAAAGGCCCGGGAGTACGGAAAACAAATATGACTTATTGATTTGTAAATACGATTTTTATATATACGCGTACATAATTTATAATCGACTTTTTTGGCTTTAACTTAACGGTACTTTAGTGCGCTATACTTCCGATATTTTATTATACTGATCTTTATTATCTTTATTATAAACTAGTGCTGCCACATCGTTATTCTGATTTTTATTCAAACAGGGCTACCATATAATTACAATAATATCACGTAAAGTGATGTACGTGTTATTTACAGTTACTTTTACTAATAATTACTACAGTACCAATATTTAAATTACAGTTTTTCAGTTCTACTGTCTTGTAATTATTTGTAGTAAAATGTCAAAAATAAATTTAATCACGCTGCACATAGGCATTCAAAGAATTCTTTTGTTAGTTTTGAAAATATTTGCTGCGCACAAATGTATGCAGCAAAAATGCAGTATTTCAGTTACTTGTTGAGTATTTGACAAGTTTTTTTGTACAGTGTAATTTTTCACTTTATTCGCATCAGAAATAAGGTCCTGCTCACGCCAAGCCATGCCGCGCTAGAGCAGACCGTACCCGGCCCAGCTCTGGCGTGCCAGGCCATGCCGCCAAACATACAAACAGGACGCCGAGACAAGAGGACGGATGGGCTGCCAGGCTGCCAAAGTTGCTGTGTTAGCTATGTACACCATGAATGTGCGCAACGTCGTCGACGCGACGCCAAAGTTGCCGGTTGTGGCAACGGCTGCGTCTGTGGCGCAGGCCAAGCCCCGCAACGGCAAAGAGAGAAAAGCATAAAAATAAAACCGAAAGGGGATGGGGCGCACTGCGGATGAGTGGCGGGGAATAGGTGGGGTAGCCACCATCACTGCCGTCGCCGTCTGTCCCCCTGTCCGTGGCACGTACTTTAGAAATTCCATGCAGATGTGCGCCGCACGCCGAGACGTGTGTTTTGATTTTCTGGCAAAAAAGGACGAGCAGAGGCAAAGCCAAAGCTCAACGAACGAGCGAGCGAGCCCCGCACACGTCTCTCATCTCCCTCTTGGCCCCCGCTAACCCGTCGAAAGAAAAACAAGCAACACTGGGAGCTGCCATTGGGGATTGTGCTGCCACCGCTGCTTGTGGGCGGATGGTTGACAAGGGGACGGGGTGACGGGACGGGACCGAGGCTGGGACTGGCAGACGGCAACGCACGAAAGAGCATCCAAGCGAGCAAACCGTGAAAAAGTGTCGACAAAAAACAGCAATGGCAACAGCGTCGGGCAGCAGCCCCAAAGGAAAAACATCCAGCAACAGCAGCAGCAACAACAACAATGCCAGCAGCAGCTGCGCTCTCCTTTTGTGGTGTGAGTAACGAGCCACGCGAACGCGCCTTTCCTGCTGCCTCCGCCGCCGCCTACTGCCTGCCTGGTTGGGGGTGTGATCCAGCACTAACGGAATAATTGCTGGCAACTCCGGCAGCAACAACAACAATGCGCGCACACACACACTGACAATCGCTCACTCCCACACGCACACACGCAAGGGAAGCCAGACGAGCTGGCGGCGGCAGCTTGTGTTGGCTGATTTCATTCACACACACACTCACACACAGGCGCGTGCCCGCTCACCCACACGCACACGCATTGTCCAGCTGCAAACGTGAGCGTGCAAAACGCACTGAAATTGCCACACTTTTCTCTGTGCTTTCCTCACACAAATTTCACGCTCCTATTGAAATTAGTTTTAGTATTTCTTTGACATTTTTTCGTATTTTCTGTGATTTTTTGCTCAGCTCAATTCGTTGGGCTTTAAATGTTGCACGTTTTTGGGGAGAAAGTCACAATTTTTATAGAGCGTTGCGAATTTCAAGTTAATTTGAAGTTTTATAATTAAGAAAAAAACTAAAAAAATTATCAAATGGAGATTGAACATTAAATACTGTTAAAAATAAAAAAAAAAATATAAGTTTTAAATACTAATTATGTGTATTAATTTTCACTTTGTATTTTGTGTATTAATTTTAAAATTAAATAAGTTCTTAAGCTTATTAAATAATCTAGGAAATGTTACTTAATTTCTTTCTTTCATTACAAAAAGTTAATTATATAATATAATATGTCATTTAATTAGTTTAATTTTTTTTAAATATGAAATATATTTTTCAAATACTAATTCAATGTATTAATTTTCACTTTGTATACTTTTTGTAATAATTTGAAAAATTTGATTCGAATTAAATTTTTTTTTATTCTTAAGCTTATTAAATAAAACAAGAAATGTAATATAATTAATTTCTATCTTGACATTAAATAAAAAGTACAAACTGTTCGTTATTTATTTTTTGTCTCATGCATATAAAAGAGATTTATATATCTAAAAGTATGAAATCCTAAATTATATTTTAAATGTTTTCCATTTGGAAAGAAGGAAAGTTCTTCTTTATTTTAAATGTATTTTCTGATCTTTTACATTGTTAGCCTAAATTCTTTTCTATTAAGAATAGAGAAAAATTCCGACAGATTATATAGTTTTTAAAATATATTTTGCTTAAGCATAGTCTATTCAAGAATCTTAAATTCTTAGGTTTCTTTTCCCACAGTCTGGCGACTTATTGCTAATTTTCTACGTCATATCACGCCAACAAAAAAGAAGAAAGAGGCAAACTTATTTAGAGTTGCTAGTATAATTTATAATATAATAATATAGAGGGCAATTCCGACATATCGCCGCTGGAAATATCCTGCAGGGATCGCACACACATCCACACAAAGGTCGCGCCACAGGCCACCGAGTACGTTTGCCGCTGTGGTTGTGTGGGTGTGGGGAATGTGTGTGTGCCAGCGTGTGTGCGTCTAATATGCCATGTCCATGTGGTGTTGGCGTGTGTCGTCTGAAGCGCAGTTGCTGCTCCGCTGCTGTCGTTATTGTTGTTGTTGTTGTTGTTGTAATAGGCATTCCGTCGGAGCTTTCGCTGCTGCTTGCCTTTGAGCATTGGCATGGCTTTTTAGCCGCAATGCCGCGTCGTTGGCAAGCAACGCGTTAGCGGGGCACGAGTCTGCTTGCCACGTCCGCTCATTCATCCGTTGAGCGAGCTCCCCCTTGCCAGCCCTTGCCTACTGCCGCACTGGGCGAGTCTGGTCTGGCTGGTTACATGAGAAAACTTTGAAACTGAAGACACGGCGGGGCTTGAGGCACAAACTGTTCGCGGACAGTCCGGACAGCTAGGGACGGACAGGGACTGGGACACAGACACGGACACGGACACGGACACGGACACGGACACGGACATGGACACGGACACGCAGCCAGAGCCAGCCGGACTCGCCTGCCGTGGGGCATAAATGGATGGCGTTGGCTGCTCGCCGTCGTCCCCATCCTCATCCTCTTCCGTCGTCGCCGTCTGCCTTTGCCCCGGCAAGTGGCGGTGGCAATGTCTGATTGTTAGTTGGATTTGGGCAGCGAGGTTAGCACGCCGCACGAGGGTTGGAGGCGGGCCAAGGAGGGAGTGGAGACAGCGCAGCCAGGGGGGAAAGGCCAGCACCGGGCTGGGCCGTTGCCACTTGCCAGCTATAGAAAATTGTCATAGGAATCATCATCGGCTTCGTTAGATGTGGCCTCAGTGGTAATTGTGGGACATTTTGTTGCCACCATTTTGCGCGCGCACACACACACACACAGCCGCACACAGACACTCACCGAGTCAAACACAATGACTGCGTCTGATTGCGCGTCACGGCAGCTCGGGGCTTGGGCTGGTGCTGGGGCTGGGACCGAGTCCGGCTCCGGCTCTGGCTGCGGAGATAAACGTTGAAAGCATTGCTAGCGTCGCCAGCGGGCAGGTGGCTTATGGCCGGGGTGTTTGTGATTGGGCAACTCTGCCAGTGGGGGCAGGGGCGATGAAGGCGCCGCTCCCGGGGCTTTTATGTATGCGTAACTTTTTATGCACGCGTCCCAGGTCGTCTCGGCACGGCACGGCACGGCACGGTTGCTGCTGCCCTCCTGCTGCTCCTCCCTTGGACTGCCTGTCACAGGTGCTGCCCTGCTGTCGTTTGCCGCCCGTGGGGTTTGCTGCCTGTGGTTGGGCGTGTGCAGAGCTCAGGGGAATGGGATGCGTGTGGAGTGGGTTGCGTGAGGAATGGGAAGTGGGATGAGTGGGCCGTGAGTCGTGCTGGCTGTGTGTATGTCGGTAATAGCTAAAGAATTACATACTCACACTAAATTGGCTGAAACAGGAAGCGTAGTCGTTGCTTCATTAAGCAGAATTTCAGATGAGGCTAGACAATGCGGTGTGCTGCGACCAGGGCAGGAGCATGCAGGAAGGGCGCACCCCTGCTAAATCGTTCATAACTGCGACCACATTTTTTTTAAATAGAAATTAAAAGACGACTAGCTAGGATCCCCATTCTTTATCATTTTGAATCACTTAATTTAATCTCACGTGCGAAATTATATATTGCCGATCACGACGGCTCTAGGGTTTTTTGAGGTTTTTAACAACTTTCGAGAGCGGATTCTACGAGATTTTTGAGCTGATATTAAATAAATACTTATTAAACTATAAGCCGAATACTATTATGTATGGGGTTTGTATTATATGCTTTTAAACTAATGGCGAAGCATCCATCAACATCTACAGTCCAGAAAGAAATAGAATCGAGTCCAGCTATACTCCTGAGAGAATAGGTAACAGAGAGAGACAGAGAGAGAAGGATATCATTTGTGGCTGGACAGGCAAAAGGATAACCAAATACGAAACCTTACATTAATTAACATTTTCGAATATTCAACTTAAAATTTTCTATTAAACTAACTGCTGATCTGATTGGTTTTCTCTAGGACTGCCACTAGTTTTTGATTATTCAAATACAAATACAAATTAAATGTTTTTTAATTAATTTAAAATAGCTTTTAGCTTGTGAAATATGTATAAAAATATGGTTATAATTGGGTAACAAACAAATTAGTTATCAAGCCATTACATAGTGAGTCTGTTGAGGTTTAACTCTCCCGAATGATATGCAATAATCAATCAAAGGTACGTTACACGATCACACTCGACAGTAACTTTTCTATTTGTTTTATTTTTTATATTTCTATTTTAGCTGTAGTCGCTCTTGTTTGTTTTCTGTTTGATAAAGTGGTACTATCACACAATAAATAAAATGTCTTAAAATAGAATAAGTACATACAAAGATATAGTAAATAAATAAAAGCTCAAGCACACCCAAAATTAATTAATTGTTTTCTATAACTACGTTATAAATATTTTATAACCTCGAAAAACATTCCGATAATTTGCAAATTGAGAGGAAATTAACGCTCCTCAGCCGAATGTGTGATGAAATTGGGAAATTATACACTATTGAAATTTTGTTATCATTCTAATTATGTTATGAAGATACACACATGCATTACTCATTCACCAGCTTTTGAAATTTCATTTAAGTTAACCGCGCTTAAAACTCCGGGACTTATGGGAGTTCCTCCCTTCGCCCCTCTCTCGATGGGCTAGATTTTACGTAGTAAGTTAGTGTATATAGAGAATATCTGCTATCAGGCTTTATAGGTAACAGGCGAACGAAAATAGGTACTTTTCCAGCTAATTTTCACTATGTATGCTGATCAAAAATATACATGCACCTACCAATCCATATTCATATTATCTACAAGTCGGAGCCCAAATTAAAATAACTAAGTTTTATATTGCTTTTTATTACATCGATTCTACATAGGGATTTCCACATCCAACCTATTTTTTGTCAATTTTATGTGGATAGTATCAAAAATAGCGATCTCTACCATCGCTAATATTATTATAGCTGAATTGTGTTACAACAAACAAACATGGCTAATTAAACTTTGCTATTAATCTAGTGATCTAGCTTGTGATCCTGATCAAGAATATCAATTCTTGAAATATATAATTTACAGACTCGTAACATATATTCATTTCATTTTAATGTTTATTGTTTTTAATAATTGTTTTCTGAAAACTTGGACTATAATCATCAAAATATCGATAGCAGCCATCGATAATGTCTCCACTGGCGCGGTTTTGAAATGGCGGCTTAAGCGCTAATACTCATAAATTTATTTTAGGGATACATTTTTTTCCACTCACAACATGGCAACACTGAGTGCCGACCTGCATTTCGAAGAGGTAGAGAGAAAGACAGAAGGAGAGAGAAGAGAACAAGAGCTGCAAAGGGAGAAGACTAAACAAGGTGCAAATAACTAGCGAAACCATAAAATACTTAATAGCCCGAGCGGTCAGTCGCATCTGCACTTGTTGTTACCTTTCAGTCTATGACTCACACTAATGAAATCCCACAGCCATACCTACGCACACACATACACACACACATAGTAATGCTGTCACCGTTAAGCGTTTCTGCAGGCAGGGGAAAATATTTCAAGCGTCAACACGCTTATTGAGAAGTGTGCAAGACCGCGCATAGTCATGAAGGTGGTTGGGGATTGCGAGGGTGTTGGCAGCCTGAGGTCGGCTCTAAAGTGCGAATTGCCTGGGCTGACGGCATTTTCTTTGCCACATTTTTGCTCTTTTTCAGTTTTTGTTTTTTTTTTTGGCTTTGTTTTGCCGCCGTCATGTGGCAAAAGTTCTACGAGTTAAATTTTGTAGCTGTTCCCCCACATCGACGCTGGGGCGGCACATGCAAGTCATTTAGGAACAGAGGAGCGAGCCAACGATTTTAAAACACGAACGCACACAAGTGTTGGATTATATGCGCGCGTGTGACCCGTCGCCTTGGCATATGATTAGCAAAGCCGTATGAAAGCCACAAGCCTTTTTCTTAGTGTTTACTGCCTGGAACTTATGTGGATGTTGTTGAATTTGACAGTGGATTGTGTTGCCAAAAAAAGCGTTGCCTACTTAAGTGGGTTAGTGACCCGCATTCCTTGTGTGTGCGCGTGTATGTATGTGTTGGATGCTAGTAGTAGTATTTGATAGTGGACTCCATCTGCATATATGACACAAAACAGTCGTACATATACATACATATACAAATGCATGTAAATTCCCTAAAGTTTGACAAATTGCTTTGCCTACTTAGCAGCGCAGCCAAGCAAAGAAACTTTGTAACTTGGGGTGAATCCAAAGCTGTAGCAATTGCAAATGTAGATATAATTACGAGAAAAAAAAAATAACGTCACCTAGTCCTAAGTGTCCGTAATTGTTGTTTCTATTGCCCTGCTTGTTGTTGCTGCTTTTGCTGCGTATTGGCGCAGTCAACGGTAAAAGTTTCAACACCCACACCCCGGCACACACAGACAGGCACACGCACAAAGAAGCTGCTCCCACACTCAGACGCCTGCCAGAAAAGCCTCTACCCTCAAGCAGCTGCCCTTCGTCCCCACCCCGCAGAAAGTGACGACCCAAAATCCCAAAACGAACAAGCGACACGCGCCCTGACCCGGCTTGCCACGGCAAAGGCAAAGGCACGGAGAATGTCGACGACAGACGCCGCTGCCAGCCCAACATTAGCATTGAAGTGCGCAAACGACGCCACCCACAGACACACAAACAAATACACACACACACCGCACATACACCGAGAGACGCTCACTCGCACACAGTAGCAATGAGAAGGGCAGTCAGCCGTCGCCGCCATGCCACGCCATCCCACACCACGCCGCGCCACACCATGCCACGCCATGCCACACCATGCCAAGCCATGCCATGCCACAGTTGGAGCACTCACGCAAATTTCAATTTTTTTCACACCAATGGCTCTTGCTTGCCCTCTGCCTTTGCCACATTGCGGTCGTGTGTCAACCAGACAAAATTGTCATGTTGCCAGCCAGTTGTAAAGTTGGAAAATAGAATTTGTAAGCATTTTTTAATTTCAAAACGTACTTTTATTTAAGACCAATGATATTTATACTAATCGTTACAAAGCGTATTTATTATTTAAAATTACTTATTATTATTTAATTATTTTATTGCTAAGACCACTTGTGCCGTTATTCTTAGCAAGTATTTGATTGTTCCTTAACTGGTATGGAATAGTGATTTATTTTTTAAAAAATATTTTTAATTTTTGCGGTTGTGTTTCATCCAGACAAAATTTTCAGGTTGTCAGAAAGTCGTTGTCGATTGTCGATTTGGCACATATAATTTTATTTAAGATATTTATACTAATCGTTAAAAAACTTGTTTATTACTTATTATTTAATACATTACTTGTTCTTATTTAATTATTTAATTGCTAAGACCACATATGCCGTTATTATTGACAAGTATTTATTATATTTTATATTTTTCAATTTTGAGCATTTAGTTACGAGTTCGTTTTATTTGTGAGCTGCGCATGCCGCCATGCTGCCTGTTTTCAAAGCACGCGCCAGGACACAACCGCACACACACACACACCGACATACAACGACACGACCCGCACACAGACAAACGAACCAACTCACACACACATACAAACGTATTGTACGTGCTCTTACTCACCCCGCGTGGCGCACTTCCTTTGATTTAGTCATTTTTCTCTCTTTAGCCGACAACCAACAAGGCATGTGGCTGGCTGGCTCGTCCTGCGTGCTCTGCCGTTGCCGGTGCCGGTGCTGGTGCTGGTGCCAGTGCACTGCACGTCGCCCAGCTGGCAGTGTGCACACTTCCGACGATTTTTGTATGCCAGGTTGCCCCAATCGTTCTGGCCTCTTATTTTCTTCTCTCTCTTTTTTTGCTGTTTGATTTTCATTTTTGTTTTGCCAGCAATACCTTTTTTGGCCACTGTTCGTGTCGCTGCTGTTCTTGTTATTGTGCAACTGCCACGATGCGGTTGTGCGCTTTTCACATTTCTGCCTTGTGTCTCTCCCACATCGTGTCCGATTAAGCACAACTGTCAATATCGATATTTTCTGCTTAAAGCTGCTGATAATAACTCACAAATTATATCGAAGCGATCAGTACTATCGATAGCGCATTTGCCATTGTCGCCTAGGCCGTATTTGCGACCCATTAAAGGGAGAGCCAGAGTTGCCACACATTCACACACGCATACATGGTACACAACCGTCCATATGTAAATATGTATGATGGTATGTACGAGTATGCATAAATATATATATATGTAAAAGGTTTGCACGTTACTTGCCGCCGATTCACAGCAGCGGCAAGAATGGCGCAACTGTTGGACCAGAGGCGGGAGGTGGCATGGTTTGAGCAATCAAGTCGTGCATAAACTGAAGGGCGCGGGCGGAGCATCAGCCACCGCCATAGCGACAGCTTTGTTGCTGCTGCTGTAGCTTAGTAGGGGAACCAAGGGGATCTGGTCTGGGTCTCGCTCGCTCGGTGTGGCTATAAACGATTTATGTGTGTGCTTGTGAAGGCCAAGCAGCAAGCGCCACATGATTTGCCACCCGACCACCGACCGTCAACCACCGACACCACCAAGTCATCGCTCAGTTCAGTTCAGTAATTTTACAGACTGCGGCATCAGCTACCAGGAATTCACTGGACGGGCTGCCAGCCACACTTCTTGTGTGGAGGCAGTCGGATGTGTGTATGCGTGTAAGCTAGTTCAGATTGCATCTGTAAAAGTGCAATGTTGCAAGCAACTGACAGTTGGATATTTCGACAGTTTGTCGAACAAGAGGGTCAAGTTGCTACCGCTAATTACCCATTCTCGCTTAGTCTGAATGCGCTGCAAAAATGTTAATTGAGTAAAAAGAAAATTGCAGACATATCGATAGTTCGATAAAAAGTAACGTATACGTTCGCTCATCCCTTGAGTCGCAAATTATTTTCAATTATCCTTATGGATCGCCAGCATCATTTGCAACCTTTTCGCTTTGTTATCTTATATATAATTTTCCTTTCCATACTTTTAAAATCGTAGCATACTTTTCTGTACCACATATTAAATTATAAGATTACATCTGATCGAGATCTTGCGCCAGTTTGCGCCTTGCCGTCAGTCCGAAGAAATCGCCTGCTAAGCTGAGCCCCAAGTCTGAACTCTACCCATACCCTAAGCTCCAGCCAAATGTCGTATTTATCTAATAGTCCCTGCTGCTGTCAGAATGGTCTACGTCTGGTGTTGATGCCCCTGCTACAGGAATTGCTGTCGCCTGGCTTATTATTTGCCACGACTGCTGCGGCGCTAAAGTTTCGCCTCGTTGGTGTTATGATTTCAATGTGGGTAGCCGAACGGCACGACGACCCCGACCCCGACTCCGACCCCAAGCCCACAATCGCAGCCGTCATCGTCAGCATCTCTACATAAACACACATTCTCACACCCTCCGCCCATGCCATCGCCCCATCCAGATCCCATACAAGCCCGCAGGCCGCAACCATAGCTAACTCGCTGGCTGCCTGACAGCATTTGCGCAGACCACCCAGTGCACAAAATTTGTGAGAGTAAAGCATAGAGAACAAAAAATTGAAATTAGAGATATATTTCAAGTAACAGAAAACTGTTAGGCACATATGTAACAAATTTGGGATATGTTAAGTGATGATCGTTACATTGCGTTCCTTTAACATTTTGCAGTGTCAAAATGCTTTTTCTTATCGAAAAAGTTATTTCATTATTTTAACCTTTAAATAAAATATTTAAAAGTCTTTGATAATTTGGTGTTCCTGCTATCTTTTATCGAATACAAAAATGGCAACTGACAGCAGACTGTTAAACACACAACAAGCATTGGAAATATTAATTTATGATTGTTTACATTGTTTGCCAATTAGATTCTAAATTACATTTTCTTATCGAAATAAGCTACTTCGATATTTTAGCGCTAGCTTCCGACTAAGTGCTGCATCAAATCTCCACGAAAATGTTCACTGACATATCCTATTTGTGCCTAAACGAATTGATTTGTATGCGTGTGTGTGTGGGTATCGTTGTGTGTGTGTGTTGGGAGCGCGTACGTGCGAACTTTCTGTGCTCGCCAAAGCCAGACATGGTCACGCCGTCTGTCCGACTGTCGTTGGCGGCACGTCGACTGGCTGACATTTGCCGCATTTGCCAACGCCCAACCGCCCACAACTGGCAACATGCCGCCGTTGCCGCCGTCATCGTCGTTAAAGCTTTGCCGCTCTCACTGTGTGCGTTTGTGTGTGTGTGTGTGTGTATGCGTGCGCGTGGCTGTGTGTGGCAACCATTACCACAACCACCATTAACGTGCCAGGCAGTCAGCCAGGCGTTGCTGTCGCTGCTGTTGTTGTTGCTGTAGCTGCTGCTGCCACTGGTGCTGCTGCTGCTGCTCTTGTTCTTGTTTTTATTGTTGGTTGACTCCAATCTGCTTTGGTTGCTGCGCCACACGACGATGGCCATAGCGATGGCTACGGCGATGGCTGCGGCGAGTCAAAACCCAAGCCATTCAGTCGGCAAATTTTGTACGAGCTGCGCGCACACAGCCGACGCAAGACGGAGGCAGGAGCAAGGGGCGACGCGACGCCAAGTAAAAACGAAAAGTCGCAGTACCTTTCACTGCTACGCTTACCGTTAGCTACTGGGCTTCGGCTTCAGTACTCGGTTCACTCTCGACCAGTGCGGACGTTCCACGGATTCGCTGGTGCACGCGTTATTCCCGAGCTGCCGCACTCGCAACTCCCACACTCAACGCCAATAGAAAATACGTAAAATCCCGTTTTGTCGACGCTTTTCGCGACTTTGGCGCTTTTTGACGCACAACCAGAGAAAAGCCGTGCCGCAGCACACAGTTTCTAATATATCGCAAGGAATTCCGTGCGGCGCGAGTGACGAATTCATTTGAGTTCAGTAAAAATGACAAAATGACAGCAAAACGTGATAAGGATTACACCAAAAATAAAGCAACAGCGGGTAAAAAAACAAAGCAAAAAACTAATATAAAATAAAAACTAAAAATAAAATACATTATCAAAACTAAAAGAAACTCAAAGAGTTGAGCTCTAACTACAGAACTTGAAAACAAAATATTCGTACTAAAACAATGAAAGAATTACTTAAATTATCAGGTTGCTTTTTAAATGACAAAATAATAAATTGTTTAGTTTTTAAAAGAAAAAAAAAAACCAAACATAAAACCAACATGTTTGACTACTGGAATATTTTGAAGAAAGATATCTTCGAATTTGAATTTCAAAATATTAACGCTTGAATCTAAAAATAAATTTTATTGATTCACCTATTTAAAGAATTGTACTCCCAACTTTTTATGGAACGTGCTTGTGAATTTTTAACCAACATTTTCAAAATTCCTCATTATTATGTTTAAAATAACCAAAAAACTAAAACCTATTAGAGTCTAAATTTATATTTTCTTATCATTTTATGTGTATCTTTAAACGTATTTACAATAAATCGGAAAAAGTTCCTTTAATACAAGATAATCTCGAGATAAAATCGCAGATAATTCTTTATAGTTATTAATTGAACATGTAAATTTGTAGGCCTCGGATTCTCCGCGTCGAACTCGACTAATGGCAGCGGTTTAAAGTCCATTGGTCTGGTGAGCTCATCACAAAATGTAACCTCGTCGCAGGACATTAGCAAACGAACCAATAAACCACTCATGGAGAAGCGTCGGCGTGCCCGCATCAATCAGAGCCTGGCCATACTGAAGGCCCTCATACTGGAGTCGACGAAGCATCAGAATGCCAAGAACGGAGATGGGCAAGCGAAGCACACAAAACTGGAGAAGGCGGACATCCTGGAGCTTACAGTGCGACACTTTCAGCGTCATCGCAACTTGGATGATCCAAGTAAGTAACGAATTGGCTGGCCAGCTGCACGAGTGATTAATCCAAAAACGAATATTCTGCCAGCAGCCGTGAATAAATATCGCGCCGGATACACGGACTGTGCACGCGAGGTGGCGCGTTACCTGGCCACGCCGGAGCCGCCGCCTATGGGCAACATGCCTACGTTGGCGGAGCCGGGATCCAAAGCGCGTCTGCTGCGTCATCTGGATCAGTGCATAGCCGAGATCGATGTGGAGATTTGCCCGCACACGACCACGACAACGACTGGCCAAAGCAACTTCGTGGATAGCCCCAACAGCAGCAACACCTGCTACGACTTGAAGAAGGTGCACTCGCAAGCGGGAGAGGAGCATTCGTTGGATTACAGCAGTCAGGACTCCAATCCGTTGGACTACAGCAAAGGCCTCAAGCTGGGAGAGGCAGCGCTGCTGCAGGCCAGCTCAACCAGCTCGTTGGCCACAGCGACAACCATGTTGCCGGTGCAGGACGAGAACAATAATCGTGGCCAGCAGGCGCAGCCACAAACACAACTACAAACACACACACAAGCGCCGGGTCCGACAACGACAAATGGCACCGCCATTGAACTGAGCTACGATCAGGATCCCAACAAGGTGGTCTGTGTCAATGTGCTGGAACAGTACAAGCAGCAGCTGAAAGTAAACGAAAGCGCTGGCGGTGCCGGGCCTGGCCCAGGAACCAGCAACGGCGTGCTCGTGCTGCCGCCACACTATGTGCAACTGGCGGCTGCCTTGGGTCTAAACGCTCAGCCCATGGTCGATCCCATTGCAACGCGCACGGATTTCGAGCGTCTTATCGAACTGCAACGCATGCAGCCGCATCTGGCCGGTAAGCTGAGTCCCAACTTTGCTGGCAGCCTGGAGGCAGCTCATGTCGCGGCCGCCGCAGCGGCAGCATATGCTAACAGCGTGGCCAACAGCAACACTGCTGTGGCAGCTGCAGCCACAGCGGCTATGCTCTCCGAGCGTCCTGCCTCGGTGGCTTCTTCGACGGCTGCAGCGTCAGTGAGTTCGGGCGTATCCGATCTCAAGTCGGCGCCTGCTACGCAGCAGTCGTCGCCACGCTCGGAGAGCGGCATCGGCTCCAACGAGAACGAGACACTCGACGCCAGTCCACAGACAAGCAGTGCCGCTCGGCAAGCACTGCGACTGCGCCAGGAAGAGGAGTTCCGGGCACAACAGGTTGCCGGTCAGCAGGGCTCCGATGAGAGCATGTGGCGGCCCTGGTAGATTATAGCGGCCTTGTACAGTTCGATCGTATAGCTTTTATGTACTAAGTATATATATAATTAATTACATTACATATACATGGATATGTATCTGTATCTGTAGGTGTATATGTCTGTAGACTGCGCAAGTTTGTTGCTTTGTTATGGATACGGATCTGGAGGTGGATGACTATAGCGATAGCGATAACGAAAAGGTTTTTGTTTATCTCCCCTTTGCCAATGCTAAAAAGACTCTACAAGTAGACAAAAACAAGAAACAAACTTAATAATGAAGCAAGCCACCCAATTGAAGCTAATTGTTTACCTAATTATGTTTTGTGTCGAATACCTTTTCGTAAATGTATCAAATACCGAATTAAAATTACAATAATGTTAGAAAAATCAAAAAAGATAATATAAGTTTTCTTTGGAGAAGCTTACTCTAATTGTGACTGCAAATCCGCTTTTGATTCCGATGCGAGTAAAACTGCAATTTTTGTTTGTATAATTTTCAATTGTTCATAGTGCGTATATTATAATATATATATTTATATATATATATTTATAATTGCGATTTCTTTTAAAAATCCCGAATAAATAATTGTTTTATATAGTTGTGTGTATATAAGTTCAGAACGAAGAACATTGCTTATAAAGAACATTTAATTGAAATTCGAAATCTTATTTAGATTTCATTGTAGTCAGCGACTTGCGTGGTGCCGACTGTCGCTGTCGCGCAAGGAAGGTCTGTCCGGAGCCCATCAATAGGGCTAACTTTGTATCGACAGCATCGCGCTGCGCATTTATGCCCAATCTGTAGTAAGCTGATGCCATCAGCTGCTCCTCCATGCTGCTCATTTTCGACTTGGCTTCCTCTTCAACTACATCGACACTTTTCTCTAAAGCGCTGCTGTCCATAACTGCAAAGCATATTATAATTATTCAATTTACATTTAAAGTACGCTTACAAACCATTGGCTATACGCGGATCCAAATTTCTGATAACTTCCTTGGCTTTCTCCACACATTTGCGGTACTTGGCTTCGTGTGCAATGAGCTCCTGCTCTCGTGTTGCCAAGGACGACTCTAATTGTGTAATTCTGACTTGCATCGCAGAGTTCTGTGTAACGCATTCCTCGACTTGAATGGCTTAAATATTAAAAGAAGGAAATGTTTTAAATGCAATACAGCAACTTGTTTTTTACTCACTTTTCTGATCGTTGAGCTCCATTAGCTGTTTGATTTGTTTGCTGAATTCGTTTCTGACGTGAAAACCAAATTGTAGTTCGTATTTTAAAGAGTCAATACTTTAACTTACTCTTTCAAAATGGGATCGTCGCTTTGGGAAGCATGGGATAAAGAGAGAATACGCTCATTGGCGACCTTCAATTGTTCACGCAGATTCTCACAACGTTTGTTGGCATCGTCCAACAGTTGCTTTAAAAAAAGGGTTCAAATAAATAACTTGAAATCAACTACAATTTACAATTCAGCTTTACTAACCGCTAGGGCCGTTTGGCCACCTTGTCCTTCGCGCAGAGCTTTGTTTTCCGCCTCCAGACGCTGCAATTTTTCCATCATTGCAGGAGGTTGTAGCTCACGCGACATTGTTGTTCCCGTCAGACTGCCGGAGTTGTTTGACAATTGTCCACATTTCAGCTCATCGATAACCTCGCGCAGATTGTCTCGTTCCTTTAGCAAGCTGTCCTTAGCACGCTGTAACGCTACATTTTTGTCCTCCAAGTTCTTATTATCGAACTCGAGTTTTACATTTTTGCTGCTTTCATTGTCCAATTTGTCATGCAGATCTTGAATCTCTTTTTTAAAGAGCTCAATCTGGCCCTTTGTGTTTGCATATCGTTTAGCATCCTCCTCGAATTGTGCATTCTGTTGCACATAGTCGGCACTGCGTTCCTCCAGCATCTTCACGTGCTTCTTCAGGTCGTTGTACTCCTCGAGCTTCTTCTTGTACGTCTCCAGTTGCCCTTCGCATACCTTAAGCTTATCTGTAGATTCACGCAATACGTCAACCTCGTCTTTCAGTGTTGTGAGCACTGCGGTGCTTTTCTATAATCAATAGGATCAAGATTACTTTTTGTGTTAACGTTTGTAAGCTGCCACTAACCATTAGTTCATCGATGCGCTGTTGCATGTGCAACATGTCTGTTTCCTGCTGCTGCGCCTTTATCTTCAAATCCTCACGTGCGCCCTCGGACTGCAAGAGTTCCTCCTTTACCATTTCCAATTGCCTCCTGATTAGATTACAATAGCATTCATTTGGTTATTTAAATATACGGAGGAAGTAAATAATTAATTCAGACCTGAGCTCATTGTAACGCACGGAACCAGCTTGTATGGGTCCCAGAGACACGCCATCGTCTCCAATTGTATTATGCTCCAAGCGAGCAAACTCCTGCTGAACCTTCTGCAGTTCCTGTTGTAAATTGGTTTTCTCGTCGATTAAAAGAAGCATTTTCTTCTCGGTTTCGAAACACTTTTGAGCCATAACATCACGTTCCTCCTGCAGTTGCAATTGCAAAGCTTTGGCATTGCCATCGAGCATGCCGCTCAAAGAATTCCGAGACAATGAGGTTACTACGCCCCCTTCTGATGAGGGACGTGTTGAGGATTCCAATTCTTGCAGTGCACGCATTATGTTTGCCTGCAACTCCTCTTCAAGACACATAATCTCGGTGATATATGACTGTTTCTTGGCACAGTTAACTGCACAACCCAAGACGAGCTGCAACAAACGTTCCAACTCGGTTAGGTCACACTTTTCGGCTATAGCCTGCACATCCGGTCGTACAAAATCATTATGAAGCGTATAGTTAAGCACATCGCTGTAGTATTCATAGACGCCTTCGACCACCTTCTTCAAATTACTCATACGCAAACGCCAATTGCCTGCACTCGATTTTATTTTCGAAAGCCACGAATCTGTGAATGATTCGGGTGAAAATTGATTTAATGCCTGGGCCAAAGCAACTCCATCCGCTAATTCCTCGGCATTTGCATGGGGTGCATTCAGGTTAAGCGTTTTGAACCACTCCAGCAGACTATAATACATTCCGTTCTGCGAAGACATCGTATACGATTTGAAAATATGACAAAACCAAACAAAAATATATAAATTTTCACAGAAAAAAAACACAGCTGTTGCACAGTAAACAAAACAGCTGAAGGCAACTTCAGCGATGACAGACAAGTATCTTACCAATAAGTTATCGATAACCGATGAACTTATCACATTTATGGATCAGAGTATTGGTACTCCGTAATCTCCTTATGATTTGATCGTGAAATCGCTAATTTTCTTTTACCCAATATAAACAACAAATTTTGTTTAATAATCGCTTAAAATAATTTACTATCTACAGAAATGGTGTGCTCTACAAATCTAAAATATCTGTTGTTTGTTGTGCACTTCCTCCTTTGATTCAAAGTGAAAAGCATATTTTAGTTCTTTAATCATTTATAATTATAAAACTTATGTTTTAATATAATGGTTATCAGAACTTTATTTAATTTATAGACACAATTTTTTTAGCTATTGCTAATATTAAAATTAATTGCTGGTGGTCCGCCACTTTTGAAGTTTATACACTCTTCCACGCATTTTAATTTATCATCATGTTCCTTTATTTTGTCAAGTGGTGTCCAGGATAAATCATATTCTAGCCTGTAGCTGCCTTTATATGTTTGGTTAACGGCGTGATTCCATTCCTGAAATGATTAATACTCAGTTAAGCGTTGCTACGCATATATTATTATATTACTTCTGGCGACAGCATGCTAAAATAGGTTTGACCTGTGGCCCTTTGATACAGATGATAGATATGGCCGGGCTTTTTTGTGAAGTTGCAGGCGGCACTATTAAGTTCTCGGCTTTCGTTGGATTCTTTAAGTATATTCATAGCCTGCGCTTGTAACATTTTTATCTAAAATAAGAGACAAATACCTCGTTTGAAAGATGTAAATAAACTTAAGCAGCTTACTGCCTACCTGATCTAGTATAACCACCAATTTCTGACTAGTGCTATGCTTTAGTTGTTCATCGGCAGTTTGTATTTGCTTTGCAAGATTTATTACATCAACAGCATCATGCATAGAAACGCGTAGAGGATCTACTTGAAATTGAGGATTTCTCTCCACCAATTGCGCTGTAAAAATAGTATATTAACATTTCAAAAATCGACCATTTGAAATTGTACAGCTATTACCTTTATTAACTGCGGACTCGTATGTCAATTGCTGATCCATTTTAAAGCCTCTTTTCATTACATTACACATGTATTGATCAAATTGAAAATAGTTCGTGTTGCGACGGCCGTAATATAGACGGGTGTTTACAATTTTGGACTAATAACCACAACATGTGTTTGGTGCTGGACGGGTTTTCGATAACTATCGATGTATTGAACGAAACCATAACTATCGTTTTGTTATATCCGTTTTTGACGAAACGATTGTTTTGCGAGCGCAAATGTCAATTCAAAAGAAGTACAAAATATTTTATTGGTTTACATATTTATTAGGTACAAATTCACATAAGTACTTTATTGAACACTTTATAAAATATTTAAGTAAATGCCTCCTAATTAAAAATATATCAAATATTATCCCTTGATATTTGTTATTTACATATCATTTGGCAATATTAAAAATCAAAAGCTAATTATTCTAATTTATGGCTTTTTTCCTTGAAGGTCTGTAAGAAATATTAAATGAAATAAGTGAACGATTAGCTAATGTAGTTTTATTATTTAATTTCTTATTAATTTACCTGTTCGGCTATTTGCAGTAGGTGGTCGAATGTGGTTTTGCCAGTCTGCAGAACCATGCTGCGGAAAACATTGCTCTTGGAAGCAGTTAGCAGCTCATACGGAGATCCAAACTCCACAATGTGTCCGGCATCCAATACCAAAACCTTGTCCGAGTCCATAATAGTGTGCAGCCTATGGGCTATTGTAAGTACCGTGCATTTTTTGAACTTTTTCCTTATGGTGGTCTGAATGAGTGCATCCGTTTGTGGATCCACATTAGCGGTGGCCTCGTCCATGACCAGGATACGATTCTCGCGCAGTATAGCGCGAGCCAGACATACCAACTGGCGCTGACCCACACTGAAGTTGGAACCACCCTCCGAAATAGTGCTCAGGAGTCCCATGGGCAATTCAGAAATCTCTTCCTTCAGGTGCACCTCCTCTAAAGCTTGCCACAGCTTCTCGTCTGCATATTGCTCAAATGGATCTAAATTGTAACGCACTGTGCCAGAAAATATCACCGGCTCCTGCGGTATAATCGAAATCTTACTGCGCAAATCGTGCAATCCAATTTCCTCTGTGTTCCGTTTGTCGATGAGTATGGAGCCATCATTATAGGAGAGGCGGAAGAGAGCATTTATCAGTGAGGACTTGCCCGCTCCTGTGCGACCCACAATGCCCACCTTCTCACATGGCGCAATGATGAAATTCAACGACTTGAGCACATGCGGCGCATTGGGATCAGGTACATATCGCAGGCTTAAATCGTCGGCAACAATTTCGCCAGCATCTGGCCAATTTTGTGGAGGCTTCCTGTCGGCCGGCGATGTAAATTCACCTTCGGCATTCAGATTTCTATATTCAAAAACGCGCTCAACAGACGTCATGGAGTTATCGAGCTCAGCCGACTGCCGCATGCCCCACTGCATCGTGCCCGTCATCGACATGGCCTGTGTAATAGCCAATCCAATTTCGCCAGGATTAGTCGGAGGATTGAAGAAGTTATTCAGTATGATAATCACCACGTACAGCACACAGAAAAGATCCAGATAATAACCGAAGGCACGACTGGTCGACAGGAAAGTATAGTATCCAATGGAATGCTTGTCCTGGTACTGATCATACTCGGCCGTCAGTACCTTCTGTGCGCGCATGGCTCGGATGGTTGGCAGACCCACCAGCGTGGCACTAAAGTGCGAGTACATGGGCGAACGGGCGACTGCCTCGAGGCGTTTCACATCGCGAGATGTGCTTAGGTAAAAGTTGCGCAGGTAATGGAAGGACAGGAGCATGGCGAACGTGTTGATAAGGTACCAGGGGTTTGAAATGCACAGCACGCAAATGACGCCCGTCATGTTCAGGAATATCTGTATGCAATCCAACATGACGGCGGGCAGCACCTCGTCGACTTGCCCCATGTCCATGGCGAAACGATTTAGGATTCGTCCCGAAGGGTTCGTATTGAAAAAGTACATGGCGGCCTGACTGATGCCACGGAACATAGAGTTGTGCATCTCCGTGGAGGAGTGCATGGCCATGCTGAAGAATAGTATCGTGCGCAGAATGGCAAATATAATCAGCGTCAGGTTGATGGCAGCGAAATAATAGATGTCCAGTTCGGAGTTAGAGTTGTTCTTCACCCTGAAAGCAAAGAAAGAAGGAATAAATTGGATTCAGATAAGTGGAATCATGATTACTCACCAGTAGGACAGGAAGTAATCACCCCAGGAAGCCATCACTTGTGTGCCAATGCAGAAGAACACCACCAGCAGGAACACGAACCAACCGCAGCCGGAGGAGAAGTATTTCTGATACATTGCCCAACCAATTTTCTCGCCCGACCGAGATTCCTGCACTAGCTTGGGCTTATCCACGGCTATCAGAGACTCGGCTACACTGGAATTCATGGAGGAGATGCTGCTACGACTCTCCACGCTGTTGAGGCGAGAAACCGATCCATGTTTTCCGCTTACCACCTCTGCTGCCACCTCCTTCTGCTTCGATGCGACGTTTGCAGTTGCCTCTTCCGATGGTCGGTCGGCCAGCAACTGAGCAAAATCTTGACCACTCTGCAGCATATGATCGTATGTGCCAATGTCCGTAACCTTGCCCTTCTCCATGATGACCAGCTGATCGGCGTGCTCCAGAAACTGTAGCTGATGTGTCACCAGAATGACCAATTTGTTGCGCAAGAAGCCGCGCATGCACTGGTCGAACAGATGGCGTCCCACATGGCTGTCGACGGCACTCAGCGGATCGTCCAGTAGATATACATCCGCCTTGCGGTAGACCGCACGGGCTAAGCTAATGCGTGCCCGCTGACCACCAGACAGTGATGCTCCGCGCTCGCCTACAAGTGTCTTGTCGCCATGATCGAGTAGCTCGAAGTCTCGCTCCAGAGCGCACATCTTGACCACGGTGCGATAGCGCTGCTTGTCCAGCGGCAGTCCAAAGAGTATGTTATCTCGTACGGAAGCACTGAACAGCCATGGTTCCTGTGCGGCATACGAGAGGCGTCCCTCGAGTTTCACTGAGCCCGCCTCAGGACTAAGCTCGCCGAGAATCGCCTGTATAAGACTGGATTTGCCGGCACCAACCGATCCAATGACCGCCACCAGCTGTTTGTTCTCCAGACGCATATTGATGTTGTCCAAAATTGGTTCATTCTGCTCTGTATTCCAACGTGCGCGCAGATCCTTAATCTCCACGTAGACCTCGGAGCTGGACTTTGGCTGTTGCGCCTCCTTTCCATTCAGCAGATTCTTGTGCTCCATTGGAACACGATCCTCATCGCCCTCGTCGTCGTCGGCAAGCAGCACATTGGTCTCCTCGCGCTGCATAAACTGAGAAATGCGCTGCATGGACACCAACAGCTCGGCCACCTGGGACATGCCGCTGGGAAAGAATTTGCTCACTGTGCGGCGCAAAATGTTGTAGAAGGCGGTCACACAGAAGGCACGCTCCGGCGTTAGTTGGCCACCGGAGAGCACAAATGCCAGTAAGCTGGCAAAGATGGCAATACGTCCCAGGGTGATTTCGAAAGAGAGCAGCACGCCACGTATATAATTCACCTTACGTATGACGCTCATCTCGCTGGCTCTGGTACTGGCAACCAGTTTCTCGAAAGGTTTCTCCCAGGCGTACATCTTGATCACCTGAATGCCGGCGATAATCTCGTTCATCATCCTCACTCGGCGATCTGTGCGCATAGCCGTGCGAAGTCGCAGCCTCGAGGTCAAGCGACTCAGGTACGCCTGCAGCGGCAGGTAGAGCAGCAAGATAGCAACGCCATAGAAGGCAGACACTCCAATCTGCTCGTACAGAAAGTAGAGCGCGATCAGCAGCTCTAGTGGTCCTAGCCAAAGGAAATGCAGATGGATCAGCGCTCGATCAAAACGTCCCAGATCGTTAGACACCAGATTGACCACTTGACCCGTCGTGGTGCCGCCCAGAGCAGTGCGGCTCAGTCGCAAAGCCTTGCGGTAAATTGCGGAGCTAACGGAAACTCGCATCTTCATCGCCAGATGCATCATGTGCATCATGAAGGGATGGAACAGCAGCACGCCCATTACACTAAACGTAACCATCACTCCACCATAGATCTGCGCCTTCAGCGAATCTCCATTTCCATATAGTGTGAACTCCTGCAACATTCCTGCCAGCAGCAGTGGCATTGTGGCCCTGGGGACGGACAAAATAGAATCATATGAAACCTAGGCACGACATTACTAATCTTCCTTTCCATTCTCTAGAGTTTTCGAGATAGCTTAAGAATCAAACCCAATAATTTAATCTTTACTTTATATTGAATATATAAAATAAATCATATAATTAATATAAATCTTGAATCTTTGGAACATAGAGAGTAGCTTAACTTATC
This sequence comes from Zaprionus inermis, assembly GCA_018151445.1. Classification (NCBI taxonomy): domain Eukaryota; kingdom Metazoa; phylum Arthropoda; class Insecta; order Diptera; family Drosophilidae; genus Zaprionus; species Zaprionus inermis. The sequence goes on along the minus strand of JAECXD010000869.1, from coordinate 216,187 downwards.
CTCTTTGGTTTATAATTCTAAAACTCTTTTTACATAAACTTTCGACCAGAGTCATAGAGACTTAAAATGCAATTCTCGAAATCACACTTACCTAAGACCCAACTCAAGAATTCCAATGATTATGCCCGATATGATCAGCTCCCAGCCGAACACTTTTAATATCACTCTGAGAATTCCATTCTTATTGTCTGCCTTGCGGCCAGGTACTTTGGCGTCAGCCTGCCAAGCATGGAAAAGTTTTTCGCCCAACTTGTCGGCTTTATGTTCGTTCAGCACATCATACAGATCATTGGGTTCCAAGGTGGTTTTTCTACCCTTAAATAAAATGGGCAGGGCAAAGCTTTAAGTGAAAATAAATGTTAAAATGGTTTATTTAGAATAAAATGTAATAAATAAATAATAAAACACTAATAATTTACAAGCTCAATTTCAAAGTATATACATTTTTATACCCTTGACGATTAAAAATTGTCATACAGGGATTTACTATTTTCACGTAAATGTAAGTTAAAAGAAGAAGATGACGTTGTAGACCCCATAAAGTACATACATGTTTTAACACACAGATCTCAGCCGTTATAAAAGCTAGAGAAAGCAAACTTCACAAAACGATTTTTGTATACTATAAGCTTATAGTAGAGTTGACTTCAAATGTTGTGCACACCAAACCCACCTCCCTCTAAATCGATCATTTGTGATTATTAAGCAACGTATTTAGGTCTTAAATTTCTGCATCGATATAGACGTAGAAAAAATCTTGGTAATTGTCTGTTAGCTGTCATCATTATTGTACCACAGTGCTCTATCCATTGTACCACAGTGCTTTATCCAGAGGCAGCGGCATTGCATGCAGCTACCATTTTGGGTTTGAATAACTTAATGATCTGGTCCAAACTGCGCGTCACAACTTTGTGACCCTCAAGAAGGCCGATAAGGAGCTGCGGGCGTGCATAATGCATCCTAATTTAACTTTGCCAGTCTTCAGTCTTCTGTATACGGTACTGTTTCTTTGTTTTTTTTTTCTACCAATTACTCTTTTTTATATTAGCTCGTGTATCTTTCCATTTGAATATTTTTTTATACTTAGCTGAGTGCGGACAACAAACATAACAGTTTTTCACATTAAACCCGTTTTTGTAATTAAGTGCTGCCAGAGGTTTGTGTAAGGCTGCATTGAATGGCACAAGTAAAGCATGCATAATAAAGATGCATAAAAAAAAAAACCCTTCCAAAATACATAGTCATTTGCAGCCCGTTGCTTTCTCACACTAACACATATGCGCAAAAACTAAAACAAGGCGAAGGCAGCTATTAATATTGAATAATCCATAAACAATCTTTAAAATTGATAAATAATTATTGAAACTATTATCTCTAAATAACTCCAAAAGACAATTTTGAATTTAACGTAATTTATTTGATCTCTTATCACAAGCTAATTCAAGTACAAACACTTTGATGCTTTACAAAATTTTAATAAAAGAAAATATCAAATTTTCTAAGATTGCAAAATTGTTGCATAATTACAACCAATAAGCCCAGCACGAATATTATCTTATCGTTCATAACAGATAGTAAAGGCGCACTTAACTACTGTCAGATGTCGTGGGAATTAAACAGATCATAAAAAAAAGTTATGCTATCTTTTTTTAGTTCATTTAGTTTTTCACAAATTGAACGTAGGAAACGAAGCTGACTCTTGGAACATGGATCATGGGCATGGACACAGGTGCCTTCTTTTCTGTTAGACTCACCAAAACATCAATGCCGAAAGGCAATTTGCATTTTCGCGTGGATTTCGAGGCAGTTTCTCAGCTGCCATCTCCAAAAAGAATTGATTGTAATATCTGAATGGGACAAACACTTTATTAATTTCTTTTGCAAGCACAACAACAGTTGGAATGATATTCGATCAACAAGACTTCTATGAACTCTTTCTTCCAGGCAAATGATACAATTCAAACAATACGTTTGTAACATGAGGCATTTATTTATTATTTTTACACAAACATGCACCCGCTGAACACATAATGCCACAATAATACATATGCATGTATACGTATGTGTAAACGTTCGAAAACGTTTTGAAGCGCGTGATTTTGATAAATTACTTTTACATCCAAATTCAGATAAGAACATCACAGATGCTAAATGTATGTTAAGTATCGCAATTTCATCACACACTCATTCGCCAATCACACAAACACAAGCAACTTATTATGCATTGCGGCATGGCTATGATTAGACTGTGCGCGAAATTGATGAAGCACAGAACTAGAAAACTTTCCATTCGATCCAATCTGAACAAGTTGTCGTCAGTCCGCCGCTCAAAACATAACTAAACGAACCTTCTACCGAGGAAACTTTTTACACAGCTGTTCGAGCAGCTGATGCCAAGCCGGGCAGCATTGCCATTCATTTCAATTTTTACAGTTAACAAATCATTGCTGCCGCATTACATGAGAATTAGGGTGGACCTGATTCTAATAAGAATTGGAATCAGCTGATTGGAAACTACTTTTTTCAGTATTTTTTTATGCTTTGGACATTGATAATATATGGATAAATGGATACACTAACTTGGTTCAAATGTATGTTACAAGCATAAAAGGAGGTTTGGCAGACCTCAAGAATTGGTTCTTGGTCAATTTAGCCAGGGTATCTTACTGTTTTTGTAACATTCATTACCGTTTGGAAATTACGAGATTGTGTTCTATAAAATCCGTACATCTTAATAAAGTTAAACAATATTTTTTTAATTTTTAATTTTTAATAGGAATACTTTCCATTTTATTACATACATACAAATTTAAGTCAAATATGTATTTAATCTGTAAGGCACTGTGTTCCTCGCTTTCTGACACTCAACGTACATACAAATATATAAACATTAACAATATTCAATGCAAAGGCACACACATAAGTACTTATACAATTATCATAATACAATTATAAACTGGAATTGGATGATTTTATATACATTCAATGAACAGAGACCTTATATGCCTCTCTTAAAATATGAATCCCTGATACAATCTACCATCCTTAGAGCTACGACGATAGCATTCGAGTTTGCTGCGATGAGTCGTATGCCTAAAATTGGGAAAAATAATATTTACTTTACAATAATTTTGTTTATTCTTCTTTTAACTCACCATTTTGGCAACCTGTTGGAGATTTTCATAGGTTGCCTTGCCCGTCTGTTTGACCATTTCATGGAATATTTTTGTATCGGTTTTCGTCAGAAGTTCGTAAGGTGTACCAAACTCCACCACAGTGCCCGCATCCATAACGAGCACCTTATCGGAATCCATAATAGTGTGTAACCGATGGGCTATTGTAAGTACCGTGCATTCTTTGAACTTATCCCTAATGGTTGCCTGAATCAATGAATCCGTCTGTGGATCCACATTGGCTGTGGCCTCGTCCATAACTAGTATACGATTCTCGCGAAGAATTGCACGTGCCAAACAGACCAACTGGCGTTGACCTACACTGAAATTGGTTCCTCCCTCTGTGATCTTACTTTGCAATCCCCTAGGCAAGTCAGCGACGACATCCTTGAGCTTAACTTCCTCTAAGGAAGACCACAACTTCTCATCGGTGTACTCATCGAAAGGATCCAAATTATAGCGCATGGTACCCGAGAATAGCACCGGTTCCTGAGGTATAATCGAAATCTTACTACGCAAATCGTGCAATCCCATTTCTTGGGTGTCCCGCTTATCTATCACAATGGAACCATCGGTATAGGACAGACGAAACAGTGCGTTAATCAACGAGGATTTGCCAGCACCCGTGCGTCCCACTATTCCCACTTTCTCTCTTGCTTTGATCACAAAATTAAGAGATTTCAGAACATTTTCTGACTTGGGATCAGGGAAATAACGAAGGCTCAACTCTTCGAAGGATATTTTTCCATGTTCAGGCCACGCTTTGGGCGGTTTCTTATCATCCGTCGCTTCCAAAGCCCCCTCGGGCTCAATGTCTTCATATTCAACTACACGCTCCACGGCTGTCATGGTATTCTCCAGTTCCGCCGATTGCCGCATGCCCCACTGGACCATGCCGGTCATACCCATTGCCTATATGAGAAAATTCAAGTATTAATTTTTATGTTGTAACATATGTATGTAACTCCAACTCACCTGGGTAATGGCAAGACCCACTTGGCCGCCATTGGCTGGTGGAAAAATAAAGAAACTCAGCGTTATGATGGCAATATAGATAACGCAGAAACAGTCAAGCCAGTAGCCAAAGGCGCGGGAGGTGCTAATGAACATGTAGAAGGCCGAGCTATGTAGATTTTGATGATTGTCGAATTCATTGATGAGCACGCGCTGCGCCCCAAACGCACGAATGGTCGAGAGTCCCGTCAGCGAAGCAGCCATGTGCGAATAAATGGGCGAACGAGCTATTTAAATAATTTGATTTTTGTTTAGAATCAAGGTCAGTCAATAATTTAACTGTAATTACTTACTAATTGCCTCGAGCCGCTTGACATTACGTGAGGTTTTCAAATAAAACGTTCGTAGCTGATAGAAAATTACACCGAGCACCATCGTGGGAAGGAGAAACAATGGATTCACAATTGCAATGACAATTACAATGCCTCCCAGCGAGAGAAATATCTGTATAACGTCCATCATGACGGCGGGCAATATCTCATCGACTTGACCCATATCCTTAGAAAAACGATTCAGAATGCGTCCCGATGGATTCGTATTAAAAAAATACATGGCTGCGCGCGTGATGCCGCGAAACATAGAATTATGCAGTTTGGTGGACGCCTTCATGGCCAGATTGAAGAATAGAAACGAGCGAGTCAATGTCACAGCGATTGTTGCTACTGTAATTAGTGTAAATATATATGTATCCAGCATTTCTGCATCCACAGACCATCCCAGCTCATGCAGCCAAGAGACGAGATGTGACTCAAGAGTGTGTGAAGTGTCGCTAACTGTATCATTTACAATGGGAACATCTTTCGCAGCGGTATTATTGAATATCGAATGACTATTCAAACGCTCCACGCTTCCCTTCTTGGCAACCCTGTAAGAATAGTGAACCCAGCAAGTTAAATGCGAGTTGAGTGAAATAATTAATAGACTCACCAGTAGGACAGAAAATAGTCTCCCAACGACGCCATAATTTGCGATAGTATGCAGAACGCCATCATGACGAAGAAAGCAAAGAAACCCCCACCAGCTTGGAAGTATTTGTTGTAGAGTCCCAACCCAATACGTCCTTGTTCTTGTAACTCTTGTACATGCATTTGGGCGGCAGTCTCTTCTTCCAATACAGAATCGGCTAAAGACAAAAGGGATTGCTCACTATTGCGACGTTTATCGCTGGCCGAGCCTGATCTTGAGCGTGAACCTTCTGCGTTGTGATCATCTTTTGATGAGTCCGCCAACATGGTGGCAAAATCTAAGCCCGAATCTCGCAGAGAATCATAAGTGCCGACGGCACTCACCTGGCCCTTGTCCATGATGACAATTTGATCGGCATTTTGAAGGAACTGCAACTGATGTGTAACCAGAATAACAATGCGATCCTTAAGATAGCCTCGCATGCATTTCTCGAACAGATGGCGTGCCACATGCGTATCGACGGCACTTAGTGGATCATCGAGAAGATAAATGGCCGACTGGCGGTACACTGCACGTGCCAAGCTAATACGTGCCTTCTGTCCACCTGACAAGGAGGCACCACGCTCGCCGACAATCGTTTTATCACCATAGGGCAAAAGCTCGAAGTCTCGCTCTAAAGCACAGTTTTTTATAACAGCCGCATAGCGACGCCTGTCCATAGCCTGACCGAAGAGAATGTTCTGTCTTACGGTGCCGGTGAACAGCCAAGGCTCCTGGGAAGCATAGGAAAAACTGCCGTTTACACGAATCTCACCCGACTCGGTACGCAGCTCACCAAGTATGGCCTGAATAAGACTAGATTTTCCCGAACCAGTGCGTCCTACAATGCCCAGCAATGTGCCTGGCTGGACACGTAAATTTACGCCGTTCAGCGTGTATTCCGGCGAATTGATATCCCATTTGGCCATTAGTCCATTGATTGATATTTTTGCCTCAGAAAGTACGGCGTTCTCATTTATGTTCTGCAAAGATGTGGGTGTAAGGAGCTTTTCCTTGACTGTGTCATCATTTTCCTGCTCCAGTTTAGAATGCAGAGTCGTTTGATTGCTGCCCGGCGTCAGGATTGGCAGATCCAGGGACTTATCACTAACATCTGTCTCCTCGTACAGCATAAACTTCTGCACACGTTTGATGGATATCAATGCTTCGGCCATTTGCGATATGCCTTGGGGAAAGAACACCGTCATCGTTGTCCGCAAAATGTTGTAGTACGCCGTAATGACAAAAGCCACTTCTGGGGTCAGGAATGTACCCAATAGGACATAACCAACCAAGCTTAGAAATATGGAGACACGCGTCAGAAATATGATGAACGACAGCAATATGCCACGAATGTAAGAGACATGTCTGATGGAATTGATTTCCTTTTTACGCGCAAAGGCCACCATGTGCTCAAAGGGCAATTCCCAGGCGTACATCTTGATGACTTGTATTCCAGCGATAATTTCGTTCATCATGCGGACACGCTCGTCCGTTCGAAGAGCCGTACGCATCCTCAGGACCGAAGTCTTCTTGCCCAGCCACGCCTGCAGCGGTATGAACATCAGCATGAAAGCTACACCAAACACAGCAGCGATTCCAATCTGAGAGAGTTTAAGGAATTAGGAAATCTTCACGTGATGATATTTGATATTCAATCTCACCTCCAGGTACATAAGATATGTTATGAAGAGCGTCTCCAGCGGGCCGACCCAAAGATAATGCACAAATATGGTCGCCAAATCCAATCGACCCAAATCGTTCGACATAAGATTTACAACATGCCCGGCTGTTGTTTCGCCTAAGGCAGTCTTACTCAAGCGCAGAGCCTTCCGATAAATCATGCTAGACAGTCCCACACGCATCTGCATGCCCACGTGCATTGTGCCCAGCATATAGGGATGCATAATGAACACATTGAGGGCACTGCAGGCGATGACTCCAGCCGCATACATATAGGCCGCATCTTTTGATTCCAAACCATTCGCAAAGTAAGATATGAGCTTAAGCAGGCACAGTGGCTGCACCGTTCGCAAACCCAGCTCAAGCATAAAGAGTACCAATCCCAGAGCACCAAAGTAATAGCCAAATACTCTGGTCAGAACCCTCAATAGACTTGGCTCCTTCTTCAATGCTTGCTCCTTCTTCTTCAGCTCCCGATCCCATGCTGCACACAATCTGTTTCCAAGTGTTTCTGAAATAATAGACAATACAATTATTAATCGCTTGTTTGCAATTAAGTATAGCTAATCGTACTCTCAATATTTTCACAGCACTTGAACCGATGTGATAAGTGATATTGCTATAAGTGTGCCGCGTATTATAAAAATTTGTAAAGCACAATCGTATCATATCTTAAAATTGATAAAACTGAATTTACTTTGCAAATGCTGTGTCGTCAATGAAGAACTTCCTTAAAGCTGTAAAGTCTGTTTACAAACAAATTTTTGGGGTACAACCCCAAATAAATAAATTGCCATATCGATAAAACAATTTGGGATAGTAAAAGGGTGTGCGCTGCTCATTTGCACACACACATAAATTGAGTTTGGGTAATAATTAGTGATATGATAAGATGATGACGAAATTTGTCCACACCAATGAAATCATATAAGTAAACACATACATCATGATAATAAGCTTTTAATTAAGGCCAATTATCTTTATCATAGCGGATCATATTTGGAAATTGTTGCCTAGATTAGTGGGATACTGCGTTTGTGTAGCTCAGAATTTAATCATCCCGGCTCAGGCTTATCAAGACGAAGAATTTTATTTTTCAAATAAACTTTTCCATATGGTTCATTGACCGTTTTAACAATTGCAAATACACTCACATACATACAAACATATATGTATATACTTCAAAGACAGATAAGTTAAGCTGCAGTCAGAGATGTTGATTGTTCGGTTTTTTCTTAATCATCTGTCTATATATGAATTCAATGGCCAATTGATTTGCCTTGCACAATCTTGAATTGAACGAAATTAATTGTGTCATGTATTTATGTACTATATATCTATATGTGAGGCAACACTTACTAACAGATTTCTTGCGAATCCGTGGCTGAATTTATAAACAATCATATATCAAATCTATACAGAAGTATGATTTATATCTTCGAATTGAAGAATGCTTTCTCTAACTTTGCTGTTATAAAGTTAGCTCGTCCAGTCTGTTACATTTTAACAAATTCAGTTTACTCCCTTATGATATTTTTCAAAGGCCAAAGGGTATTTTAATGTATCCGTGATAAAAAAAACAGTATAAAATGGAAATCTCCTATCATGATGACTGGCAAATTTTATTATTATCGATTAAATCGATTAAGCTATATTTGTATGCACTGAAAGCTTACCTGATCTATGTTCCTTTAACGCTTTATATAGATCTTCCGTTTCCAGTGTTTTCTTGTGTCCCTTGAGGAACGTTGGCATAGTATACCTGAATATATGCAATAGATTATTTCCTAACTAGTTTGATTTAAACTTCTGTATACATACCAAAAACATGCCGCCGACACAAAGTTACAGTCTTCCCGCGGATTCTCCGGCAAGTCGGTTGTTTTTACCGATTGCATTGCTTCAGCTTAATTGAAAACCCTTTTCCTATAGCAACACTCGTATGTACATTTGTATAAAACTAAATGAAAAAAAAATAATTATTGATGTAAATTGCCTTTTGCTAATTGGTCATTAGTTTGGAAACGTCTTTGATTGATTGATCCACAATGATAAACACAATTCTTGAGTTCATCGAACAAGCGCGAAAGATGTGAATGAATTTCATAATTTCACACAATCATGTGAAAAGAGACACCCATCTTTTTTTGACAGTCGCTTGGGTATGAGCATAATTTATGCGTTGAAATTGAATCTGCTTAATTCTGATTAGTCTGATGCTCAAATATGAGACAGAGTAAAATAACAAAATATACCTAATGGGAAAATAATTGCAAAGGTTTGTGGTAGAACAATTATCGAGCTACAAAAACTTGAGCAGCTATAAATTTAGTTGGTTTAGGCAATTTAAAAAACATAAGCATTGTTTGTTTTGGTGTTCATAAAATTCTTAAAAACAGTACTATAAGATCCATTAAAGTTTACATGGACAGCTCATTGAGTTGAATTCTTCTGCTGTTCTACTATTTTTGACTGTTCTCCATTTCACGTGGGCAATTGCAATGTGCTTATACATAAATACATATGCATGTACATATGTGGGCATTGTTGTTGCCGGCAATACGGTACAGTGTGGTGAAATCTTTATATACACAAAAATGTGTACATGTATGTATGCATATTTGTACTTTTAAGTCAATATTTATATAAAAACACATTCAACCGCATGCACGTAAAATAAATACGCGGAAACAATGCCAAGTGAATAGAAGTACAATATATTTATTGTAGGCCTGCATGTATGTATGTCTACTTATAGGCGTATACATATGAGCATTTTTCCATAGATAACAGAAGTTATATATTTATACACATGGATCTAAACAACCGAGCTCATCAAAAGTCTGCACACATAGAATCGCAAAAACATAAAATTGTGATGACATTATGTTAACTCATACACGACATATGTACTGCATTTGCACATACAATTCTACATGAATATTTTTGTTTCAAAAATCACGCGGGCGGCTTTAGCTATACATGAGCATGCCCACACATATGTATATACAATACATATGCATTAATATGAGTGTGCAAGACTTTGGTATTCTCTTTGCAACTGTGCTTCTCTGTATTTTTTTGTGCGCGAATCAAACACCGCGGCATTTACAGTTACCGCTTACGGTTCTCCAAAACCAAAGCCTAATCAAAGCTCATTGACTAGCGTCCAATAATTAATGTTCTCGTTGCTATCGAAAAATGTTTGCGATTTTCCGAAATTATCTAATCACTCATGTATTGCCACACACGCAAACACACACGTATGGGTATACGTTCGCCTTTAAACAAGCACAAAATTACACATTGCTTTCATTTGTTCTCAGTGAATGATATCGAATTTAATTCAACACATGTACATACGTTTGTTTAAATTAGACAATGTTCGAATGGAAAATTGAAACAGTCATTATTTTTTTTCTTGTTGGAAACGTCGCGCAATTATCAATCGACCCCAAACACAAACACGCCGAAACAATTATTGAACCGTCTACTTGGAAGGGCAGCATGCGACTGAGAAACAGCTGGCCGCCGTCGGCACTTTTCAACCGAATTCGCCACAGGCGCACATATACAAATACCTGCGCTCGCTGTATGTGTGTACATATGCGCAATGTACATTTTACATATTAAAGCACGCAAAGAACGATATGTAGGCACAATATACAAAAGACATGAGCGGCGCAAAGTAATCAACAAGTTTACGAAAAATTCAACACACAGATTATGGGGATGTACAGGCAAAAGATCGTGCATTAGCGCCTAAAACCGGATTCCAAAGCAAAACGCTTCAAATTCATACAACATTTGGGTAAAACTCTGGCACATCCCCTCTAAGGGCTTTTCCATACACGAACTTTTGTATGAATGTCGTTATGTATACTCGATGACTCTTGGTTCTCTGTGTCTTAACCCTAGAAATGCTTTGTCAATCGATTTTACAAAAACAATTTTTGGACTTGAAAGAAAATTGTTATATCTCCAACCAAAGTCATATACTTGAGTAAAACCAAAAGCACAGAATGTAGATAACAGCAGCTTAATCTAATTGAATGTAATATATGCAAATCCGTGCTCCTGTTTGTATGTTGTAACTTACAATCTTCTGGCAGTTCTACATATCTTAATAGAATTTTGCATGCTTCATTTTTTTAACCGCGGCTTTAGAAATAATTCGGAACGTGCTGTATCAGAATTTATGTAGATGCCAAAATTTTACTCCCGCTGCTTAATAGGTGTTGTTATTACACGTGGATCAAGTTTTTTTTGGAATTTAAATTGTCCACACCTCCATACGTCGCAGTAAATCGATCTGCAAGCGTAATTTGAAGGCTAAAGTTTGGATTTTTGTACGCACAATAAAGTTATTGTGATTTTGATTTTACTGAGATCTGATAATAAACAAAATATTTTTTTTAAGTTGTTTTAGGGACAATACTTAAAAGTATGCAACACAACATACACTAACAGGTGGATAGCGGGTATCTCACAGTCGAGTGTGCTCGAGTAGCTTTGTGACTTGTTCAAGATATCGCAATCAAACTTATCACATTTTTAAAATGTCTGGAATACGCTATACAACATCTACAAAAATCAGTGTTATCTTTTATTAAACTTAAATACTTTTAGTTTCACCAATCCTTATCGTGTTTCAATATAATGGATAATTATGTATTTTTGTAATAAACATTTATATTTTTATATTTTCAGATAATTGTTGTATTTTTCTAATAAATTGTAATTGTTGAAAAATTTGAGTTTTTCTTAGGGATTACTTTAAACTTAAAAAGATGTGCGTATTAATCAACCTTGAAACAAAATTATGCTTTTACTAAACATTTTTATAGTGTTTCAATACAACAAATAACTATGTACGTACAAATATCGTATTTTTCTAAAAACTGCAAGTGTCGAAAAATGTGAGTTTTTCTTATGGATGCTTAAGACTCAAAAAGATGTGCGCATTCATCTACAACGAAACAGAATGATTAAGCTTGCATATTGTAATTAGGCGTTGGGAGGGATAACCGAAAGAATCTCTACCTCACGCCAAATTTTTTGCCCAGACAGATCGACATGCCTCAATCCAAACTGCTAAATCATTAACAAGAATATAAATACATAAATGACTGTCAATTGATAATATTGTACAAGCAAAAATAACAACATAGAAAACTATCTTCCATTTAATAAAGATACACATTTCTTTTCGAATATATTATCTATAAGATTGAAATAACATCTAACTGCGACTAGCAAGCTGTAGTCGTAGGCGACCAACCAAAATCCATCCCGCATCAGCCGGCACTATAAGCATACACTTCATCAAACCATGACTGAATTGCTTTGTTTTTCAAAAATGTAGTTTTATTTTTCTTTTGTGGTCTATTTGTACATTAAAACGAATGCACTCACATCATGAAAACTTAGGCAACAAGAGCAGAGGCAGTGCTCGACTCGTACTTCCAGTTGGGAGCCAGCACGCTCTTCGTTTTGTAGTAGCGAGCCAGACGGTGAATTCTGGACTCGACCAGAATCAGACGGAATTTGCCGTCCTTATCCTTGCGGTTGCGCTCCAAGTGCTTGCGGATTGCGACAGCCTTCTTGATCATGTGGTACAGATCCTCAGGGATGTCGGGCTTGAGTCCAACCGACTTCATTATGCGCAGAATTTTGTTGCCATTAACAAAGCGCACTTGGGCCACACCGTGCGAGTCACGCAGGATGATACCTATAATCGTTTAAATACGTTGTTTTATAAATATTAACATAACCTCAAACAACTGAATTATAAACAATTTTGCGTACCGATTTTGGAGGGAGTCAGACCCTTCTTGCCTAGCTTCTTGATCTGATCCTTCACATCCTCGGCGTTAAGCTTCAGCCACGACGGGACTGTGCGTCTGTAAGGAAGGGCTGATTGGGATATACCCTTGCTGTGAATATATTAAATCGTATTGTTAGTGAGAATGGCAGTGTCAAGAAGAAGAGCAGGCATATTCATTTGCAACATGTGCTTGCCATGGTGGCCGAATAATTGATCGAAATTAACAGTTTGCGGGCCGAACCAATATCGCAATTGTATCGGTATGGTAATGCAGGTTAGTCAAACACATTTTGCAACAATAATCGCTTATTAACTATTAAAAAATCAACTACCCAGGAGCGTGCATACGACCCATGATGTTACTAGCTTAGTTTTTTACACCGAAAAGAAAGTGGAGACTTTTAGAGCAACACTCTAGAGCAGAACTCTACAAAATACGCAGGGTTGCAGTGAGCAGAGTACAAGAAAACAGAGTTGCTCCTCCTCTGGTAAATTTGCTCGCGACTTAACATACTCGTTACTTATAACAGACGTAAATATTGCACAAACTCTACACTAGTTGGGTTTTTGACAAATTTTTGTTCAATAAATATTTCGATTCAAGTACCAAAAATGCAAACAGATAAATACAGTGAAACGCTTAATAGGCTGGAAAATGAGGAGTTAGAGGTAAGCATTGCTTAGACTGTAACATCGAATTAGCTTGTTTATGTTTAACCATATATTGTGTACCGTTTTTGCACAGAATACCGCCTTGGGAGCCGAATTTTATCAGCAGTTGCTGGCGATTTACCTTTATCAAATGAAACTGTAAGTAAAACCTATTGAATATGAAAATTGAATTAATTAAACAACAGATCTGTTTTCAGTTCAAATGCGAAATTTCTTTGGATGCGCATACCCGATAATCTGAAGGAAACGAACAAAGAACTGGCACAGCTTAATCTGTTGAATCTAGCCATGCAGCATAATTACTACGCAGAGTTTTTTAAACAAATTAAATATGAATGGTCGGAGCTCATTAAGCCGATTATCGATGATCTCGTGGGTAAGAATTGGAAAACACTACACTCGCATATTTTTATTGAACTATGAGATTCCCAAATGCAGTTCAAAAACGCGAAGAACTTTTCAATTTGACGGCTAACGCATACGTCTCGATATATGAGCAGAATCTGCTCGAAATGGCACAGATGACACAGGAGGAGCTAAGAAACGCCTGCCCGGATTGGACGCGTGAAGAGGATGGTGGAAAGCATATATTGATTCCAAAAATCAAAGAAACGGCACCTCGCGTCGCAAGCGATGACCAGCTGCTTAAGTTGACCGAATTCGTGTCGTTTTTGGAGAATTAATTAAATAAACATGAATATTTTATATTTATAATCCGGCTTTTGTCTGTTAGGCGGGGGAGTTGTATTCCTGAGTGGTGGAGCAATTCTGTTAACAGAGGTATCGAGTAAGTATCGTTCTCGTGTCTCGTTGTGTCATTTAGAAGATTAAAAAAATTGCACGGAAACGGCATCGCATTTTCTCTGGAAAATCAATCAGAGAACAGTTTTTAATTGTAGACGTTTGAATAGATTGCATAAAAACCGCTTGCAAAAGCATTTAATTATCAATTCTAAACAATTTGGCTTTTTGTATTTCGTGTGTATAGTAATAAAACCTATTTTCTATACGGGTGTGCGTGTGTCAGTGAGAAAAGAAAAATGGCAGCAAGCGACAAATCTGTCGACGATTCCCTGTATCCCATTGCGGTATTAATTGATGAATTGAAAAATGAGGATGTGCAGGTTAGTAACATCACTTAATTTCATGTAATCAATAATCATTATATATAGGTTTGCCTAAAGGCTCTTGTGTACACATTTACTTTGAGCAAATATCGAGACAGGGTACATGCAGTATACATACATACATTCATAGGTGTATGTATTCATTTGCAAAAGTATTTGTGTGTATGTCGCTATGCAGAAAAGTGCGTCACTGTGTGAATAGCAATTCGAATGTATGTGGGTGTGGATGTGTGTGTGTGTGTCTGTTTGTATATTTATTCGATAGCTTCTGCTATCAATTTATATTGTTTAATTAGTATGAATTTGATAAAAAAATAATGACCAAATATATGCATTTCAGTTACGTTTGAACTCCATCAAGAAGCTGTCAACTATTGCGCTCGCCTTGGGCGAAGAACGTACACGTTCTGAGCTGATACCGTTTTTAACGGAAACCATATACGATGAGGATGAGGTGCTCCTCGCCCTTGCCGATCAATTAGGCAATTTCACAAGTAAGCTGTAATTGCGCATTAGTATAAACACAACATTTAATTTGATACAAATTGTTTCTTGTAGGTCTCGTGGGTGGCCCTGAGTATGCCATGTATTTGTTACCGCCCCTCGAGAGCTTAGCAACTGTTGAGGAGACTGTGGTTCGCGACAAGGCAGTAGAATCTCTACGCACCGTTGCTGCGGAGCACAGTGCTTTAGACTTGGAGATTCATGTAGTTCCAACGCTGCAGCGTCTGGTTTCCGGCGATTGGTTCACCTCTCGTACTTCTGCCTGTGGTCTATTCTCCGTGTGCTATCCACGTGTCACACAGCCCGTTAAGGCCGACTTGCGTGCCAATTTCCGTAAATTGTGCCAGGACGAGACGCCAATGGTTCGACGTGCAGCGGCCAATAAGTTGGGCGAATTTGCAAAGGTCGTCGAAACCGAGTATCTCAAATCAGACTTGATTCCCAACTTCGTGCAGCTGGCCCAAGATGACCAGGACTCTGTGCGTCTCTTGGCTGTCGAGGCTTGTGTCAGCATTGCCCAGCTTCTTCCGCAGGATGATGTTGAGCACGTAAGTTGAATATTAGCATTAAATGTTTATATGTTAAGTATTTCATAACGTAAAATTGAAATCTTAATTGTGTGCTTTTATTTTGCATTTAAAGTTGGTGCTGCCCACGCTACGACAGTGTGCCAGCGATTCATCGTGGCGTGTGCGTTACATGGTTGCAGAGAAGTTTGTGGACCTTCAGAAGGCCGTGGGACCAGAGATAACACGAGTGGATTTGGTGCCCGCCTTCCAATACTTGCTGAAGGATGCTGAAGCTGAAGTGCGTGCCGCTGTAGCCACCAAAGTAAAGGACTTCTGTGCCGCCCTGGATAAGGCCAACCAAGTTCAGATCATATTGAGCTCAATTTTGCCATATGTTCGGGACTTGGTCTCGGATCCCAATCCACATGTCAAGTCAGCGCTGGCCTCTGTTATCATGGGCCTAAGTCCAATGCTTGGAGCCTATCAAACGGTCGAGCAATTGCTTCCACTGTTTCTTATCCAGCTGAAGGACGAATGCCCAGAGGTGCGTTTGAACATTATATCAAATTTGGATTGTGTCAACGATGTCATTGGCATTCAGCAGCTGTCGCAGGTAAATTGAGTTGGTTTTGCTGATCTTTAATTGTTTACTACATAATCTCATTATCCTTTTCAGTCTCTGCTGCCCGCCATTGTTGAGCTAGCGGAAGATTCCAAATGGCGAGTGCGTCTAGCCATCATTGAGTATATGCCCGCGTTGGCCGGCCAACTGGGACAAGAGTTCTTTGACCAGAAGTTGCGTGGTCTGTGCATGGGCTGGCTCAACGATCATGTGTATGCCATTCGCGAAGCAGCTACACTGAATATGAAAAAACTTGTCGAACAATTCGGAGCACCGTGGGCCGAGCAAGCTATTATTCCAATGATATTAGTCATGTCACGCAACAAGAACTATTTGCACAGTAAGTACATGCTAGCGACCATTCACTGTATTTATATTTTACTCATGGGGCATCAACTTACTTCCATTAGGAATGACCTGCCTTTTCTGTCTCAATGTACTGGCCGAGGTGTGCGGCACAGACATTACCACAAAATTATTGCTGCCCACTGTTTTACTGCTCGCCGCTGATCCCGTTGCCAATGTGCGTTTCAATGTGGCCAAAACACTGCAGAAGATTTCACCCTTCCTTGAGGCCAGCGTGATTGATTCGCAAGTTAAGCCCATGCTGGATAAACTGAATGGCGATTCTGATGTGGATGTTAAACACTTTGCTGCACAAGCTATAGCGGGTATAGCAGCCGGTAAGCATTAATATTCAGGACTCTCATAACCTGTTAGAGAAACGAACACAAACACAATCCATAAAAACTGCGAATAAGTATCTACAAGTAACTCTATAACGGTCCTATAGAAATGGAACTGAATGTCTTTAGAACTGCAGTGCCGCCCTGCATGGGTATAAAAATTGAGCTGGCAATGGCCTCAAGGCTGGTTGTAGAGCCGCCGCCCGTGTCTGCGGCAGCTGAGGGTGGCGAACTTAGTGAAGAAACCGGAGATGATTCCAAGAAGGAGAATCAAGCGAAAATTGATTCGGAATGTTAGAGGATGAGTAGCCCAACCAGAAGCATGTTCTGTACACCTCGTGTGTCTGTACGTCCTTCTTGTGCAGTATTTTCTGACTAATAAGCAATCGAATATATTCAATATGTGTGTGAAATATTGGAAACTTGTGTGTTCATTTAGGGCGGCAATTCATTCGTTTACAGATTTATAAATTTACAAAAAAATTCTAATAAATGTTTCTTAATTCTTTTCTGTCTCTTTCCCGGTATTGAACAAACACGCTTTCATCCCCATCTGTAATTGTAATTGTTCTCAACTCAATTTCCACAGCGTAATAAACTTTATATTTTTTTATTCTATTTTTAAAATGTATGTATTTCACACACGCTGGCAACAAACAAACCAACTTCATCAACAAAAACAACAACAATAAATATATAATTATCGTGTAGCAACAATTAAGAATGGAAAATTGTAGTCGAACGCCGTCGGCAGCCGGAGATATGGCCGAAAACAACTGTAGCAGATCAGAATATCACTTGAATACCGTAGAGAGAAAGAGCCCATCCTCGAGGCCTACATATTTACCATTTTCAAAATGCATAAATTGAGCAAAAAAGGAAGAGCCGCAAAACGCGCGACACATGAGAATAAATATACATATATTACTTACATACATACTTATTAAATACATAATTTACCACATAGGCATAATTTCATTATTAAAAAAAAAAAACAAAACAAATGTGTAGACTTTGAAAAAAAATGTATTGGTTAATCGCATCTGAATGCAAAATAAAATTTATTGTAAAAGAATCAATTATTTGTTTTGATTCACGAGAGAGATGCATGAGCACTGCGAGGTCTGAATAATAGACCTGAATCAACAGGTTGCTAATATACCCTAGCAGGGGGTATAAACAACATATGCGAATATTGATCGAACGTAACGTTTCTTTCTTAATTTTAAATTATTTTGTTTATATCAATTTACACAATCACAGCGAATTGTTTTCATTTGATATATACCACCTGAATCACTTCAATCCATAGACGAATAAAATCTATCGACAGTATTATTTGTCTATGCTTCTATCGATGTACAAACATATGTGTATGTGTATGTGTATGTGAATATTTGACAGAGAGCGTAAGCGAATGTGTGCATAGAGCCAGAGAGAAAGAGCGTAGAGTGCGCGAGAGAGCCGTAAAGTGCGAGAGTAATTACTGCACAGCCGCGACTCGACGCGACGCGACGCGTTGTGCCTAGTCGAGTGCGCACAGGTTAGTTGAGTTCACGAAAGCCATCGTATTAGATTACGTGTGCTTAGTTAATATTTAATATTAGTTACATGGTAAATATTGATGGGTAGCCAGAGCGGACAGTAACGCGTATCTCGCAGTGTGTGATTTTAACAAAAGAGAAAGCCAATCAATGATTTTCTGAATTGCCAAACATTTGCATGCATATACGAAAGTATAATATAAATAGAGTAAAGTGTAAGTATATTTGCATGATTGTACATAAGCTTGTATGTACATACAGCCATACGTACGCAAGCAAATATACAACAAAATGTACCAAGCATGCAACAAACTAAACTATGTACATACATATGTACGTCCATATGGTATGTGGCCCTGTATTTGTGATGACTGTGATTTAATTCTGAGACTGCAATTAAGCCCGCATACCGATACACAGTTATTGTTTTGAAACCAGCAAACCAAACCGAATGTCTATATGTCTGTATGAAAATACATAAGTAATTAAGTTAGCATTAAAAACAAAATTTGTTGGTGGAACGTCATTAGGCCATTCATTATTTGCGCGGATATGATTTGCCTACTATCGCACTTTGAGCTCAAGTGGCGCGTTTTATTAAAGTCTGCGCCGCCGCCTCTACGATTAGCTTGGCGCTCTAGCGGACGTCGTGTCTCCTGCAGTTGGTTAATTTGGGTGATAGTTGGTTGGAAAATTCAAGTGCTTGTGCATACCCTGTACGACTTCAAGTGGGGTATGTACAGGTCTCACGTACGGTTTGAATCGCTCTGCTGACAGTGTTAAATACCATAACATTATAGTTGGTTATTACATGTATGTAGAGTATTTTCTAGCGCATACTCCCTTATGTCTGTTTTGTTTGTATACGTAGATATAACGGTACCGGACACATTTATTACACAGGTAATACCATTACAAAAATATGACGGGAGCTCAATAAAAAAGCTTGTTTGACTGGGATTTAGAAATCGGTATATACATACATATGTATGTGTGCACACTGTATATTCCAGCTCTTGCACATTAATCGGGCTATCGTACATACATATACATTTATGGCTGTATTATTATTATTATCTTATCTAAAATCCCAAGCGATTGAGAATTTAATTAGATTTAACACTAATTTGATTTATTATATGAATTTGCGGTCAGTTTTCATTAATCAGTGCAAGCGATTGGAAGTCTTCGGAAAACTAACTTAAGCAATCCGGGAAAATACTAGTATTAACATACATATATGTATATATATACCTCAAGCAGATTTATCTACCGTTATTTTCAAAAATTATTTTCTCTTGTTTTTTCTAGCACAAATATGCACAAAGCTGTTAAAAATAAATCAAGTAAGTGAAACCACTGCTAGAATTCGTCTATAAATAATAAATATAGGTATAATACAATATTATGCATCCAAGCAAATAATTCTTAAAGCTTAATTATGTAAATCAAAATCAATTGTCTTTATAAGAGATATATAACTATCTTCCGTATATACTTAGATAAGTTTATTATTTAAAGAATTTAAATTATCTTTGGACTGTACATATCTGTATTAGGTTTCCATACATTTTATCTGCATTCATTAGTTAACCACATTTCATGTGACATCGTTATTTTTTTCAGGGCTTTTTTGTGGCCTTAAAAACTCTAGGGCAGATCTAACAACAGCCAAGTTTATACTTTACTACGGGTAAGAAGGCAGCTTATAACATACATACATTGCGTACCTTAATCTATCTTTCTATCCTTCTATAGACCCACCGTAGCTGATAGTGATATCTATGATCTACACGACTCGAAGAGTTTATTGGAGGATGAGAATTTAGATTTGAATAAAAACACCGTGCTATATTTACACGGCTATCTAGAAGATCCCGATGTGGAGAGTATACATGTTATTGCCGAGGCTTATTTAGAAAGGGATGATACTAATCTGATTGTATTAGACTGGGGTGAGCTGGCGGATGGAAATTATATGTTCGATGCTGTGGTCAATGCCAAACAATTGGCTCCAGAGCTGGCAAAGGTGTTGCTTGAAATGTTTGATAATGGATTGGATATTGAAAAATTCCACATAGTAGGACACTCATTGGGCGGCCAGATGGCTGGCATAATTGGTCGGGAAATTGTGAAGCGCACCAAAGGTGAAAAGAAATTGAAGAGGTAGTTTTTGACTTTAGCGATAAGATGTAACTAAGACATTACTAATCTTTTATCATATTTGCTTAGAATTTCCGCCTTGGATCCGGCATTTCCACTATTCTACCTCACTGCAGGATTGGCCGCCCATCTGAATAAACATGATGCTGAATTTGTAGATGTCATACACACAGACGCGTGGTTGTATGGAGCTCCGAGCAGCACTGGCACGGCCGACTTCTGGCCCAACGGCGGAAAAACACTGCAACCAGGATGTCCAAAGCGAAACTATAAAATGCTCAGCGATAATGACTTATCGAGTCACAGACGAAGTTGGTGGTTTTGGGCTGAAAGCGTTTCAGATCGTTTTCCCATTCGATTTGATGCAGTGGCCGCTAAAAGCTGGGATGAATTTAAACAGAAGAAATTCATCGAAATGGATAAGCTCGTAGTTATGGGTCATCATTGTCCAACAAAGTATGTAGAAATTTTATTGTATAAATTCGATTAATGTACTCTTATTTATTTCATTTTAGTATACATGGCGATTTTTACTTACAAACCAATGGCGTAACACCATTTGCACGTGGCAAGGAGGGTGCCTGTTATGTGGATCCCAAAGAGCTATTAGGTAATAATAATACCTATGAAATTACTTCACAGGTTAAGGTTGAACAATAATGTGTCAAGAGAACAAAGTGTAAATATAATAGAAATTATGAATTGTTATCTAATTCTTTTGACTAAACGTCAGACTTTAAAAATGTTAGTTTTTAATTTTATATGAAATACATAATTGTTGAATATTTTGAAATAATTGTTTTTATAATTAGCAATTAAGTTGTAAGAATATAACGACTGTTATCCGCTCCACTAACCTTTTCGCGTTTTTCCACTAGTTTCGATCTTCAATTGCTACAATAACGCGCAGTTATAGTCGCTGTACCAATTACCACTTATAGGGAACAGCGCAGGCCTCAAATTATAATTTCAAATGGCAAACAAAGTAAATTCTACATTCATACCAAAATTTTCTCGAAGCGCTCAAAATACGCGCATTTTGCAATATATCGCAATGCTGCATCGTAAAAGTATCGAGTAATTTCTCAAAAATGTACTCAATCATTCAAAAATCTAATCGATAATCTAAACGATGATGCCGCTAGTCTAGTTCATGCAATCACCGATATTTACGCATTACGCATCTCTAGTGGCTTCTCACGTTAAGGAAGCTAGTGAATTGGACGTATATAAATAGGAACAAAACATTTGTAACTTCAAATAGATAGATGAGAAAATGAAGATCAAGCTAATCGATTCGGTTGTGCGTAGCTTTAAGGTAGCAAAAATTTTTCGCGAAAACACTGATAAAATCAACGCAATCGACTTTGCTCCAAATGGCGAACATTTGATTTCGTGCAGCGAGGATGATCAAATTGTAATTTACGATTGTGAGAAAGGCACCCAGTCGCGTACGGTTAACTCGAAAAAGTATGGTGTAGATCTGATACATTTTACGCATGCCAACAACACAGCCATACACAGCTCGACAAAGGTTGACGATACCATTCGCTACCTGAGCCTGCATGACAACAAGTATTTGCGGTACTTTCCTGGACACACAAAGAAGGTGATATCCCTGTGTATTTCCCCGGTCGAAGATACATTTTTATCGGGCTCATTGGACAAGACGCTGCGACTATGGGACTTACGATCGCCAAATTGCCAGGGTCTAATGCATCTGTCAGGCCGCCCGATTGCCGCCTACGATCCAGAAGGCCTAATCTTTGCAGCTGGCGTCAACTCGGAGAGCATTAAACTGTATGATCTGCGTTCATTCGACAAGGGGCCCTTTGTGACATTCAAGCTGAATCAGGAGAAGGAATGTGATTGGACGGGACTGAAATTTTCGCGTGACGGCAAAACAATTTTAATCAGCACAAATGGTTCGGTTATTAGGCTAGTAGATGCCTTCCATGGCACACCGCTGCAAACATTCACCGGCTATCCAAATAATAAAGGCATCGCCATAGAAGCAAGCTTCAGCCCGGACTCGCAATTCATTTTCTCGGGCAGCACTGACGGACGCGTGCATATTTGGAACGCCGACACCGGCAACAAAGTTTCTGTGCTCAATGGCGATCATCCTGGACCCGTGCAGTGTGTGCAATTCAATCCCAAATACATGATGCTCGCCTCAGCGTGCACAAACATGGCTTTCTGGCTACCCACCTCCGAGGAGGGTGTTTAGTTAATAATCTTAATTTGTATTTGTAAGAAGTGACTAAAAGTAAATAATTAGTAAATCTCAACTACGCTTTGTTTTCTTCCTCCTGCTTAGCTTTGTGCCTTTCGTATGCAATACGTATCGTGTTTAGTAGTTGCGCCAAATTTTGGCCCATTTTAGCGCTAATCCCTAACAGGTTGGGGTTATTCAGTTCCTGTTGCAGTCGTTCGTAGTTGGCCGCACTTGCCGGCAAATCCATTTTATTGGCTACCACCAGCTGCGGCCGGTTTGTCAGGCTCCCGCCGAACTGTTCGAGTTCGTACATTAGCTGCTGGTACTGTGTCCAAGGCTCGGGCGAACTAGCATCGAGTACGAACATCAACAATGTGCAACGCTCTGCATGCTTCAGAAATTGTATGCCTAAGCCTTTGTTGCGATGTGCATCCGGCACCAGCCCCGGCAAGTCGGCAATTGTCAACTGTACATGATCATCGTAGCGCACGGTGCCCAGATGTGGTCGTAATGTGGTGAAGGCGTATGGTGCCACCTTTGGTTTGGCTCGCGTCAATGCATTGAGCAAAGTGCTCTTACCGGCATTCGGAAAACCAATCAATCCCACTTCCGCCATGCTGCGCAGTTCTAGGTTGTAGCTGCAGTCCTCGCCAGGTGGTCCGTATTCACACACCTTGGGACTGGTCTCTTTGTCGGTAGTGAAAAAACGATTCCCTTTGCCACCGGCTCCACCACGTGCTGCCACAAACATAAGATCAACATTGCCTAGATCTGCAACAATTATTCCTTTTGTATTGCGAATGACTGTGCCAACAGGCACTTTTACGATCATATGCTTGGCGTTCTTGCCATGGCAATCCTTTGCAGTGCCTACGCCACCCTCTACGGCTCGTAAGACACTGCTAACATGATTAAAGTTGCGCACATCATTCGAGGCCTGGAAAATCACGTGCCCGCCATTACCTCCATCTCCGCCGTCAGGTCCAGCCCGCTCGTTACACCACAGCTGTAGGAACGAGACACAACCATCACCTCCCTTGCCACCAACAGTCCGCACCTTCTTTGCATCCGAGAAGAATTGCGCCTGAAAGTAATACGATTACTATTGTTATGTAAACATATATTTATGTATGTGTATCCTACCTCTTTGCGTGTCGACTTTGCCTTTCTGGGACGCAATGCAGTTGCGATCTGGCAATAGTTCGTTCGAGATTTAAAAGAAATTGTCAACCGCCTTGAAATTGCAAACAGTGACATATTCCATGAATTATTATCACAGTGCTTATTGTTTCGGTCGATTCTTGTATGCCGGCTAAATATCGCTTACATTTCGCATATCGATAGTCGGGTTATTTGTCGGAATTTCTAACAATCGTTTAAATTACGCTTAAAGTGATTTTTAATGTGTATAAATAACTAAATATGCGTAAATCAATTAGATTTAATGTTATTTATTTATTTTATTATAAAATATTAGGTTTTGTTTGTAAATGTTTTTATCGATTATAGGTTTCCGAATTTTTGGCCCGTGTTTATGTTATCGTTAGTCAATAAATGTTGTGCCGCAGGAGCTGTTTCTCCATACAATTTAGAAGAATGGCCATAAAAGCTGCACTTATAGATCTCAGCGGTACGCTGCATGTGGAGGACGACCCCACGCCAAATGCAGTTGCAGCTTTGCAAAAGTTATTGCGCAATGATCTAAAAAGAATTGTATTCTATAAGTATTTTGTTTCCAGATTACGCGAGTGCGGAGTTTCCGTTAAATTTGTTACAAACACCACAAAGGATTCGAAGAAGACACTCTACGATAGGCTATCTAAAATTGGCTTCAATCTTAAAATTGAAGAGATTTATAGTTCATTAAGCGCCGCTGCTGCGTTTGTAGAGAGTGAAAAATTGAATCCATTTTATTTGCTGACAGAGGATGCACGTCAGGATTTCCCCGAGGAGGATAAAAGTCGCCCACTGGATGCGGTTGTTGTCGGACTGGCGCCCAATGCATTCAATTATGATCACATGAACAAGGCTTTCAAGTGAGCGCTCAAAAGAGTTTAATTTGTCTATTGGTCCCAAAGTTTTCCAATTTCAGCGTGTTGCTGGAGCAAAAGTCGCATAAACTGGTCGCAGTTCATCAGGGTAAATATTACAAGCGCGCCGATGGCCTGGCTCTGGGACCTGGTTGCTTTGTTAAGGGCCTGGAGTATGCGACGGGTAGCACAGCAACGGTTATAGGCAAACCGAATCCGTTTTTCTTCCAAAACTCGTTGCCATGCGGTGTGAGTCCGGACCAATGTATTATGATTGGAGATGTATGTATTTGTTTGCATCGTTTCCTTGTATTGAAATTGACTTATGTTTTAGGATGCCAATGATGACGTCGCTGGCGCCATGAAGGTGGGCTTGCAGGGTATACTCGTGAAAACCGGTAAGTTTTTGCCCTCTGCGCTGGCCTCCATCTCCCCGCCACCCACTGCGGTTGTCGAAAATTTTGCAGAGGCTGTCGATTGGATACTGTCCAAGCAGAATCCTCAAGGTATTTAGAATAGATTTGAAAAATGCAATAATCTTCCTCGATTAAATACCTTATACAATTGCAAACAGTTTAAAGCGACTTTAGAAAAGCTCTATAAATGTTTTATGTATTTTATAAATAAGCAAAAATCCATACAAAATGCAGCAAGGGTGGCCGTTTTGAACAGTCAACTAATATGTTGTATGCAAATGTTTATCTTTTTTTGAGTATGTAAATAGTTTTGAAATGCTATTAATTAAGTTTTGTCTGGGCGAATTTGTTGGCCAACTCGACGATCTCGTCTACACGCTCGAAGTTGTTGCCTGAAGCCTGAGCAGATTCTGGTTTGCCACCTCCCTTACCGCCGAGTACAGGCGAGACGTGCTGCACCCACTCGTTGGCCTTCAGGCCCTTCTCGACGGCGCTTTTGGGCACTGAACACAGACAGAAGATCTTCTTTGAGTCGGCATCCACAGAGACGAACATAGCTGCAGCGTCGGGAAGCTGGGAGCGTACTTGTTTAAGAGCAGCATCCAATGCCTTCGTGTTGTTGTAGGCTTCCAGTTGTTGTACGATTACACTTGCCTTAGGATTTTCCTCGCAGAGTGTCTTGGCACGCTCCACGACAGTAACGGAGACGGCAGCTCGCAGAGCACGCTCTTTGCCATCGAGTGTCATTTTCAATGACTTAAGCAGATTGCGCATCTCATCCTTCTTCACATAGGGTATGGTGGCATGAGAGATTTGTTCGGTTAGCTCGACTATTTGCTTGACATACAGCTTGGAATCCTTGCCGGTTTTATCTGACTCAATTGTGGTCTGCAACTTGACAATTTCCTGCTGGAATCCTTCCGATTTCTTTAGGGCTTTCAACGCCTCGGGTCCGGTCAAAGCGACGATGCGACGAATACCCTTGGCAATGGCCTCTTCGCTGCTGATAACAAAGTCCATGATGTGGCCTGATCGACGCAGATGAGTTCCTCCGCAGAATTCTACTGACGTCTGCTCGCCTGCCTCGGAATCAGGCTGCGATTCGAGTTGATCGACGGGAACTCCAAAGGAGATGACACGCACAGGGTCCGGATAGACTTCATCGAACACAGAACGTAGGCCACGTATACGTTTTGCCAAAGCCAACTGCGACTCCTTGGCATAGATGGGCACATTCTTGAATACCATATCGCGTGTGAGTTGCTCCGTCTTGGCCACCTGTTCAATGGTCATAGCTCCCTTGGTATTAAAATCGAAGCGCAGTTTCTCTGGCACGACCAATGAACCCTTCTGCTCGGTGTCCTTGCCAAGCACCTGCAGCAGGCAGTGGTTAAGTGCATGGGTGGCAGAATGATTCTTCATCGTCAGCCAACGACGCTCGGCATCAATATGCAGTTGCACTTCGTCGCCCACAGATAAGTTGCCCTCAACGACACCAATGTGAAGAATGTAACCGCCTCGGTTATAAACCCGATCAACCAAAAATTCGTTTGCCTCGTCGTTTAGCTTGACCAGAGCTCCCTGGTCGTAGATCTGACCACCGCTCTCGGCATAGAAGTTCGTCTTGTCCAGAACAATTCCCGCCTTCTGACCACTGCTGATTTGCTGCACGAATTGATTATCGCATCGCAGAGCAACAATTTTGCTGGTGCAGTCGCTGTACGTGTACGGTGAGTCGAATACCTCAGATTCAGCTTCGTACTTGTACTTGAACGAATCATTTGTGAGCGGAACACCTTGCTCCTGGAGATGCGATATAGCATGCACGTCTAGATTAATTTCCTCGATCTTGCTGGAACCCTTGCCCTGCGAAAGTATATAGGAATTTTGCTTGGCTGCATCGTAGCCCTCCATATCGATTTGCAACGACTTCTCCTCAGCCATCAGCTGTGTGAGATCCACTGGGAAGCCGTAGGTGTCATAGAGACGCCATGCAACATCTCCAGGAATAGTCTTTTGATCCGCACCCAATTTCTCAATTGTGCGATTAAGTAGATTGCGACCACGTGTGAGTGTTTTAAGAAATTGCAGTTCCTCCTCATTAATGATGTCAATAATATGTTGGGGATCCTTTTTGACCTCGGGGAATGCATCGCCCAGTAGCTCGACGACCGTGTTCACCAAAGTGGCAAAGAAACCAGGCTTGGCATTCAGCTTCTCCGTGGCGTAGCTGCAATGGATAATATATAATAGTTGGTTGTTAGGTATCTGCAATAGTATTGTCAAGCTTACCGCACAGCGCGGCGCAGAATACGACGCAGAACATAGCCACGTCCAGTGTTATCGGGATTGCCACCATCAGCTAATGCAATTGTGATGGTACGGGCGTGATCAGCCAAAACGCGGTATGCCATATCAATACCATCCACATCGTCGGCGCCGACACGTCCCTGGTAAGCTGGTGCGCCAGTGCCCGCCTGAATAGCATCAAAGATTGGAATGAACAAATCTGTATCATAGTTGGACCGTTTGTTCTGAATAACAGAAACTAGACGTTCGAATCCCATTCCACAATCAATGTGCTTCTTGGGCAACGGCTTTAGACTGCCATCAGACTCGCGATTGTATTGAATGAACACCAGATTCCAGATCTCAAGCACATCAGGATCGTCTTGGTTTACCAACTCTGGCACACTGCGTCCGCCAATACGATCAAAATGCAGCTCAGAGCATGGTCCACATGGTCCTGTTTCGCCCATTTCCCAGAAATTATCTTTCATGCTACCCGGAAGAATGTGTTCTGGCTTGAGACCTAAGTCTATCCACATTTGCTTGCACTCAAGATCGGGCTCGAGACCACTGGCTGCATCGCCACCAAAGTAGGTGACATACAAGCGATCCTTGGGCAAGCCGAGCTCTTCTGTAAGGAATTTCCAAGCCCAGGAGCAAATTTCCTTCTTGAAATAGTCGCCAAATGACCAATTTCCCAGCATTTCAAAGAAAGTGTGATGGTATACGTCCTTGCCCACATCGTCCAGGTCATTGTGCTTGCCACCGGCACGGATGCACTTTTGCGTATTGGCCACTCGCACCCATTTCGACATTTCGCTATTAGGATCCGCAGTACCCAGGAAAATTGGCTTAAACTGATTCATGCCGGCGTTGGCAAAGAGCAGAGTCGGGTCATCCAAAGGTATAGTGCTGGACGAGTGGACATATATGTGCTTCTGCTCCTTGAAAAAGTTGAGATATGCCTCTCGCACTTCCTTGGCGGACAGGAACTTCATTGTGATCTTCTATTAATATGAACAATAAAAGGTTAGTTTCCCGTTGCCACGCGACGTACTTTTCACTATGTAAATATGTATGTGTAAGTATCTTATTCAATGCAGGTGCCAGTTTCGGGTTAAGCTTTTGTGAAAGTGCACACAATTTTAACGCTTCGACGTGATACAACTTTACAAGTATTTTAAGATTCAGGCACTAGATTCTTGAGTTTTTGAAAACTACTGTTTACATTTGGCAATTGCTGGCATTTGTTAGGTATTACTCACCTTTTTCTCAATTAAGTGCAAATACAAAACAATTTCGTCAACCGACTGCAACAACGTGTACGCACGGTGTTCCGATAATTATGCGGCAAATTTAAGAGTGAACTAGTTCCTAATGGCTTGTTAAGAAACACAAATGGTTCAATAAATCGAACCACTGAAAATCGGCACACGCTATTTGCACATAGGCGCGGATATTCAAAGACATTGAGCTCGTGTGCAAGTCCATATATTTAACAAAAGGTTTATTTAACTTAGAAGTCTATACGTTGAGGCAAATGCTGCTCTTCGAGTTGATGCTCGATTTCTTTCATGCGTAGCATAATCTCAAAGCTCTGCTTCTCCTCCTTACCAGTCAGGTACATGGTCACAAATGCCTGTATTGCAAGTAAAGTTCCAAGTGCTGGCACAATGGGACGTGTAAATTTTCTGTACAACATAAACACTTCTCTGGGATTTTCCGTCACCGATGGCAATCGGTAGGTAAAGCATCTAGTGGCAAACATAAATGCAGCGAATGGCGCAA
Source organism: Zaprionus inermis (assembly GCA_018151445.1). Lineage (NCBI taxonomy): Eukaryota > Metazoa > Arthropoda > Insecta > Diptera > Drosophilidae > Zaprionus > Zaprionus inermis. The sequence continues at coordinate 186,977 of JAECXD010000869.1, read as the reverse complement.
GTATTGTCGGATAAATGACGCCCGCTGCTGCCTGTATGAAGGCACTGCGCACTTGTGTACACACAGGACACTCTGACAAAGGCTTTAAAAGAATTGGTCGCTGTATGAAGAATTTGTGTCCCAACATTGTAAACATCGCGGGCACAGCAACTATTGGCAAGTAGGTAGAAAGTCGGCCATGTCCGCCCAGGCGTAGTCGTGTTCGATAATGGTTATTGATGTAGGCACCTGTAGCAGCCGCCATGGCGCTGAGCACACCTGGTGCATAGCGAAGGGACCAACTATTTTGAAAGACATTTGTAAAAATTGTTAGATAAGCAGTTAATAAAATCACACCTACACGTCTCCCAGCTTGTCCCAGGCTGTTATAATCTTCCATTGGTATCGTAGCGCCTGATCCTCTGTTATCACAACTGCATCCTTTGGCAGGTCATCTGGTTTGGCAAGCGACAATGCCATCCTTTAATTTATAATAAAATTAAAAATCGCAACAACATGCACGAATACCCGAGTATGAGTATGAGTATGAGTACAACCGTAAGGAACAGCTGTGTTCCGATGCCGGGGCAGTGCTGTGTAACGTTAACAGCGTCATTGAAAATTTGAACGAAAAGGTTTTATACTTGAAATTAATTTAAATTTATAAGAAATGCCTCACAAGCGTAGATCGCGTTTGGTTTTTAACCCAAAACTGCCTATTTCGCGTCGTGGTCATTTTTCTACTGGTGGCGAAGATCTGGCACCGAATGTATACGTAAAATCGGACCATGGAACCGATATGGAGAATACATTAGCTGACACAAATCCCCTGCCGCCGCCGCCACCACCACCACCGGCACCTTTACTAGCGCCATCGGCGCAGGAATTAAAATCGTGTCCAACAGTGTTAAGCAAATATGCTATTCCACAATATAATACAACAATCCGCAAACACCAGGAGTATGATGTCCTGCAAGCGATGCCCACTGTGATTCGAACACAGCTAACACCGCGCTCCAAGGCAGCCATTGCACCAATTGTACTGAGAAAATCGCAATTATCTAGTTTAAACTTAAATAACAATGTCTTTAATAGGTTACCCAAAAGATGAACTTTGCACCAAATTGCGCTGTATTTAAGGACTTGACCCCACTCAACGTGAACGATTCTATGGAAGAGAAAGAGTGGTTTAAGACTAATTCAGCTAAGGAGGTCACCACTAAAACAAATTCAGAGGAACCACAATTGGAAGATTATTTGGAAAAAATCGAGCATGTTCAGCTCATAATGCCCGAGCCGGAGCTGCAATTAGACTTTCTTTACGAAGAATTTGATTTTCTGCAAGCTTACAATCGAGTCTACGATTTTAAATAGCATTATGTTTATTTCATTTAATTATACATTTTAATCGTTAGTAATATATGTGAAATGAATGTTTCCAGAGCAGTGATTGTTTCAATTTCTAGCCTATGAAATTCATGACAACCAAATGTAAAATTACATGCGCGAATATAAAATCGGCGAATCCTCGTTCCGGTGATATGCCCGCAAACACGGCCTTGTTTTGTGGATTAGCCTGCAGACGCAAGCACACTGCCAGTACGAAACAGCTCACGGTGGAAATAAAGCCGGACAGGAACGAGTTGAAGGGGAACGTGCCCACCAGGCAGCAGTAAACAAATTGTATGATGCCGGTCAGCAAAATGTAACCCAAGTAAATGTCCACCATTTTCAGTTTCTTCGGTGTGTTTTGCACGTAGTCATTGTAGAACTTGGAAACGACCCCGCCGATTTCAACCATTTTGTAATTTCTTTTACGGTTTGAGTACAATTAATAGTTAAAGTTAAATATTATTATTTACTGCACCGCAGACACGTCACGCAATACGGGCTGAAACAAAGTGTTGTAAAGCGCTAACTAGTTGACTAACAGCATTTACCAGCACGAAGAGTAGTTTTCCATCGAATGGCCAAACAAGAAGAGGAAGAAGATTATCAATTAATTGGTTTTGTTTTGATTGTGGTCTCGACGGAATTGTGTATTAAAAAGGTATAATTCTCAATGTATGTTTATTAAATCCAACTTAAAGAATGGAGTGTGTTTAGAGACAAACTGTTCTAACATTTTATGCAACAGAAATTTTGTTAGATTGCTTTGTTTGCTTTTTAAATTGTGCAATTAAAATAGTTGTGGTCAACACACAGAAATACTACACATATGTTGTATCTTTATATATATGTGTATGCATGTATATGTATGTGTGTATTAAATGTTTTTACTATATTTAACAGCTAAGTCTTATCGTAATTTTAAATTATAAATTATTATTTGCTTAACAGGACTCCACAAAATTTATTTCTTTGCTTTGCTTTTAACGTCGTGACCTTCGCTGCCTCCGTGGGCCTTTCATTGTCAGTGTCAAACGGTGCATAGAAAAAAATCAATGGAAGACTTGACACCATTGACCAACCTTCAACAGGTATGCACATACATACAAACATACATATATTTAGAAACCCAACAATGCTCAGTTTTTACTAACTTTAGTTCGTTCTCTTTCAGTTTTAGTTCAGAGAATTTTTAATTTCTTATCTACGCAATCTGATAAGCGGGCGTTCCAATTTTTGTAATCCTTGAAAAGATATCTACAGTTTTTCTGTTGTTGTAAGTTTATTCATTAAATACTATAAACATCTTCATATCTAAAGTCATGCATTTTATATAATCGCTTCTAAATTAAGAACGGAAACATTAATTTAAATTTGCATTTAAGCAAAATAACTTAATACCGGCATAGACTAAATTTAGAATTTGTACAATGCTAATTTAATGCAATTTCAAATGAGGTTAATGTTGAATTAATTTTGCGGCCTATAAAAACGAATGGGAAAGTCGAGCTTATGGAACATTTTAAGTCTTCAACAATATGTAGAGCAGCTGAAATTGCGAGCTTGATCAGAGCTCATTATTATAGCCTTCTTGAACCATGTTCTATGCTCGTTTTATTATATAATAGACTAATAATAAGTACATTTGAGTATTCAGATATATTCACTTATTGCTGCTACATTTATCATTCTGTGTATTTATTTTTATATGCACATACATGCACACAGTACTTATGTACACTATATATAATTTGTGGGCGTTACTTATGGAATCATTTCTATTATTCTGTAAAGCATTAAGCACGATTTTTAAACCGCCTATATACACACCATACGTAATATTCCTTTGGTCTTATCGCCTGTGGCTTGTTTTCGTGTCTGAGCATATAGTAGAAATTTGAGTCATTGGACGGTTCAAGTTGATATCGGGTAATATGGTGTATGAATGTTGTATCAAGTGGATAGTGCGCTCGCACTGGAAAGTCGAGAACCGGCTGCCACATAATCAAGTCCAAGTCCAAGGCTTAATCATATCAGTTGATACAGTGGCATACGCAAAATTTTCCACTCCTCCGCCCGCCTCTCTCTTATCTATATTTGAGTCCGTTGTCCGACTTTTAGTTCTCTTCGACAAACTGAGTCAGCGGAAAATCGCCACACAAAAGCGGCTTGGCATCGCTTTTCAATTCAGTGGAACTTCAGCCGTTGTAGCGTGCACACACAAGTTACGCACACACTCAGCGACACACTACAGTTCATCCGCAATAATTAGTATATTTGGCCTGTTTGGCTGATTTACAGCTCGCCGATCCCGCCAAGCGTAAGTCGAAGATGACGGAACGCCAGCCGTTGTTGTTGCAAAGCGACGAGGCCAGTCGCAGCGGAAACGGCCTAGCTAGGCCCCCGGCACGCAGCTCACCGCCGGACAGTACGCTGGTCAATGTGCATAGTGAGGACAGCATCGCAGGTAAGCGTGAAAACCTAGTATGCTACGATGACATTTGCTAATCATCATAAAAGGTTGATAATCCAAAAAATTTACTCTATTACGAAAACTTAAATTTTGTAAAGTATTCACTACTCCATATGCATTTCTTTAAGATTTACACTACCTACCAATGAAATAGACTCAACTTTATTATCGATTGATACACTACTTTATGTAGTTAGCTGTGACTAATATTTGTTGTACATACATACATATATTGAGTAATTAGACACAGATAAGAAACAGCTTACAAATTATATATTTACATAGTTTTAACACATTTCAATTTAATATACGCTGCACGACAACTAGTGGCTTGAATAAAATTTCTATTTATTATTCGATCTTAACCAAATGTGTAGAAATCATTGTTGAATCTCGATACAGACGTAGAAATCATTGTTGAATGTCGATACATCTTAAGAGTCGAGGAAAGCGTAAAATATTGACCCTCATTTCCCCAAATCACCAATACTGTAGTACCCTTATCTTTTAATAAATTATCCCTTGAGTATGGACATAGCCTCAAGAAAGGTTTATGAGTGAATGATATGTTATATGTGTCGATCGCTAAACAGTATCATTAGACTCCCCTGGGGCTATATAAAGACCCCTATGAATTGATGCCTAACCACAACGGTATAGTTATTTCAAATAGGTTCTTGCCTCCAATAATAGAATCATTAATAAAACTAGTGTATTCAAATAGGTTTATTATGGGTGTTTAATAAAGTAATTATTAATGTAACCACAAAAAGTGAAATACCTAACATGCTGAGTCTAATTCATTGATCACGAATGTTTTATTTGGAAATAGTTCTTAGAAAGTTCATTATCATATCCTTAACTAGTTTCTTAAATATTTTCTAACGTATTATATGATATGGTATTTAATTTACACCCTTAGTAAAAGTCATCAAAGCATAGCAAAAGTTGTTGAATTTATTAATTTACTAACACAGTGCACGCTGCAGCAACTGGAGATGAGGACGAGCAGAGCAGCCAGGCAGGCGATGAGAATCTCAAATCGATGTATAATCCCACGCACCATCGCACATTGGAGCATCCCACATCGAACTTTGACACCATGGTGCACTTGCTGAAGGGCAACATTGGCACCGGCATTCTAGCCATGCCGGAGGCCTTCAAGAATGCCGGCCTTTATGTGGGCCTCTTTGGTACGTTGATAATGGGAGCCATTTGCACGCACTGCATGCACATGTTGGTCAATTGCTCGCACGAGCTGTGCCGGCGGTTGCAGCAACCTTCGTTGGACTTCTCCGAGGTGGCGTTTTGCAGCTTCGAGACGGGACCGTTGGGACTGCGACGGTACTCGCATGTGGCGCGGCGCGTTGTGACCACATTCCTGTTCATAACACAGATTGGCTTCTGTTGTGTCTACTTTCTGTTTGTCGCACTCAACGTTAAGGAAGTGATGGATCACTATTTCCAGCTCAATATACACATTTATTTGCTAATTATGCTGATACCAATGATTTTGTTGAATCTGGTGCGAAACCTGAAGTACCTGACGCCAGTCTCTCTAATTGCCTCGGTGCTTACTGTGGCAGGTCTGGCCATTAGCTTCTCGTACATGTTGCACGATCTGCCCGATGTGCACACGGTGAATCCGGTAGCCTCGTGGGCCACTTTGCCCCTTTACTTTGGCACAGCGATTTATGCGTTTGAAGGCATCGGGGTCGTGTTGCCTCTGGAGAACAACATGCGCACGCCCGAGGACTTTGGAGGTACGACGGGAGTACTCAACACGGGAATGGTGATAGTCGCTTGTTTGTACACATCTGTCGGCTTCTTCGGCTACCTCAAGTACGGCGACAGTGTGAAGGGCAGCATTACGCTGAACCTGCCACCGGGTGATGTGTGAGTATTTCCTGAGATGGAATATTGTTAATTTAGCTAATCTAATACATATTCGCCATGTAGTCTATCTCAGCTGGTGCGCATTACAATGGCGGTGGCAATTTTTTTATCCTATACCCTGCAGTTCTATGTGCCTGTTAACATGGTAGAGCCCTTTGTTCGCAATCAATTCGATACCGTACGGGCCAAGGATCTGGCAGCGACAGTACTACGCACAGTGCTGGTCACGTTTACATGTAAAGAAAAAAACCTTACACAGTATAGTAGAAGCCTTTGGTAATTACTTTTTTTTTTACCTTTCAGTTGTACTGGCTGCCGTAATACCCAATCTGGGTGCTATTATTTCACTTGTGGGCGCCGTCAGCAGTTCAGCCTTGGCGCTAATTGCGCCACCCATCATCGAGATAATCACATTCCATCATGTTGGCTATGGTCGTTATAACTGGATGTTCTGGAAGGATATTTTTATTTTAATCTTTGGACTTTGTGGATTTGTTTTTGGTACTTGGGCGAGCTTGGCACAAATTCTCAAACCAAGTGTTGGCTAAATTTCCTCCCACCAATCAATCTTCCCATATATATATATATTAAATTACGATCGAGTGCGAATTTACGACGATGGCTTTATGTAGTTTTTACTACAAATCTGCGATAAGTTAATATAGTTTCGTTAAAGCGCGTGCTTAGTTGCAGAAATGCTTCGATTTTAATTTTACTGTGTTGTATATGATTTTATTTATTTTTACGGTTAGCTCAATTTAATACCAGACAATAATTAGCATTTTAAATCTACCTTTAAACAGATAATTAATGTGTTTGTTTTGTTGCATATAAAAAAGGTTTTGTCTTTTTTCGTCAATGTATAATATGTTGTTATTTGTTTAAAATCAGAATCGCAGAATCGCACAATGCCAAAAAGTGATTTCGTATAGTATTCCTAAACAGATCAGGTTTAGTATTATCTGTTAGGGGTTAGCGTAAGGTCTGCGCAGCTTATTCCAACATGTCATTACTCATTACCCCCTCGCTCACAATTTACGAGATGACATTAAACAATAACTACATTTAGCTCAATTGTTTTTGTGTGCGATATAATATTCTACGACATACACATACTATAGATATTATATTTTGCATAAATACATACATATATACACATATACATATACATATGTACTATTTATATTATGTACAAATAAATTATTCTATACGTACTGTAAAATATTCATTTTTTGAAATGGAGTCTGATACTCCGGCTATAACTATACCATGCAAATTTTACAGTTACATTGTATTTAAGAGAGATTTACTTTTTCAATCTCCATTTGTAGCAACTCAAAAATATTTCATGTATTCGAGTTGAAACTATAAATAAAGACAATAATAATTGAGTTTCAAGTTTAAAAATAAATAAATTTAAAAATCAAACCCAATGTTTGTAGTTTTGCTATGTCTTACGTAATGTGAAGTAATAAACATTTGAATTCAAATACATAATACAGTTGAAAAATACTAATTTGCGTGTACATTGCATCAAAGACTTCAAAATATATAGAGTGTATTTATTTTTGTTTGTCTGTGTATGGTACATTGTATATGTTTTATACGATATGTTCTCAATAGCGATCGTGTGAACATTATCAACGGTATGGTCTCTTAAATTAAAATATATATGTTTAATATATGTATTATAATATATATTTATATATTATTTGCTTGGAAATTTTTCTATGAACACCATATTCCTAGATAATATTCAAGTATTCATGATTGTAAAATTTTTGTAATTTTATGTTTTCTGCTTGTAATTCTCAAGTTGTTATTCATCGTATCAGTGATATAAAATACGCGACGAGCCCTTGGATTGTTTGTGTTGTTTGGAAGGAGAGCAAGTTAGCACTCCCCTAGACAAGGATGGAACACACAAACGAACGGCTGGGCACAAGACGATGTCGTTCACAAGTTTTTTTTTTTATCTTGACCGATGGACTATGGTCAAGAAGTCGAACTGTTTAATTAAAAAACTTAAATAGCGTACAGTTCGCTTATCAAAAAGAAATGTTCGCAAAAAATCTTACTCTAAGTTGTGAAAATGAAGAATGTAAATGTTATGTACTTTTTAAGCACCATTTCCAGTGTTGCCAATTCCGCTTTTTTCTAGTCAAATTTGACTTTTTTTGAAGGCCAACTGCGGGAAGTGGGAGTTCTGGATTATTATTTATATTACTTTAGCTTTTTTCTGTTTTTTTTTTTTTGAATGCCAATATTTTCTATACAATTTATCTCAAATTACATGTTTTGGTGACAATTTTTAAATTTGATGTCATTTAAGATATTACTATTTTAGCTATTTTTTACGCTTTATATTATGAATTCCCCTAGTTTTTTTTTTTTGTTTTTGTAATTAAGGTTTGGCTGTATTATACATTTTTGCCAGACAAAAACAGTTTGTTTTTGTTCCCAAAAGTAGGCGGCACTGACCAAATGTACATAAAGAGTATACTAGATATGGGAAGAAATAGTTCACCAGAACTTTTAACGTAAAATAAGAGATATAGGATTAACAAAGTTAAGGAGGCCGAAGACCTTTTCGCGTTGAGCCACCTCTGCTTAGCAATTTGTGTAGTGCATCGAATACCCAGATCTATAAGCTTTCTGCAGTCTTTAGCAGGAAGGATGTTAGATCGGCCGACAATTTAGGCTGAACCAGGGAGGCAGTTTCCCTGCTTGGGGCTTACTTTTCTTCAAAAGTAAGGTACATAACTCTAAGTGAAGCTCGCCCTTAATAGGCCTACATTTAGAGCCTGCATATGCTTTAAATTACTTTCAAAGAGAGTTGAATTAATTTTATTGGGGTTGAAGGGTGCGAACGAATCTGCGTCCAGCTCACCATTTTTGGTAGTGCCAGACAATCGGTAAGGTCCGGTAAGATCCGGCGACAATAGATTATCAGTAAATTCCCCGTTCCACCACTTCATGGTCGACTTCTTTCTTCCTGGCTCTGATTCAATAAAATAATCTATGTAGTTAGTTAGATTGCAATAACTTGAAGAATATCAAAAATCGACCGACATGTTCTATGTTAGCTATTATTTACGACTTAATTACAGCCTGCATCAATAAGAAGCTCGAGTGCCAAATTTCATTAAGATAGCTGTTCAGAATATATATATTTCAGAATATATATATTTTATAATGTCGAAGATGTCATCTGGACCAAATTAATAAATCTATATAGTAAAAAGTTGAGTTATCTTTTCGATACCGTTTATTTGCAAGCGATAATTCAAAATTTTAATTTATTAGGTTTCGGAACAAGGAGTAACCCAAGTCCAATCGGACCAGGGAACACATTCATTTGCCGAGGTCAGGAATCCCGTCAGTTCGCATTTGATCACGTCGGGTTCAGCTGCACCATTGCACTGCCAGTATCGTGTTGGATCCCAGAAGTTACGGAAGTTAGTTCCCTTGGCGACGCCGGAACAGTTGGGCTTACCGTTGCTATCGGGATCGCAATCGGCGTAGACGGCTGCCACGAACAGGGCCAGGCAAAGAACGACAATAGCTGTAGGCACAATATCGTACAGTTATAGTATATGTCGAATACCGTATACCGTATACCCTAGAACTTACAAGCTTTCATGTTGGTTGGTTAGTGGTAATCAGAGAAGTATATGCTACTGAATGTGCCATAGCTAACCAATTGCCACGCTTTTATAGTAGCGTGAATCTGTTTTTGGGCTGATATCGTCAGCGCCAAATTATACTAGTAGTTCGTTATTAATATACTAACTTATCTGTTCGTGTTGTGCTCTTTTTTTTTTCTTTAGCCATGAAGTGTCTCGTTCATTGATAACTTCAATTTTAGTGGTAACATGAACACATAACAAATAATTTTGTTTAGGTTTCAAATCATTTGCACTATCTCGGCATTCGATGTAGCTTTATTCTATTAATTGAGATAAGCGATCAAATCAAATCGAAACTATTTGTACATATTTTATTTTTACTTTGCTATATTTAATCCTCATAAAAAATTGTATTCAGCTTGTAATATTTCCATTATAATTATAATTGGCTTTTCTTTGCAAATTATTTTATATTATTCATATTTTTATACTAATGAACGTATTAAGTGAAATGTTTTTTATACCATTATGATTTTCTAAATTTTTATATTTTGTAATTTACCTTTAATAAATAAATTGGGATTTAAAAAAAAATACAAGTAGTGAAAGCTAAAGTCAAGCGAGCCCGTCGGTAAGAGTATCTTAGCCCGATTCCAAAAAATCCTTTACAAACAAGCAATAACTCTTATTTAATAATTTTTTTATTGGGTATCGTTAATTATATCTCGTATCGTTGATACAATGATTGTATAATCAAGTGGTCCATACAAAACCAAGCCGATACCTGTTACCTGTTACCTGTTACACCCAGCATGGATCTACAAACTAAAAAATAACACGAAAAAAAAAAAAATTTGTTGTACAGATTCAATGCGGTTTTTGTGAGTAGTGTACTGTACATACGCATGATCCATATTCCAGAATTGGACGAACAAGTGAGGTGTAGAGGGTCTTTGTTACATAAGGATCGTCAAACTCCTTAGACCAACTCTTAATAAAGCCAAACACACCCATGGCTTTATTGACCATATGGGAAACAATCGGAAAACTTTAGTTTTCGGTCCAAACGGACCCCAAGATCATCAGCTAGAGTAGAGACCCAACCACAAAGAGTGTAGGAAACGTACTTTGGTCTGGCTCGATAGAATGTCATCAACTTGCATTTGGAGCTGTTCAGGTTGCACAACACCAGGAATGAAAACTATTTAGGTCGGCTTGTAAGTAAGAGTGACAGTAGTCATATTTAAATTTATAACAAAGCTTTACATCGTCCGCGTACATGAGAGTACGGGAGTTGTGTATGACCAATGGGAGGTCATTGATGAAAAGCGTAAAAAAGAGGGGGCCTAGATGGCTACCCTGAGAAACGCCAGATGTGGCATGAAGAAGGTGTGAAAATATATTTTTAAAGATAACTCTTTGGGTTCTGCCATTCAGACTCAACTCACAATCCAATTAAGAAGTTTTGGTGTGAAGGCTAAGAAGGGAATGATTTCTTTGCAAATAATTTACATATAGATACCTTCACCCTCTTTTTTAAATCCTTTACAGACAATCAATAACTCTAATAATTCCATACACCGAATTCTGTACAAGTTCTTCTTCCACATATTGCCTTCTCGCTCCGACTTACATACATGCGCAGCGCTGCTTGTGTTTAGGAGTGAACACATTAACCTGAATAACTTCGGTATTATTTGTCCGATCGGATTGTAATTTGGAGGAAATATTTATTATTTAATTATTATTTATTTTTTATATTTATGTGTATACCAAAGCAAGATTATACCTGAATAATTTTGGTATTGGTATTATTTACCCGATCTGATTCTAATTTGCAGGATATATTTATTATTTTATTATTATTTATTATTATTTATTACTTAATAGTTGTGGGTAGTGGGCATGGTATCTAAAATTTAAAATGAAGTCGATTTACCTCCACTACACAGGAAACTTCGTGCCAAATTTGGGGCCCATAGCTTTCCTAATAGCTGAGATCCAGACGTTCAAACAGACACGTCAGGATAGAGAGACAGAAGTGTCTGCCACGCCTTCTTCTGTGTGTTACAATTGCACAAAGATTTTATACCCTTTTTGAACGCTTTCAATGGTCAAAAGGTACCTAGATAGAAGTATATCTTTTATTATCGGTATTAATCTCTACATATTTTTATTTTAATCTTTGGACTTTGTGGATTTGTTTTTGGTACTTGGGCGAGCTTTACTTTATGTAGTTTTTACTACAAATCTACGATAAGTTAATATAGTTTCGTTAAAGCGCGTGCTTAGTTTCAGAAATGCTTCGATTTTAATTTTACTGTGTTGTATATGATTTTATTTATTTTTACGGTTAGCTCAATTTAATACCAGACAATAATTAGCATTTTAAATCTACCTTTAAACAGATAATTAATGTGTTTGTTTTGTTGCATATAAAAAAGGTTTTGTCTTTTTTCGTCAATGTATAATATGTTGTTATTTGTTTAAAATCAGAATCGCAGAATCGCACAATGCCAAAAAGTGATTTCGTATAGTATTCCTAAACAGATCAGGTTTAGTATTATCTGTTAGGGGTTAGCGAAAGGTCTGCGCAGCTTATTCCAACATGTCATTACTCATTACCCCCTCGCTCACAATTTACGAGATGACATTAAACAATAACTACATTTAGCTCAATTGTTTTTGTGTGCGATATAATATTCTACGACATACACATACTATAGATATTATATTTTGCATAAATACATACATATATACACATATACATATACATATGTACTATTTATATTATGTACAAATAAATTATTCTATACGTACTGTAAAATATGCATTTTTTGAAATGGAGTCTGATACTCCGGCTATAACTATACCATGCAAATTTTACAGTTACATTGTATTTAAGAGAGATTTACTTTTTCAATCTCCATTTGTAGCAACTCAAAAATATTTCATGTATTCGAGTTGAAACTATAAATAAAGACAATAATAATTGAGTTTCAAGTTTAAAAATAAATAAATTTAAAAATCAAACCCAATGTTTGTAGTTTTGCTATGTCTTACGTAATGTGAAGTAATAAACATTTGAATTCAAATACATAATACAGTTGAAAAATACTAATTTGCGTGTACATTGCATCAAAGACTTCAAAATATATAGAGTGTATTTATTTTTGTTTGTCTGTGTATGGTACATTGTATATGTTTTATACGATATGTTCTCAATAGCGATCGTGTGAACATTATCAACGGTATGGTCTCTTAAATTAAAATATATATGTTTAATATATGTATTATAATATATATTTATATATTATTTGCTTGGAAATTTTTCTATGAACACCATATTCCTAGATAATATTCAAGTATTCATGATTGTAAAATTTTTGTAATTTTATGTTTTCTGCTTGTAATTCTCAAGTTGTTATTCATCGTATCAGTGATATAAAATACGCGACGAGCCCTTGGATTGTTTGTGTTGTTTGGAAGGAGAGCAAGTTAGCACTCCCCTAGACAAGGATGGAACACACAAACGAACGGCTGGGCACAAGACGATGTCGTTCACAAGTTTTTTTTTTATCTTGACCGATGGACTATGGTCAAGAAGTCGAACTGTTTAATTAAAAAACTTAAATAGCGTACAGTTCGCTTATCAAAAAGAAATGTTCGCAAAAAATCTTACTCTAAGTTGTGAAAATGAAGAATGTAAATGTTATGTACTTTTTAAGCACCATTTCCAGTGTTGCCAATTCCGCTTTTTTCTAGTCAAATTTGCCTTTTTTTGAAGGCCAACTGCGGGAAGTGGGAGTTCTGGATTATTATTTATATTACTTTAGCTTTTTTCTGTTTTTTTTTTTTGGAATGCCAATATTTTCTATACAATTTATCTCAAATTACATGTTTTGGTGACAATTTTTAAATTTGATGTCATTTAAGATATTACTATTTTAGCTATTTTTTACGCTTTATATTATGAATTCCCTAGTTTTTTTTTTGTTTTTGTGTAATTAAGGTTTGGCTGTATTATACATTTTTGCCAGACAAAAACAGTTTGTTTTTGTTCCCAAAAGTAGGCGGCACTGACCAAATGTACATAAAGAGTATACTAGATATGGGAAGAAATAGTTCACCAGAACTTTTAACGTAAAATAAGAGATATAGGATTAACAAAGTTAAGGAGGCCGAAGACCTTTTCGCGTTGAGCCACCTCTGCTTAGCAATTTGTGTAGTGCATCGAATACCCAGATCTATAAGCTTTCTGCAGTCTTTAGCAGGAAGGATGTTAGATCGGCCGACAATTTAGGCTGAACCAGGAGGCAGTTTCCCTGCTTGGGGCTTACTTTTCTTCAAAAGTAAGGTACATAACTCTAAGTGAAGCTCGCCCTTAATAGGCCTACATTTAGAGCCTGCATATGCTTTAAATTACTTTCAAAGAGAGTTGAATTAATTTTATTGGGGTTGAAGGGTGCGAACGAATCTGCGTCCAGCTCACCATTTTTGGTAGTGCCAGACAATCGGTAAGGTCCGGTAAGATCCGGCGACAATAGATTATCAGTAAATTCCCCGTTCCACCACTTCATGGTCGACTTCTTTCTTCCTGGCTCTGATTCAATAAAATAATCTATGTAGTTAGTTAGATTGCAATAACTTGAAGAATATCAAAAATCGACCGACATGTTCTATGTTAGCTATTATTTACGACTTAATTACAGCCTGCATCAATAAGAAGCTCGAGTGCCAAATTTCATTAAGATAGCTGTTCAGAATATATATATTTCAGAATATATATATTTTATAATGTCGAAGATGTCATCTGGACCAAATTAATAAATCTATATAGTAAAAAGTTGAGTTATCTTTTCGATACCGTTTATTTGCAAGCGATAATTCAAAATTTTAATTTATTAGGTTTCGGAACAAGGAGTAACCCAAGTCCAATCGGACCAGGGAACACATTCATTTGCCGAGGTCAGGAATCCCGTCAGTTCGCATTTGATCACGTCGGGTTCAGCTGCACCATTGCACTGCCAGTATTGTGTTGGATCCCAGAAGTTACGGAAGTTAGTTCCCTTGGCGACGCCGGAACAGTTGGGCTTACCGTCGCTCTCGGGATCGCAATCGGCGTAGACGGCTGCCACGAACAGGGCCAGGCAAAGAACGACAATAGCTGTAGGCACAATATCGTACAGTTATAGTATATGTCGAATACCGTATACCGTATACCCTAGAACTTACAAGCTTTCATGTTGGTTGGTTAGTGGTAATCAGAGAAGTATATGCTACTGAATGTGCCATAGCTAACCAATTGCCACGCTTTTATAGTAGCGTGAATCTGTTTTTGGGCTGATATCGTCAGCGCCAAATTATACTAGTAGTTCGTTATTAATATACTAACTTATCTGTTCGTGTTGTGCTCTTTTTTTTTCTTTAGCCATGAAGTGTCTCGTTCATTGATAACTTCAATTTTAGTGGTAACATGAACACATAACAAATAATTTTGTTTAGGTTTCAAATCATTTGCACTATCTCGGCATTCGATGTAGCTTTATTCTATTAATTGAGATAAGCGATCAAATCAAATCGAAACTATTTGTACATATTTTATTTTTACTTTGCTATATTTAATCCTCATAAAAAATTGTATTCAGCTTGTAATATTTCCATTATAATTATAATTGGCTTTTCTTTGCAAATTATTTTATATTATTCATATTTTTATACTAATGAACGTATTAAGTGAAATGTTTTTTATACCATTATGATTTTCTAAATTTTTATATTTTGTAATTTACCTTTAATAAATAAATTGGGATTTAAAAAAAATACAAGTAGTGAAAGCTAAAGTCAAGCGAGCCCGTCGGTAAGAGTATCTTAGCCCGATTCCAAAAATCCTTTACAAACAAGCAATAACTCTTATTTAATAATTTTTTTATTGGGTATCGTTAATTATATCTCGTATCGTTGATACAATGATTGTATAATCAAGTGGTCCATACAAAACCAAGCCGATACCTGTTACCTGTTACCTGTTACACCCAGCATGGATCTACAAACTAAAAAATAACACGAAAAAAAAAAAAATTTGTTGTACAGATTCAATGCGGTTTTTGTGAGTAGTGTACTGTACATACGCATGATCCATATTCCAGAATTGGACGAACAAGTGAGGTGTAGAGGGTCTTTGTTACATAAGGATCGTCAAACTCCTTAGACCAACTCTTAATAAAGCCAAACACACCCATGGCTTTATTGACCATATGGGAAACAATCGGAAAACTTTAGTTTTCGGTCCAAACGGACCCCAAGATCATCAGCTAGAGTAGAGACCCAACCACAAAGAGTGTAGGAAACGTACTTTGGTCTGGCTCGATAGAATGTCATCAACTTGCATTTGGAGCTGTTCAGGTTGCACAACACCAGGAATGAAAACTATTTAGGTCGGCTTGTAAGTAAGAGTGACAGTAGTCATATTTAAATTTATAACAAAGCTTTACATCGTCCGCGTACATGAGAGTACGGGAGTTGTGTATGACCAATGGGAGGTCATTGATGAAAAGCGTAAAAAGGAGGGGGCCTAGATGGCTACCCTGAGGAACGCCAGATGTGGCATGAAGAAGGTGTGAAAATACATTTTTAAAGCTAACTCTTTGGGTTCTGCCATTCAGACTCAACTCACAATCCAATTAAGAAGTTTTGGTGTGAAGGCTAAGAAGGGAATGATTTCTTTGCAAATAATTTACATATAGATACCTTCACCCTCTTTTTTAAATCCTTTACAGACAATCAATAACTCTAATAATTCCATACACCGAATTCTGTACAAGTTCTTCTTCCACATATTGCCTTCTCGCTCCGACTTACATACATGCGCAGCGCTGCTTGTGTTTAGGAGTGAACACATTAACCTGAATAACTTCGGTATTATTTGTCCGATCGGATTGTAATTTGGAGGAAATATTTATTATTTAATTATTATTTATTTTTTATATTTATGTGTATACCAAAGCAAGATTATACCTGAATAATTTTGGTATTGGTATTATTTACCCGATCTGATTCTAATTTGCAGGATATATTTATTATTTTATTATTATTTATTATTATTTATTACTTAATAGTTGTGGGTAGTGGGCATGGTATCTAAAATTTAAAATGAAGTCGATTTACCTCCACTACACAGGAAACTTCGTGCCAAATTTGGGGCCCATAGCTTTCCTAATAGCTGAGATCCAGACGTTCAAACAGACACGTCAGGATAGAGAGACAGAAGTGTCTGCCACGCCTTCTTCTGTGTGTTACAATTGCACAAAGATTTTATACCCTTTTTGAACGCTTTCAATGGTCAAAAGGTACCTAGATAGAAGTATATCTTTTATTATCATTTTTATTGTCAGTTAAATAGCGAACAAATCGAATTATAAGTAAAAAATCAATATTAGTGCACACATCTTAAATCTCTTCAAGGGTTTTGTTTTATTTTCAACATTAGATGGATTTGTTCCAAAAGTAAAATGCCAACTAAAAACTCATCCAAGTAGGTAGCAAAATTCGTAGTGAAATTAAAAGCAATTTAATCGGAAGTTGGTGAAATGGACTGGAATACGTTTCTGATCTTCGAGAGATCGCTGCGCTGGTACCGCGGCTTGCAACAATCTACTGCACGCGCTGCGCGACGACAAGGCGCAGGAATCGACGTACAGGGTGCACCGATGCCTGCAGCTACTGGGCCTGCAGCCGATGGTAACGTCAAAGCAGATCTGGATCATCATGGGCATCAGTCAGCTTAACGATCTGGCCTTCTTGTGACAAGTGGTGGAGGCGCTGAAAGAGCAACGAAACCCGTCCAAGGATAGCAGGGTCCGAATGAGCTGGGAAAAGGAGGAAATCAAAACCTCACCCTATTTGCTGACCCAGCGCCGTCCCCAGCCTTTTGTGCCTAGATCCCAGAATTTACGACCTAAGAGCAAGACAATTATCTTTCCGACCTACGAGAAGTACCGGGACCGCATGTATCGCATACCCAACGAGAGCTCGCGTTGGTTTGCCAACTATGAGCCGTCGCCGGTAAGGCTGGAAATCAAGCGTTGCCTCTCCGAAGCGCTCGATCCGATTTTCGGCGACTCGCAGAGCACTCCGGGCGGGGCCAAGTGCAATGTGCATCGCATGCTGGGCGAGGCGGTGCAGCTTCGCCAGCAGGAGTTGCTGGTCAAAACGATGAATCGCTACAAGCTGATGCTGGATGTGGCGGGCTGGAAGCGCGAGCATGTACGCAAGCATGTCGTGCGCCGTCTGGAGAAGGAGGTCAGCAAAGCCGCATACTTGCTACGCGAATATGCTCGTAAGCAGCTGAGGGAGCTGCGGCTCATAGTCGGCGATAACTGCACCGGCGATTTGAGCTGCGATATGTGGAGGCAGTTGGCCTTGGTGCCAACGCCCGCAGCGCTTAAGTCCCAGCCGGACTTTTCGTTCATACTGGATAGTAAGTTTGAGCTGACTCAACCTCTGCCCATAGACAAACCCGTGCGAGTGTATCAGATTGGCGACCAGTGCAGCTACAGGTCTATTATTGTACCCAGGAGTAAAGTCGCGGGCAATGCCGATGGCCAGAATGCCTACTGTCCCGCTACCATGGAGTGTCCGCCGGCTGACGGACTGCTCGCCGTGATCAACGATCGGGGCCAGATTCTGGAGTTTCTACACGAAAAAATGGAGAATAATAATTGCTATAAATTGTCAAAGAAATTGGGCAAAGGCGACGGACTGACTCCATTGAAGATAATCAATGACAAGGGTAAAGTGATTGATTACGCCAAACTTGACGCATCCCTCGGCTCGAAATATAGATATTTTACGCAAAAAACCCTGAAAAACGGATTTCCGCAATGGGATTATTTTAAAATCTTTGAGCCGCCGGCACTGCCTGAACTGCAAGTGCGGGATACACAGTACATGATCAAGATCAGTACATGTTCTCCCTAGAGCGACCCATGGAGAAGAGCGAATAGTAATAAAAAAATCGATGTAGTTAGTTAGATTGCAATAACTTGAAGAATATCAAAAATCGACCGATGTGTTCTATGTTAGCTATACAATATATCTGTTCGATCTGGTTCGATCCGACTTATTTACAGCCTGCATCAATAAGAAGCTCGAGTGCCAAATTTCATTAAGATAGCTGTTCAGAATATATATATTTCAGAATATATATATTTTATAATGTCGAAGATGTCATCTGGACCAAATTAATAAATCTATATAGTAAAAAGTTGAGTTATCTTTTCGATACCGTTTATTTGCAAGCGATAATTCAAAATTTTAATTTATTAGGTTTCGGAACAAGGAGTAACCCAAGTCCACTCGGACCAGGGAACACATTCATTTGCCGAGGTCAGGAATCCCGTCAGTTCGCATTTGATCACGTCGGGTTCAGCTGCACCATTGCACTGCCAGTATCGTGTTGGATCCCAGAAGTTACGGAAGTTAGTTCCCTTGGCGACGCCGGAACAGTTGGGCTTACCGTTGCTATCGGGATCGCAATCGGCGTAGACGGCTGCCACGAACAGGGCCAGGCAAAGAACGACAATAGCTGTAGGCACAATATCGTACAGTTATAGTATATGTCGAATACCGTATACCGTATACCCTAGAACTTACAAGCTTTCATGTTGGTTGGTTAGTGGTAATCAGAGAAGTATATGCTACTGAATGTGCCATAGCTAACCAATTGCCACGCTTTTATAGTAGCGTGAATCTGTTTTTGGGCTGATATCGTCAGCGCCAAATTATACTAGTAGTTCGTTATTAATATACTAACTTATCTGTTCGTGTTGTGCTCTTTTTTTTTTCTTTAGCCATGAAGTGTCTCGTTCATTGATAACTTCAATTTTAGTGGTAACATGAACACATAACAAATAATTTTGTTTAGGTTCCAAATCATTTGCACTATCTCGGCATTCGATGTAGCTTTATTCTATTTATTGAGATAAGCGATCAAATCAAATCGAAACTATTTGTACATATTTTATTTTTACTTTGCTATATTTAATCCTCATAAAAAATTGTATTCAGCTTGTAATATTTCCATTATAATTATAATTGGCTTTTCTTTGCAAATTATTTTATATTATTCATATTTATACCCTTGCAGAGGGTATATTAATTTTAGCCAGAAGTTTGCAACGCACCTTAGGAGACATCTCCGACCCTATAAAGTATATATATTCTGAATCAGCATCACCAGAGGAGTCGAAAAATGGATGTCCGTCTGTCCGTCCGTCCGTCCGTCCGTCCGTCCGTCCGTCCGTCCGTCCGTCCGTCCGTCTGTTGCAACGCAAACTAGTCTCTCAGTTTTTGAGCTATCTTCATGAAACTTGGCATACAAGCTTCTTATTGCTGTAGGCTGTAAATAAGTCGGAACGAGCCAGATCGGACCGATATATCGTATAGCTGTCATAGAAGCTATCGGCCGATTTTTGTTGTTTTTCCAGATATTGCAACAAGATTTGGCAAATCCTATTCTTATTACGTTCTTAATGTGCTGTCAAAATTATATCAAAATCGGACCACTATAACATATAGCTGCCATAGGAACAATCGGCTGAAATCAGGGTTTTTGTATGCAAACCTGTTTTGTTTTTGGAAATACCGCACATTATTGAGTTATCTTCATGACACTTGGCACACAAGCTTATTATTGTTGTAGGCTGTAAATAAGTCGGAAAGAGCCAGATCGCACCGATATATCGTATAGCTGTCATAGAAGCTATCGGCCGATTTTTGTTGTTTTTCAAGATATTGCAACAAGATTTGGCAAATCCTATTCTTATTACGTTCTTAATGTGCTGTCAAAATTATATCAAAATCGGACCACTATAACATATAGCTGCCATAGGAACAATCGGCTGAAATCAGGGTTTTTGTATGCAAACCTGTTTTGTTTTTGGAAATACCGCACATTATCAATACTTTTTAATGTTATACAGTAACCCGCCCTTAGTTTTTCCATTTAAATATCTGAGACGTTTATATTCTATAGCTGTTATAGGAACAATCAGTCAGTCCGTCTGTCTGTTGCAACTCAAATTAGTCCCCCAGTTATTGAGCTATCTTCATGAAACTTGCCACACAAGCTTATTATTGATGTAGGCTGTAAATAAGTCGGAACGAGCCAGATCGGACCGATATATCGTATAGCTGTCATAGAAGCTATCGGCCGATTTTTGTTGTTTTTCAAGATATTGCAACAAGATTTGGCAAATCCTATTCTTATTACGTTCTTAATGTGCTGTCAAAATTGTATCAAAATCGGACCACTATAACATATAGCTGCCATAGGAACAATCGGCTGAAATCAGGGTTTTCGTATGCAAACCTGTTTTGTTTTTGGAAATACCGCACATTATCAATACTTTTTAATGTTATACAGTAACCCGCCCTTAGTTTTTCCATTTAAATATCTCAGACGTTTATATTCTATAGCTGTTATAGGAACAATCAGTCAGTCCGTCTGTCTGTTGCAACGCAAATTAGTCCCCCAGTTATTGAGCTACCTTCATGAAACTTGGCACCCAAGCTTATTATTGGTGTAGGCTGTAAATAAGTCGGAACGAGCCAGATCGGACCGATATATCGTATAGCTGTCATAGAAGCTATCGGCCGATTTTTGTTGTTTTTCAAGATATTGCAACAAGATTTGACAAATCCTATTCTTATTACGTTCTTAATGTGCTGTCAAAATTATATCAAAATCGGACCACTATAACATATAGCTGCCATAGGAACAATCGGCTGAAATCAGGGTTTTTGTATGCAAACCTGTTTTGTTTTTGGAAATACCGCACATTATCAATACTTTTTAATGTTATACAGTAACCCGCCCTTAGTTTTTCCATTTAAATATCTGAGACGTTTATATTCTATAGCTGTTATAGGAACAATCAGTCAGTCCGTCTGTCTGTTGCAACTCAAATTAGTCCCCCAGTTATTGAGCTATCTTCATGAAACTTGCCACACAAGCTTATTATTGATGTAGGCTGTAAATAAGTCGGAACGAGCCAGATCGGACCGATATATCGTATAGCTGTCATAGAAGCTATCGGCCGATTTTTGTTGTTTTTCAAGATATTGCAACAAGATTTGGCAAATCCTATTCTTATTACGTTCTTAATGTGCTGTCAAAATTATATCAAAATCGGACCACTATAACATATAGCTGCCATAGGAACAATCGGCTGAAATCAGGGTTTTTGTATGCAAACCTGTTTTGTTTTTTGGAAATGCCGCACATTATCAATACTTTTTAATGTTATACAGTAACCCGCCCTTAGTTTTTCCATTTAAATATCTCAGACGTTTATATTCTATAGCTGTTATAGGAACACTCAGTCAGTCCGCGTGTCTGTTGCAACTCAAATTAGTCCCCCAGTTATTGAGCTATTTTCATGAAACTTTGCTCATAAGCTTCTTATTTCTGCCCTCTTTAAATAAGTCGGAATGGGCCAGATCGGACTGATATATCGTATAGCTGTCATGGAGCCTACGGCCGATTTTCGTTATATTTCAAGATATAGCTATCAGGCTTATCACATCCAAATCTAAGTGTGTCCCTAATAATAAAGTGCGAAATCGAACTTTTATAACTTATAACGATCAACGATCGGCCTAATGAAGGTTCATGTTGCAATTTTATGGAAACCTGAGTACTATTACATGTAGCTGTTAAACAAAAAATCCTGTAGCTGTTATTCAAACGCATTTTTGAATGAGAACTTTCCAAATTTATTTATATTTTATGACCAACAGATCCTTTACAACACAAAGACATTTCCTCATAACATTTTGTGTTAAGTATATAAGAAATCCAGGTATGTACAAAAGCATTAAAAGGTAGAATTATTTTTTTTCGAAGCAGGTGTTTGATTCATAGCCTTAATCATGTAAAAATCTTGACTTCCTGTACTGTTATAATTGTTCAATAAATACCACAGAAACCAGAAGCAATCCAAATATATTTTATATTTTGTATAACTGCAAGGGTATGAAACCTTCGGCAAGCCGAAGGTAGCCTTGCTTTCTTGTTTTATACTAATGAACGTATTAAGTGAAATGTTTTTTATATCATTATGATTTTCTAAATTTTTATATTTTATAATTTACCTTTAATAAATAAATTGGGATTTAAAAAAAATACAAGTAGTGAAAGCTAAAGTCAAGCGAGCCCGTCGGTAAGAGTATCTTAGCCCGATTCCAAAAATCTTTTACAAACAAGCAATAACTCTTATTTAATAATTTTTTTATTGGGTATCGTTAATTATATCTCGTATCGTTGATACAATGATTGTATAATCAAGTGGTCCATACAAAACCAAGCCGATACCTGTTACCTGTTACCTGTTACACCCAGCATGGATCTACAAACTAAAAAATAACACGAAAAAAAAAAAAATTGTTGTACAGATTCAATGCGGTTTTTGTGAGTAGTGTACTGTACTTACGCATGATCCATATTCCAGAATTGGACGAACAAGTGAGGTGTAGAGGGTCTTTGTTACATAAGGATCGTCAAACTCCTTAGACCAACTCTTAATAAAGCCAAACACACCCATGGCTTTATTGACCATATGGGAAACAATCGGAAAACTTTAGTTTTCGGTCCAAACGGACCCCAAGATCATCAGCTAGAGTAGAGACCCAACCACAAAGAGTGTAGGAAACGTACTTTGGTCTGGCTCGATAGAATGTCATCAACTTGCATTTGGAGCTGTTCAGGTTGCACAACACCAGGAATGAAAACTATTTAGGTCGGCTTGTAAGTAAGAGTGACAGTAGTCATATTTAAATTTATAACAAAGCTTTACATCGTCCGCGTACATGAGAGTACGGGAGTTGTGTATGACCAATGGGAGGTCATTGATGAAAAGCGTAAAAAAGAGGGGGCCTAGATGGCTACCCTGAGGAACGCCAGATGTGGCATGAAGAAGGTGTGAAAATATATTTTTAAAGATAACTCTTTGGGTTCTGCCATTCAGACTCAACTCACAATCCAATTAAGAAGTTTTGGTGTGAAGGCTAAGAAGGGAATGATTTCTTTGCAAATAATTTACATATAGATACCTTCACCCTCTTTTTTAAATCCTTTACAGACAATCAATAACTCTAATAATTCCATACACCGAATTCTGTACAAGTTCTTCTTCCACATATTGCCTTCTCGCTCCGACTTACATACATGCGCAGCGCTGCTTGTGTTTAGCAGTGAACACATTAACCTGAATAACTTCGGTATTATTTGTCCGATCGGATTGTAATTTGGAGGAAATATTTATTATTTAATTATTATTTATTTTTATACCCGCTACTCGAAGAGTATAAGGGTATTATAACTTTGTGCCAACCGAAAATGTTTGTAACAGGCAGAAGGAGACATCTCCGACCCCATAAAGTATATATATTCTGAATCAGCATGAACAGCCGAGTCGATATAGCCATGTCCGTCTGTCCGTCTGTCCGTCTGTCCGTCTGTCCGTCTGTCCGTCTGTCCGTCTGTCTGTCCGTATGAAAACCTAGATCTCAGCTATTATAAGAGCTAGAGCTACCAAATTTGGAGACAATATGTGTTAATTATGCCCGCAGATCAAGTTTATTTTGGATTTTTGCCACGCCTCCATCCGCCCCCAAAAATCGATAATAAATCGATAATAGCTGCAAATATAGCTCTACAGCATTCATTTTTTATCCATGTGATAAAAACCACCATCCGGGCGTGTTGCGAAAGTTTCAATAAGATCGGCCGATAAATAAGGAAGATATTCAAGAAATAGTATTGCCTTGTGGCCATGTGCCTGTGTCGGTTTTTCCTAATGTTAGTACCCGAGTTCAACACCAGCAGCAGACAACTTTTTTTAATTATGTGGCAACTTTTTTTTAAATTATGTGGCAACTTTTTTTTTAATTATGTGCACCGAAAATATTCATGGTGCAATTTTATCGGTTATTGCGAAAGAAGTGCAGTGGTCGAGTGGTGATGGTAGTTGACTGTTCAGCGAGACGTCCGGAGTTCAACTCCTGGGTGTGCCTGGGCGACTTAAATTTATTTTTTTGTATCTTATATTTTTTTTTATTTTATAGTGTGTTGCAAAATTCAAAATAAATTTTTAGTATATTTAAAGCCACTTAAAATCGAAAGAGACATTGAGCAGCAACACAAAATACAAACGACAAATCTAATTAGATATGTTGAGATGTATTGTGAGGCAGCATATATGTATGTATGTATAGGCGTCTCTATCACACATGCATAATTTATAACTGCAGAGTAATAAAAGCAAAGGGCAACATCCAATAAGAATCGAGTGGAACTTGCATAGGCAAAACAAATTAGAGACGGAAAGAAATAAAAAGCAAGAACGCATTGTTCACATTTGGCACGTGTTTTTCCGAAGAATTGTAGCGGGTATATCACAGTCGAGTCAGCTCGACTGTAGCCTTTCCGACTTGTTTATATTTATGTGTATACCAAAGCAAGATTATACCTGAATAATTTTGGTATTGGTATTATTTACCCGATCTGATTCTAATTTGCAGGATATATTTATTATTTTATTATTATTTATTATTATTTATTACTTAATAGTTGTGGGTAGTGGGCATGGTATCTAAAATTTAAAATGAAGTCGATTTACCTCCACTACACAGGAAACTTCGTGCCAAATTTGGGGCCCATAGCTTTCCTAATAGCTGAGATCCAGACGTTCAAACAGACACGTCAGGATAGAGAGACAGAAGTGTCTGCCACGCCTTCTTCTGTGTGTTACAATTGCACATATATTTATTTTAGATTTTATACCCTTTTTGAACGCTTTCAATGGTCAAAAGGTACCTAGATAGAAGTATATCTTTT
Source organism: Zaprionus inermis (assembly GCA_018151445.1). NCBI lineage: Eukaryota > Metazoa > Arthropoda > Insecta > Diptera > Drosophilidae > Zaprionus > Zaprionus inermis. Next base: position 161,713 of record JAECXD010000869.1, on the reverse strand, counting down.
ATTATCGGTATTAATCTCTACATAATCGGCTTTCATGTCAGTTAAATAGCGAACAAATCGAAACTTTATTTATAAGTAAAAAATCAATATTAGTGCACACATCTTAAATCTCTTCAAGGGTTTTGTTTTATTTTCAACATTAGATGGATTTGTTCCAAAAGTAAAATGCCAACTAAAAACTCATCCAAGTAGGTAGCAAAATTCGTAGTGAAATTAAAAGCAATTTAATCGGAAGTTGGTGAAATGGACTGGAATACGTTTCTGATCTTCGAGAGATCGCTGCGCTGGTACCGCGGCTTGTCTGCCAAGCAGCGCTTGGGATGCAACAATCTACTGCACGCGCTGCGCGACGACAAGGCGCAGGAATCGACGTACAGGGTGCACCGATGCCTGCAGCTACTGGGCCTGCAGCCGATGGTAACGTCAAAGCAGATCTGGATCATCATGGGCATCAGTCAGCTTAACGATCTGGCCTTCTTGTGGTTCATCTGGGAAGCGTACTACAAGCAGGCACACGACTACGAGACGGACGATGCACGCTACACGGTCAACGAGCAGCTGCTGCTGACCGCCATCATGCATCTGGACATGATGAGCACAATGCGGGCACTCGATGATCTGCTGCCCACGTACGAGCATTCCAAGAAGTCTATCGAAATGCAGCGGTCGAGTGAGCTGAAGCAGCAGAGACAAGTGGTGGAGGCGCTGAAAGAGCAACGAAACCCGTCCAAGGATAGCAGGGTCCGAATGAGCTGGGAAAAGGAGGAAATCAAAACCTCACCCTATTTGCTGACCCAGCGCCGTCCCCAGCCTTTTGTGCCCAGATCCCAGAATTTACGACCTAAGAGCAAGACAATTATCTTTCCGACCTACGAGAAGTACCGGGACCGCATGTATCGCATACCCAACGAGAGCTCGCGTTGGTTTGCCAACTATGAGCCGTCGCCGGTAAGGCTGGAAATCAAGCGTTGCCTCTCCGAAGCGCTCGATCCGATTTTCGGCGACTCGCAGAGCACTCCGGGCGGGGCCAAGTGCAATGTGCATCGCATGCTGGGCGAGGCGGTGCAGCTTCGCCAGCAGGAGTTGCTGGTCAAAACGATGAATCGCTACAAGCTGATGCTGGATGTGGCGGGCTGGAAGCGCGAGCATGTACGCAAGCATGTCGTGCGCCGTCTGGAGAAGGAGGTCAGCAAAGCCGCATACTTGCTACGCGAATATGCTCGTAAGCAGCTGAGGGAGCTGCGGCTCATAGTCGGCGATAACTGCACCGGCGATTTGAGCTGCGATATGTGGAGGCAGTTGGCCTTGGTGCCAACGCCCGCAGCGCTTAAGTCCCAGCCGGACTTTTCGTTCATACTGGATAGTAAGTTTGAGCTGACTCAACCTCTGCCCATAGACAAACCCGTGCGAGTGTATCAGATTGGCGACCAGTGCAGCTACAGGTCTATTATTGTACCCAGGAGTAAAGTCGCGGGCAATGCCGATGGCCAGAATGCCTACTGTCCCGCTACCATGGAGTGTCCGCCGGCTGACGGACTGCTCGCCGTGATCAACGATCGGGGCCAGATTCTGGAGTTTCTACACGAAAAAATGGAGAATAATAATTGCTATAAATTGTCAAAGAAATTGGGCAAAGGCGACGGACTGACTCCATTGAAGATAATCAATGACAAGGGTAAAGTGATTGATTACGCCAAACTTGACGCATCCCTCGGCTCGAAATATAGATATTTTACGCAAAAAACCCTGAAAAACGGATTTCCGCAATGGGATTATTTTAAAATCTTTGAGCCGCCGGCACTGCCTGAACTGCAAGTGCGGGATACACAGTACATGATCAAGGGCTACGTATTGTCTGCCCTAGAGCGACCCATGGAGAAGAGCGAATCGAGGCGACTGAGTAATAAGTCGTTTTTGGTCTGGAAAAAGGACAATCGAACGGACAACAACGCGCAGTCTGATGAAGCCTGGAGACCCAATTCGACTGTCAATGCCGCCGAGAAATGCGCGCTCGACATGTGCAAAGAGACTGCAATGGAATGGGGATCCAACCAAACCGATCCGGAGCCCACCGACGAGAATATCTACAAAAAGAAGCTCAACAAGATTACCAATATCGATCCCAAAAATAGGGAACAGATTATTGAGGTGCTGAAAATCGCCATGGACATAATGAAGTTTGATCGGCAATACGTGCTGGTCACCCTGCCCAATGCGCATATGATTCCCGAGCTGGTGGACTGGGTTGCTGAGCGTTATGGCCGGACATATGACATTGAGGAAATGAACCAGAAGACCGAGATGAGCAACAAAATATGCCAACGTATCATTTCACACGGACTAAACGAGATCAATTGTCCATTCCCAGATAAGGGTTCTATAAATATTGGGTCGTTGAGCTACTCGCAGCTGCTCTATAAGATTCGGAGGCTGATCGCCGATTACGATAGGAAACTCAATATGAGCGCACTTGAGGAGTCACGTCTGCTATGGTTGGCCCTTCGCGGCTACTCCAATTTCGGGAGCTCTCTGGAAGACACATTCTTTGCCTATCTGCCCACCAAGGAAGAAGATCTTAAGCGAAATTTTGTGTGGCAATTATCGGAACATCGCAATGTAGCGAGCTTACGCAAACACTTCAGGGAACAAAATCAACAAAAATGATTCGATAGTGTTGCATGTATGGAAAGAATCAATTTTTTAATAGATGCAACACTGCAGGATCAGATTTGGTATGGTTATGTATAAATATTAACATTTTAATTATTTGTCTGCTCTAAGCTTACAAGCCCTTATGATTTAAGTTGTGTATAAAACTGATATCAGATTAACCATTGAAACAAGTAGAGTATTTTCATTTCCATTTAAATAATTTCTCTATGAACGAGACCAAAGAATTAATTCATAATGCATTGCATGTACTAAGGAGTTCCCATTAGTTGATTGGCTAAATACTTGTAATAATACATAATATATACAAATACTCTGTACAACGCAAGCACAATGAGATCATGAAATTGTCTCATCGTCGACCTTATCGATACGACGCATGCGCAACACGCGTCATCTTTTAAATTAATCTAACAGAATCTGCGATAACGGCTAACGAATCTTTTTTCATTTCCCTGAAACTCTCACCATGTATCAGCTTGTGATAGCGCTTTGACGAAATTCTTAAAAATTGCAAAAAAATGCTGATAACTGTGCGCGTTGCGCGTTTTGATAAGAGAAGTGGGGAACGGCTCGCAACCATATGCACAACGAAGCCGAGGGCAGACAGTTAGCGAAGGTGTCTGCCGAAAACGGGAGGCGCTCTGCAAATGCGCTGATAACGTTCACAAGGCCAAACAACGAAATTTGCATTTTTCAGAGGAGCTACACGATATTTTCGTAATAACACGAGACTCGCGCAACACGATTCTAACAAATTGGGCATTTTACTGCGATGTCTTCCCCGTCCTATTTTCAGGCGTAACGATGTCGAACGGCGCTAATTTCTTAACTATCTAAAATGTGGTAGTATTAGTGGAGCTACTTTTGCAGAGGGTTGCTTGATAAGTTGAAGGAATCCGTCATGGCAGTGAGGTAAGGTGAACGAGAAATGTGATTTCCAGTTCAAGTGGAACAGGAAGAATTTTAACATATACTTGTAGTACAATACATGTTCGTGGTATGTATTATTACACTTATCTATAAATTTACGCAAAAAGGTACGTTAAACAAAAATCATGCAGCAAAGTTGAAAAAATTATACTAAATAAATGTTTAATATTATATATTTTTTTTTATATTCAATCATTATTTATTTTGAATCTCACTAAATTCGAAAATTTTTAAGAATAATGAAATTTTATACACAGAATATACAAGAATGAAATTTTATAAAATATAATAATGTTTTTATGCTAAAGATCAGTAGAAAAAGGTATACCAAATTAAGCATTAACATTCTTTGTTATTCAATAAAATATTAACTTCCTATATTTAGTTGTAATCTCTCTAAATTCGAACATTAAAAATATTATTCATTAAGAATAACAAAATTTCAACATTTAATGTTAAAGAAAATAACATTTTATTTATAAAAAATATTTAAGGTAATAAAAAATTAAAGTTTTATTCTATTTTAATATTTATTTAAAAGCATTTATTTGCCAAAAATGTATATATACTTTAAATGTAATAATATATGCAAGAAGTTTAAATAGAAATATATAATCTGAACTGGAGAAGAATTGAGCTATTTTTTTGTTCATTAAAAATCCAGACTGCAGACTGTCTTTAATAATCTAGAGACTATTGAAACTACTTTCTGGCTTATTACAAATTGTATATATTATAGGTCATTATTGGGGATTCTATTCTCGCCCGTTAAATCAAAGAAATATATGTGAATGCCTGTACCAATCTGCTCCAATCTGCTCGTGTCACGACCGGGAACGTGCGACACGCCCAACTCTTTATGCGAGGTACCTTGAGCATGACAGACAACACAGGTATTCATTTATTTGAATTTTATTTCATTAACCATTTGACGTCAAATTGGCAACTACACGCCGGCTGGCCAAGTTAATGGATCCGATGTGGAAAAGTGAAACGACTAACGTGAAATATTCCACAAACTGTGTGTCTGGCGAAAGAACTTGCTCGCTGGCGACACTAATTGTCGATGGTTGCAGCGGGTGTCGCCTCCGCTGCGGCAACAAGTGGCAGCAAGTAACGGCAAGTGGCAGCAAGCGCCAGCGATGCGTCTCAGCGGCGTCTTCTCGCCCATTGCGACGCTTACAATTTCAGGCTTAAATTGCCAAAGCGCAATTTGTCGCCAGCATGCCGCCGCGAATCCCCGCTTGAATGTTGCAATGTAGTCAGCGTAGTCGGCGGGGAATATGTTTTATAAAGTCCATGACTTGTCTCAAAGTGAACTTAGTCGCAATGTTGGAATTCAAACGGGAAGTACGTATACAGCCATGCCTCTGGCTGTGCCTGCTGGCTTTCGGTTGGCCCCTGAGTTGGGCCCAGAACACCAGCCGTGTGGTGTGGGAGCCAAGCCAGGAAATTAGCAATAATAAACGGGACGTCAGTAGCAGCGTCAATGGATTGGATTATGCTGGCACCAACATAGCCAAAAGCTATGATCCACCGCCGGAATTCTATAGGGGGCCAGGTTCCACGACGGGCTCCAGCGTCGTCTCTGGTTCTGGCGGCTTTGTTGGTTCCACCGGTGGCGGCGCACAGCTTGGTACTGTGGGTGAGCATCTGAGCGAGGCCTATAACAAGTGGAGACAAGGTGCTGCTCTGCAGGATCGCATCAGTGTGGGTAAGCGGAGAGAGAAAGAGATTATGAATCTGGCGGCTCCACTAATATAGTTCACATTAGGGCATTACGGAGGTGGAGCAGGCGGCGGCATTTCTGCGCATGTGCCAAGTACTCATGGCCCCGTCAGCTACGCCTACGAGGGACATCCCTATGAGTACGCAGGCGGTGGAGGAGGCGCTCATCACGGAGGATACTACGGCAGCGGCAGCGCCGAAACAGGTATACCATTCGATGTATATTCAGCGCGTCCAGGCCATGGAACACATCATGCGCATTACGGCGGCACTGGCGGCGAATATACATATTTGGAGGGACATGATATCGCCGCCCACAAGGGACCGGCAGAGTTGTCGCAGAAAGCGCTGCTAGCCAAGAGTTTTCTGATACCACTGGCTAGCGCTGCAGTCCTGGGCATAGCTGCTGCACTAGTCAGTAATCCCCTGCTGCTGCAACTCGGTACGGTCTCAGCAGTAGGCGGTGGCTTGGGCCCAGTGGTCGGTAAACGCAAGCGACGAGCACTGCGTCGTGCCTATTCTGCTCATAAACAGTGATTTAAAATGTTCAACAAGATAATACACACACTTCAATTGCTTGCCAAATAAATCAGGCCACATAATACAGTTCCTCAAAAACATGTTTCACTTCTGTATAGCAACGTTTCTCGTTTCCCTTTTCAAATGACGCATCGTGGCGGCAAACCACAACAGCTTCTTCTTTCTGCGCAGCACAAAACGATAAGTTATCGATTGCCAAGTAATGTTATGTGCGCTAACCGGCTCTGTTAACAGTAGCACAGACTGTTAAGTTTGAACTAGCAGTTAAATTCGAATAACGCGGAATGTGTTGTGAAACTTAAGGCAGTAGGTGAATGTGCTTCAGTAAATATATGACTTATAATTTAATTTCTAAATTAATTATTTAATTAAAGCAGTATTCACCGTGCACTGAGAAATGTGAGTTACATTAAGTTTTCTTACTTAATATTATTTGATTAATTGTGTGAATTCATTGGCAAATGCAGTATGTGAATGTGCTTCAGTAAATATATGACTTATAATTTAATTTCTAAATTAATTATTTAATTAAAGCAGTATTCACCGTGCACTGAGAAATGTGAGTTACATTAAGTTTTCTTACTTAATATTATTTAATTAATTGTGTTAATTTATTGGCAAAACGGAACCCAAATAAGTAAAGTTAATTATTATATACTGGACTATTCTATAAAAATAATACTAAACATCAGCCTATTCTCTTAACAGCTCTTTAAGTTTGCATCATAAGTGACACGCTCCAGAGCCACAACTCATTTAAGGCCCAGACAGACACTTCTCCACACGGCGGCGCACATAAACAAAAAATGCAACAAATGTACTAGTCGGAGTAGAGGACGCGAATGGAAACCATAAGTACAATAATTGAAGAAAATGTCAGCAACACACAATGGTACGTGACTTAATAATGCCCCTTGTGTGCCATAATAACGCTCGCAACGTGTTGCTCTCTTCGGCAGCTTGCAACGCAACCGCAACCGCAACGCTCCATTGGCAAGTTTTCTAGTCGTTGACCATTTGATATCATTAGGTTTACGACTGTGTTGTGCAGGCACAAAAGCTGATACTAAGTTTTTACAAACAACAATAATAATCAGTCACGAACTATGCAGTTTTAATTGCCAAGATATCATCGACCGATTGTCACAGTCAGAGGCATTTTAGGCCAACGCAACTGTAATTTGTATACCCTCTACTCGTAGAGTAGAAGGGTATTATAGCTTTGTGCCAACCGAAAATGCTTGTAAATGGCGGAAGGAGATATCTCCGACCCCATAAAGTATATATATTCTGAATCAGCATGAACAGCCGAGTCGATATAACCCTGTCCGTCTGTTTGTCTGTCCGTCCGTTTGAAAACCTAGCTCTCAGCTATTATAAGAGCTAGAGCTACCAAAATTGGAGACAATATGTGTTAATTCTGCACGCAGATCAAGTTTATTTTAGCCACGCCTCCATCCGCTCCCATAAATCGAAAAAAAAGTCGATTGTTGCTGCAAATAAAGCTCTACAGCAATTTAAAAAATAAATAAATGGTAAATTTAGTTTGTCGGCATGGGCGACATCTGCGACCTCAAAATGTATACAAATTCCTGCTCAGATTTACTTCCCAAGTCGTGCTGTCCGTCTGTCTGTCTGTTGAGCGCCTGATTGTCAACTATTAGAAAAGCTAGAGACTTCAAATTTGGTATGAAAATTCCAGTATATCACAAGCAGTAAACGTTAATTCAAAATTTCGGGTACCACGCCCACTGCTCTATATATACATAAGAGTCGCTCTGTGAAGCGTTGCCTGCGGATATAACCTGAAAATCCATGGCCTCTTACAGTCACCACGTGACTTGCTTTTCCGACACTAATGCAATATTACTATGAATCTAAATATTTAAAAAATACGCAATCGTAATGAATAGAAGAATTGGCAGTGATTATATGAATTTAAATAAAATTTGAAAGCCTCCATTTAGCTGGTTGGAAATAGGCAACAATTCGTTCGACTGGAAACTAATTTGCATACATTTCAATAATTCAGGGCTTCGGGGATTTTATTTTGGCCAACCCGCAAAAGGCCCCGACCCTAACAAAATAGAAAATGGGCACATCGAAAATGGGTTGCAAAGTTCTGTGCGCCATATATGGTAATTATTCAACAAATTAAAATCTATAAATATTGCATTTAATTTGTATGCTAAAATAATAAACATTGGTTTTTGCGGTTAGTTTGGCAGATACGCTTGTTTGTCAGTTGTTTTAAATGATTAAATTGCGGTTAGCTGGTCAAGTGGTCAAAATGATTTTGTCTACCATGAAAAAGGTTTTAGAAGGCGTAATTAGCCATTGTCAGAGAACACGATGGGCCTTAATATGCTAATAACTAAAAGGCGAATATTAGATTTTATGTCTTCTGCATTTTCATGCTTTCGTTGGTTTAAATCAATGACGAGTAAAACCTGCTGAAATGGCGAAGGACTGTGGGAAAACTAAACAAAAATATGCGAATGAGCGTGTGGGTCCGTAGTTAAACTTAACATTGCAATGTCTTGAATAGTTTTATTTGTCTATGATTAGTGTTAGTCTGTTGCAAATTCTTAAACGGTTTTATTCGTCTATGGTTAGTGTAAGTCGGTTAGAATCGCTGTTGCCTTTACTGCACATTTGTTAATTTAACAGGTAGGGTACGTGTTAAGTTTGTGACTGGCGAATTGAACAAGTTCCCGTGTCTTTTTATGCACTCTCTGGGACTAGATATCGATCGTCGAGTAAACGCTATTACGTATACATATGTATATATGCATGTATGTATGTATATAGTACCTATATTGGACTCCACGCCCAACTCATTGCCCCAATAACAACAAATCACATTGACACTCACAATTTGCACAACCATGCCCACATTGTTGTGGGTGGCAGGCGAGCCCACACATTCTGACCGAAGAGAGAATGCCGGGTAGAGGAAACAGAAGAAAGAGAAATACAAAAACAAATTACAACTGTTGTAAAGTGTCATTTTTCAAAGTGCAGAGCAATGGAGCTGGCGGAGTAGGAAGAGGAGGGCGGGCTGGAGAGACGGGGGTTAAACGCAATGTAGAAATAATCATAATAGCCAGCGCATATTTGAGACGAAATCTTGCGTGGAAATGTTGCAGAAACAACGGCAAGAAAAACACAACAAAACGGCAAAAACAACAATAAGAAAAATGTGAGGAAATTTCGCTGGCAGCGCAAACGAAATGAGAAGAGCGACAAGAAGTCCAAAAAAAAAGAGACAAGAGAACAAAAGAAGCAACAAAAAAACTAAACCAAATTCCAATTTGTCAGGAATTTGTTCAATTTCAGTTTTGCTTTGTTGGGCGCTTCGTATAGGGCAACGTTTCGGTCGCCAGTACCGCAACCATTCCCCATCCCCATTTCCCCCAATCTCTTCGTTAGCATCTGCATGCCTCACACGTGCCGCCATGCAAAACCATAAGCATAACGGCTATGCCGACCTCCACTGGCCATTATAGAGCTACCACGACAAATCGCACACATTTAACACATACACAGGCACACACACTCGAGCAACACGGACGAAGAACAGAAACCCGGAAAAAAGTGCATACTTAACAGGCACACAAAAAACCAGCAGGCGAAACAGCTGTTCAAAATGGCTCAAACAACGTCGCAGCTTGTCGGCCATACACAAGGTTAGAGCTGGTAGCGTGAGGCGTGTCGTGCGAACGATGTTTCTATCCGAATCACAATACAGACAATAATGCTGACACTTGACATGCCAAAGATTCTTGCTTTGCAGCTTTTACCGATTGCACCTATAATTATTATATACAATAATAAAGGAGAGTCTCTTAACATTGATCAGGTGTCTGTCTCATAGAGCTTTTAAATGATATTAATTTTGTTTTCCAAAATATAAAAATGTTACATTAAAAGTAATTTAAAGTTATATTTTTTATTTTTTTAGATATTATTAAAATCTTTATTTTTTATATATTAGAATCGACAAATAATTATCGTTATGTATAGTAATAATTATCTATAATTTAAAATGTAATTTCTAAAAACCAACATATGAATTCACATCGCAAGTTAAAACTGTTAAATGCTATATTATATTATTTAAAGTAACATAAAAGGACGATCATGATTAACAACTTCATAACCTCAGCGTATAACTCTTTCTCTTTTTTTTATATACGAAAAATTAAAAATACCGCTCTTTCATGAAATAATTGGTAATCGATTGTGTTTAATTAAGTAATGTTTCAATCATTTACTTATTTATTTATCTCTATACGCCGTTGCAGAAGTCCACCTCTAGCTCAAGTTCAAAGCATGTTGAGATTGTTCTTACGCCCACCCCTAATGACAGTTGTATGCCACACTGCAGAGGTATATGCAGCTTGGCTATTCAAAGTTTTCGGCGCTTGGTTCTCAGCTCACCAGCCCTGGCACCCGCAGCTTATAGCCAGCCCTGCACTTTTAATGTGCATGCAAAAAAACAGAACTGTAAGTTTCATCCGATACTTATGCACACATAATATGTATTTGCCGCGGGCTTTTGGCTGCTAAATGGATTCGATAAATATGTATATCGAATGTGCCAAAACGATAGCGAGAATTTATGTTAAGTGCAAGCGGCAAAGACCATTTATGTTGCATAATTATTTGGGAGTGAGCCTGGATTTTACCTGTGCATCTGTAGATACATTAATATTTGAATATTCAGTCGAAAACACTCAATTGTTGGCATTTTATATACAGTAATACATACATCTAAACATACCATATACAGCCATGCTCTATGCTTCCTCCGTCTCCCCGTTCGACCTTACCTATCCAAACGTTTTAGCTACGGATTTGTGTGAAATTGTTTGGGTGTCTGTGTGCTTGTGCGTGGTCGTGCGGGCTTTGTAAATCTGTCGGCGCTTGTGCGTCGAGAGTTTTAATTGAATTTTGAGTGGCGTATTTAGGGATTTGTTATTTTTAATAGAAAGGCCACGCAGAGAGCCACAGAACAATGGAGACCGTTGATACAATTCTGATGCAAGCAGAGCAAATTCAAACACAACAGCGCAGTAGCTTTTCCTTTCAGAAAATGAAAATGAAAACAAATCATTTTTTTTTTTTGTGATTGGAATATTTCAAGTTAAATTGAATTACTATGGATTTTAACATTAGTTTCCGCAAGTTGTGAGTAAAGAATTAGGACTTTTGTTCATGAAAGTTGTGAAAACTAATTTATAAATTATTGTTCGACCCTTTCGAAATTATTTTGCCTTTAGTTTTAATACAGATAAATGCAAACAGATCACATTTAAAAATAAAATACAGTTTCTGATTGGGTTTCAAAATATGTGAGTCTGGAGAGCTGAGAACTAGTGCGGTAAATTTATACAAATTAATCTCGAGCGAGCGAGTGAGCGATGTGAGATGCCAAGTATTATTGTGCTTTATTTTTTTGTTAGTCACACATCAAAATTGTGTTATAAAAAGCAATTTGCTAACGCCATAAAAACCCGATACCCGCATGCTTTTTATTATGCTCGATGACCAATTTGAAAAGCAATATGCGGGCACACACACACACACTTTGGGTACGCCGACAGCCCCCAAAATACTTAACCCAGAGCAATCGGACAACGAGTAGAACCAGCTACTCTGCTCAATTTACAACTTGCTATTTATTTTTTGGGAACAACATTTGGGGCACATGTCACAAGCTACGAGTCGCATTCAACGGGTGTTTCTCAGCATACGAGTATTTTCCCTCTGTTTTGTTTTTATTTCTTTGTTTTCTTTTTTTTATTTGTTTTTTTTTTTGGGTTTTGCGTGTGAGTGCGAGTGCATTTGTTGTTCATTTCATTTAAATTACCCTGTGGCTGACCTCCTTGTCACAACATGGCGGTGCACCATATTGAAACAGTTCGCTTCACAATCGAATACTCATTGAGGGCCCTTTTCGGATGTTCGACAATACTCAGTTAACCAACTGGTCTTCTGTGGTCGATTGGGTCGGGTGGCGCTTCCCTTTTTGTCGGTTTTTAATCAAGTTGTTTGCGAACAAATTTTGCGTTGCTGTTTTGGTTTGCAGGTTGTCGAAAGAGCAATAAAAAAAACAACAACAGACTCTCTAGAGATGTTGCAGCATGATAGGATACTTAAATGATTGTAATACGGACAGCAGGGGTAAAAAACTTGGAAATGAATACACTTTTTGCAGACTGAAAAAAAACACAAAATCAACAGAAATCATGGTGAGAAGCTGCGATTGAAATTAAGATCGAATTAATGAATTGGTTTGGTAAAATGAGTTTAAATTGCGTTAAAAAGCATCGATAGAAATGGTAGTTATTCGATATATATGTAAATTGACTTAACGTATACGTAATGTGCTCAATTATTAAATAATTTCATTATAGGGGTAGATTTTGTGGGTTTCGATTACTTAACAATTAATTTATTAAAGCAATATCCACTTTTATTGCAAATAAAAAACCCTTAAATATTATGTACGTGTTGTTTAACGATGCGTACAAAAATTCGTTATTTACACTTGTTTTGATGTTTAAAAAATGATTGCCTACTTTTTGGGGCAAAATCGACTTCCTTGCGCACGAACCATGCGACCATTTATGACTGCGAACGAACAAGTTATTATTATTTTGTCTACATATCCTTCGGTATCTTTCTGCCTCCCTCTCTCTCTTTCTTTCTCTTTCCAACCCTGTCTCTGTCTCTGCTCTCGCAAGACGTACGAGGTTTATTATATTTAAATTACACAAAGCATTAAAAATAATTCACTCACTACGCTCCATTTACTAAGGCTATATAAATGCGCACACACACGCACGCACACATGCACAATGCACACACACTCGCGCATACAGAATCGCCGTATAAGTCCTCTGTCAGCAGACATACAAGAAAAAATGCCGCTGAAAATCGCTGTAATACTTTTTCATCAATTATATGATGCGCAAAAATATATATGTATATGCTGAGATTTACAATATCAAACGTGGCACACACACGCACACACTCACACACACTAAGGCGCACTGACTCACATTTCTACACAAATAGACAGGCGGTACTTTATTCTCTCTTATTGAGCTCCTAACTCGCACACACACAAGGGAACACACAAACATGCGAACAGACATGCTCTAGATGGCAAACGCGTCATACTTTACTACTTACTAAATCCATTACAAAGTATTTACGTAGAAAATTGCTTTATATCTCTGCATATCTCGCAGTTGCCAACGTTGCCAACGCTCATCGTGTGTGGAAATTTGCTGAACAACAACAACAGATGCAGCTACAACAACAACTACTGAAAGAAATAAGTCGTCAAACTAAGTGACAGCAGTGCGACTGCAGAATACTCTTTAATCGGTTATACATAGTTAGCTTAAATATAGTTACGTTCTATTAGTGCGCTTATCCGAAGCCAAATGTGTTAAACCATTTGATGAATTCGTCAGAATAACATAAGTTTCTTTTCACGTATCTAAAAGTTCATGTATCACGCCAGCATAAACGTAGTAAATCGTACCGCAATCGTTTATGTCGAAGGTTTCATATTTTTATCGATACATCGAATGTTCTCTTCCTATCGATTGTTTTTAAAAAACTTCTAGCGCCTTGGAGTATGCAACATTCTTCATAAAATAGTAAGTCTTCCTTGGAAATTATATATAAACAATATATTTTTGTTTTAGGTCTAAGTACATCGATTGTGCTTAATTCCATTGTTTTCTAAGACTAGTACAGAATATAAACTATAAACTAATAATTTAAGAGTTCCGATAAAATAAAACAAATTATACTTTAAGATTATGCAAATATAGCCGACTGCTTTCAATGCTTACCCTTTTAAATGTAGAATTATAAAATTATAATCAGTTCTTTCGAAAAATATTCATCAGAAAAGCTCAAATAACGAAGAAACCTTTTTCTTTACAGGGTATACAAATTTAAGTACGTGGGAATAATAGTAAAAGAAAAAAGCTTTTGTATGGTGTAGTCGCTCTCTCTCTCGCTTTCCCTCTCAGGGCCCTGATCCCCCCGCTCTCATGTGTCTTACTGTTGATGTCAGTAGTCAGTAAGGTAGTCGCATCAGTGTTTCTGGCTCGCCTATCCCCTCCATCGCTCTCCTTCTCACTGCTTGTGTTTGTGTAGGAGCTACGGCTACAGTTTCAGGCTGAGGCATTGCCCCAGGCCCAATGCCATTGGCTAATCCCCGCTCCTATTACCCTACCCACGCACAGACAAAATGGCTGTGTGCACCAATTTATGTGATTTTTCGTAAATGTCAGTGGCAAATAAGAAAATATTAAAATAGATTTGTGCACTGCGCAAAGACAATGGACACTGGAGTGAAATGAAAAGATTAGGACTACGTAGATTAGGGGAGGCTTTGCCTTGATTGGATGCCAAATGAAGGGAATGGCTTTGCTAAGCGGATGCATAAGCTAAATTATATAAAAACTAAAATATAAAATGTGAATGTGAAACTGATTGAGTGATATGGATAAATATGATAATTGAGAAATTTTATTAGTTGAGCACTTTTTGACCATGAAATTCAATCGAAATGGTAGATATTGTTTTTCGGACTGCTGCTTGGAGACATCTGTGACACAATAACCTTTATATCCATTTACAGGACATATAAATATGTCAGTCTGTCAGTATGTACGCCTACATCTCAGCATCTATGAGAGATAGAGCCATTAAATTTGTGGTAACACTGGTGAGACTGACAGTGTCTACAAGTTTTTGTTTTTAATTGAGCCACGACCCATACAAATCTTAAAAAATCTAATTTCAAGTGTTAGAACGTTAAATTGAATCATAACATGAATTGAAAGTTCATAGTATTATACACTTCAAACTTGACTAAATCCGTGTTTATTTTTCTTTAATTTGATAATAACTACTTTATCTATACTGTTACACTATTTAATAAAGATTTGATTGTTGATTCTTATATAAATTTGCATTTAAATTTTGATCATGTTTTTTCGTTGAAGATTATTCTTTGAATACTAGATAAAATACGGCAGATAAAACAGTTGCATTGCCGTAATTTACGGAAAAATCAACCGCTTTCTAAAATTGTCTTTAAAAAACCAAGTTTAAAAAAATATTATAAAAATAATATTTAATTTTAAATTTAATTAAAATTTAACTTAAATTTATTCTGTATCTCGAAAATTGTTATTTTATTTTAATTTCGCATTCAGAACGAATATTTACAAAATAAACAAATTGTGTGTATGGATTATGATATATTAAGTTGAGCTAAAAAAAATCCACATCAGTGGAAATTATATACCATACCATACAATGAACAAAATGGTGTTAAGAATGTTGCAATTCAGGAAATTATTGAATTCACAGCACAGGAATTCCAATTTGTTTCACTTCGTATTTCCTAAAGTTTTATTCCTGAATACGCGTTGCCAACTGCTTGAAAATTGTCGTGTTGCAGGACGACGGCCGAAGTGAATGTGGAGAGAGGAACTAGGGCATGGGAAGTGGAGAGTGGGAGAGGTTAAGCTGCGCGAATTGCACTACGAATCAGTCTAGCGTGCTATCAATTACTGTGGCAAGTGTTGCACGTGCCACGCGAGACGTTCCGCCGCCGAACTTGCAGCAACTCGCGACTTGCAACATCTCATCTTATTGTGCAGCTCAGCAGCTCGGGCTACTTGGCCTTCGCCTGGCTTGGCTCTCCTTCTAATTTCTTGTCTAGTTTGGTCCTCTCTCTGTACTGCAGCATTTTTCCTGACAATTTCCTTTGTTGCTCTTGCTTTTCGTGTGCTTTCAATTGTTGCACAATTTTTGCACAATTTTTTAATTTGTTGCATGACGGCGACGCGAGATAGCAAAAACCAGCAAGGATTCTGCTTGGAGAATGTGCATGTTTAATCTATTCCTGCAATTTATTATTACTGGAAAAGCTGTATAATTACTTAGTCTTAAGGAAATCAAGCTCGCTCGATGCTCCATACTTTTGCCAATTAAATTGAAATTACACTGCATTTGTGCGCATTTTCCATGCAGATTTATGTATTCAATTAGCCACAAATAACCACACAATTTACGCAAATTAACCCATATGCACATGCACTCACACTCGAACTCACACTCACAGTCGCACTCACACTCGCACTTAGATAAATAATGCCATAATAATAATTCAAGTAGCCACAAAACAAAGCAAACTTCAATTTCAACCTCTCGTGATGTGTTCAATCCAAGGCAATTTTCAATGGAATTGTGTGCTGTGAAAATGCCGGAAAATCTATAGAATATGCACATACATATACATAAAGAACATATACGTAAATACATTTAAATAAATATTTGGCTATAAAACAGGCTAATATTCCTAAGACTTGTAATAAGCCTAATTCCGAATGCATTTGCTGTCGGCACGGTAAGGCGAGAAGTGCAATGTACCACATTTTCAATAGCGAATTCCGAATGCTCTACCTACAGGGTCAAGCAATATTTGAATGCAAATAGTGATTAATTTTAAGATGGCATTTGAAAATGAGAAAAAAGTGCCGCAGATAATGTTTATATAAATACATTACAATAATTTTTGTTTCTATTTTCAAAAATATTTTCAAATTTTGGGAAACTTGATCAATTTTTAAATTGAATGTAAATTAATAATATAAATTTTATTATTTTAATTTATTTTTGCCTTAACTAAATTTGGAATTTAGTAATAAATATAAACATAATATTTGCCCAACTACATCAAGCTGACTAATTTAATTTTATGTTTTTCCTGACTACCGCTTTGAGCCTCATCAAAGCATTAAAAGACCTTAGCTTGTAGAGTATGCAGTGCGATTAGGAAAGCCTGATCTTATTAAACTTGCAATGTGATAGGCTTTTGATTTAAATTACAGCCATGGCTGGAATGCGTTTATTATAAAGATGACAAGCACTCTCGCATTTTCCATGCAATTACTGGGAAAGAGAGCGAGACGGCGAGAATGTCTGAGCGAGAGGGGAAGCGAGCGAGCAGCAGCACGTTTTAAATTTGTGTTCTTAATGCGATTTGTAAGGCCCTAAAGGATTACACTAGGATCACGAGTGGACGTGGGCCAATCTAGTCGGTTAAGAAGCAGCTTATGACATGCAAGTACCTCGTATTACGAGTTTGCGATTTCTGGTGCCTTCTCAACTGTTTGTCTCCGTCTCCGTCTCGCTCTCTGTCGGTGTGTAATAAACTGACGCTTCAAATGTTGCACGTAATTGCCGTATCCTTTTGCCGGAGTCATGTGCTTTGCTTAATTGCCATAAGTGCTCGTATCATGACTTGTGTGTGTGTGTGCGGTTGTGTGTCTGATTTTAATTGCTTTAGGATTTTAAGCAGGGCATTTAGCCTTTATAAGTGAAGTGGTCGATTCCCTGACTTCCGCCAAAAACTAATCGAATGCGTCTTTAATTTACAGCGGACTGTAAATTAATAACGGAACGAACATAGCTCGTGACCCGTAGCCGTAATGCGGAACACGGCAACGTCTGCAATTACGTGCAACTTGCTGCATTGCATAAATTTGCCTTGCACTAACCGAATACGGAAAACCCAATACCGAATACCGACAACCATAACACACCCAAGTCGGAGTCGAGGAACCAATCATTAATTATATGCACCGCATAGGTCAGTTTCTAATTGGCACCGGGCAGCTGGGCAGGCAGGCAGGCAGGCCGGAAAGCTGGCAGGCGAGCAGAATTCGGCCTTGTTTGCTTGGGGAATTCCGTTGACTCTGCCGGTTAATAGACATCGCTCCGGGTTGGAGTCCTGCTTATAATTAGCTTTATTAGTTTCAGCTTGATTATGGCAAGGCAAAATACTTATTATATACAAACCGAAGCATGTGCAGAATGTCTGCACTAGCTTACACTGTATTTCAATAAAATACCGTTATCAATAAAATTTCGATGTGTATTCTAATTTAAGACGAGCTCTCATAGATATTTTTAAGTAAACTTAGCATATAGAATATATAGGCAAGCGCGCATTCAAAGCGACGAAAAGGCACTCAATTGGAACTATCTAAAATAACTTCTTTGTTTATAGACTGACTTTTAAGCTTACAGAATAATTGCTTATAGTATTTATCTTAGTAGTTCTAACTTAAATATTCGATCAAAAGTTGTATAATATCGATTTGTGAGGATTGTAAGTATGTTTTCTTAAATTTAAAATTAACTTGTTAAACGCATCAACGTTCTTGCCAAATTTTGTGTATCTAGGAGCTATAGTTACTGAAATATACGCGTTCGTACAGACAGAATTGACTAAATTGCCTTGTGTTAATGGTGAGTATGCTATCTTAAATTTAAAATACGTTTGATATGTGGATGAGCCTTCATGCCAAATTTGGTGTATTTAGGGGCTACTGTACCGAGATAAACGCGTCGTACAGATAGACAAGACTAAATCGACTTGTGTAGATGATAAGATTGTTTTCTTATATTTAAGATAAACTTGATATATTCATGAACCTTCATGCCAAATTTTGTTTATTTAGGGGATACACTTACCAAGCTATATGCATTCATACAGACAGACAAGACTAAATCAACTGTACGGCTATGCTGACTAAGATTATTTATCGGATACGCCTCCTTTACATTTGCACAAACTTAATATACCTTCTTTCAATCATTTTCGGTCGAAGAGTATGAGAATATGACATGACCATACCAGATAACACCCCTCGACATATACACTTGTATTCCCAACAAGTCAGAAAAGTGTTCAGTGTCGATAATCGCACAGCACACACTCGCATAGACTTTTATTCAGCTTGAATGCAGGGACAACAATGAGACTTGTGTCTTCATTGTTGAAATCGGGCCAAGCAAAAGCTCCTAACTAACCAACTCGCTGATGCTCAATCTATAGACACTCAAGTTGTAGTTACCGATTCATGTGGATGTTCAACAAACGAGTCAGTGAACAATGCAAATAATTGTCAAACTTAACATGCTACTGAGGGAGATACAAAGCGGAGACAGGGAGCAGAATGGGGCAGAGAATGGAAGCGTATGATTTTTATAGTGCACGGCATTGTGCAAAAAAGCAAGCAGAGAATGTAGGAACGACAAGGAAAAGTGAGAAAACTTTGATGCCTGATTGTTTCTCCGGCTTCGTTTGCAGCTCCCCTTTCTAAGTGGCGCTTTAATCGTGCTAGAAAAAAGTGAGGTGTGCATTTTATGTTTGGGTTCAGCAGGGGGACCCCTGCTCACTCGACGCCCTCAATTGTCTCTCCCGTTCGGATTCCACTGTTATTGGCTTTGCACATTTGAATGAACGCGAAATGTCGACGAATTGGTTGCGGGTTAGTCCATGGATTCGTAGTGTCATTGTCGCTGCACCCTCCTAACTACCCGGCATGACAATGAAAGTCAATAAATTTGATTTGACATTTGCCCCGCCCAACAAACCAACCAGACCAGCCTCCTGCCAACCTCGCGCACCATACGACATTTCCTTCTGCCGATTCGGCACATTTGCCTTTTGCTTGTCGTTGGGCTTCAATTGTAATTTTATTATCCCGCCTGACAAAATGACACACACTCCGTTTTTTAATGAGCGCGCTGTGTCGCCTCTGGGAGGCAGTAGGATTTTCAAGTCGACTTCGAGTTTGGAATTTTATACTGAAGAAAATAAGAGTTCCTTTGATGCTTCAGTGGCTACATATGTATATGATTACGAAAGCTACAAAAGAGCTGTCCGTCGGACAGACGTCTGTCTGTCGGTCCGTCTGTATGAAAACCTAGATCTCAGCTATTATTATTATTTTTTTTTTTTTGGACGTTGATACAATGAATGTATAATCAAGTGGTCCTTGCAAAACCAAGCCGATGCTTGTTACGTGCGGATCCCAGGCACAGCGAATGTCCACCTCCCGCCCAACCGACCGAGGGGGATAGTCGTCTGACGTACGACTCGAAACGCAAAACGCGAAATAGAGCACGCGGGCATGCAAAGATACCGAGATAGAAAAGAATTTCGAGGAAAGATTACTTAATTTCTAGATAGGTAGGACAAAATTCCAAATTTTGGGCATGCAACAGAGGAAGCGTTAGAAAAAAGAAAGTAAAGATTATTATAGTCTAAACATAATACCCTAAACGGATAGTGAAGGGCATACTTCGACCTACAATAAGGAAGAGTTAGTGGTACGTAATTACGTGTTAATCTACAAGGGACAGAAAAATGTAGCTGGCTATTATAAGAGCTAAGATAAGAGATACCAAAGCTAGAGGACAATATGTGTTAATTCTGCAAGCAGATCGATTGTAGCTGCAAATATAGCAATCATGTCTTGTAAATGTGATAAAAACCACCCTGCGGGCATTTTGCGAAAGTTCCAATAAGATCTCACAGATCTTATAATAAGATTTCTTGTCGCCCAGCGAACATAAAGTAGTTCTAAAATGAAGTTGTTTACTATTTTGTAATTAATCAGCTGTTAGCTGCCAGCTGTCAGCTGTCAGCTGTATTGCAAATGTCATTCTATTACATTTTTTTATTTTTACTTTAGACTTCGTGAGCTATGACAGTAGGTGTCTGTTTAGTGTAATATTTTATTTAAAAAAATGTAAAATTCAAAATGAATGGCCGCATTTAATGCCTATCGACACACTGTCCGCGTCGGGTGGCGTCGCATTGCCGTAAATACCCATTATCACATCAATAAGCTGCAACTTCCTGCTGGCCATTTTATACGTGGAGAGTCTTTACGATTACGATAAAACGTCGCTTCGCAAGTATATCATGCGACATGTTGTTCGCCCCCCGGAGCCGTTCCCAAAGCTACTTGGCTTGTGGCAAGTGGCAGGTCATTGTGATACCCTATCTGCTGATTGAACTCCTCTATCTGGGCCCCATATTCGTCAACATGCAGAACGAATCATTTGGCTCGTACTTCACCGCGGGATTATCTGGATACGCAATCATATGATAGCGCCGCTGAGCGAGGAGTTCGTCTTCCGAGCCTACACGATGCTAATACTGCAGAGTTTTCCGCCTCTCACTGCCGTCTTTATCACTCCGCTTTTCTTTGTCTTCGCTCATCTGCATCATATCACCGAACGGATAAGCCTTGGCGTCGAGTGGACCACAGCGTTATTCATCGGACTGTTTCAGTTCATCTATACCACGTTGTTTGGATTCTAGTCAACGTGTCTGTTCGCCCGCACGGGACACCTAATAGCTCCGCTCCTGGCGCACGCGTTATGCAATCACGTGGACCTGCCGGATTGGCAGGACATTTTCTAGCTGGATCGTTGGCGTCTTGTTGCGGCCATTGTACTCTATCTTGTGGGCCTGGTCCGTTGGATTTACTTGCTGCCCATTGCCACAGAACCATCGCTGTACGACAACAAGCTCTACTGGAATGTTTAGAGCATGCGACGGATTTGTTTCAATATTCATATTCATGTTGCCACTTTCGACAAAACATACATGCTTACTTATGTACCACAAATCATAGTCATAGAATATAGAATAGGTGTCTTCCGTTAAATCAATAATAAAAACATGTAAAGTTATAAGGAAACGATAAGTAACAAGTAGTAAAGGTTACACTCGAGCTGACTCGACTGTGATATACCCGCTACAATTCTTCGGAAAAACACGTGCCAAATGTGAACAATGCGTTCATGCTTTTTATTTCTTTCCGTCTCTAATTTGTTTTGCCTATGCAAGTTTCACTCGCTTCTTATTGGATGTTGCCCTTAGCTTTTATTACTTTGCAGTTATAACTCAGCAAAGGGCTTTAAATTATGCATGTGTGAAAGAGACGCCTATACATACATACATAGATGGTGCCTCACAATACATCTCAACATATCTAATTAGATTTGTCGTTTGTTATACCCGCTACTCGAAGAGTATAAGGGTATTATAACTTTGTGCCAACCCAAAATGTTTGTAACAGGCAGAAGGAGACATCTCCGACCCCATAAAGTATATATATTCTGAATCAGCATGAACAGCCGAGTCGATATAGCCATGTCCGTCTGTCCGTCTATCTGTCTGTCCGTCCGTGTGAAAACCTAGATCTCAGCTATTATAAGAGCTAGAGCTACCAAATTTGGGGACAATATTTGTTAATTCTGCACGCAGATCAAATTTATTTTGGATTTTCGCCACGCCTCCATCCGCCCCCACAAATCGAAAAAAAGTCGATTGTAGCTGCAAATATAGCTCTACAGCAATCATTTTTTATACATCTGATAAAAACCACCATGCGGGTGTGTTGGCAAAGTTTCAATAAGATCGATAAATAAGGAAGATATTCAAGAAATAGTATTGCACTGTGGCCATGTGCTTATGTCGGTTTTTCCTAATGTCAGAACCCGAGTTCAACTCCAGCAGCAGACAACTTTTTTTAATTATGTGGCGACCTTTTCTTTTTTTTTAATTATGTGGCAACTTTTTATTTAATTATGTGCACCGAAAATATTCATAGTGCAACTTTATCGGTCATTGCGTAAGAAATGCAGTGGTCGAGTGGTGATGGTAGTTGACTGTTAAGCGAGAGGTCCGGAGTTCAACTCCTGGGTGCCGCGGCGCCATATATTTATTTTTTTTGTATCTTATATTTTTTTTTATTTTATGGTGTGTTGCAAAATTCAAAATAAATTTTTAGTATATTTAAAGCCACTTAGAATCGAAAGAGACATTGAGCAGCAACACAAAAAAC
The DNA here is from genome assembly GCA_018151445.1 of Zaprionus inermis. Taxonomy (NCBI): domain Eukaryota; kingdom Metazoa; phylum Arthropoda; class Insecta; order Diptera; family Drosophilidae; genus Zaprionus; species Zaprionus inermis. The sequence continues at coordinate 139,082 of JAECXD010000869.1, read as the reverse complement.
AAACGACAAATCTAATTAGATATGTTGAGATGTATTGTGAGGCAGCATATAATTTATAACTGCAAAGTAATAAAAGCAATGGGCAACATCCAATAAGAATCGAGTGGAACTTGCATAGGCAAAACAAATTAGAGACAGAAAGAAATAAAAAGCAAGAACGCATTGTTCACATTTGGCACGTGTTTTTCCGAAGAATTGTAGCGGGTATATCACAGTCGAGTCAGCTCGACTGTAGCCTTTCCGACTTGTTTTTTGCATTATTTACGCAATGACCGAAACTTGAAACTTTTGCAACCCGCATGGTGGTTTTTATTACCTATATATATCGACTCGGCTGTTCATGCTGATTGAGAATATATATAATTTATGGGGTCGGAGATGTCTCCTTCAGCCTGTTACAAACATTTTCGGATGACACAAAGCTATAATACCCTTATAGTCTTCGAGTAGCGGGTATGAAAATATAAGATACGAAAAAAATAAATAAATATAAGTCGGCCGCCTCACCCAAGAGTTGAACTTTGAACCTCTCGTTTAACAGTCAACTACCATCACCACTCGGCCACTGCATTGTAAATATTTCGGTGCACATAATTAAAAAAAAAAGTTTCCTGCTGCTGGAGTTGAACTCGGGAACTAACAGAAAAACCGACATAAACACGTTGTCACAAGGCACTACTATTTCCTGAATATCTTCCTTATTTATCAGCCGATCTTATTGGAACTTTCGCAAAACGCCAAAACGCAAATTGCTGTAGAGCTATATTTGTAGCTACAATCGATTTTTTTCGATTTATGGGGGCGGATGGAGGTGTGGCGAAAATCCAACATAAACTTGATCTGCGTGCAGAATTATTACATATTATTCCCAAATTTTGTAGCTCTAGCTCTTATAATAGCTGAGATCTAGGTTTTCATACGGACGGACCGACAAACAGACGGTCGGACGGACACTCGGACATGGCTATATCAACTCGGCTTTTCATGCTGATTCAGAATATATATACTTTATGGGGTCGGAGAGGTCTCCTGCTGCCTGTTACATACCGTTTCGGTTGGCACAAAGCTATAAAACCCTTCTACTCTACGAGTAGCTGGTATAAAAACATGAATTCAAATGATTACTGACTTTCTGGAGGTAATCCCCATTAAAATATTGACTTTTTTCATGGCCGATCTTGGTGTATCTTGATTGAATCTCAACGTTGTTGCGGTTACACGCTTACTCAAGCTTTCTAGACGGGATTAATAGAGTCAAGTCCGTCTGTCCGTCTGTCCGTCTGTCTGTCTGTCTGTCTGTCTGTCTGTCTGCTTCGTTCGTCAGTTCTGCTGTTTGTCTATGTGATTGCACAGATCTCAGCTATTATAAAAGCTAGAAACACCAAATTTGGCATAAGAGTTAATGCAGGGCAAATGAATGTCATGCTATGCAGTTTATTTAAAATTCCCGAGGCCATTCCCATTGTTTACGCAAATCATTAACATGATAAGTGAAACATATAAAGTGAACCTATCCTGGAAGGTATGATCAGGAATTATACTATATCAATTTGCTTATTGTCTCAGGCATTGCACACTTGGATCATGTGTCTTAGCTTTAGTTCTACAGGCACAGGCACCTGGCGTTGTCTCTTCATAGCGCTTGTCTGTCGCGTCGTGACAGTTTTTTAAATGGCTGCTTCCGGTACAGGTTCCGTTACATTTGACTTGTCTGCACGTAAATCGTGTGCCATTTTAGTCAGTGCGTTTTTTCTTTCTCTTTTTTTTTACTTTTCAACGCTTTTCGCGTGCTATTTTCTATTTGATGTTGGCTGTGAATTTTCCTACAATGCATATATAATCTTTTTCACTTATCTGCGCACAGTGGCAAAAGTTTTTACGGTCTGAGGTTAAAAGTGGCGTCATACATTCTGAGAGCGTTGAGAGCGGCTGCCCCTTTAATGAATGAAAAGTTGCAAGAGCTGCGAAAGGTGCATAAGGCGAGGGAGCAGTTGGGCGGGAGAGAGAGAGAAAGAGAGAGAAAGGGAGATGCAGAGTAAAGGCAATTTTTGCTGAATGTCTCAGTTTTTACTTGTCGGCAATCTTTTTGACAGATTTATGTGTTAATTATGGTACGTATCTTGCCCAAAGTTATGCGAGGCTAGATTGAGCTTAAGTAAAGATATAATTGGAAAATGCAGGAGTATATTCTAAATAAATTGTAAGAAATATACAAAAATATATGAAATACAATTGAAATTTGAACGAACTGTCGATTTGCCTTTGGAAACTGCCTCATTAGTTTGTATATTCAGAATTGTTATTCATTTGCAAAAAGTTTGTAAATTTCACAAATTTAACAGTATAGTATCTTTTATATTTTAAAACCTAATCAACATTTTAAATGGTAAGCAAATTCTGAATATGCATTGAAGTAAAATCGATGGTGTAGCTAAGACAACTATATAATATTTAACACATGTGAATGTAAGTATGCCCTTCTAAATGTTGTTTTCAGAAATTTCCTAGTTGTCTGGCAACAGTTTTTAATTGTTTTTCAAACATCGAGAATATTGAAATCTATGCGAATGGCTGAAAAGCGAAGATACATTAGGAATGAATCGCACGACGCTCGAAGAGAACGCTTGACCGTTACCTTGGCGGATTCCATAGATACGACTATTCCAAGAAGTGTGACAATGCGCTTGTGCGAACTAAGCGATGCCCTTGGCTGCTATCAGCCCAAAGCGGAGTATTTTCTGCAGGCTTTTGAAAGTAAGCCGCAGAATTCGGTTTATGAGATCTTTCATTTTCGAAATCTTTTCTTGGATTCGACGTGTGCGAAGGATGTAAATCTGCAGACCCTGCAGCAGCAGCGCTACAAGATCTTTGTACATCTCTATCGACGTCTACACATCCTCGAGAGCGACGAAAGAAAGCGGCAACTATATCTGAGCTTGTGCTACAAGCTATTCGATGTGGATAAGCCAGATGTGCTGGCCTTGCAGAAGGACTTGAAGCATCGTGAACAATTTATAGATCGCCTCTCCGCACTGATCAAAATGGTTTCCCATTATTTCACGGATGATTCGTATAAGTCGGACTTGAAGAAGCTAGAGGATAGCTTGAAAACTAGCCCGGTATTTTCTATTAAGAAAATTACCTATGCACTTCGATTGTCATTTGGGTACCTTAATTGCTATGTGAAAGGCTTGCGCTGGCAACAGGAGTTCTCGACCATAACGGAGCTGCCGTACACTGAAAATGAGCATGTCAGGCCGGTAACCCTTGTAGAGAAAAAAGTTTTGACGCCTTGGAATGGCGATGATTTATTCGTAATTCATGATACAATACCACAAGAATATGAATATGAATATGAGAAGTATCTGGAGAGTTACTCGAAGTTAATGCAATGCGAAACGAAAGATTTTGTAGTGGATTATCGAGGCTCACCTTTAGCAGGGAACTTGTGGGAGTCGAGGGAGATGATACTCTTTCTAACCGACATTATCGAGCAAATTTGTAGGGAATACGAGATTCAGGAATTTGTTATTGGGGATTCTCAGTTGGTTGTAAATCAAGGACTGCAAACTGAAAGTCCTCCTCAATTGGTCGATCAGGTAGTGCAGACAAGTGGGGGATATATGTGGTTAGAAGAACTGTATGACAATCAAGGGAAACGAATAGTGATGGAACAACTGAGTCTGGATAGCCGCAGTTCTTCGACAAGTTCCTTGTTGAGCATGCCTTCGGTAGTGTCGATGCCGATATTCAGGAAGGCACAAGAACTGAAGGAGTGCGAGAGTCGTGAGCAAGAGTCGTTGCTAGAACTTGAAGCGGAGAGGGAACCAGTAGTCAAAGAACTATTTGGGATGAACTTGCAACTGCCAAAAGACACAGCACTGCAGAAGGATCCGAAACTGGTACTAGAACTAGAGTCGGGATTGCAACCGGAACTGAAACTAGATTTAGAGCCGGGATTGGAACTTAAACTAAAGCCTGAACTGGAGCCGGAACTGGAATTGAAGCCCAAACTGGAACCGGAACTGGAATGGGAACTGAAACCACAGCTGGAATGGGAACTGGAACCGGAATTGAAACTGAAACTGGAACTGGAACTGGAACTAGATCTGGAACTGAATCGAGAACTGGGGTCAGAATTGCAACGGGAACTGAATCGGGAACTGGATCCGGAACTAGAACCGGAACAGAATCCGGAACTGGATCCGGAACTGGAATCGGAACTGCATCCGAAACCTCAGTTAAATGCGGAACTTGCACTGGACATGGAGCAGGAAGCAACACTAGTTCGAGACATGCAGCCAGTTTCGAAGGAACAGTTCCAGCTTCCGGCCACACTCTCCCCCCTCGGACGGTTCGAGCATCAGCGACACATCATAGTGGCCCCAAGTGCAATCATACAGTCCTTCAAATGCAATCCAGCGTACCAGCCCGGGCCCCACGAAGTGAACCCATCGGATTTCTATGAGCAACTGGCGCAGTTTGTCGAGACGATGTCGCTGCATGATATCATCAATGTGAACAACATACGCGAACGTCTGGCAGCGGTTATACGCTGGAATATTGGCTGTCTAGGCCAGAGCTCGGAGGACTGCATCAAGGAACTGTCGAAATTCCAGCTGGGCCAGCTGCTGACGCGCCAGGAGCTCGACTCGTATCAGATAATGCGCTGGTATCATCGCGATCGCGACGACAACAACGCAATGACGCCGCAGGAACGTCGCCAGGATGCTCTGAACGCCATGCTGGGCTACGAGTGCCAGCAGCTGATGCCGTCGGCACAGCACTTGCGCTTGGTACTGCGATCCCCCCATTATCAGGAAAGCCTAAGCAAGTCCTACCTGCTGCTCGCACTGAGCCAGGTCGGTTATTTCTATCGTTACCTGCAGCTGCAGCGCAACAAGCTTGTCGAACTGGGCGAGCAGGGCGAGGCACTGGTACCCAATCTCATCTCCGAGCTCTTTGTGCTGCACCAGTTCTACGAGCAGCAACAACAGGCCAAGGAGTCGCCAACCTTGTTCCATTTGTATGCCCATACCCGGAGTCATCAGCTGCGCTTCCAGTGGTTGCTCCAGCTGTGCAACAGCCTGACAGGTGCCGGCAATCAATTGCTCTGGACGCTGCACTGGCATCTCGGCACCAACGGTGCTACCTGCGATGAGCTGCTGCAAGTGTGGCTGCTGCGAGCTACGCAGCCGCTGCTGCTGCGCCTGGCCAAGTGGCTGACGGCCGGCGAATTGATGAAATCGGAAAAGCAGGAGTACGACTTCTTCATTGCGGAACGAGTGGGTGGAATCGAGCGCTACTGGGTAGCAAAGTTCCGGCTTCTCGTGCATCGATTGCCACCGTTTCTGAACAGGCAGTTGGCCCAGCTGGTGCTGTGCATTGGACGCAGTCATCGCTATGCACAGCAGTTTCTGGGCATCCAGCTGAAGTGCGGGCTTAGTGCGGAGCAGCTGCAGTGGGAGCTGAGTGCGGCCTGTGGCGAATTCTATCGGGAGCGCAACGAACAGCCGTTGGTGCTGCTTATCATGAGGTTGGAGCAGGAGACCTCCGGCGAGTTGCTTGATCATGTGCAGGTGCTGCGCCCGATACCGCTGGAGCTGCTTACCAAGTTGCATCAGTATTTACTGCTTTCCGACTCAGACTTTGCGCGGAATCTGATCGAGCTGCTGCTGCCACTGCTGGAGCAGCCCGTGCACTGCTACAACGCGCAGCAGTTTAACAGCCTCATGGAGCAGTTGCTGGGACAGCACAACTCGCAGTTGTATGTGGATCAGAGTGATGCCCGCCAGGCGACACACTGTTGGTCCCGCTTCCTCTTGCGGTGGAAACAGCCGCTGCACTGGACCGCTCTGCTCGAGCATCGCCTGCCCCAATACGCCGCCTGCTTCGAGGCCCTGTGGCAGCTGCACTACGTCCATTACGTACTCAACGAGCGGGTGCTGCGGCAGCAATCGCACTTTACGGAACGTATCAGTCTGAATCACTTGGGCGATGCGCGAGAAGTTCGATTGCGGTTCGAGCGGTTTATCGATAAGCTGCGCGGCTTCATACACACCATGCGCAACTATGTGCTGCAGAACGTGCTGGGCGCTGCCTTCGAGACCCTCTATATGGCGTGCAAGCAAACCAGAACTGTCGACGAGCTGCTCCACATGCACAGCGAATATCTGCATGAGATCGAGTCCGGCCTCTTCCAGACCAAGCAGGCTCACAAGTCGCGCTTCTATCTGGACAAGCTCTACAACATTGTCTTGCAACTGGATGCGGTACAGCAAAAGTTTCTCGCCCTCTGTCAACTGATGGTGAAGTATTTGTGTGGTGTCCAGGACTTGGATGGATCCACAAAGCGCTTGCAGGAGTTCCGCTGGAGTTGCCAGACAACATGCGATGCTCTCGAAGATCTGGACATACACTTTCAATCGGACTTGGTCAACTTTCTACTTAGTCTTTACTCCATGGGCGGCAATCAGTGGGTAACGCTGGCCAGGAAACTGGACTGCGACCGGTTCTATGCCAGCAATTTCAAGCAGTTGAGAGATGTGCAGACCTTCTGGTATCAGCGCAAGAAAAAGAAACATATCTAACAAGAAACACGAAATTTAAGCCTATACGAATTATGGCTTTCGGAATAGCTACAACGATTCTTTTTAGGACTCTTTATTTATTTTACATCTGTACTTATTTTTTCACTTTTTTAATTAATATATTTTATATGATATAAAGGGTGATTAGGATGCAGCTTAAGTTAATATACAAAATATAGGTAATGAATATTAGTTTTTAAGTACCTCGTTTAGTTTAGTTTAGTTTAATGCTAGCGGACTACATGAATTTTTAAATACGTGAAATAAAATCGACATCTGTGTATGCGAATGAAACAAATTCATGCGTTTATATTAGCAGACTGACAGACACTCTTTTTTTGGTAAAAGTAGACAAAAAACGAATAATGTAAAATTATTGTTTTATAGCTATTATCATAAGCGATCCAATGTCGCTTCGCTGTGATTGATTTTGATTTCTTCGACGTTTGTTTAAATAATACGCATGGTGTTGCCACCTAAATTTACCATAATTTCGCATATAGACAATTCATTTGCACACACTCTTTTGCCGAACTCATGAAATGGTTTCACATATTTTAGATAAACGAAGTAATAGATTGTTTATGTGAAAGATTAGGTAGTAATAAATCAGGCGTGGCTCAGAGAGCGTTGCCAGACTGGGCTTGTCATTGTAAAATATCGCTAAAATGTAATTTACTTAGACAATTATAAAATATGGCCGACATAATAAATGTATGACTTAATGGGATCAGTGCACTGCAAGGGCTAGAGAAGTCAAGTCCTTAGACTAGGGTATATTCAAATCAAGGGGGACGAGTTGACAGCATCTGATCGACTCACACTGCGAGAATTGTTATTGCAAAGCGCGTGTCTACAATGCAGAATTGTTGTTTTTCTAGTTATGTATCTTCGGACGATATTAGATTTGTGCTATTGCATTCTTCAATTGCTTTCGACTTCCAAAGAATTATTCTTTAAACTTCACTTTATACAAAATAAGTAAAAATAAATCAAAGCAAGCCCCAAATCCCATTCTTGTCCCTTTGCGTAAACGAAACTGGGGTTTGGCAAGAACTATGGAGTATGTATGCATGTTCTGGTTATGTTCAAGTTATAATTAATTCCGAATGCAAAAGAATGGAAAAACTCTGTGGCGTTTTTGTGCACAAATTGGATTTTAATTGAAAATTAAGAATCGACTTAGGAATGTTTGGATTGTGCAGCTGCCTTTTGTTATGCTAATTTCAGCTCTGGGCTCTGTGAAAGTGTCGAATGAATAGATTCCGGCAGTCCCAACTGACAAGGCATGCGAGAGTGTGTGTGTGTGTGTGTGTGTGTGATGCCTGCTGAATAAAGTAAATAATGGATAATTACTTTTTGGCTTAAGCGCTGGCAATGAGTTCAAGTCGCAACTCCAACTGAGTTTCCAGTTTAGGTTGCCTAACGAAGAATATTCATGTTCGTGTCGAATTTGATTATGCCAAAGAATATTAAATCAAAATTGAAAAATGCAATTCCTAACTCTGGCCAACAATTTTAATAATACGTATTTGAGTGTGCTCGAACTAAATACGATAAAAATACTTGGTATCTTGCAGCAAAATCTGACCGAAAAGCAATGCACAATGAAAATGCTACGAGCTTACATACATAAGTCTAAAACTCTTTGTTATCTGACACGAGCAGCTGCTGAGGTCTTCCGAGTCGGGGAGTACGTACGCGTCTGTGTGCAGGACTACAAGGCAGCTGTGCCTTCAAAAAGAATATGTCAAGAAGATAATTGAGCCCGGCATTTAATTTAACCTTATGTGGCAGGGCCGAGGGACTGCAGCGGCGGGCAGGAGTGAGTTGTATGAGGAGTGAGGCCTGGAAATTGGAAGGAGTCTTCCTTTTCCTTTTTGGCATGTGTGCGTTAGACGGCAAAGGCAAACAAAAGTCAAGTGAGTGACTTTTCGAGCGCTGATTAGGAAAATTAATTTCATAGAAAATTATTTTCCATCGCCTTTGTTGATAAATGTCCGTGTGCGTGTGCGAGTGTGTGACTATGGGTGCGAAAAAAGTGTGGGCTTTGTAAAGCTCGAAAGATAATACGAGTGAGCTGGAAAGTTCTAGTTCACTGTATTAACTTTTGATTTAAAATTTTAATAAACAAATTTAAAGCTGTTAGTGCAGTATTCACCGAAGAGGAATACAATTGTTTGTAGTCGACAGTAAAATACCCTTATTTCTATGCGGTTATTCTTCGAACTGAAATTTGGTGGATGTGTTTCTACTATATTTATCTATGTTTATAACGAAGCAGAATGCTGTGACTTTAATATTTTGTTTAATAATCTTAAATAAAACTATGTTAGTTTGCCGATAACACAGCTCTACAAAAAAGGGCTTGATCGGGGTGTATGGGTGTAAGCAAATTAACACATTCAACCAGCAGCAAAGAGAGGCTAATGCAATTGCCCTGAAGCTTTCACGATAAGCCGAGCTTTTGGCTAGGGATGAAAGGCGAGCTTAAAATCCTCTCAGGGCAGAGCTAATTGGATCGTCACACGCGTGGTTGTAATACATGGGTTAGTCCAATTCAAACTGATATACAAAACGCATGATTAATTTCACGAATCTTCTCTGAAACTTTTGTTAATTACATAAATTACTTTCCGCTGCCATACACAATTTATTACAACAATTACAGCCTAGGAGAATAATTAGATCGATCCATTGTTAATTAAATGCGGTCCGATTTCGGTTGTGCTGCTTCCGTTGTTATCAATGGTTTTATTTATGTTCTGCCTGGACGTTACGATTCCGATACGCAGTGGCAAATTAAACTATAAAATGTATTATTATGACCATGATGTACGGGGGTACTTGATCTGTTCTAGCCATAAATTTTGGACCAGTTGGCCGCGTCGGGCATTTCACATTTTGCCATTGTTATTGACAATTTGTTGTCAGTTTTTTGTGGAGCAGGACAAAGAGGAATACAGTGGGAGACGGAGAGAGCGAGAGAGTGAGAGAGAGAGAGAGAGGGGCATCAGTTGGCAATTTATGTGCGCGTTTGGGTTGGCTTTATGAAATACTTCTCATTATTGCTGCGAGGCAGCCTGGGCAAACATATTTGAACTATTTTCATTTCAATTGCAAACACTCGTACACGAGTGTGTACACACACACACATTTATACACACACACACACACACACACAAATAGAAAGTTGCGCAGAAATCAATTGAATTGCCATTTCACATATGAAATGGTCATTTGTCAATGAACACAACAATTGTGGGCAGGAATGTGGGGTGTAGTGGGCGTTGCGATTGTGAGAAGGAGGAGGGAGGTTCGCGGGGGCGTGGTCGTGGTCGTGTGTGGTCTGTCAAATGGCCGCATAAATATGTCGCACTCGCGCTCGGCCCTTCTCCACTTGTCGCTAAATTGCTGCTCGTTATTAAATTTCCGCTGCGTTGAGTTCTCATTTCCGTTTCAATGGGCAGCGCAGCTGGCGACAAATGTTGGCGACGGATGTTGCCGCAGTCATAGATACCGTTAGCTAGCCAGCCAGCCAGCCAGTGCTGCCCAACTGTCATGCTGCCATAAACAATGGCCACAAAAAGGGTTGCCTGCACAGGGCAACATATGCATATACGTGTGTACGTAAGCATGTGTGCATGTGTAAGTGTGCTGCACTGTAGCCGGCTTACAATATTCGATTATTGTTATTATTATTATATATTTTTCCGATTACATTGTACGCACTTTCAGGGGCCGCAATCAAAATCTATGTTGCAAGCCAATTGAATTTTCGGCTTTTTAGCAAATTGAAACTAATTGAAATGTGCCGAATGTGCAAAGGGGAGCTGATGGAGAAGGGTAGGGCAGTGAGAGGGAGAGTGCCTTGTTGCGTTGCTGTGGGCGCAATGTTTTCACTGATTTCATAAATGGCGCGAGCAACTTGCGTCATAAATTTCAATAAAAACCATTTTCGGTATTTCTGTGTAGTGTGTGGGTGTGCCTGTAGGTACATATATGTGTGCGTGTGTGTGTGACGGCGTGTGCTTGTGTGCGGCTATTATTTGCGCTTTTATTGGCGTTGCGTATACGCCGCGTATGCCCGCTTAGGCAAGCATCTTCTGCGTTTTGTCTCCAGTTGTCTCCCCTGCCTCCTGCCCCCTGTTCTTCTCATTCTCTTTGTCCCTCTTTAGCGTTGGCATAACTTTACATTATGCGCTTTTTCGCGCTTCTCTCTCGCTTCTTGTTGTTTTCGGCATTTACCATTATTTTATTTAATTCCCCTTGTTATTGCTGCAAAGTGCAAAAAGCTGTTGATGCGTCCAGGCCTGCCTAATGGCAGCAAACGACTCGGCGCAGTGTTTGGAGCAGGAAACTTGCGTGTGCCATAAACCGAAGAAGTTTTTAGACGCCCGAGACAGACAAACAAATGAAACGAGTTGCCTAAAAGGTATTGCAATAATATTTCTATTTATAAAACCATTGAAATAATTTTCTTAAAGTGAAGCTAGTTTTTTTTGATTAATTAAGCTTTAATAGCTTAAGCATAAATTAGCATAAATTAAAGTTTTTGCCGATATTTTCACAATAAAGTTACTTTTTGGCTTATACTTTTATAGTTTTTCGCAAAACCATTATTTTTGTTTGCAGGACAGGCGAATAGAAAGGTAGAGCGAGAAACCGCACTGATTGAAACCATAGACGAATTATATGAAGACAATGCAATATCTCCAATCCAAAAAAAATTGACACAATAATTAACTCGCACGAAGTGCTAGAACCCTTTTTCGCTTAATAAGCATCAGTCAGTTGTCTGCAAGCGTTTACACATAAACATGTACATACAAGTGACAATACATACACTTGCATTCACAGCACAAGAAACACACCAAACTGAGTGCCAAAAAAAGCCAGAGAACTACAAAATTCACAGTTTTCTTGACTCGCTGCATACAAGAAATTAATACATCAATTCAGCTCACTGAGCAGATAGCGGCAATGGGCTGATCCGAATTCAACAAGTCTGTCAGGTCGCTTCATTTGAATCCTATAATGGAAAGAATACGTTACAAGACCTACACATTGTCAGGTCTGCGTAAGGGGAGAAGCTTCATATGGAATATATGAAAAAAAAGCCGCTATCGCAGCTTGTGTGGAATGGGTCACAGAGAATTACCGACCATTCTCAGCAATAAGCAGCAATGAGGGAATATGAACAGTTTTTGCTTCAGCAGTGAACATGTTCATATGTACGCACTTGAAGCTATGATACGAGAGGCGCAAATATTCACTCATTGATTAGGTCAGAACATTTTTCGAGTCACCCGGAGCAGTTCTCTAGATGCTTATAGTTCTGTTCTTCGGTATGAATACCTTCTAAATAAAAGTTGTCATTAACATGTGAATTAATTATGATAAAAAATTATATTATAAATGCTAATGATTGCAATAGTTAAAATATTTTTATTATAGTATATTATATTAGTATACATAATGTATATTTATATTATTTGTCAATTTAATATACATTAGTTATATACATTTCTGGAATGAGTGCGCTTAATAAATTAATACTAATACTAATAATAATATTATTTATTAGCACATTCGAAAACGTGACAAATACCCTGCACATTTCCACCACTTCGCCATCAACGAGCGAGAAGTGTGCGTGCAAATGAAAAGAAAACAAGAAAGCAAGGTTACCTTCGGCTTGCCGAAGGTTTCATACCCTTGCAGTTATACAAAATATAAAATATATTTGGATTGCTGCTGGTTTCTGTGGTATTTATTGAACAATTATAACAGTACTGGAAGTCAAGATTTTTACCTGATTAAGGCTATGAATCAAACACCTGCTTCGAAAAAAAATAATTCTACCTTTTTAATGCTTTCGTATATACCTGGATTTCTTATATACTTAACACAAAATGTTATGAGGAAATGTCTTTGTGTTGTAAAGGATCTGTTGGTCATAAAATATAAATAAATTTGGAAAGTTCTCATTCAAAAATGCGTTTGAATAACAGCTACATGATTTTTTGTTTAACAGCTATATGTAATAGTACTCAGATTTCCATAAAATTGCAACATGAACCTTCATTAGGCCGATCGTTGATCGTTATAAGTTATAAAAGTTCGATTTCGAACTTTGTTATTAGGAACACACTTAGATTTGGATGTGATAAGCCTGATAGCTATATCTTGAAATATAACGAAAATCGGCCGATAGGCTCCATGACAGCTATACGATATATCAGTCCGATCCGGCCCATTCCGACTTATTTAAAGAGGGCAGAAATAATAAGCTTGTGAGCAAAGTTTCATGAAGATAACTCAATAACTTGGGGACTAATTTGCGTTACAACAGACAGACGGACTGACTGATTGTTCCTATAACAGCTATAGAATATAAACGTCTAAGATATTTAAATGGAAAAACTAAGGGCGGGTTACTGTATAACATTAAAAAGTATTGATAATGTGCGGTATTTCCAAAAACAAAACAGGTTTGCATACAAAAACCCTGATTTCAGCCGATTGTTCCTATGGCAGCTATATGTTATAGTGGTCCGATACAATTTTGACAGCACATTAAAAACGTAATAAGAATAGGATTTGCCAAATCTTGTTGCAATATCTTGAAAAACAACAAAAATCGGCCGATAGCTTCTATGACAGCTATACGATATATCGGTCCGATCTGGCTCGTTCCGACTTATTTACAGCCTACAGCAATAAGAAGCTTGTGTGCCAAGTTTCATGAAGATAGCTCAAAAACTGAGAGACTAGTTTGCGTTGCAACAGACGGACGGACGGACGGACGGACGGACGGACGGACGGACGGACAGACGGACGGACAGACGGACATCCATTTTTCGACTCCTCTGGTGATGCTGATTCAGAATATATATACTTTATAGGGTCGGGGTGTCTCCTAAGGTGCGTTGCAAACTTCTGGCTAAAATTAATATACCCTCTGCAAGGGTATAACAAAAAGATGCGAATGAGCTGATCAACCCAATGTCGCATCCCAGTTTTCAACATTGGGTTTTTATCGATAAATAGCAATGAAATGTCTTGATATGATTCGTCTATGATTCAAACTAGCTGTTATCGATAGCTACAAAGCTTTTCACATTTTTTTGGATCCCATTTAATATTTCAGTTACAGAAATTAAATATTTTGGCTAGTAGAATATTAATGCATATTCGAAATGGATTCGGAAATTCCTCAAGCGGATGAGACCTTCCTTAGGCAGAATTCATTAGGAATTTCTAAAATGTTATTCAAATCTTCTTTAGGCGCGAACCCAAACCTTCCTTCATATTTGACCAGTTTAATAAACAGTCGGGAAAATTCGCACACTCATTTAATTATATGCATACACTTTTAAGTATGCCCCGAAAGACCATAAAACTCTTTGTAATTTAATAAAAATATATTACGATCCTTCCCTGGCACCCCTTGCGCCATGCCCCTGCCTCAGTCGGCCTCTAATTTTATTGCTTGGACTTTCGCCTTTATGGCGGCCTGGTCAAAACGAGACAAGGAGGAAAATATAAATAACGAAATTATTCAGAATTATGAACCATCTCTCAGGCTACCGACCATATTAACCCTTGGTGCGTTTAATATTAGGCCAAGTTTTTAATAAAAAAGAGAGCGGAGGGGCAGCCGAGTAGGGGGAGTAGCAGGAGCAGGCTAAGCGTTTGGCAGCTGACGGGATTGCGGTAGTAAAATCTTAGAAAATGCATAAAAAAAACCACTAAGTAAATATATATTAAAAATCTCGTGTCAGTTCTCACCGGACGAGCGGAAGGGCAGCTCGGCTTAACCCATTTTATGCTGATTATTATTATTATTATTATCGTTCTTATTATTATTTTCTTGGCTAAACAAAGTCTGTTAATGGCCTGAAATGTTGCTGCCTTTGTTCGCCTGTCGGCCTGCCAGTTATCCCCTCTTTCGCTCACCCTCCTCCATCCATGGGCTTGTCTTTTATTTATGCGCCGCTAATGGACAGCGCGGAAAACTGCAAACTTGCCGTGCCGCATTATTTATTGTTATTTGCTCGCATTGTAATATTTATTCATTTGGTTTATAGATTTATGTGCCTGCAGCATTTAAATCAAAATCAACGCAATGTCTTTTCATGTTTCATCAATTTGATGCGCCTATTTGTTATTGTTTTCATCTTTTTCGGCCCCACTTAGTTGCCTTCCAATTGATTGTACCGCTGACCGCAAAATATTCATCTTCATTTCGCAAGGCACGGCATCCTTCCCCTCTTCGCCCACCCACCCCGCTCACTTTCCAACAAATGCTGCTTGATTAGTTGTTGACACTTTGTGTGAGCGGAAATACGCAGACACATGCACACAGCCACTGGCAAGCAAGTCAGTGGTGTAGTCAGTGGGGGTTGTGCACACGCTCCTGCACAACTCGCCATGCCTTGTTCTCTCTCTCTCTCTCTCTCCCTCTGTAAGTGGTTCTTGCGGCTAATTTGATAAATATGCGCGCGTTTATTCAAATCAATCAGCGTCAGTCGAAGCGGGTCGTCTCACTCCGCCAGTTCTGTATTCCACCTCGCTTTCCTTGCTCTCTGCTTATCGCATGTGCTTCATGCGTCTGTGCATCCTATGGCACATACATTTGAGTTGATATCTTGCCTGAGACACACACACGCACCCACGCATTATCGCATATGCCTGTGGAGATTTCATTAATGTGCGGCAAACTATAATGAGACGGGGTCCTCGAGCAACAATAGTTCCCAGCACCATAGGGAGTTAATGCGCTGCAATGCGAATGATTAAAACGAGCCAAGACTGAGGCTGAGCATGAGGCATGGAGTGAAGCAAAGGCTCAGACTGCTACTGAGGCTGTGGTAAGGGTATTTAATTAGCGCCAGATTTATTATATACATATTTTACTACGGCACTTTGCATGGAAAGGACCTGACATAAAGAACAATTAAATTTTCTTTAAACCAAACCAATTTCAAAATGAATTTTTATTCTTCTTTAAATGTAAGTGCCATAAATATATTAGGAATATAAAATTATACACATATATCAACTAACAAAACTATTTTCTAATATTAAAAAATTAAAAAAAAAAAAATATTTCTTGCTTTATTAAATTTTTTGAAGTGTTATTATTTGTACAATATCAAAACAATTAAGAAACCACGAGATCCGCCCACTACAACTCACTTTTATGTTAAATATTTTATATTTCATACTTTTGAGTGCTGCCGTAAACCAATTTAAATTATATATGAAATAACTTTTGTGCTTTCTATACGAATGCAACCAAATTGCTGGTTTCATTTGGGAGGTGTTGATTAATATGTTCATAAAATATGAATAATTGATAATTCAAACTTCGCTGGGAATTCGGTAAAAACAATGCGTGCTAATAAGACATGTAGGTAGCTTTAAATTAGATAATAACTCAGATCTAGTAGCTCAAACAAAGGGTCAAACAAACTGTCCTATTCCTCAATTAATACTACTCAAGAATATAAATATTTACTTTGTTGTTTTGAGTTGCCTTCTGTTACAAATATTTTTCGTTTCGTTTTAATACTCTATTCAATAAGGGCCATAAGCTCGTATACTTTCGAACTGTCCTCAAAGTTCCACTATTCTCTTTACTTATTTGCCTTCATTTTTGTTGAATATAAATTTCAATTGAATATGTGCAAAGATAAATCCCCCCAGCTGAACGGAACCAAATACATACGTACAACCGCTATGAAATCTGATTTTGATTATAAAACGAAATGCATGTGCCATGGTGGATGGCCAATCCTTGTGCACAGTGCACAAGTTGTTTGTTCTGGTGCGTTCTCGTAACTGACAGTTGGAGATGTTTCCCCAGTTGTTGATCGCACGCAGCGTATACGTAATAAATTCGCCATTGCAGAGTTTTGCGCAAATTGTCCGCCAAGTGTAATTGTAATATTTGCTCGATGCGTGCGGTATTTGGTATTTGCCAAGCGCTTGGCTAACATATTCCCCCAGGTGCGAGGACAGCTTCCTAATCTTGGCCACAATTGCAGTCCCTTCGCCAGGTGTGTAGGTGAAAGTGTATGTCTGTGCGTGTGTGCTTATCCAGTTGGCAGATTTGTTTTCAGCTTGATGGGGCATAAAGTGGAATGGAACGCTTCCAATGCAGAGAAGGACGTTTCAAGGAGTTTTATATATAATATTACAAGATTTCCTCTAGCTTCATTTAATTATTGCCTTCATGCATTGGAAATGTTGTAAAAAGAGTATACTAACTAACAAATTTGTCATTAAGATTCCAAAGATGATTTATTTCATTATTTCAATTATAAGCAAACTATTAAGGATTTCTTTTCGGCATAGGTTTAGTTGGTAATGTTAGCTATAATATGAACATATCCACCAATATTTATTCCAAACACAATTATTTTTAGTCAATTTTGATTCCTATGCTCTGCCGCAAATCGCTTATTGAAATTAGGCGTTGGGTATATATTTTCAACTTAATCTCAATTTAATTTATGCTCGTAATTCGATGCCCTATCTAAGCTTCATTCAAATTTTACATGGCACCCTTTGCTCTCAGCTTTCTGTTTGAACCATTGTTTTTTCTCGTTGGCCTGTCCAATAAATGTCAGATCTGCAGCTCGTTTGTGCTGGAATCCAATCTGAAGTGGCCCAATTGGAAAAACGACGCTTGTCTCTGGGCAAATTCATTAGAGAGCCAAAGAAATACTTGATTGCAATTCAGCAACTGAAGCCTCTACTACCCCTGCTTTCTAGAAACATATTTTTCCTTTCCATTTCACATATCAAAAAAACAAAAGTTTCACACTAATTTGACATGGCAAAAATGTCAAATTATATTACATTAATTTGCATTCCTTTCTAATGTCTCGCCAAATTTCAACGATTTTCCACGCAGCTGTCAACACTTTTGCTTCCTGGGAAAGTTAAAAAACACGTTAAGTTAAAGCAGAATTTAAGTAAGTCTTAAATATTGTCTTAAAAACAATATTTTTCTTAGCTTGTTATAGTAAAAGTACGACAGAAAAAGTATAAAGTTAATTAATAAACATATTTTATATATTTATATATTTATATTTTTCTATTTTTGTTTTTTTTTCCAGTTTGTGTCTTCTTAAGCAATTCAAGAAAATCATAATAACAAACGGCTATCTTTACATGTTTTTATTATTGATTTAACGGAAGACACCTATTCTATATTCTATGACTATGATTTGTGGTACATAAGTAAGCATGTATGTTTTGTCGAAAGTGGCAACATGAATATGAATATTGAAACAAATCCGTCGCATGCTCTAAACATTCCAGTAGAGCTTGTTGTCGTACAGCGATGGTTCTGTGGCAATGGGCAGCAAGTAAATCCAACGGACCAGGCCCACAAGATAGAGTACAATGGCCGCAACAAGACGCCAACGATCCAGCTGGAAAATGTCCTGCCAATCCGGCAGGTCCACGTGATTGCATAACGCGTGCGCCAGGAGCGGAGCTATTAGGTGTCCCGTGCGGGCGAACAGAACGTTGAGTAGAATCCAAACAACGTGGTATAGATGAACTGAAACAGTCCGATGAATAACGCTGTGGTCCACTCGACGCCAAGGCTTATCCGTTCGGTGAAGTGATGTAGATGAGCGACGTCAAAAAAAAGCGGAGTGATAAAGACGACAGTGAGAGGCGGAAAACTCTGCAGTATTAGGGACATCGTGTAAGCTCGGAAGACGAACTCCTCGCTCAGCGGCGCTATCATATGATTGCGTATCCAGATAATCCCGCGGTGAAGTACGAGCCAAATGATTCGTTCTGCATGTTGACGAATATGGGGCCCAGATAGAGGAGTTCAATCACAAGCCAAGTAGCTTTGGGAACGGCTCCGGGGGGCGAACAACATGTCGCATGATATACTTGCGAAGCGACGTTTTATCGTAATCGTAAAGACTCTCCACGTATAAAATGGCCAGCAGGAAGTTGCAGCTTATTGATGTGATAATGGGTATTTACGGCAATGCGACGCCACCCGACGCGGACAGTGTGTCGATAGGCATTAAATGCGGCCATTCATTTTGAATTTTACATTTTTTTAAATAAAATATTACACTAAACAGACACCTACTGTCATAGCTCACGAAGTCTAAAGTAAAAATAAAAAAATGTAATAGAATGACATTTGCAATACAGCTGACAGCTGACAGCTGGCAGCTAACAGCTGATTAATTACAAAATAGTAAACAACTTCATTTTAGAACTACTTTATGTTTGCTGGGCGACAAGAAATTTGTTAATTAAACCCCTTCCTTATGACTGATTGCTTACTTAAAGCTAATAAATACAGTAACCCAACATTAATGCTTAGGAAAAGCTTGTAGATACAATAGACAAGGTAGCGACTAGTTGAATTCATGTTGAATAGATTCGTTATTATAAAAACACTTTTTAAATAAGACCTTTGACTCACTTAATTCTATACACTTTTTGGGCAATAGGGCCAGAATCTAAAATTGTATACGGGAATCTTCATTCAGCGCGTTCATACAGATAGATCACCATAACGGTAAAGATGTCTATCGAATAAGATGAAATATACATTTTGGGAACTGTTATAAAAATTTGCAATATGTTTTATTTAATTTTCGGCTAAGGGACCTTTGTAACCATCCAAAAAATATATGAATATATATCAATTTATCACTTTTAAATTTAATTTATTGAGGGATTTTTAACATATATTAAAAGCGCTGCACTTAAGACAGAAGCTTTAAATATATATGGCATATAATTGAAACATACATATGCATATTGAAAATCCATATAAATTTGCTCAATTTACACCTCTGTATCAAGTTGCCTTCTGTTTAAAACTTAAAATAGAAAGCTCATAAAAAAGACTGGCAGCCATAGTAACTTGTGTGGGAATGTGTGGGTGGGTGTGTCTATGAAATTGTCGATTGGCTCGTCTAATAATCAAATAACCTTTAAATTGCTCTCGCTGTTGTTGTTGTAGCTTCTGCTGACTAATTTTCGCTAATGCAAAAAAGCAGCCCAAGCCGAAACACGAGCGAAATACGTACGGGAGAAAACTAATAAAATTTACGTTTATCCTTGGAAAGGCACTCGAAAATGCGCGGCTAATGCGCCGGGATGATGATGGCAGCTGAGCTGAAACGAAGTTGAGGCGACCTTAATATAGAAAGCAAGAGGCCTGGGTTCCTTTAGAAGACGGGGACGGGCACGGGCACAGGCACGGGCGGACAGGCAGACAGGCAGACGCACAAGGGGGACGGACAGGCGGAGAGACATGGCAGACTAAGTGCCATCGAATTTCAATTCAATTTACAGCCTCCTCGCGGCAAGTGCCAAGAGTGCGAAAAATTCTATAGCGTATTTTTGTGCGCCGCTTTGACTTGATTTAGCCGAAGCCGGGTCAATGCTGCGTATGAGTAATATTTGCTTCTTTTTTCGCAAAGGGTTGTGAGCCACACAAGATCCGTTGATATTGATATCAAAAGGAGCCTGCCGCTGTGTAGGATTTTGGATTTTCGTGTGAATTTCGTTTTCGATTCGAGAGCACCGAAAAAAACCAGGGAAAACGGATTGGGGTAGTTTTCTCGTTGTGCTGTATTTGTTGTTGGCGCTGCTCTTTATTATATCACGTTTCCAACATAAATGCGTTAAGCACAACGTACGAAGCGCGCTTTTAGGCGCAGTGTGCGTATTTGAAATGCGCTTAAATTCATTTCTCCTTCTTTTTTTTAGAGATTCTCCCTCTTTTTTCTGGCACACACGACAGGCATTGAATTACAAGCAAAGTCCCTGAGTGTCTGTGCGTGTGTGTTGTAGTAAACGAGCTTTAGCTTTAAGCCCAGTAGACTCACAGCTTAAGGGGCTGCGCCCTGGCAGCAATTTGATGGCATTTTGCTTCAAGTGGCCGGGTCTATTTCATATGGATGTATTATTTGCTCATAGCGCCCAGAGGGTAATCCTTTAGTTTATATTATTAGCTTGTAATGTGCACATAATTGAGGGGATTTGTGCTTCGACAGGGTTGCGGGGGGCGGTAGTCTTGAAAGGCTCAGAAAGGTGTAAAGTCGTGGGCGGCTGTCACTCGAAAGTGATGAGCTTGGCAACCCAGAAAAAGATAGAAAAGTGCGGCAAAATCTGGAGGGAATTGCATGCGCCCGACTCAGTTTGGGATGATGATTTATTATATTTTATGAACTGAAATTGACAATTTTGTGTTAGACTAAGTATGCTTTGTATACTAAAATAGAGTGTATCATTGGGGAACTATGGTATGGTATGTGTTGGTGTGCTCTACATTGTCTTGAAGCTTTTCTTTGTATTTTAACGCGGGAGTTTTATGTAAGTTTTTTTTTTTTGGCATTTTACAGAATTTGCTGGGTTTCTTTTAATACCCTTTGAACTGGCGGAAAGATATGTGAACCAAATTAAAAAAAAAATTGTTTATAGAAATTTGTATTTTTTGTGAGAAGCACTAAGATAAATTTGAAAAGCTAATTATGTTCAGAAAAAAATCGTACTTATTAAAAAGATTGTATATTCAACATTTTATAAAAATTCTACAGGGTACTGTGCACACGTTTCCACTTTATATTCAGCGGAACTTAAGTCTTTTTTAATATTTTTTTTTTGCATTTTTGGTGCACCCTTTTAGCACTTTGTTGTAGGCAAACAATGTTCGTACCTTTGCACGAATACTTTCAATTTCTTAGTTCGCTCTGTGTTTTTAAGGTGGCAAAAAAAGAACGTGTAGCATGGGCAGAGGGAAGAGGAAGCGGGGGCAGAGAGTACTGCTACTGGGTGGCCAGTTCACCCATTCTTAGCGCCAGCTGTTTCAGATTTATATGAAAAACTTGCCAACCCTCTGCGCACTTTTCAATTTGCTGGCGATTCTTGCCGCTTTGGCGTTTTGCTGCTTTTTTCGTTGTTGTTCTTGTTTTTGTTGTTGTTGCTGCAGCAGCGAAATGTGTGTTTTAGTGGCTTGGCATTAGCATGTTGGAAATACATAATGCCCGTGGCCCGTTATGAAATGCCATAAAAAACAACGTTGCATTGCAATGCGTCTCTTTGTATAAAGAACAAAATCTCCCATCTCGTTTTTGTTTTTTTTTACTTCTGTTAAAATTTATGTTCGAAAAATATGTGCCCGCTTTCGTAAGAAATGAAAATTGAAAAGCAAAAATGAAAAAGGAAATATGTAGGCTTTGCCACAGGGTGCAGAAAAAGTCGGATTAGCCTCTGCAAAAGGGTTTATGCTTATTGAGAATTATAGTAGTTGTAGATTTTGATAATGTTGAATATCATTTTCTGCGATTGAATAGATTATTTTTAGGTCTTAAGTAACATTCATTTATTCCACCACGACTACAGCTCAAGCATCGAAAAGTCGTTTCGTCATTTTTGCATTGTCGCCAACGACAATGTCTGAGCTCATCAATAAACTTAGCCAATACACGTGCTGAAGTATTCGTGGGCTGCGATCTATTGTCCTCAGTGTGAGCGTGAAAAGTTGGGGAACTAAACAAAGGACGCGGGACTTTTGCTTATTGATGCCTCGGTTCGGTTTGACAGCGCCTCGAAAGTGGGTCGTCTTTTCAAATGAAATACAATACAATCGCTTATTATTTATAGTTGTGTTTTGTTCGCATTCTGGCCAAATGATTGCTACTTATCAGCTGGGCGTGGCTTCTGTGTGGGCGCAAAAGGAAAATTCAATTCTATTTTCATACAACTTCGTGCAGAGTTCAAAGTGTCTTTGTGTCATTCACTGAACTCGCCGTATATATATTAGACCTGCGATTTATAACTGTCGCAAATGGAAACAAGTATATACTCTTTCGTTATGTACAGTATCTCTACATCAGTAAAACTATTTTCCAAGACCTTAACTAGAAGTAATACTTAACGTATTATCATCTCATTTGTCTTGGTCTTTTCAGTCGCTCCTAGTTCTTTCCTACTCATTTCCACTTCGACACATTTGTTTTCCTTAGTGCGTAAACTTGACCGTGTCGACTGAAGGAACTCAAAAAAGAGGGAAAAATAACTTCTTAACGCAAGTTTATAGCTCCGCCCAAACTTTCTTCACACGACTTTGGACTGGACAGTTTTTGCCAAATATATTGAAAAGTTTTTATGCTCTGGGCGAGTAATAAAAAGTATTCATAGTAAATGGTTTTACTTTTCAAATATACCCTTTAAGCAGTTCTTGCAATAAATGTAAAAAATAAAAAATATACGAATAAAAACTTTACTTTTGCAGATTATAATAATCAACATTTGTTAATATTTGAATAACAAGTGTAAGAAGAATGTATTCCATGTAGGATTGAATTAATATACCCTTTTGAGTTCAATAAAGGATATAATTTAGTGTAAAAGTTTTCGATCTCTTTGAAAATTTGCTAATATTTGGCATGATAAGGAAACCTTCGATTTAGTTTTGCCGAATTTGTGAAAAAAAATGTTCTAGCGAGTTGAGAATTATAAATTGACCACAAACAAGGTGCTGTTACACTGTTTATACAAAGTAGTTTTTAGTTTTTATGCCCGTTATCCATAGGGTAATAGTGTATTTTAACTTTGCCTAACTGAAAATATATGAAACAGGCAGAAAACGGCAATGCATATATGTTGATATGTTTATTTCTAACCGGCGTCTTTAGCAGTCTCTACGATAGCCAGTAAAATACTGTTTCTAAAAGGAAACATTAGCAGCTGGTGCTATTTTCGCATGGACATAGATTTTCACTGTCTAACGTACATAAAAACAAAAATAAAATGTTGATCGACAGTCTTATACCCGTCGTAAACCACAAATAAATTTTATATTATTTACTTTCTTCTGCACACCTTTAGAATTCTTCTAAACACAATCTGTCATCCAAACTAATTTGCTCCAAAAATAATTACCAAATAAATTATTTAATTTGTGAATCTATTTTGATCTATTTTATATACTTTTCGGGTTCGGTTGGGGGTATTTGTATAGTCTTTAAGAATTGGGCATTTACACTGTCGTGATATCTATGGCCTAAATACAAATATTATTAATATATATTCTATATTAATATTAATTTTAATTATATAATATTTATAATTATATTTATTAAGTACTATATAATGTAAACTAAATAAGGTTATTTAATATTTTTTGCAATCCAGCTTCATGTAAGAATAAAGAATTTATTAAATATTCTAAATTAAAGAATCTGACTTTTGATTATCCAGTAGCTCTGGGATGATGTTAACATATGCTAATGAGTTTTGATGTTCTAACTGTTAATATATGTAAATCATTTAAGTATAAAGCAAAGTATATTAAGCAAACTGCTTTAATTCCTCTTTAAATTGCATTTTTACACGTAAATTTGTCGTTATCATTTGAGTATTTGACTTGGCTTTCACATCGTAGTAACATTTCACTTTTTTTAGCTCCGCTCACCTTCAATAAAAAAAAGGGTAAGTGTTATGACCAAAGCCTGAGCTGAAGTTCCGAACCGAGCGCGCTTTGCAAGCCCCTCACATAAAATTCATATTAGGCACAAGGTCGACTTGCGTTCATTTATTATATGAGAAGATACAAAATAAAAGCGAGAATACGAAAAAAGGGAAGACACAACACGCGCAAAATTTTGCTTAAAACCCCGTAATGAAAAGGAATTATTTATATGACTCAGGTTGCTGGGGCTACGCGTCTCCGAGGAGAGAGTCTGACGAAAGCAAAGTTTATATTCGCAGCGCTGAGAAGAATACAAAATATAATTATATATATATTATATTGGTCTGCTGCGGCTTAGTATTCAACTCTTCTTATGCAGACCATAGGCCACGGTCTGTTTAATTGAAAAAGTATGCAAACTGCGGCAGAGTGTTATATATGTATGTAGAGTCTGCATGTAAGCTTGGTATAGCTCCTGATATACCCAGTCTTTTACAGGTAAACCAATTGATTCATTCATTGTTGGGGACCTCATATTATACTCCGTCAATTCAATTAATAGGGATTGATCCAACTGTGTCTTCTTTTATTATATTTCAAGAGATTAGTTTGTTTTTGCCAGACTGCTCTTAGATCTATCAGGCACTGTGTCTGCTGAGCTCAGACATATTTACAGCATATCATGCCGTCCCACACACCCCTTAATAAATACGTATTTTCGGCATTGTGCAAACAAAATATAATCGTAGGCCCTAATTGAGTTTTACTAGGTTCCTAATTGAATCATAAATGCATGCCAAAAGGCTAACCTAAAGCTCTTTAGGAATGGGTTATAGAAAATTGGGATAAGGCGTAATACGAGCTCTAAAAACACCAAGAATATGTTGTAATTTTCAACTCTCACTTCAAACGGTAAGGGCTTCCTTAAAATATGTCAATTAACAAGAAAAGAAAAGCTAAAAACAAACCGAATTCAAGTTTTTCGGTTTTCGGAGCTGCGAACACACAAAAATAAAAAAACATTGAAAATTAATTAATGCCAATTTGTAAGCGTTGAAATCCAAAACTTTTCTCCCAGTATTTTCATTACTTACCACGGGTTCAAACGCAATAAGTAAAAACGCTGCAGAAAAAGCAAAAAGAATTCTTTTCAACAAAAATTGTTCGAAAAGTTTTAATAGAAATTACCATTTTGGCCGCTTGGCCGTTTGGTCAAGTGTCAATAAGTAGAATCCGAGACCCGGTCCGTTGGCAGCCGACGCGGCAAAGCCGAATCTTACACCCTGCGCCCATTCGCCGAATCCCCCTCCCTCCCCGATCCGCTTGACTTGCCTCCCGGGGCGACACTTTTGATTTCAATAAATTTTCGTAATTAGCGACAGGCGCATTTTTCTTTTGAATTTCTTCGAGTCGTGCTGGTGTTTATTTTCTTTTTTTTTTAATTTTCTCGCAGCTGTCAGAAAATGCAAATTGAATTTGTTTTTTTTTGTGAGAAACTCACTCAAGTGGCAATCTTCAGTAACAAATTGGATTGGGATGGAAGCAGGAGGGACAGGCGAAGAGTTGAGCAGGTGCACGACAAATTAGCGCAGCGTGACACCCCTTTTTCAAACAAACCTATTTCTTCTTGATTAATACCCACGCCAGCATTGCTCTCAAATTAATGGAGAATCTATTGTTGAAATGCGCTGCTTTGAAGCTCTTTATCAATATAGTGCCGGAAGGAAGATTCCAAATATAGAAACAGCCAAGAATACGTGACAATCATATACAAGGCCATTTTGGCTCGATTCGGAAGAATATTTATACCAATTTATTGTTTTTTATCCAAAATAAACAGTGATAAAATAAAATCTAAACTATTTCGAAGCTTTTCCGATGCTTTGGTATGTGAGAATAAGGCACATCGAATTCACCACGTTCGTAATTTGTTATTCCGTATGCATTTAACGGCTTCAAAATCACATTGATATGTCGAAAAAAATAATTATTTGTAAGAACTTCTCACTGGAACTCGGCTCCCTTGTCGCTTATCCCGTCTGGCATCACATATCTCCGAAATAGATCTTTGAAGTATGTCGATATCTATAAAACAACTTGGCTAACCTATTGACATATTCATATGCAACATGCACATAAAGCAATAGTGACTTAAAAAAACAATCTTACACTTAATTTTAAAGACTTAATCATTTATAAAAAAAAAATATTGTACTTTTCTTTGTTCGCCTTAAGAAATTTCCACAGTTATTAAGTATTATTGCCATAAATAAAAACAAGAAATCAAGGCTACCTTCGGCTTGCCGAAGGTTTCATACCCTTGCAGTTATACAAAATATAAAATATATTTGGATTGCTGCTGGTTTCTGTGGTATTTATTGAACAATTATAACAGTACAGGAAGTCAAGATTTGTACCTGATTAAGGCTATGGATCAAACACCTGCTTCGAAAAAAAAAATTGCAACATGAACCTTCATTAGGCCGATCGTTGATCGTTATAAGTTATAAAAGTTCGATTTCGAATTTTATGATTAGGGACACACTTAGATTTGGATGTGGTAAGCCTGATAGCTATATCTTGAAATATAACGAAAATCGGCCGATAGGCTCCAAGAAGCTACGATATATCAGTCCGATCTGGCCCGTTCCGACTTATTTAAAGAGGGCAGAAATAAGAAGCTTGTTGGCAAAGTTTCATGAAGATAGCTCAATAACTGGGGGACTAATTTGCGTTGCAACAGACAGACGGACTGACTGATTGTTCCTATAACAACTATAGAATATAAACGTCTGAGATATTTAAATGGAAAAACTAAGGGCGGATTACTGTATAACATTAAAAAGTATTGATAATGTGCGGTATTTCCAAAAACAAAACAGGTTTGCATAAAAAAACCCTGATTTCAGCCGATTGTTCCTATGGATTTTGATAAAATTTTGGCAGCACATTAAGAACGTAAAAAGAATAAGACTTGCCAAATCTTGTTGAAAAACAACAAAAATCTCAAAAAGCTCGTTCCGACTTATTTACAGCCTACAGCAATAAGAAGCTTGTGTGCCAAGTTTCATGAAGATAGCTCAAAAACTGAGAGACTAGTTTGCGTTGCAACAGACGGACGGACGGACGGACGGACAGACGGACGGACAGACGGACATCCATTTTTCGACTCCTCTGGTGATGCTGATTCAGAATATATATACTTTATAGGGTCGGAGATGTCTCCTAAGGTGCGTTGCAAACTTCTGACTAAAATTAATATACCCTCTGCAAGGGTATAAAAAAAGTTGCATGCTGCTGGAGTTGAACTCGGGAACTAACAATAGGAAAAACCGACATAAGCACATGGTCACAAGGTAATACTATTTCTTGAATATCTTCTTTATTTATCGGCCGATCTTATTGAAACTTATTCGCAACACGCCCGCATGATGATTTTTATCACATGTATAAAAAATGATTGCTGTAGAGCTATATTTGCAGCTACCATCGATTTTTTTTCGATTTGTGGGGGCGGATGGAGGCGTGGCGAAAATCCAAAATAAACTTTATCTGCGTGCAGAATTAACACATATTGTCCCCAAATTTGGTAGCTCTAGCTCTTAGAATAGCTGAGATCTAGGTTTTTACACGGACGGACAGACAGACAGACGGACAGACGGACATGGCTATATCGACTCGGCTGTTCATGCTGATTCAGAATATATATACTTTATGGGGTCGGAGATGTCTCCTTCTGCCTGTTACAAACATTTTCGGTTGGCACAAAGCTATAATACCCTTCTACTCTATGAGTAGCGGGTATAAAAATTCAACAACAAATTAACAACTAATTTAAATTGAATTTTTACTTTACTGACTTACTTTAGAATTGAATAGCTTACAAAGTGTTAATCTAAAGTAAGAATAATTATATTTTAATAGGCTTTTGAATTTGCGACTGGACCTTATAAAGGATAATATGCCGAAGAGTTTGGAGAAACTCTGTTAAGCCGGTGCTTATTCTCAATATATCAATATATGTTTCTTAATTTTCAATGTGAGTTGAATATCGCTTATGCATCCTTCGAAATGCTCTTAGCCACGTTTAGTAGCCCGGCTCATTGGGTCCACTTGGAATTTCAAATGCTGCGAGCAGTCTGAAACATATTCAACAACTCAACAAATCTCGGGCAGAGCACGATAAAAATAGATAAGAGGAAAAAGAAGCGAGAAAATGAAAAAAGAACAAGTGCTGCGACAACAGCAGCAACAACAACAACAACGTCGACAACTAAGGGCTACAACAATAACATAAGGAAAAACAAACAAACAAACTGCTGTCAACTGTGCGCAGTTGTTTTCCCTCTGCCTCACTTCTCACCCCTCCCTACGCTTCACTGCCTAAGTAAAAAACAAAACGCAAAAAGCTGGCAAAATTATGCCTGGCGGCAGTTTTTAACATTTCGTGCGATTTACAGTCGTTTTGCTGTTGCTTCATCTTGTTCGTCTGCTGTGCCGCTGCGCTTGTTGTTGTTCTTGCCTCTTCCTGGCCTTAGCTTGTTTGTCTGTTTGTCTGTTTTATCGCCCTATTATTCACATATTTGTTGGAACGAATGCTGCCATTGCCTTTTGATTTCAGGCCACACGATTCTTTGTTTATTTTTCATTTCGAGGCGGTCCTTTAGCCGACCGACAGCCCTGCCTGCCCCTCCTTCGCCGTGCCACTTACATGTTATGCATATGAGCTGCTGCAAGTATGTATGCTTGTGTGTGTGTGTGCTTGAGTATGTGCGCGAGCGGAAATGTAGTGAAATGAGAAATTTCCGTTTCTGGTTCCGCTGTCGGAAGTAAAACAAACGCCGATAAAACAGGCCCTTTCTCTCCCGCTCTCTCTCAGCCAGCAAAACGCAGTCGGGAGAGCGTAAATGATGGCTGATAATGAGAGGTGTGCGGGCGAATGGACAAGCGGGGGAGGTGAAGAGGGTGCGGAAGGTCGCAAGGCGCTCCCTCCTCGCGAATATGAGAAACCAGTTGCATACTTTTCTGCATGGCGCGTTATTTATGTTGCTTTTGTGTTTTAGTTTGCAGGCATAAATTGCCTCGGCACGAGCCATGCTCTCTCACACTCTCTCTCTCGCTCGTCCAGCCTGTTGTAAGTGTAACTGCGTTTGGCTCCCACTAATGGCTACATAAATTACTGCGACTAACTAACAGCTCCTAACTAAACAGTGACAACACTGTCCGCCAAAAGTACGCCTGCTTAGGCCACTCAGCGGCGCAGGTTGTTTGCCTATGCGAAATTGTTTAATGTTGAATAAATTGTTTGGTTTTGCACTAAAAAGCACATCTCTTTCTTGTTTTTAAATTATAATAATAATAATAATAATAATAGTAATAATAATAATATTAATAATAATAATAATAATAATAATAATAATAATAATAATAATAATAATAATAATAATAATAATAATAATAATAATAATAATAATAATAATAATAATAATAATAATAATAATAATAATAATAATAATAATAATAATAATAATAATAATAATAATAATAATAATAATAATAATAATAATAATAATAATAATAATAATAATAATAATAATAATAATAATAATAATAATAATAATAATAATAATAATAATAAAAATAATAATAATAATAATAATAATAATAATAATAATAATAATAATAATAATAATAATAATAATAATAATAATAATAATAATAATAATAATAATAATAATAATAATAATAATAATAATAATAATAATAATAATAATAATAATAATAATAATAATAATAATAATAATAATAATAATAATAATAATAATAATAATAATAATAGTTAAACAAATATAATGATAATAGGAAACCATTTTGTTATGTTGAATAAATAATTAATTTTAGTTAGCTTTACAACAAAAAATATCCAAGCTTGAAAAGGAAATCAATAAAATAAACTGAATAACACATTTTTCCATTTTTAATCAAGAATCATTCCAGGAACCTAAAGCAAACTCTTCATATGAATAAAGTAAATACAATAAAGAAATAATGATAGAAAAATATATATAATATATACATATAAATAGTAAATTATATGCTATTTAGTTTTTCATTTAAAATCAAATTAAGAAAGGGATGTTAAAATAGATACTAAAGAGAACATAGTTATTGCAAAGAAAAAAACTGAGAAAGAAAAAATTGCGAACGTGTTTTATAAAACAGAAAAATAAATAAATACTTACTATATATAATAAATTTAGTAAATATATAATATTTGCAAGAGATTAATTAATAACAAGTAGCCTAATTAATCATTCATAAAACACTTTAGTACAAATTTTTGACCAATTTTAAACTCATATTCTTTACTTTATTTAAAATTACAGGGTATTTTGCATTCGTTCAGTTCGCACTGCAATCTATCTGTTGTTTTATGCCCGTTTGGTTGCGCGGCACATTAAAATTTTGCTGCGAGTAATGTAGTTTTATGCCGTGCTTTGGCCGCCCACTTAGAGCGCAACTCCTCGTCTCTCCTCTTCGCCTCTTCTCCGCGTTTTCCTCCTCTTCCTTATCCCATCTCCCATAAATATAAAGAAAGTGGACAACTGGACATTGGGAAATTACCGTTACGCAGTTGTCACAGTTTGTGCGGCCATAATTTGGGCTCGCCTGCGGTTATGTTTCATAACGTTTGCGGCAACGCTCGGCATGCGTCTCGCATTGCGTATACGCAGCGTGTGCCGGCCAATCGTAAATCTGTTCGGCGTGTGTGCCAGTGTGCCAGTATGTGTGTCTGTGTGTTTGTTTATGAGTCGGGGAGGCAGTGTGTTAATGTGTGCACAATAAACAATCAATTCGTTTGGCTGCCGGGTGTATCGGGAGGAGGCTCTCAAATTATTTTTTTATATATTTTGTTTTCGCTTGACTTATGCTAATTAAATGATAAATAAAGACGCAGGTTGGACACATGTTTATGCGCCAAATGCGATCTGTCAATTAGTTGCGTGAGATATGGCACACTTGAGATAAATCAAGTTGGCAGCTGGATGGAGATAAAGGTTAAAGGTTAGTTAAAGAAATAGAGAAACTAAGCAGATAGGGAACGAACAATGGCACAAAGGCAAAACGAGACTTTGAAAATGAATTAATAGCCTCAATTTACGTGAAGCAAACAAGCGAAAATTAAATATAATTCTCCGATTTCTGTACTGAAAATGCATATATATGATTTCTATTTCTATTTCTCTCGCTGCCTCTCCCATCCAAATTGTTTATATATTTCATTATCTGCGGCCATACTTTGTTCGAGCCCAAAGGAAACTTCGGTAGTTACACTTATATATATTGTGCCCATAGGAATGCGAATATAAACTTTTATTACCATGCGAAAATAGACAAGCTTTCACGCTATTTTCCCCCGCAGCTTCTCTCAACTTTCTTTTATTTTGTCTTTCGCAATTTAACAGGCAATATAAAACTCAATTTGCACACAACAAACTAAATAAGACGCATATTCGCATGTATATATATATATAAATATATGCAGTATATACGCACTCTACAGTATTCTACCCCCATCTCTCGCCACAATATGCTTTCTCTCTCTCGCTCCCTCTCTCTCTCTCTCTTTCTCTTTCTCTCTCTCTCTCTTTCTCTCTGGTGACAAATAACAGTAAATTAAAATTTTATTAGGGTCTTTATTGGGCGTTGCTTTACACGGGGCTGCTCGACGCCCAGCAACAGCCACAGCCACAGCGAAAGCGAATGAAAAATGCGAACAAAACAAAAGAAGAAATACAAAAAATTGCCGAATATGTTTTAAATGTTTCGCACTCAACGCACAAAGCGCCCAAAACCGACGAACAGAGAAAAAACCCATTTGCTTCTATGCTCGGTGTGTGTGTGTGTGTGTTGCCCTTAGGCAGCAAACAGCAAAGCGTGGCAGGGGGCGGCTGAGGAATTGTGAACAGCGAATTCCCCAAATTGATTAAAACTTCATAAATTTACATTTTTATCGCTGGGCCAGGCGAACGCCAAAAGGGACAAACAAAACAAAACGAAGCCCAAACAGAACGACAACAACAACACAACATCAACACGTGCAAATAAACATGCAAAGCGAGTTGCAAGAAAACAAAGCGAGATACACACACACACACCCACGCACAGACAGTTACACACATGCATATGAATATTTACACATGTTTTGGCGCCCAATTCGACAATTCTTTCATTTTTTGTTGAGCCTGTTTTTGTGTAAAGCAAACAACCTGCAAAAGATGTAACTGAGACTAATGATAGACTTAAGTATACCTCGTAATTGGCAGGCTAGACTGGCAACTTTGGCTCGCTTTAAATTTATAATAAAATCGAGCTACGATTTCCGAACACCCTGAGCTGCAAAATAA
Organism: Zaprionus inermis; assembly: GCA_018151445.1. Taxonomy (NCBI): domain Eukaryota; kingdom Metazoa; phylum Arthropoda; class Insecta; order Diptera; family Drosophilidae; genus Zaprionus; species Zaprionus inermis. The sequence goes on along the minus strand of JAECXD010000869.1, from coordinate 106,602 downwards.
AACAAACTACAATCGATATTATTGATAAAATTGATGGTTAAATAGTTTGTTCGATAAATCGATTAATTTCTTACACTTCCGATTGTTTTTGAAGATTTTTTCAGCAGTGATTAAAATTAATTTATTAAAATTAAAATGTTTAAAGTAATAAAATAGTTTAACTTTAATAAAAATAATTCAAAAGCATTGTATAATCGGAAGTAAAGTAATTCGAATTTTCTTATTTTTTTATACTGCGCAAAAACTTGAATTTGATAGATTATGCTAAGCGAACTCTTCAATTTTTATTTTTAAATCGATTAAACCGATTCTTTTTATGCGCCAAAAAAGTCAGTGGAATTTTTATAGAGAAACGATGATCCCAGTAATAGTTGTAATCATTTAAAGTTATTAGTTTTATATTATATATTGAGAGAAAGAATAAGCAAATTTAGTAAGAGATTTTTTCGATTTAAATAAAGTCTAATAGAATAATAATAATTCTAATAGAAAAGAAAACGATTCTACAAGAAACTATATACCCTTCGAATTTCATTCAACGCGTATACGAAAGTGTCACCTGCTTTGGGGTTCACTCAGTTGCGTTTGCCAAAAAGCCAATGAATGCGAGTCGGATGTGTGGGATGACGCGAGCAAGGTGAGGTTGGGGTTGCTTGCCGGTGGACTTTGGACGTGGAGGGTTGGGCAGGGGACCGACTGTTCCCAAATGAGAAATAAAAGTAAATTCACATCATCACAAAATATTATTAAGCAATCAACTTCTGTTTGGGCCTCGTCTGCTGCGTTGCGGTTTCAAATTTCTGCCCTGCTGCGTGTTGAGGCTGTTTTGTAGGTGTTACCTTGGTGTCACAGGGGGGGTATGTTGTAGGGTTGGGTTGTACTCTCGGAGCAGGTGTGCAACAAGGTTGCGTCGCGAAACACCTGCCGCTTGATTGTGTTTGTACAGCTCACACAAGCTGCCTGCTAAACTGCCTGACAAGCTGGGCTGATTAAGCGAAAGTGATTGAACGACAGAGAGAGAGAGAGAGAGAGAGAGAGAGAGAGAGAAAGAGAGAGAAGATATGGAGGGAGAGAGAAAGAGGGGATATGGGGGAAAGATGATTTCTCTGCATATTATTGCCGAAGTTGGAGTGTGTGCCAGGGAAATTGCGGATGCACGTTTAATTAGGCCACCAGACAGACAGGCAGAGAGATAGAGGGACATACTGACAGACATACAGATAAAGAGACAGAGGGACAGGCAAACAGGCACGCGAATGGGAGGAGTATGCAAAATTTATGCTTTTAATTAAAACGAGCTTTACTTAATTAGCATTATTTGCTGGAAAGAGTTGCTTATAATGTAAAATAAATTTAGATGATTCATTTAAAAGACAAGAAAAGATGATGAGCAGTGAATGAAGCAATGTTTTCTTTTCGAATGACGCCATGAAAAATTACTTAATCCTCAATACTATAATAATCTCATAGCAGTTTAAGCAATAACTACGTTTATGCGACGTGCTACATGAATTCTTGAGTATGGTAAATTGACACAAGTTGGTAAGGCTACAGTCGAACTCGCCTGACAGTAAGATACCCTTTGCCAAATTTCGAAATTCCGTTGCTAACATATATAATTTCTAACTGATAATGCTGCACAAATAGTTTAACAACCCATTGCGCTCTCGATCTTACTCACACAAACAGGCTACAGTCGAGCTGACTCGACTGTGATTTTCCCGCTACAATTCTTCGGAAAAACACGTGCCAAATGTGAACAATGCGTTCTTGCTTTTTATTTCTTTCCGTCTCTAATTTGTTTTGCCTATGCAAGTTCCACTCGATTCTTATTGGATGTTGCCCTTTGCTTTTATTACTTTGCAGTTATAAATTATACATACATATATGCTGTTGTGAGGCATCTCAACATATCTAATTAGATTTGTCGTTTGTTTTTTGTGTTGCTGCTCAATGTCTCTTTCGATTCTAAGTGGCTTTAAATATACTAAAAATTTATTTTGAATTTTGCAACACACTATAAAATAAAAAAAAATATAAGATACAAAAAAGATAAATATAAGTCGCCGCGTCACCCAGGAGTTGAACTCCGGACCTCTCGCTTAACAGTCAACTACCATCACCAGTCGACCACTGCATTGCCACAATTGCCACATAATTAAAAAAAAAAAAAAAGTTGCCACATAATTAAAAAAAGTTGTCTGCTTCTGGAGTTGAACTCGGGTACTGACATTAGGAAAAACCGACATAAGCACATGGCTATAGTGCAATACTATTTCTTGAATATCTTCCTAAAAAATGATTGCTGTAGATCTATATTTGCAGCTACAATCGACTTTTTTCGATTTATGGGGGCGGATGGAGGCGTGTCAAAAATCCAAAATAAACTTGATCTGCGTGCAGAATTAACACATATTGTCTCCAAAGCTCTAGCTTTTATAATAGCTGAGATCTAGGTTTTCATACGGATGGACAGACAGACAGACAGACAGACGGACAGACGGACAGACGGACATGGCTATATCGACTCGGCTGTTCATGCTGATTCAGAATATATATACTTTATGGGGTCGGAGATTTCTCCTTCTGCCTATTACAAACATTTTCGGTTGGCACAAAGTTATAATACCCTTATAATCTTCGAGTAGCGGGTATAAAAAGAAAGCCTCACATTGAATAACTTCTGTGTTATAGGTCCGATTGGATTGTTATTTAGAGGTTAGGTCAATATAGTATTCATCTATTTATATACTGCAGAAAGCTTAGACTTTATTGCAAAAAATTAATAATAGCAAATAACCGATTTGCGTGGTCGATGGGCGTGGCATCTGAACTTAGAAGAAAACGTTATCTACTTATGATATACAAGAATCTCCATGCTAAATTTGCCTCTAGCTTTTATAATAACTGAGTTCACACAGACACCAGACGGACAGACAGAGGAACATGGCTATTTACTTTGTGGGTATCTGTCACGACTCCTTATGCCTGTTACATACATTTAAACAAAGTTAGTATATCCTTTTTGACCATTTTTAAAGGATACGAATACATGTAATGAAACTAACAGAGATGCCATATGTGTATAATTAAGTACTAAGCTCCTTATTAGTGTACAAAAAAGTATGATGGCAAATTGGTAAAATTGGACAGGAAAATTTATTGCCAATGTTGCTGATTGGAGCCACAAGCGATTAAAATTATTTTTCGACTGACTGGGGTGTTGCCACTTTATTTAAGCGACTTAAGTTGGCTGTGCTTTACCATAGCATGTATTTTCATAGTGCTTCAACAAATATTTGGCTTTAATGTTTATCTAAACTGTTTTTGCTCGAATTCACGAAATGATTGCCATGATCGCAGTATACACACGGATTACAGTAAAATCGATTGACGATATGTATGTTATGCGAAACTGCAAACACTTCGTAGCAGACCACAGAGAACTCTCGACATCGTCCCTCCTACCACCCCCTTCAACCAAAATTGGCGCCTCTTAATGGCAAGCTGTGGAACACAAGTCAAAGTTTAGTTTTAGTTTCATTAACGAAAACTGATTTGCCAGATTAAAACGCAGCACTCAAGCGGAACAGTGGGGTAGGAGGGTAGCAGGGGGAAGGAAGGAATCTCTGAGTTGCTGGCAGCTTGACATGTTGTTGATAAATTCATTCAGCTCTGCTCGTCCAGATTTGAAGTCAAGTTGTTTTTTTTTTTTGCCAACTTTGCGCACAACTTTCGGAAGCTTTTAATGCAAATGCAGTTTCGAAATAGGCAATCGGACAAGCAGAGTCGCTCTACGAGTCGTCGGGCTAGCTGGGGAGCTAAGTGTGAAGCTGTTAAAATTACTAAGGATTATTTTCAGGTGAGTGCCAGATTGAATTAAAAGTCAACTTCATTAGCCAAGTTGCCGGGCAGCTTTACGAACTTCCAGTTCCGTTTTATCTGCTGCATCTTTTAACTCTCCAATTAAAGCCCTAAAATGGAGTAAGTAATCGCAGTTAGCTTTGATTAGCTGCTTAAGTTATTGGACCAAAAGTTTGTACAGTTCGAGGCAAACAGTTTTCAGTTGCAGCTATAAAAACCGCATGAATTTAAGAGCGTGCAGTACACCAAAGTATCGAAAGAGATGACAGCTATTACAGTTATTTGCATCGCTTAAAAAAAGAGAACTCGGTTCGAACTGGATGGATGTAAACGGAGAACGAATTGCAGATATGCTTACCGCTTAAAGTGTTGTGTATATGTATAGCTACTTTGATTTGGGGAATTCGAACATGTTAAGGGACTTAGCTCGCTCTGTCTGATAGAGATAGCTAGACCAAATTTGGCATAAGATTTACTGTAAGCATGCACGTTGATTTAGTGTATTTTTAATGCAATATGCCACGCTCATGGTCCTTGCTAAACCTTTAGAATTCGATGTGTATGCGTCACATTAAATATACAGCTTACTGCTTGGGTTAGCTAAATAAAGTACTAACCTAACATTTAGAATTGCTTGATGGGAAATTTATTTACACGCATATTTAATATATCTTTAATCTACTCGACTTAACTCACATGAAATCCCGTACAAAACGTTCGGCCTAGCTGGTATACCTTACATACCTTATTCAGGTCCACAGTTTCCAAAATCGAATGTTTCCAAAGAAAATACAACAGCAGGCCGAAGTTTTGGGCAATGTCAGACCGACAGCCCAAGGCTGTGGGAGGCGCCATTTAGGGGGCATGGCGGGAGAGCTGCAAAACAAATATGCTGTGTATGGCTGCAAAACAATAACAATGTGCAATGACCCAAAACTAAACACCGAGCAAACAGAAAAGGCAGCTAATTGCGAATGATCGATTGGCGTATACCCTGTAGGGGTGCTACTTCAAGCTGAAGTAGTTGGAAAAACTAAATAATATATACATGAATAAATCCTGAGAATACATTGGTGATGGATGCTCAAATAAGATAAACAATCTTTCTTTTCTTTACGGCATTTGGAATATATATTTTTTGGACGTCATACCGCTGCTATAATCCCCCTTCCGCTTGCGTATAGGGTATGGAAACGCCGAAAGAGAAACATGGCCAAAAAAAAAGGGAAGCCGCGACCAAAAAACAGTTTTCGCTTCTTTTGAGTTCTGTTTTTTCGTGGTCCGCAGACAGTGAACAGGCCTGGCTGGGTCCATATGACAGCGATGCATTCGTTCATTGTGTGTATGGGGGTGGCGGTAGAAGGGGAGGTGCAGTGAAAGGACCTCTCTGCGCTCTCTGAGTGTGTGTCGGCGTCGGCATAATCAAAAATATTTTGAGTGCTTTTTGTTTAAAGTTCGCAGATTTTTTGTGGCTCTCTCTGCTGCTGCCGCCCTGTGACTGTGTTGTTGCCCGCTTGTTGTTTTTGCTGTACGCTGCTGAATGGGGCAGACTGTAGCAATTTTTGGGGCTTGTAACAACGACTGCTGATCGAGTTTTGTTAATTTTTGAAGCACACTTTTGGGCGTGGTATGGAAAACTACGTGCTAACAGCCGCGGTTAACTGCAGTTATTCAAATGGAGCCACATGTGGAGGAAGCGGAGTAGAAAAATGGACAACAAAACTCGAGTGACTTGCTAAGGGAAATTTCACGGAAATACTCACTCTCTCCAGCAAATCTGTTTCAATTTGAAATCATCTTATATTTTATTTTTATTTCATTTTTTACCTATTCAAATGAACTGTGCTTTACTCCTGACCTGCCTTTCAGCTGCCATTTTCATTTCGCACTCTTTGCCACTCTCACCCTGCCCTTTAGTTTTCTCTCAGTTTTTCCAGTTTTCTTACTCCATCTGCCGTGCAAAAACTTTTGGCCACAGTTTTTCATGCTGGTGCGTGTTATCTTGTTAAAGCAAAACTTTAACTTTGCCAACTCGCCTTTACATACGTATCTATAAAGTATAGCCATGTCTCTCTCTCCCGTTCGTTATCCCTCTTCTTCTCCCTCTCTCTCTCTCTCTCTTGATTTCCTGCTCCTGCTCGATGCATCAACAACTGCTTGGGCTGCATTTGGCTCGCCTTGGCCTGGCTTGTCTAAAACATATCAAACGCAACATTCTGCGCCAATCGCGCATCCCCTTGCCTTCTGGCCACCGCATCCACCCAGTAGATAGACACCCTCGGAAGGCACGAGGCACCAGGCACAAAAACAACATAAATTTCTAGTTAAGTAAGTGTTTAAAAGCGAGATGCAGCGTCAAGTGTGGAGCGGGGAGCGGGCGGGTATGTGGTGGGTAGCTGCCTCTGATAAACGATGCTGATGCAAGGTGCCATACCCTACCACACGCAGCATGCTGCACTTGTCCAGGCAGTTTGCGAGCGAACATGAAAAATGGATTAATGCAATTTCCAATTATTTCCTCGCAAATTTTCCCTCGCATTTTTCTGGTTCCCGCTCTCTTTCTTTCCGTGTTTTCTCTTGTCAGTTTTCCTTCTGCTCAGCTGCTCAGCTGGTGAAATATGCAAAAGTGGAAAACGTCAGTGGAAAGTTTGACGCTTTTCTGGTCAGAAATTTGACTTGCGCTGCAGTTGAAGTTTTCTTGATGGCCGCTTAGCGTGAAAAACAAATAAAGTTGGGAGCGTTGGCCAGAGGTGGGGTGGTGTGTTGCGGCGGTGGGCGGCTCTGAGCCACCCACTTGTAATAGCAGCCAGGGCAAAGCTTAAATTCTTAACTGGCCAGCGACAAGGACAAATCCGGCAGTAATCCTCGAGCAGTTCGAACATTTCGAGTTGGCCGGCGATAAGCAGAAAGCGCCCGCAGCTGCCAAGGAACCCCGAATCCGCAGCCGCATTCGCATTCGCATCTGAACCCTGCACCTGGCCGGACCAGATCCAAAGAGCAGAAAAATGTTTTGTGCAGCAACTCAAACACGCACACACGTAGATACACACACACACACAGACAGAGCTAGAAATCAAATGAAAAACTTTCTTGCAGTCAGGTAAAAATGGTTGAGCGGCTGCTGTTGAACTTTTCGCCTTTTCACAGTGCGAGTTTTCTGCTGAAATGGCTGGAAAACGAAGAAAAGACGAACGTACGTATGTACGTACCGTGGTACACACTCTTTCCCGCTTTTCCAACTGCAATTTGGACAGTTCTTTTGAGAGACGAAGGCGGCAGGGCTCGGGGTGCGGGGCACGTGCAAACACATGCGTTAAATGGGCGGCCATTTTGGTACGTGCACTTCCGCTATGCAGGCTAAACTTCCGCTTGCTGCACGCTGCCGACTGACTGACGGCACCTGAGTTGCCACCTGAGCTGTGCATGTGCCCACATGCCGCCCCTGCTGCTTCGCCTTGGCATCTCTGGGCAGGAATGCGGCGAAATTGCCCGCGAGGCACCCAAATGTCGAGCCATTAAAATGCTTTTAATCAAATTAATGTAAATATTAGCGCATTTAATGTATTATATAAGTTCGAAAGAGGGAGCAGGGGTGTGGAGGATAAGGCAAGAGGTTAAATTAATCTTTAAAGTGGGACGGGAAAAGCAAACATGTTGGATGCGGGATGCAGTTGGGAATCGAGATAAGAAATTAGTGGAATTTCTCTTTATTTCGGTATCTCCAGGTTTTCAATCAAACATTTTCTTCAGGTATTGCATTATATGCACCTAGTTTCTTTACATGTTACTTATCGTATTTTAAGAACATGAGTTAACATTATTTTAAATTTGCTTACATGTTTTATGCCTTTAAATCATATTTTATTCAAATTCTTTTTTAAAACAATTCTCATTCTTTAGGTTTTAGCTTTACATATATAAATAAATCAATCATTTTCAATCCTTATTCTATTTTATTATTTTATTATTATTATTTAATATCATTTACTATATTTGTTTAGAAATTAAAAGCAATTAGATTATATTATTTATTTCCGTAGAAATTCCTGTAGTATTTTTTTTTTCATCATATTTTATAAAAATTATTTTTCAAAACAATTCTCATTCTTTAGGTTTAAGCTTTAAATATTTAAATAAATCAATAATTTTCAACACTTATTCTATTTTATTATTTATATTATTATTTAATATCATTTATTATATTTGTTTAGAAATTAAATGTAATTAGATTATTATGAATATTATTTATTTCCATAGAAATGCATGTAGTATTTTTTTTTGCTTTTTTATTTTCAATTAAAATTTTTTCATTTAAAAGGACGATATATTAAATTATTCAATGGACATATTCTTTTAAATCATTATTTTCTGTACTATTATTTTTGATTAAGTAAAGTACTCATATAACGACGATTAGAGAATTGATTAAAACAAGCTCTTCTGACTATAATATGGAGTTTGGTTTACTGTCTGAGGATTCCATCTTTAGATCTTTGTATTTTGTGTGTTTCGACAGTTAAAATATATTAAGAAAATTTTTGATTTTTTACACAATATACTCCACTTTTCTTTCTCTTCCGAATTTCTTTTAACAGAAACGACGCCCAGACAATTTCACTCACAGTCTCTGTTAAAATGTCCCACCATCCATTTGGGACAATTTCCCTGCTTAGCTTAATAAAATACCCCTCGTCGAGTTCGAAAAAGCTTTGCTTCTCTCGCCATTAACAGTCGTCCCGCTACGCATACTCTCTCTCACTTTTGCTTTCTCTCTCTCTCTCTCTCTAGTGACTGTCATCAGCTCTCATATGCCGTTGACTCTCGCACAACACATATCCCGAATGTCCCTCGACTTCGTCTATTATCTACTGACCTATAACAGTTTGTAACTGTCAGGTCAGGCTGCGAGTTACTTTGCGAATGTTGTGATAGGTTGCGGATTTTAGATGCTCTGCCGTTCGTGCCACACTTTGCGCCAGGTAGATAATAGTGGCCTAAACCCATGGCTATCGAGTAAATCTTGCCTTGATTTTGGCTCTTTTCTTCCTTCCACTGCATCGGCCAACGGTCATCGGTCACTTCTTGTGCATCAATTTTGCTAATCGGCTTTGTTTCGCTTTGTTTGAATGTAGATAAGTCGCTCGGATGGCAGCATGATTAGTTTTTGCTTTGGAGAGTAGCTTTAGAACTGAATTTTTTTTTTCAAATGTTAAGAGTTAAGTTAATCTGGAAATATGAAAACTTGGAAATGTACTGAAACTTCGATGCAAATTTGATTGACTTTAGCTTCATGTAAATAAATAGGAAAAACACATTTAATATTTATTTAATTACCTACCGTCAACTAAGAGCAGTCGACTTAAGGAAATTTAAATTTACAATATAAATTAAAACTTTTACAAATTTAATACAATTTAGAATTAAATTAGTTAAGATCAAATTTATATTGAATTTTTAGATCATTTAATTTTTTAAATATTAAAATTATTTATGCTATTCCAAATAAGAAAGAACTTGAGCTTAATAGAGGTATTCTTAAATTACCTTAGCTCAAATAAGCTATGCTACTTTACAGATTATAAAGGTTGAAGATTAATAATGAAATAATTTTTTATATTATGAAACTTATAGATGTTTTGTAATGCAATTCCTTGTTTATTTAACATAAATGTTATATAAAAATAATCTTTTAATATTGACTTAAGTATTTTCTTTTAATTGTAAGCCATTATTTAATTTTAATTATTTCATTTATTTGAATTTGTAGGCATTTGTTTAATCTGTAAGTTAGCATTTCATTTTGTTGATATCAGTTTTTTGCAATTCACCATAATTAGCACTTATTGTGTTTCTCATCATAAATCATTTCACGAAATACGTTATGTGTAAATACATGCATTTGTTTCATTCGCATAAACATTTAACGTATATTAAAATTCATGTATCACGCAAGCAAAAATATAGTAACTAATCTAATTATCTAAGACTCATAGCAGTAAACACAGTAATTTGGAAGAAGAACAGAATTTAGAATTAAAATGTTAAAAATAAATTAAAGAAATTATGTATTAAAATAAACAAATAAGCAAATAACCATTAAGCAATATTTTCTTATATTATTAATATGAATATGAATATGAATTATGAATATTTTAAGCTAAATCCAATATTGAAAAAGTTATACCCTCCTAGGTTAAGACCTAAGTGTGAACCCATTTTAGTTTTCCAATCGGTTATCCAATTTTGCTCAGGTCATCTCTGTGACCCCTTGGCCCCTAGCTGACACTCGTTATTCATTTGAATATAGACAGAGACAGACAGAGGGAGAAACAAAGAGAGATGGGAAAAAGTAGGTGTCAGGTGAAAAGCTCATTAAACACTTGCCGAATCACACTTACGCCCCATTAGCGCACTAAATAAGCGCAAAACGGGAATAATACCCGCACTTCTGTGCCGCGTCCCCCTCGTGCCATCTACCGACGCCGCATATAAAAACCGTAACCCGAATGCCAAGCCAAACCATGAGCCAAAAACAAACCCAACAAATAGCCCGCGGCAAGCTATGCGCACAACGATACAATGGAAAGACAAGAGTGAGAGAGATAGAGTGAAGGACAGCTAGAGGGAGAGGGAGTATTTAATACTGGCTCACTGACAAACTAACTGTGTTGTTGCTTCTGTTGTTAGCTGTGTTAACCCCTGCTGACCAATAAAGCCGCTTGTGATACACAAGGACAACGACAAAGTTTCGCCAGTAACACATGTCCGTGTCCCAAACGATGTCCCGGCTCACACACACACACACCCGAAGATAGAGTAGGAAAAACTGAAATAAAATTAAGCACATTAAAAAATGCTTCACAAATTTACAAATCTCCGTTACGATAAAAAGACGAGGCGGACGATGATGGTGGAGGGGGGGGGGGGTAGACGGCAAGTAAAACGCGCCGAGATAGACTGACCCCACCACAGGACCACAACAAAAAGGTCAACGGCAAAAGGGTCAGCATGTGAGAAATGAGCTAGCACTTTGAATATGCCAAGCAGAAAAGTTGCTTAACCTGCCCCCTGTCCACCGCACACAGGGCACTCCTCGCCCACACATATAAAATTAGCCGGTTGGGCTCAGCGCCCGGGTTGGGGTTGGGGTTAAGCGTGCTCTCTCTCTCTCTCTCTCTCTGATTGTGATTTTTGCTCGGGGATTTATTTTTCGGCGCCCATCGTGCTCATAGGTAGACACCGTATTAACTGCCCTCTCGCCTCTTTTGTAGTTGTGGACAGTTCATAAGTGTGGCCGGAGTGTTCAAAGGGGGGGTAGGAAGCAAGGGAAGTGGTTGGTAAAAAATTAAAAAAAGAAATAATGAAAAAGCAAACTGAACTCTCGCACAGATAAAAACTTAATTAAAGACTTTATTAACTTTGCTTTTGTTATGGCAGCCAGCCGAGGGCTATATAGCGACCCCCCCTTCCCCATCAAACACAAATAGACATACATGCATACAATGTGTATATATTTGTGTGTGTGTGTGTGTGTGTGAGCCGCGGGATGTGTTAAGTGGCTGCCCACGGCCGGCGCAGTGTGCGCTTTAAATTGCTGCTGTATTTTATTATGAATTATTTTCATTTCATTACCTTTTAATTAAGCTTTAAAATAACAGCACATTATATAAATAAGCAGCGGAAAAAACAACACGCTTTTGATAAACAATTTCTATAAAGCGTGCAGGACGATAAGATAAAGTGATTTAATGGGCGGGTACGGGAGATAGTCAGCTAGCCCTTAAATTATATCTAGCTATGAAGAGGTATATTGGTAAATGCGATAATGATCTTTAAAATATGTGGGTATTGGTTGATCTATTTAAAGTATCTTTAATATAAGGGATTATCAAATTACGATGTATGTTACCCGGTTCCTTCGAGTTGTCTTATCCGATTTTTATGGGATATTCTGGTGTAGGATACGCATATCATCTACTTTTCAGACCCTTCGGCTTAGTAGAAAATCCGCTTGTGCCTTTACAGATATACTGTTTGCCAGAAATAGGTCGTTTTTCAAACCTATTTAGTTAGGTTAAGCTCAAAGTGACAACTTCGATATGAAAAACATTAAACTTGTTTGTTCTAACAGTTGAAAAAAAGAGAAACTTATACGTATAAATACACCTAAACAAAACTTTGTTTTTGCGCAATTCAACCGCAACTTTAAGTTTGTCTTCCCTCTCCACTTTCGCCGTGAGTTTTTCTCGCGGCATCTCTCACTCTCTCTCTCGCTCGCACTGTTTGCTGTACACAAATTAGGCGTAATAATTTTATTTGCATGTTTTATTTAATTTTTCATGCCACTCTGATTTCAAAATTGAATTGGCAGCTTAGTTTTATGTTCGTCAGCTACGGCTACTTGCCACGAGCCCAGCCGTGCCACCTGGCACAGCTCGCACCTTGAAGCTCGTAGTTCGTGCTTCCTCCCACGCACTTTCGCTCTCGGTAGCGCCTTCTGCCACTCGTAATTCCCAGTTGCCATACAATTAGCGTAGTCTGAACTCCAGTGGCGCCTACCTCTAGACCCTGCTCCCTGCCCAGCCCCTGCCTCTGTTCGGCACAAATCCCCTTTGGGCCATCCAAAAAACAGCCCACGAGTTTCTAATGATGTTCCTCCTCCAACTTTTGCCTTGTCTCAACAGTTTCATTTGCCATGATTGTTGTTTTTCCTTAGCGCACTCTCTCTCTCTCTCTGCGTTCCTCTTTTCCCACACTGTCACCAGAAATTTTCTGCCAACATCATTACGTGCCGTGCCCCGCGCCCCGTGCTCCACCTTGGTGGGACCGGACTGGCATTGGGCGTAACTTAAATGCGCTTAAAATTAAATCTGATTTCATGAATATTGATTGATTGCTTTCACCTTGAATGAGAATCCGCTTTTGTGCTACTTTTTGTATGCCCCGAACTGCCTACCTCCTGCTTCCGCCCCTGCTGCTCCTCCTTGCCACGGCTGTCTCTTGTATATCCTTACCTGGCCGCACATCCTGTCGCAGCGGTTCCTTTGGGTCGATCTGCCTGTTTGCTGGCGCCGGCTTCCGTTCGTTTTTTGCCTTGAACTCTTAAGTTAAATTAATGAGCTCGCCACGTTCGACGGCATTATGTAAAATTATTTGACCAAAAATAAGTCGATTTAATTGAGTGTGAGTAAGGCTGTCCTTGGCTTACGCAAATGCCATTATAAGGTCAGCCTGTAGTATAGAAATCGCATATAAGCAGCATCTCCCAGCACAGTTAATCATGTCTGTGATTAGGCATATTCATTTCGAATTGTACGTTTTTGGGTGTTTAAGTGTGACAATAGTCGAAATACAATCGTAGGTTAAGCTATCGATTACCTTATCGATGGATCAGCGAGAAAAAGTCTGAGCGTAGCTTTCGTTTAAGAGAGCATCGCAGGCAGACAATCTTAGGCTTATGTGATTTGTAAATTAAAAGAGAAACAATAAAAATATATAAAATATGTAACTATTTACTAATCATGTTTCGGTGATATTGCCTAATTTCCACTGCTGAATAGAGAACGTAAAGAACAAAAAGAAATTAAACACAATTTTCAAATAAATTACATGAGGCGCGCGGAAAAGTTTCTGCGTTTGACCATGAGCCATATAAATATTACAATTTAAAAACTTTGCACTCACTATGCATGCAAATATGGCACAAAAAATTAAAAACAATAACGCAAAAACGGAATCCCTAAAAAATCACAAAACTTTTGCGTTGACTGTGAAAAATATTGTGCAACAAACTTGTGCACAAAAAGAGTGTGAATTGCACTAGAGAAGTGCAGGCGTGTGTAGTATATGCCTTTTATTTTCCATGGCATATTTGTACATTTGTGTATTTGTAGCCTAGTCTGGCTGTATGTCCATTTTTACTTTTGTCCTATTAAATTTGGTCGTATTAAATTTATTTTTAGCAAGCTTTCATGGCAACGCGACGGGCATTTAGGGTGAGTTGTGTTGTTTGCCTTCTTTGATATATTTTTTTATGCCGGTTTGCAGTCTAACAATGGCAAGAACATGCACTCAAATTTGGGTAATGCGAGCCGTGTGTATATGTATGTATTTTGTACGGGGCCCGTGCGATGAAATACAAAGTGAGAATTAGTTTCAAAAAACTTAAATTGTACATTTGTATGTGCATAGATTTTTAATAAATGGAATTTGCAATAAAGACACAAATATTTTATTTGTTAATATTGTTATTTGTATTTTGCATATAATTTGTAGTTTTTGTAGTTCTCTCTTATTTGTGCCGCATAAACATCGCAAACAACGCAGCCCACAAAAGTATGCTACAATTTTGTGTGCTTGCATGCACATTTGTGCGTCTAGTTACCGTTACAGCCCGCACGCCCCTTGCCACCGCCTGCCCGCTTGCCACTTGAAACTTTCGCTTTCAATGCACATTCATAGAAACCAAAAACCAGAGCCACGCAGGGTTACCACGCTAGAGTTTCATATGCAACTAATGCGGGAAAACTGGGTTAACGAAGGCGCAGCGCGCGTTCCTTAGAATCGTTTGCGCTTTGTTCGCCCGCACAAATGCTATACGCAGTCCCCAATTTCTAAGCCCAGAGTCCTCTACCTCCTCCCCCCCTCTCCACGCCTCTCACTCTTGCTCTCAGCTACTCTCTGACCTTGCCTGCAGTTATATCGCATGGAGCGATTGAAAAGAGTAGGGAAAATCATTCAAAAAAAGTCAAATAAAAAAATGTTTGAAATTCACTTTGCATGGCATTTGATTTTCGGGCGGGAATAAGACAAACCATTTACATATAGACGCAGATCGCTGCAGCTGTCGCCATTGACGGCAAGTCAAAGTTGGCAGCCAACGGAACCGAAGCTGACAGCGCCAGACACCGCAATGACAATCGCCCAAAAAGGGACAGACAAACAGACACAGACGAAATTGAAGTCCAACTGAGAATTTGATTTCCACAGCCAACTAAAATATATTTTTTCTGTTTTCCGCTCTCTCTCTCTCTCTCCCCCCCACTTTCTCCCACGCCGCACCCGATAGCAGCTGGTCAGAAACAACAACAGCAACCGACAGTGAAGAAGGAAAACCAACTCAAATTTTAATAAAAGAAACAACAAGTGAACAGTGAAGGACCCAAGGACCTTCCGAGTGCGTTTTCCCAGCTGTTCCACTTTGGCATTTTTCTCGTTTCCTCATTCGTCGTCGTCACCGTCGACGGCCGAAGGACTCCAGACAGTTTTCATCTTGTTTGCATGTGTTTCTGTGGTCTCACGCTGTTTTCACATTTGTTTTTCATTTTTCTTCTTATTTTCCTTTATTCTTTTTCGTTCTTTGGTTTCCGGAAATATTTTGATACCCACTATCAATAAACTGGGATTGAGCAATAAAAGCTGAAGAAATTTAATTTTAAAATTTAATACGATTCTAGCAATAATCCTGGTATACCTATAAATAATTAAAATTAAACTAGATTTGTTATAAATTGAATGTAAAAGTTTTGGCTATGTTGATGAAGCCTCAAGCTGTCTTAATCTATATTTGTCAACACTCTCTTTAGCGCTAATAGAAGTTCCTACATTTTAGTGGATATGCGAAAGATCCTAAAGGCAACAAACTGACTTAATTTGAAAAGACAAACAAACTAAATAGTCGAATATTTTAATAAATCGTCTTAAGTAAAAGGCAAAAAATACATAGGGAAACGGAGAAAGAAAAACGGACAAGTACTGAAAATTGTATGCATAGTTTTAAGCAATTTGTGTACAAGTTTTCAGAGTTCTGTTTTCAGTTTTCCGAGTGACTTTTTTTTTTACTTCATTCAGTAGAAATACAATTTGCGTGTTAAGTTGAAAAACAAACAAACTGTCTGCCAATTTTTAACGTTCACGTTCTGCCAGACTTAACCCAACAACGAGTTGAACGCAATCGAGTGCTAGACGAGTCGAGAACCAGGAATCATGAGAGTCGCTCGACTGCTGCTGCATTCTACCCTTCGCGGCAGAGTTGGAAGATGGAAGACGGAGGATGGAAGACGGAGCAAAAGTAAATTTCCACTTGCAGTCAATAATCAACTAAGCATAAAATAGTATTTGAGCTATTGAAGCAGCAAAAATTTGTTGCTGCTGCTGCTCGAAAAAGGCAGTAGGAAAAGTAAAAGAGGAAGCTGTGTTTGTATACTACGCGTATACCCTGCTAAATGGTGTAAGGAAATAAAAAGAGAAACCCTGAATATACATTTTATAATTTATTTAATGTTTTCATCTTTAATATACTATTTATAGTGTATATATCTATAATGTTGGCTTAATACATGTATCTAATCACGAACTACTTCTCAAGACTACCCACTCAGGACATAACACTCCACGTGCAGGGTACAAATATCAAGGAAGAAAAATCCTCTTACATATTGGACTTGTACTTGGTAAGTTGCTGGGAGAAAAGCAGGAAAAATCATCGAAATTTCTGTAGTTTGTTCCCTGTTCCTCGGGAAATTTATTTGAAATTCTGCACATGCTCGCACTCAATTTAAGTTAAATTATTTTTAACCAATTTACACTCACGGGTACATACACGTATATACTATAAGTAGGTCTATGTACATGCTATATATACACGTTCTGCTAGTCGAAGAAGACGGGGAACGGGGCGGAGAATAAGCTGGCAAAAGGTAAATGCCGAAGGTGCAACCCGAAAACAGCTAAAAGATTTCTAGCTAATTTGCGGCAATAACATCAAAGCCGCTTTTGCCTTTTTTCACTACCCTTTTTCACTCCCAGTTTTTCCTCCTTTTTTTTTGCCAACCAATTGGCCTTTTTCGGGGCATTTGGACGGGCGGCTGGCAATGTGGGCGTGTGTTTGGGTGCGCATCTGTTAAATGTTGCGTAGAAAATCATTTTGTGCCGAATTCCATTTTACCTAAACGAAGCTCTTAAAGCATTTTTCACGTGTTTTGATGCAGCTGGAACTTTTGTTTAATTTGCAAACGTGCAAACACTTGAATTTCCTACACAAACACAGACATCGGAACAAAGATAAGTATGTATAAGCAAGGCTTTATTCGTAATTTAAGATAACTTCACTTTGCTTGAAAATAAAGAAATTGGCAAGTTAAGTTACATAGGTCAAATATAAATGAGATAGTTTGGAGGAATCAATATCCATGAAATCGCTTGTTCTACTGATATAAATAATGAAATTGAAATTGATTCCTAGGAAAACTTGCGAGCTTTTAAATTTAAAATAAAATATGCGTCCCAGAACTCATGGATGCCATGTTGAGTTCCAACGAGCTTAAATTGATTCCACTTATTAGCATTTGTTAAATAGTTCTCAATCAAGTTCTCAAATACTAATTATAATATCCGTAAAACCTCTAATAAAATGAGCTTCATTTTACAAATTCTAATTTAAATTTGTACGAGCTATAGGTATGAAATCATTCATTGGATGTAGTTTAATTTTTTGAAAGAAAATGTAATATCAGTTTGAATATAATTCAAATAACATCAATTAGTCATTCACAAATCAGCGGCTACGGAGCTAGTGGAGTGAAACCTATTATTCCGTTCCACATGCTTTTAGCCTGTTGCCCCAATTCGTTTCTAAGCTGTCGACATGGAAACCCATAGAAATTCCATACAAAACATTTCTGTTTACCTCGGAAAAGCCCACAGGAGTCTCAAGTGCTTAGCCTGCTATCACATTGCATCGTATTGTATGCAGGGTAGTTGAACACTGACCACACCCGACCGGCCCAGACCGGACCCGACCGGACCACCAGCCCGAGAGCTGAGGAAGGTGATTTAAAGGATTTTCGCGTTAAGCGTCGCCTGTCAACGTTTGGCATGCGGCTTACAGGTGGCCACGTGGTTTATACGCTTAAACGGCAAATGACTCAGGCCAAACGAATGGACCGACCATTTGCAATCTCTCGAAAGAATATGAGCCCGTATTTATTGTGAAAGAAGCGAAACAAATGGTTGCAATCAAGGCTAAAAATTGAGGACTGCAATAGGAGTAAAAAAAGCTGAACGAGAATGGCACGAACTAAAAAGTATGAATAGAAGGTTTACTAAGGGCAAAAACTAAGGATAGGAGCTGCGAACGGTTATTTTTTTTTCAAAATCAATTCTTTCATTATTATTCACGAGGATAAAACGATTATCGCTTAAACCAAAAAATCTGTTGCACAGTTTTATACAGAATTGATTAATTTTTAATTGGGAATTCTACGAAAGATCGTAATTCTAGACAATAACCAAATGTTCAAAATTCATTATTAATTTGTATATAATACCTCGAAAAGGTTATTTATATCACAACAGTGCAAAAAAAAGGGGAAACAACAAAATAAATATCGAATCTATAATTATTACAGATAAGTTAAATTAAAATTTAATCGTTTCCAACTTTCATAAATTATAATAAATTATAATTATTAAAAATAAAACGAATTCAATTCGAATCGTTTCCAACCATCTTAAATTATAATGAATTATAATTGCTAAAACTAAATTAAATTAAAATCGAATTGTTTCCATCTATTTTAAAGAATAATTACTTAGAATAAATTAAATATTAAACCAATCGATTCAAACTATAATAATTGATCATTATTAAAGAAACATTCAATTAAAATCTAATCGTTTCAAACTATCAAAAATTATAATTATCTAAAATTAATTATGTTAGAATCGAATAATTTCCAACTATCATAAATTATTGTTAATTATAATTATTTAAAATAAATGAAGTTTGAATCGCATCGTTTCCAACTATAATAAATGAAAAAAATAAATAATTGAATCTTAGGCATTTAACATTAGTTTAAAAGTAGTGTCTATATTATACTGTCAAGTGCATTTTCGGCTTACATGCCGCGTTGTAAACATATTTTAATTATCATATATAGCCCGATTGTCCGATTGCATTTGGCGTCGCCGAATATTCGAAAATATCGAAAACGAAATCATCTACAAAATGCATAATTCAATTTTACGCGCCGTTGAACTTTCTAATGAATTATCGGAGTGCAAAACTTTTGAATTGGTACCGCGAACTGATTTTATTGCGTTTCCATAACATTGCATTGCATTCGAGTTGGTGTGTGTGTATGGGTGTTTGTGAGGGTGTGTGTGAGTATGTGTGAGAGTGTGTGCCTGCCGATTTGCTATGCTCTTTCGCCCTTCGTGATTCGTTTCGCTTCGCTTCGCTTAATTAATGAGCAATTTGATTGCTGGACTGCAAAAATATTTTGCAAAATTTGTACAAACAGACTGAGGCATAAAAATTCACGAATTTTGATAACAACATTAAATGGGGCTAAGAAGAGAGTATGGACGGTGGAATTCAAATGTGCCATATGTCAGAGCAGCATATTGCGTCGCGTCAGATCAAATCAAAAAAGTTTCCACGAACAACTGACAGACAATGTAAAATGGAAAAGTGAAAAGTTATATAACAAGTAAAATTATACACGGTGGAAAAATGAAATTGAAATGCAGACGTATCGCCGAGTAAAATGTCTACTCTGACAGTTGAATGAGCGAAAGCTTCTTGCTTAGCAATATCGAAGGAATTACCATTATTTTCCCAGTTCTCGAGAAGGCAGCATTTGGCGAGTACTTATTAGATTTGAATTATTTTTGTTTTCCAGCAAGGTAGCACAATAAACAACAATCAACAGAGTCTTCTTCATTGTCTTCATTGACTTCATTGTCAGACAGGTACTTTTGTTGTTCAAACACACTTTTAATGTATGATCTGAAAACTGAAAGGTTTGTTTTTTTAGTCTATGGTTCCAAGTGGCTCAAAGTTTGCTCTTGCGCGCAGGAGAAAGCAGGGACACGCAAATATGGAGACCGCCATCGATAGTTATAACAATTCAAAATTCATCGACTTTATCGGTAGTGTTGTCAATTTTTCATAATCAATTTTTGTTTGAAATAATATATAACGAAAAATAAATTTTTTGGTACATAATTTAAGATTTTGCAGGTGTAAAAACATATTCTTGTTTTTTGTACACAACGCAATTGGGTCTAATTAGCCTAGTTAATTGGAGTGTAATAATGCGTTCAATGAGTGTAAAATTCAAAGTGCTAAATAAGAGGAAACCACAGTTAATTGGAGATACGTATGAGCTTTGTTTGAGCGAATTAACTGTAGTCGCGGATGGCGAAAAGGAATGCGTGCTAAACGACTGATAAATAACTGCAAATCAGCCGCAAAATGGAATCAGCTTTATGTGATTTAGTATTCGCTTATTGTCGTTTAACGGCAAATTGGGCAGAAAAACGTTGGTGAAGGCCGAAGCTGAAGTAATTATTAATACAAAGTTAAAACCTATTAAAGTGCATGCATATTTAAATCCCTATGACATACGTGAATATGTTTGTGTGTTTGCGGAGAGTCGTGAAAAGCACTCGTAAGGCTTTAAGTCAACCCCCCAATAACCATCTATCAATAGCGCTCCATCCATCCCATGCCTCGCATAAGCGGGCACCCTGTCATTGGCAAACAATGAAAAGGCCATAGGGCATCATCACATTTCATCCAGTGCTCACATTCAATTTATATGAAAATTTATTTATTTATGTTTTTGTGCTGCTTCTGGTGTAACAATAAACTAAAAATGGCTTAAAGGGTTTATCGGCACAAAATCATCTCGAATGAGAAGTCGTACGCAGGGTAACGTATATTGAAAACGGCCTCAAGGGTGCAAAATGTCAATCAATTTTGTCGCTTAAAAAAATGATATACAATATATTGCGTATACGTATTGTGGCAATACACGGGCCATGCCGACTGACCTTCAGCCAAATGTTAACCCTTAATAAATTTGCATATAAAAAGCCGCATGAGCCAAGGGCAAGGGTGTGAAGGGTGTGAAGGGTGTGTGGGTGAGTGGGTGAGTGGGTGAGTGCCGCTCTTGGAGCTGTTAAAAGGCGCTTTATGTTGTAAACTCGTCTCCTTTCGGCCCCTCTGCACACTCTGCTCACATTTATCAAGCATTATCTGTTTGCTCTTCTTCGCTTTATTTTCATTTCGCTTTCTACTCGTTCGCTGATAACAGCTGCACGCAATTTGCATGGCGTGTGTGCAAATGTGTGAAATGTGTGTGTTGTCGTCACAACAACAACAACAACAACAATAATAACAGCAACAGCACTGGCTAAATTTATACACTCACTGCAAACTTCGCATGCAAATCATATAAATTATGAAAGTTTTCTTATCTGAGTTTTGGTCGCATATTGCCGACATGTTTTCTCAATAAACCTGTCAATACTTTGTCACATTGACAGGAAAATTGAAAATAATCAACAAAAAAAAAGAAGAAAAGAAAAGTTGGAATCGTTTTTTGTTTATCATAGACTTTTCTGTTTGCATAATAAGTGTGGAAAATTGAAAATCTTTTCGCAACAAAAGTACAGTCGATTATAGCACACTTTTCGGCTCGAAAACCATTTAAAAGTTATTAACCATGGGATATTAAATGTCTTCCAGGGGTTCCAGGGGTTCCAGGGGTTCTTACCAGAAACCTGACTATTTTACTAGATGCACGTTAAGCTGAACCTTAAAGCTGAACCTTAAAACTGGCCAAAGTTTCGCAAAATTTTGCAACTTTCTGTCAATCTTTTGCTACCATTACACACTTAAACACTCCTTACGACCGCCATCCCCTGCCACACCTCTCCACACCCTTTCCGCGCTGTGGCGTGACAAAAGTTTTAACTTTTTCATTGGTTGTGCATTTTGGTTGTTATTTTGCAGGAGACCCGTCGCATATGTAGGGTTGCCTGCCCCTGCACACCATCCCCCTGGCTCAGACAGTTCGTTCTCTGTGTGAGTTTCTTGTTGACATAAAAGTTTTCCATTTTTGGACGATGCCTGGCGCGGGGCGGGTAACTTTTTCGTTTGTTGTAGCGTCTCTCGTTTTTATAGTGGACTTATATCCACGAATTTGCTGCGGCTACAAATTACAAATTGATTATACGTTCAACAAATGTGTTAATGTGGCATTGTTTGCAAACTTTTGCGGCGAGGTCCTGCTGCTGCTGCTTTCCTGAGGAGCTGCTGAGTTGGGAGCGGGCCTGGTGCCGAGCTGCTTCACTCGCCACTGACCATAATATATTACAACAAAACTTGCACGCAAGTCGAGTGCGACTGCGAGTGCGAATGGGACAGACGCAGCGAGAGTGATATGTCTGCACATGTATGGTAAAGTTTCCATCGAGTTTTTCGTTTCCAGTTGCTCGTTTCGAGTTTTCAACGGCCAACAAAACTCCACACATTTTGTAAGCTCGCTGACAAGCGTAAACTTTCCATGCAAGCTAAATTTATTATGACCAAATGCTGGTTGGCTAGATGGCAGGGGGTACGGGGGTGTGGGGAACGGGGAGGGAAGGGGTGGTATTTGTCCAGCTGCGGTCCGAAGGTCAAAGTAGTTAAAAATTTGAGCTGCTGTTTTAGATTTGTTGAAGCATGGCGTGGAAAACTTTTATTGCATCTATTATATATGTGTATACATTTGCAACGTATTGTTTTCATTAATATTTAATAAGCTTTTGTCTCTATTAAATTCTCGAAACATGTCATGCGTTTTCATTGTGAAGTTTTATTTGCGCATAGTAATATATTAGATTGAATTAAAGCATTGTGAGGGTGTGGAGTCACAGTTCCCAGTCCTGTGTCCTCGAGATTAATGTGTCATCTGAACTTAATTATCTAAATTGTTATTTTGAATAGCAACGTTTTAATTCTGACTCTAATTGAAAATGGATTTATATTTTCGCTTTGAATATATTTTATGAATGTTTTAAGCTAAGCAAACTTGTTAACATTGTATGTTCTTTGCATTTATATACAAATACTTCGTTTATGCGTCCCAGTTCATTAACTGTGCAGTGTGTAAACATTAAATGCATGTATTCGATTAAAATGCATGCAAAGCTAAGGCATAGTCAACTTAACTCGCTAAAATTAGGTGGCAGCACTGCGCAGAAAAGTTAAAAAAGCATCAAGCGGCTTGTGCCTTCACTCAGAGACATGAACTAGAACTAAGTATTCCTGTTCGCTTTTGGAGATTTTTAAAGAATAGTATAAGAGATTATTCACATTTTGTATACTAATAGGCAGAGGTTTTTAAATGTTGTCAGTTTATTTAAAACATATGGCATCTCTGCTAGTACTATTGCCTGAATTCGTTTCCATTGCATAAACAGAGACTTTTTCCACTGCGCGAATTCAAGAATTCGTGTAGCGTTCGCGCAGTAATATATAGTTTTCTCTATCTGTAGATTAACAGCTCAGACTTCTTCGTACGAAATAAGTGATGTTTTCGCTTTCGATTCAGTTTTACATTTTGCCTGCATCTTCTTTAGTTTTCTGGATGTGCAGAGAAAACTAATTTGTTAAAATGCTGCTTGGCTTATTTGTCGTCAGGGACTGAGCCACTGGCCAGACAGTGAGCTTTACGATGAAGATGACGTCGCGCTGCAGCTGATGGAAGGAATGCTCTGCAGAAGACTCAAGTATCCATCATACGCCTGGTGGGCCACAGCCAGTCACTGGCAGTCGGCAGCGGAAAAACGTCTTCAGCAATGGCATCTGCGACTTTTGGCGGCATCCTTGTCGCCTCAATGACATTTTGTGATGGAAAATAAGTGAGGAGAAATAAATTCATGTACCGAGAACGTTAGTTTTTTCTCTCTCCACCCTGCCCTTCGCTTTCCTCCTTCGTATGCGCGACATCAACTTGACTTTCAAGTCAAGTAAACTGCAAGCAAAATGCTTTGTGCGTCTTTTTGTGTGTCCCACTATCTTCTGCTTCCCCCTGCGATATCTTCGTCCCGCACGTTCTGCCTCCTTTGGCAGTTTCCTTTGGCACTGTGTTTATGCTTTGTGTGCTCGTTAAGCTTTTTTGTGCCGTCTCCTCTTTTTGTAGCCGCGACTTATTCGCCGTCTTTCTCTCCGGCAACTTAGGGCCCGAACGATGTCGCTTTTCATTTTAATGCCAAGGCAATCGGCCCGTTACATATTAAATTTAAAGTGGCTGCCGCTTTTCGGGAATCACCCAGACACCCCTTGAAAACGACCTAAACCAGACCAGCCCAGCCCAGCCCAGCCCGTCGGCTGGGGAAACCACTCCGGGCTGCACATCAACAGGCGAGCAGAGCGTGATTGCCTCGCTTTAATGTCTCATGGAGCATTGCACACGACACACCGTACGGCTACAGCCACGGGACACGGTGGTTAAAGCTCAATGAGGTGTCGCCATGATTTAGTTAGTTGTTATGTTGCACTGGCTGCGTTTGAGGCAGCCTCCTCCTCCTCCCTCTGCACGCCGTTTCCAAGTCTGAGCTGTGGTTTTAGGATTCGATTCAGAGTGCATGCTAGATTTAGCATGAAATAAGCCTTAGATCCTTCGGTTGAAATAAGCTGCTCATGTAAATTACTTTATCTACATATGAAGTATACATGTTTAAAAATTTGCTTTGGGTTTGATTGTGGAATATAGTGGGAAGAAATCGTAAATATATGAGCTTTGAGCCAATAAACGAAATTGGTCAACAGTTGTATAAAGTACTATGTATAAATATTTATAGATTTTCATGTAATATTTGCTGAAAATCATTGGATTGTCAAATCCCGTACAACATTTCTTACAATTTTTTGCTTTCAGGTGCTTAAGGCAGGATTATCCGATAGTTTGTATTGGCATAGATTCCGAACTTTATTTTAAACATTGTATGACGAAGCAAAGTGAAGGAGAACTGCAAGTGTGGAGTTGCTTAAAAATTATTTCGAAGTCGTTACATAAATCTGCCAACTGCTGCAATGTTTCTATATTAATGAGGTCTAATCTCTGACTTTCCTGTCTTTCTTCTTCGATTGTGAACCAGTTGTCCACAATAGACTTGAACATAGAGAAGTTGGAGTTGGAGCGTGTAGGGCTTTGGTTCTGTAAGGAATCTTGAAGGCGGTGCTGTAAATTGTCCTTTTTAAAATACTTAATCATTTTTTGCAACAGTCAACAAGCTCAGCCACTTCTTCAGATTCATTGAACGAACAATTGAATGAACAATTTTGTGGGTTCAGTTCTGAAAGCTTGGAAAATACCAACCACAGGTACGCAACCAACTGCAGCTGCATTTAGGCATAGGAAAAAGGGACGTCTAAAAATTACAAAAATAAAAGTAAGGCTTCACATGAAGCGAACTGACAAGACTTGTTGAAGAATTCGGATCAGCTAATCGCCGCTATTCTGCTCAGTGAGCTGAATTGATGTATAAATTTCTTGTATGAAGCGGGTCAAGAAAAATGTGAATTTTTGCAGTTCTCTGGTCTGGAACTTAACTCTCAGGTGCGAAGACCGACTGTGTAAGGTATTTTTTTCAGTTTTAAATAATATTTTATTCAAACTAACTTGATTTTATTATATCATTTTTTGTTTTTTATTTTACAGTGTGCTTTACCCGGAGATTCTTCGTCATAGAAACAATGTAAGAGGTTATTTAAAAGCATAAGAAATGAAAAAATACCCTTCGAAACAGTTAAAAATAGGATGCACACAAAGTAACAATTTTCTAAACTAAAATCTTAATTCAACTGCCGCCTGATCTCTTCACACCCACACACACACTTGGAGGTATACATGGATTCCTGCGCTTTACAGGCAGCGCTGCTCGAAACTATGGAAAATATTAATGTGACCAATGAATGTCTCTAATTCGATCGATTTCAAATTTGTATGTGTGCTTATACTTATGTATGTGTCATCTTTGTATATTTCGATGCAGAAAGTTTTGGCTTACGTAGTTTGTTTCGAGTTCTAGAAAATACTTGGGTGCATAAGTGTGTTTAAATGGACGGATAGGCAGATAGACAGACGGACACCCCAATGGACATACCTGAATTGACTTTGTTATTGATGCTGACCATAGTTTCTTTCTTGAGACATCCCACTCTTTTTCCACTGTCAAAAGTATTTAATTGCAGACTTCTCTACGAGTCAGCTGATTTTAAAGATATTGTTCCCTAATGGTCTGCGTTAGCTTGGCATTTACTTTCCAGTGAAACTGTGTAACACTTCTGATTTTCTCACGCGTCCTTTAGTATTTCCCTTTGCTGCTTTATTTCCTCGTACTTCAACTCGAAAAAGTGACACTCAACTTTGCCATGTGAAGCAAATAAATCATCGTAAGTTTTCAGCCGGTGCAAAGGGCACTGCCCACCCCTTTGGAGCGTCCTTCCCGCCCGAGTGGGCGGGGACTTGCCGCGCAGTCCGGCTTTTTATCCCGACTGCTCTCAAGTTAATTCAATTTAAAGCAACAGAAAAAAAACCAAACTTTGTCGTACAGTTCTTCTTTTTTTGACTGTATTTCGTAATTCACGTTTTCTTTTTAGTCCGCTTTTTTCTTTTGTGTTAAGGTTTCGCTTTGGCGCTTCATTTTGTGCAAAGTTTGCAGCTCCAGCAAGTTGACACGTCATCAGGACAAAGCTACCGAAATTGTTCTATTGAATACGTAACGCAGAAAGCGGCAAGTCACATGATAAACAACACAAAAAGCACACTAAGGAGGTACCACAAGCCGAGGAGCCGAGGTTAGTGAGTAGACAAGCTACTACCGCTGCTTAAACTGAGCCTGAGCCTGAAATTTGTCTTCGAATTTGCTTTTCCCAGCTGCCTTTGCCTCGTCTCTCGCTCCATGAGAGCACTTCCTGCCAAACTATTCGCCATTATTAAATCCACAATGATTTTCCTACTTTGTTGCCCCTTCGCAGTGTTGTGTAGTGCTTCCTTTTGATTTACTTGGCATACATGTCATCCACACGCCCGCTCACTCTTCCCCTACTCCCCACCCTGCTTGCGTTGATGTGAAAGTTATGTGAAAAGTTTTGATTTGTTTAGTACATTTATTTCACAAAGCATTTCGAACTTGGGTCGAAAATTTCAAACTGCTTTTCGGAATTAACTGAAATTGAAGTCATTTTTATTTTTCCAATATCTTCCTGTATTGTTGTTTGCCAGTTTGCATGAGAATTTCTTGGCTTCCCTTTGGACTCGCTTTGTCTAAGCCATTCCTTTCCCTTTCACTGTTCCGCTCTCGCTCTCGCCTGCGTTTTGTGCAAGTTTCGCTTTATAAACTGGAGTTATAATTGAAAATATTGTTGTGGGTGTTGCTCTTGTTTCCTGATTGTTCCTGCAGTTGTGGGGTTCCTTTTGAGGGAGCAGCTGTTCCTTGGATTTAATTAAATTTTCCTGTCCACAATTAATAGGTAACATGAGAAATGAGTGTATAAACTGAAATCATTTGTTTACGCCGCGTCTTGCATAACAATGAGAGCGGTGCGAAAGGATAAAGGAAGTAAGCAAAGGTGTAAGAAAAAAACGGCAAGGTAAGAGTGTTGGTCTACGCAATAAATATTTAATAGGATAAGTTGGACCGTTTTCCAACTTTTGAAGTTACTTTGTCCATGAGAACGATTGTACTTATCAAAGTAATACTCCATATGCATATATGCATGTTTATCTGCACATCGATATGACAATCGATAATATTGAATAAGGGACGTTTATTAGGCAAAGAAATTATCTTGTAACATTCTGCTTTTGTATACACGCAGACTCATATCATTTTAATGAGATTTTCAAACTCATTGGCTAATAAAAATATTAAAATAAAATATAAAAAAACCTCTAAAAATCAAAAACGCGTTTTATTATGGCTTGTCAGAATAAAACCATCGATAGTTGAATATCAGACCAACGATAAGCCAATATGCTCTGTGCCATGTGTAATATGAGCACGAGATATATCGATGGAACTATCGATTGTAAAGAGAGAGTTAATTTTGTATTGATTTGTTTATTTCTTTAAAGAGAAAAAAAGATGGATGAATTTTTAATTTTTAATCGATAGTTATTGAGCTGTTTTTTAATGCTGATTTCCACATCGAAAATGTGGCTACCTTTCGCTTCGAAGTGGGAGCATATTGCCATTTATTGATTAATAATAGGTTAGTTGATATGAAATTTGAAATAACATTTCCATACTTCCTTTGAGTAGCATAATCCCGTTATTAGCGCTTTTTGTTGCTCCTGTGTTAGCAAAAACCACATGGCAGCAAATAATTTTTAATGCGATTTAAATCCTTCCGATTGACATGTGACAAGTGCCTCAATTGACAACCATAAAATGTGCTTGTTTAACGATAAAAATGAAATTAATCTTTGATTTTGCCCGCTTTTTTAATACCCCGCAATTGATTAATTTGATTACTCACGATTTGCTCATGCATAAAATTATATAATTTGCGAAAATAACTGACTAATTCCTGCCTGTCCAGCCAGTTCCATTCATGCTGTCAATATTGTTTCATTTTTTGTTGCTTTTGCCGTTCTACCTGGAAAACATATACAGTTATTGGTGTAGAATGGTCGTACGTGAATCTGACACATCGAAGCCATTAGTTATTAATTAACAGACCGCATTTGTTTTAATTAATTCGCAATTCATGTAATATCGCAAAGGTATTTAATATGCTGAAAATGTGAATACATTTGCACTCGGGCTGTAATCCAAATTATATAATAATATCGTGATTTTCGTATGCTGCGCGGGACACTGATTAATGTGCGTTGTGGAGACCTTAGCATGCCTTCAGAGGTCAATAGGTGAACTTGATTTAATTTATCCAAAGAGCTGTAATTCATAAGACAACATATTTCTATTTCTAATTCCTCAAAAATCGCAATTGAGCAATTCGTTCACTTTGAAACGAGTTCAATTATTTTATAAAATCAATAACCCACATGGGAAGTTGAGGAATCTATTTACATTTAAATATTGATCAAACTGCATTTGTTTAATAATTAAAAATGCATCAATTAATTAATACTAGAGCGAGGCAGGATGGTTGGCTGGATGCTTGAGTTTGCCTTGAATCCCATTCTGCATTTGGCACACGAGTTTTCCGTTTTGGGCTTTAGGTAAATACCGGTTTAATAAAACTGCAGCCAAGACAAACTTGCAGCTGGCAACATGAGACAACAACAGCAACAAATGCAACAATAGCAATAACAACAAGAATAACCCGGGGAAAATCTTCAACTCAAAAAGTAACAAAACGAAGCTAAAACTAAACTAAATGCAGGCATAAATATTTTATGCTTAAAGTAAAAAACTTTTGCAATTTGACTGCTGCCGCCGTTGTACTTGCAACAACCCAAAGCTGCACACACACACACACTGACAAACATTGTGGCCTCGGCTCAGTTGTTGGTTTTACCATTTTGCGAGCTTGGCCAAAATCTAAACATAAGTTAGCATTTAACTTGGCGCAGGGCGCAAAAGCATAAAACACGCACAACAACACACCATATGCTGGCACCCAAGCTCATACACAAACACACACACACACAGCCACACGAATGAAAGCCGCAATCGCTCTCCCTCTTTCTCTGTCTCTCTTTTGTTCTTCTTCTTCTCATTCTCCTCGCTTTTGCCATGCCAGTTTTACACACACTTTGGTGATCCACTTCCGCTGCGCTCGAGATAAGAAATTTACTTGGCCCATTTGGATTCCGGAAGCCTTTCGTCGACCGGGACCTTCGACGAGGTGGTGAGTAGGGGAGGGGGAGTGGTAAGGGGGCCCACACAGGTGAGGGGATTCGACTTTGGTTTCGATGAAATTTGCAGCGTGTTGCAAGTCAATTAAAAGTTTTTTCGCTTGCAGTTTTCTTAAGGTTTCCGAGTTTGTGCAAATCACTGCAAAAAGCTAAGATTTTCGAAAATATACATATTTTGATTGCATACTCTAAATTATTTAGTATTGAAATATGATAAAATGCGAATTAATCTGCTCGCAAACAGACAGTGCCACTTTTGCATACTACGAAGTAACAAAAAGCAAACTTAATCTAACTTCGGCTAACCGAATATTCCCTACTTTATGCTATATCTATTCCTATGACTATTATATATAGTAGTGCAATGTAATTTAGCATTGTGCATATCATATTCGAATTTCTTGAAATCTATTGTATTTTTAACAATAATTTTCACTTTAAACTGATTGTTCCTAATGTTAGCTATGGGATATAGCTGTCGAATTTTAATAAAATTATTATTTTATGTAGGGGTTACTTGCTATTTTCATTTTAGACCCTCTAATCAAAATTAATTATCCTCAGGAAGGGTAGAAAATACGAATATTGCTGGGATAAAATAATTCTTTTAAAAATTAATTTGTTAATGGTCGCTGTTTTACACTTCCATCGAATATGCTTGTAGGACACTGTTACGTCACAAAAGGTTGCATGCTTTCAAGGGGACCCCACAAAAATGCAACAACGAAATATATGGAAAACTTACAAAATTCAAAATAAAATATAGAAAAAAAGAAAAGTGTCCGACAAATAACTTGCTTACCTTAATTCATGAAAAATCGAGCACAATAAACAAACAAATAGGAGATCTTGGCAGGCACTGGACAATACTATATCCTATACCATACTATACTATACACAATGGACTATAACTACTATATACTAGATATTCACAATATTTTAAATAATAATAAAATAAAATTTTGATTTTTAACATTCGCCTTTCTCCTGCAGCATTCCCCTCATTTGGCAGTAGTGTGTTTTTTGTACAAGACCGGCTATTTCAGTTTATTATTAATTAATTGGTTTTGCAATATTATAATATTTTTTTTCTTTAATTTTTTTACGTTATACTTTAAGAATAAATACTGACATAAATCGATGTATTGTCCTTTTTATACCCTTGCAGAGGGTATATTAATTTTAGCCAGAAGTTTGCAACGCACCTTAGGAGACATCTCCGACCCTATAAAGTATATATATTCTGAATCAGCATCACCAGAGAAGTCGAAAAATGGATGTCCGTCCTGTCCGTCCGTCCGTCCGTCCGTCCGTCCGTCCGTCCGTCTGTTGCAACGCAAACTAGTCTCTCAGTTTTTGAGCTATCTTCATGAAACTTGGCATACAAGCTTCTTATTGCTGTAGGCTGTAAATAAGTCGGAACGAGCCAGATCGGACCGATATATCGTATAGCTGTCATAGAAGCTATCGGCCGATTTTTGTTGTTTTTCAAGATATTGCAACAAGATTTGGCAAATCCTATTCTTATTACGTTCTTAATATGCTGTCAAAATTATATCAAAATCGGACCACTATAACATATAGCTGCCATAGGAACAATCGGCTGAAATCACGGTTTTTGTATGCAAACCTGTTTTGTTTTTGGAAATACCGCACATTATCAATACTTTTTAATGTTATACAGTAACCCGCCCTTAGTTTTTCCATTTAAATATCTTAGACGTTTATATTCTATAGCTGTTATAGAAACAATCAGTCAGTCCGTCTGTCTGTTGCAACTCAAATTAGTCCCCCAGTTATTGAGCTATCTTCATGAAACTTGGCACACAAACTTATTATTGCTGTAGGCTGTAAATAAGTCGGAAAGAGCCAGATCGCACCGATATATCGTATAGCTGTCATAGAAGCTATCGGCCGATTTTTGTTGTTTTTCAAGATATTGCAACAAGATTTGGCAAATCCTATTCTTATTACGTTCTTAATGTGCTGTCAAAATTATATCAAAATCGGACCACTATAACATATAGCTGCCATAGGAACAATCGGCTGAAATCACGGTTTTTGTATGCAAACCTGTTTTGTTTTTGGAAATACCGCACATTATCAATACTTTTTAATGTTATACAGTAACCCGCCCTTAGCTTTTCCATTTAAATATCTCAGACGTTTATATTCTATAGCTGTTATAGGAACAATCAGTCAGTCCGCGTGTCTGTTGCAACTCAAATTAGTCCCCTAGTTATTGAGCTATCTTCATGAAACTTTGCTCATAAGCTTCTTATTTCTGCCCTCTTTAAATAAGTCGGAATGGGCCAGATCGCACTGATATATCGTATAGCTGTCATGGAGCCTACGGCCGATTTTCGTTATATTTCAAGATATAGCTATCAGGCTTATCACATCCAAATCTAAGTGTGTCCCTAATAATAAAGTTCGAAATCGAACTTTTATAACTTATAACGATCAACGATCGGCCTAATGAAGGTTCATGTTGCAATTTTATGGAAACCTGAGTACTATTACATATAGCTGTTAAACAAAAAATCATATAGCTGTTATTCAAACGCATTTTTGAATGAGAACTTTCCAAATTTATTTATATTTTATGACCAACAGATCCTTTACAACACAAAGACATTTCCTCATAACATTTTGTGTTAAGTATATAAGAAATCCAGGTATGTACAAAAGCATTAAAAGGTAGAATTATTTTTTTTCGAAGCAGGTGTTTGATTCATAGCCTTAATCATGTAAAAATCTTGACTTCCTGTACTGTTATAATTGTTCAATAAATACCACAGAAACCAGCAGCAATCCAAATATATTTTATATTTTGTATAACTGCAAGGGTATGAAACCTTCGGCAAGCCGAAGGTAGCCTTGCTTTCTTGTTTAAAATCTATGCTAGCTAATTACATTGAAAATTAATGGCCCATGCAATTAAATGTGTTTATGTACGCGTATGCCAATAAAAGCTGTAGCCTTTCCGACTAGATTTCAGATGTGTTCTCCTCATGTGCTTAAACGATAAGAAGTAGGGAAGGGAGATAATCTTTACGTTACAAATACAAGGTACCAATATAGGGCGACTTGTATTCATACCAATGAGTCAATGCCCAGTGGAACAAGCTATAAGCTGAACACATGGAAATATACTATATATTAAACATGGAACAAATAGAATATATTATTCCTAGCTTTAATACAATATTAACATTCACTTTAATGTGTTTCTTCTGTACTGATCCTACACATTTTTCTGGGGCAGCTAATTAACAATATTCTTCATTCATTCAAACTTGTAGCTTTTCTTTTTGAATTTCATTTTTAAACTATACCCCCCCCTCCCACACACTGCAGCACAATACGCAAACAAGAGTAAAGTGGGGGAGAAAAGACGACCACTAAAACGAACCACGAGCTGCAAGTTACATGGCATTGAATAATTTATTGTCCGGCAACTAATTAAAATTGCATGAACACGTCTCGAATGAAATTTAATGAAAACATTTGATTTCATTGTTGCAGCCATAGGAGCACTTGTTCAAATTCCCTGCTCTCTCCTTCCCACCAATGCTCCACTGCTCCCTGATGTGCTTCAGCGTCAACTTCTCAGTCCTGGCGCGTTGGCTTTTATTTCATTAAGATGCCGGAGACATGATCTTTTAATTTCGTTTGGATAAATATTTGCTTTCTATTTCCAATTGGTTTCAGCTGGCCATGCTGACTGAATATTCATTCGACTCGAGTGGACAATGCCAGCGATGTGTTCCATATATTATTGTATCGTGCTGGAATTTAAGCTCGTTATGTGAAGTGTTTGGCGAGCAGAACTCGAAATAATTTCGTTTAAATGGAGAGCATACTTTTGCATCGTCTTTCGAGAATTATTTTGTACTGATTTATTTAAATTTAATTTATATAAAGTAAAAGTACCCGCTAATCCAGATTATCTTGTTCAGTATTGTGTGTTTCATAATTTTCAGCGTAGTACTTTCACACATTAAAGCTATATATCGAATAACTTCGGTGCTTATGAGCCGCTCACAGTCAAATTTTACAGAAAACATTTAGATTAATTCTCCTGCAAACCAAACATAAATATTTGGCCACTGAAATGACGCATGCAATTCGATTATATTCGATACACAGGTGAGAGTGGGCGTGGCCGAATTATAAAACAATGTTATATATAAATTATAAGCTTTATTTTTTATAGTTTTAGCACCTGCAATAGCTGAGATCAAATTAAAATTTGATATTATATTTGCGCTATATTCACTTTAAATTATTTCTTGATATTCCCCGTCTGTAATAAGGAACTGCCCATTGTAAATTAGAAGTAACAAATAGTAAATGTCTTCAATAAAATCTCATAAATTCAACTTAATATTTTATCTAAATTTTATTCATAATTTTATCTTTTACCATAATTGTTTAATTGGCAAAATGGTGAGCTTCAATTTCGATAATGAAGTGTCGTGCTCATAGAGTTCAACAACTTTTCCAAAAACTACAAACTTGTGAACTTCTAGAACTCATTACTCGTTCTGCCATCTCACTCGATCTCTCTCTCTCTCTGCTTCTCTCTCTCTCTCTTTCTCTCTGTTTCTCTGAATTATTTTTCAACTAATCACAAGCAAAATAAGCACGTTTCTGCACTCTCTTTTTGGCTGCCCAAACTATGAATAATAATCAAACTTAGTTTCCCCGCCTCCGCTCCGGCTCTCTGCTTGCTCGCTCTCTCTGTAGCTATGTATAACTTTCGCTTACCTTCTCGCTCGCACTCCCTGCCAATCAATTTCAATGTCCGCAATTTGTCGGGTATTGTCATAAATTGCACTAATGCCTAAGCTCGAGGCAGCTGCCTCTCCTCCCCCTCTCCAATCCCCCTCCCCCGGCCAACACCTGCTACAGTCCTGGTCACCTGTCAATTATTCTAACAAGACAAAACGCATCAGTGGAGCTCATGGCTTCGGTTCGGCTCAGTTCGTTTTGGTTCGGTTCGATTTCGAGGGCTCAGATAGATTTGTGCCCTGCACACTGGAGTAAATTTATACAATGTGTCAGGCATTTGCTTTATCTACATGAAGAATGCGACGATGCCCCTATATACCGCATACACTATATATGTTATATACAATTATATGGATTTGGTATATTGGAGAGAAAACAAAAGGGACCGGGAGCAGCGATGTTGGAACGTGAAAATCCCCTTTGCGTTGAAATGGCTTAATGTCACTTTATTTCATGCGGTCTTGTCACGTCTGTCTGCGCTTTTTTTCGGCTCCGGTTCGCCATTTTTTCCCCTCTTGTTGTTGCTTTTTGTGCCTTTTGGTTTTCGCAGGATTGTCGAACTGGCCCTCTGGCACGTTGTCCATCAGTCAAATGTACTCTATATCGATTTCTGTTTGTGCCACGCTCTTGGCATTAGTTTTCGCCAATCAACACGCCCCAAATAGCTTGTCAATTATTTGGCAATTTCATTGGCCCGGTGACAATGGGATTTTCTGCGTTTCATTTAATATTTTCGGATTTGTTGCGCTGATGGGGTTGTGCGTGGCAACAGGGGGCCAGGGCGGGCTGTAACTTAAATCAACAGCTCCGAGCAGCTGTTATAAATAAAGATTTGCTCCGACGCTTTTAATTTATTCAAAATAGCCATTTCCTGTCGCATTCGGCAATTTGGCAATTTGGCAATTTGGCAATTTGCGCCCATTTCAATTAAAATGGTGACTTATGTCCAAATGGTTTCGTTCACGTTGAGCACAATGTACAGTGAAATCCCGCGTCAAACAAAGCTGCCAGCGCCCCCAAATGGCTATCTCCATTTGCCGGAGGGGGCAGGGAGTGGGCGGCAGGGGGGTAGAGCCGGAGGCTCAATTTAAATGCCGTCATGGGGATCAACATCAACTGCCTATCAATTGCAGGAAGGCAGCGTGCCATGAAAATTGAAAATTAGCACAACGCAGGAGGCAGGATGCAGAAGGCAGGAGGCATCGAGGAGAGGGTTGCCCTGCTCGCTTTCCACTAATTGGCATACCTCCCCCTCCCGACCAGCCCGGCAAAGGGATGCGTTGTTCCCATTGTCATGTCATGGGGTTTACGCTAGGAAATGTTTCAGCCTGGCTTCAGTTCGTTTTTTTCCGCCTGCTCTGCGCGAGAGCTCTTGTAATCAGTGGACATTTGATTTATTGAGATGTCTAGTCGAACCACTCTATATGTAGGGGTGTGGCAACTTTAAAATATTTCGAGCGGGTTGAGGAACTGAGAGAAGAAATCATATATTATGTTAACCTGTTACGCCTTATGGAAATAAAGAAATGTTATTCAAACACTCGGCTGTATCTTGAATTAATAAACAAATATTATTCTAACATGTTGTTACAACTTTATAAAATAATCAAAAATTGTTTCAGAAATTTGCTTCGATTTTTATGCGGAAAATATAGAAAATACTTGCAGCTCGAACATATCTGTTTGCAGTCAAAACAACTCACATATCGAATCACAATGCTTTCTTTCTCTCACTCTCTGTCTCGCTTAATCGAGCCCAGAAAACAAACCAATCTGTGCCCTCCTCACACATACTCGCACAACGTTCTGCAATGAAGTAATTGAAAAAATAACTGCCTTTTAGGGCAGCAACTAACCGACAAGCCTGGATCCTCCTCACCTGCCCTTCTTCATTCCTTTCTGCACCCGTTTCTCTACTACTTGCCAATGCTAAAAATATCATAGCATACATTACAGCTGCGACTGCAAAGTGCGCAGAGAGCACAGCCGAATGCCAGGCGAGCTGCCCAGCAGCAACACCAGCAACAACAGCAGCAGCAACAACAGCAGCAGCAACATCAGCCAGGGCTGTTGGTCACTTTTACTCGTTGAGAAATTGACATTTAAACATGAAATTCCAGGCAAGTCGAGCCAGCAGCAGCAACAACAATGGCCAACTATGGCCACTTTTGGGCTATATGTCTGAGAATTGTACGCCCCCGCGCTTTCCCTGCTTGTCACTCCGTCCATATACTGCCTCCAACGGCGTCCTGGTAGAGCAAATCCCTGCACGACTGCAATCTCAGCATTGCAAGCAATTCGACCAAACTTTATATGGATGCACTTGCAAAAAAGAAATTGAAAATATTCCTTTTGCTGCGCCACACATCTCCCTGCCCCTGCCCCTGCTCCCTGCCCTTGTTATCCACGCATCTGTGTAGGTATTCCCCATATGACTGTCTATCTAACTGTCTATATGTCTTGGCGCACTGCCTCCACGTCTGTGCGCACTTATCGATTGCTCATACGTCGCGTTGTCCCACAGTGTTGAAAGGGATGGAAAAACGAATTGAAAAAAATTGAACACGAAATGGAAAAGCAATGAAAATGTGCACAAAAGTTGAATCAAATAGCAGAGCAGAGAAACCAAAGGATGGAGCAGCAATCACACATTCTTACACAGCCGAAACCCATTAACACTAATCGCTTCCCCACAGACACATAAACAATTTATCTGCCACACGCACACATACGTGTATCTACACACACACGCATACTCCCACACATAGTGTAACTTACCCGCAAGATCGAAGTCAAAGTTTTGGTCTGCGTCAGACTTGCATTTTCTACGCCATTTCTTTCTTTTTTTTAAAACATTTTTTGTATTTTTGCCGTCGGTTTGTGAATATTTTGCTTACGGTGCTGGAAATTTATCACGTTAACCTTTGGGAAATGCTCATATAATTTATCTTCAGCAAGTAAATTTTCAAAAGCACGCCGGAAAAAAAAGGACGTACGCAAAAGCAGCTTCGCCCTGCTTCGAGCAGCTTTGGGTTCCACTTCACGCCATGCGCTCCCAAAGTTTTCGACTCTGACACAAAAATACTCAGGGGTGCTAGCAAATTGTGTGCACGAGTGTATTCCAGCATGTCTGTGTGTGCGTGTCTGCTAAAAAATGGCGCGGCATTTAAAATCATGCCATGTGAGTAGCTGCGTGCCCGACTCCTTGTGTGAGGCTGCGCTCAGGCTCAATCAGCCTCGCAGTCTGGACTGTTGGGCTGGAAAAAAATTAGGTTAATTTGCCCAGCTTGGGATTGATGGCCCACCATCCGAAAACACTTGGCAAATAATTAATAAAATTTGCTGGGCCGCAGGTGGGTTTTAAAGCAGCCAGGTGGTCTCAGTTGGTCGGTCACTCGGCCGGGTGAGGCAATAAATTTCACAATAACACGAGAATTAAATCAATATAATGTTAAGCAGGGTAGAAAATCAGAAAATTTATTTTGAATTAAAAATAAAATAGTAATTTTAATTAAGAAATTAATACCTTTTGCTTTATTTTTGGTTTTTGCAATAGTTTTTTGTTTAGTTTAATTTAGTTTTTTAATTGAACAATTTTATACTTTAATTTATTATAGTTTTTGAACAAATTTTATGTTTTGATTAAATATATTATTAATACTTTATATATTTTTAAATATTTTAACCTTGTATATAATATTTTAATGTATTTTTAATTATATATGTAAATTTTTAAATTATATATTTTTTTATATTTTTTTAAATGGAATTAAAGAGTTTCCTTTAACTTAATTATATATCAACGCTTAAAAAAAGTGAAGTTAAGTTTCCTATCCCGTTTCAAATCAATCGATTTTCCCTTGCTTTCCCTTACATTTCCCCTCCACTTGCTACACCCTACGTTGTTCTGCTTTTAGTATCGTTGATGGTCTCTTTTTTCCTCTCTCTCTCTCTCTTACACCTCTGCCTCTATATTGCACTAGGGCAAGCTGTCTACGATTTTAATTTTTCTAGAATTTTCCCCCATTGCTCACCACATTGTCGTCGCTTCATTAACAAAGTTTTTCTTTATAGTTTTCGTTACATAAATGCTGAAAACTTAATTTTTGCTAAGTGAACTTGTTAAGTTTTGCGCTCTGCGTCCTTCTCAGTTGTTGTCTATGCCGCCGCTTTTATTATGACTGCAGAAGTGGCAAGGAGGGGCTGATGGAAATGGAAGGGATGTGGCTTGCGGATAGGTTGTGGCATACTTGCAACAGGCCTTGCCGCTTCCTTTGACACTTTGATCTGGAGTCGCTGTAAGCGCATTAAACGCCGCTGCTGAGATGACGAGGACGACCAGAACAATGAGAAGACGTAGCTCTATAAAAGAAATTTAAAATGTTGGCGCTAAGAACTGAGTGCATAATTACTTCAGGCTGCACAGGGTAGGAACATGATGGCAGCCCTTCAATTAGCCGGGTAACTCATGGAAAAGTCATGCGGATTGAAAGCAAATCATTTTGATGAGGCAGAAGTGCTTGGTTGGAGCAGAATAATTGCTAGTCTCGAAAGAAGAAGAATTTCTTAATCGCCGTTTTAATCGTATAGTTACTTTTTATGCCAAGTTCTCCAAGATAATAACAGTGTTGCCATACGTGTAGAATTAGTTGACATTATTGGTAGACTGCTGTTAATAGTTATAAAAAAAAAACCTTCGTAATATTATTGCTTTATGGATTACAAATCAAAACCGAACAAGAACACTTATTTCCAATATCGAAAACTTTTTTGATTTGCTTTGACTTTGAATCGACTGGGCGGTGCCACCTAATTTTACAGAGT
Source organism: Zaprionus inermis (assembly GCA_018151445.1). NCBI lineage: Eukaryota > Metazoa > Arthropoda > Insecta > Diptera > Drosophilidae > Zaprionus > Zaprionus inermis. The sequence continues at coordinate 67,450 of JAECXD010000869.1, read as the reverse complement.
TAAGTTGGCTGTGCCTGAACATTTGATGGGTTGAGGTTGAGCTCGTAGTCCAAATTGATTTAGATATTTCGGCACACACTTTTTACCAAATACATATAGTGAGACTCGTATAAACGCAGTAATCGGGAACTTGCCTTTACTCAGTTGGGCTCATCCAGTGCCTAATTGTGCTGGGAATGTTGAAAAACAGCTGACTCGATGGCTTCTCACGTTGCCCTGCGATGCGATAAAAGTGCAACGAGTCGCAATTAAATCCGACACGCTCAACACTTCATAAACAGGCAAGGGGACGCAGCAGTCGCATGCTAAAAGTCGAAGCGACGCGAGCGGGATGGGCGACGGGCAGACAGAAGGGGAGTAGAGTCAAAGAAGCCGCCGAATGAATTCGCTAGCAGGTGCAGGTCGCAGTCGCCAAGCGCTGCACATTTAGTCAGGTTAAATGAACCGCATCTATTGACTATCTCACCATGGCGATGGCGTTGGCAATGGCAATGCGATGGCGATGGCGATGGCAAATTTTGCTTTTGAAGGCAACATAAATTTTTCAAACGATTGACTCAGCAAAATGACCATGAATGTGTGACATCAGCAGAGCTCTACTGCTTGGGGCAAGCCATCCCCATCAACATCATCGTCGATAACATTGTGATCATCATCATCATCATTATCGAGCTGTCTAGGCTGCCCACGCTGGCCGGGCTGCTCTGCTGCACAGCGGGCAGCAAATATCCAAAGGTAAATACGTGCATTGCCTGCTTCCGTTATCAGTCAGCTTGTTTGCCGGACATAGCAGACAGACAGACAGACACACATAAAGACGGGGAGACAGGGAGCGGGCGGAGTAGACAGTTGGCACGCCTACAACGGCCGCCCTCCACTTCGATTTGTGTGCTTATTGACGCTTTGAAGTCTGTTGAATTTGTACAATTTTGTCGCCCCGGCCGAGTGGACAGAGGAGTCAGACAGACGGATAGATAGACGGACAGACGGACAGGTAGACCGACAGACGAACAGACAGACAGATAGATGGGCCAGGTGGAGCAGCTAGCCAGCCTCCCTCCCTCCCTGACCCTGTGTGCTCGAGTGTTGAAAATTAACTTTGAAAGATTTCCGTTAAATCAAATTGCTTGACATTGCATTTGCGGTTCATTGGGCTTCCACTCGGCTCTCCAGTGATATGGCAAAGCTGCCCGATTCCAGCAGACGGCAGACGGCCGAGTGCAAGGGTCAAGTGAGTGAGCTGAGCTGCATACGCTGCGTATGCTTAATTTGATTTGACAGGTATGCAAAGGGGAAGGTAATTAGCATAAGTGCAAGTGTACTAGGGCTCTGGGCGCAGATTAATCGAATGGAATAGACAAGTAATTACTAAAGGAAGAGAGAATTAACTAAAAACATTTGTATAAGCCAAGTTTACTTAAATAGTATGTGAATTTAACAGACGTGTGTGCCTTAGGCGGATTTTTAATTGATTTAAAACTCAAATCAAACATTCTACACTCCAACTGCCTTGGCTTTTATGCTGCAAAGCATTTTCCCAATACTTCTGCGGGAATCAGAGCTCTCACTTTGTATAATCGTTGCAGACTTGTTTTCCATTATGCTGCAGGTCAAGCGCACGGCAACAATAACTAATTTGATTAATTCTAAGCTCGTTCAAGTGCCACATTTATGCCAGGCTCAAGTCAAAATTGTCACAGGATTAGGGAGAGCGCTCTAAGCTGTCGACTTAGGTTGAATGTCAAGTGAAATTGCAAAAGGTTAAATAAATATGCCAAAACAATAACACAACAGCAAGAGAGAACAGAAGCAGAGTCCCCAAGGCTATCAAATGCCAATGGCATTGTTGTACTCATCGTCCTGCCAACTAATAAAACGCGCGCTAAATATTTATGAATTTTCATTTAACGACACCTTTGAAAGCATCCGAAAAAAAACCGGCAAAAAGCAATGAAAACTGTCGCCTGGTCAGTGGCTCTTATATAATTTAAGCAGAGTCTAGAGCCGAGACCGAAGCGAAAGTGTAGCAACAAACAAAATTAACATAAGTCGTAAAAATGTTGTTAAATTGTGGAAAAAACTGAAAAGGAACGCGAAAAAATCACGACAAAAAGAAATCACGTTTATAATTACACAAGAAAGTAAGCGGGGCGAGCGGCAAACAGAGGAAAATAGCAAAAGACACCGCAGTTTTTCGGAGCCCTACAAAAACATCAGCTCGTACAGCTAATGCGCCAAAGTTTCATTGCGTTTTGAAGCCTCAGAGAGAAGTGTAGAGCAGCAGAGGCTGAAGAAGAAGAAGACGCAGCAGGAAGACAGTTTGTTTATTTAGGCAAAATGTCACTGAGTGGAACTGTAAAACTTGAAGATATTATTTCAGAAGGGGTGTCTGTATGCTGGAGCATAATTTCCACGTGAATTGCCCAATAAATATCGCAACAATCTGGCAACGCGGCGCGTATTATGTGTTGAACGTGTGAATTATAGCATACTTTTAGGCGCGTGCGGGAAATTTTACTGCGCCCGACAATGCAAAGGGAAATTGGGAGTTTTTCACTAGTTCGGACAGCTTTAAGCTACGCGGCCTTTTATGAATATTTTAGTTACACCAGTTTAATGCTAGAATTCAAGTCGAAGGCCTGGAGAACTTTGAAAATAACTTGGCAGACAAAATCCCTGAGCAAGGCTGCCAGTGAGTGGAACATTTGTAAGGCAGTCTAACAACGAAAATTGTGCCGGAAAGCGCAACTAAGTCGCAGAAAACAAGTCACGTTTTTAACCACTCGAACAAACAAAACAGAGCAGTGACAGGGACACGCGGGCGGGCGGGCGACGGATGAGGAGCGGCCAAATGCGGGGCTTGCCGTAATTGTATTGCATAATTTTAGCACGCTCCGATGTAAGTGCATGCCATAAATACGCCTGGAAATATGCGGCAATATATATTCGCAGCCTATATATAGAGAGAGAGAGAGAGACAAAGAGAGAGGGGAGCATAGATAGTGAGAGAGAGTCGCGCACAATTCGCACACTACTTTTCTCATTACAAATTGGATTTCGCAGTCACATTTCGCTTATTGCGTTAAAAATCTATGTAAATTTCTTTATATGCCCACGAGAGTAGCTGCCAGCCCGGGCGCAGCCCAAACCGCACGCGGGCAACCTTACTTCTCCCTTCCCCATGCCTGCTTCTCTCATTCTCCCTCTCTCTCGCTCTCGCTCTCGCTCTCGCTCTGTCGTGCTGGCTGAGCTTTTTGTGCCATTTTTATTGTAGCATACTTTGCTGCGCCTTCGTGTTGCAGCTGCAGCACGTACCGCAGCAGCGGAGGCATTTTGTTTGCATCTTATTATTATTATTGCCACAGTGCTGCCGACACACACACATACCCTTGCACACACACTCACACGCTTACTCTGCAAATTGCAACAAAACACACACACACACAGCAAAAGAGGCGTCTGCCTGCTGCCAAGTTATTGCGAAAATATAATTCACTGAGCTTTTCTTTTGCACCATTTTCACTGTCTCTCCATCTCCCTCCTTCTGATCCGTCTGCCTGTACTTGCAAATTAGCTGTGTGGCAATGTGATAATAAAATTTTGTAGCATTTCTGCGCAAAGAAGTTTATTGTCTGCAATTGTGCAGATTATATAATCATTGTTGGTAAGACGGTAGAGCAGTGTACAAATAATCGAGTACGGCTACAGCCCGAGAATTAACTATGGCCAAGCTATTGTATTTATTTTTCTATTCACCAGACAATGCCCAAATTGTCGCACACTGCGAATGAATTCAACCACGAATAATCTCGGTTTATGCAATTGTATTTGATGTGCACAAAATCGAGTAGAGAACATCGTTTCATATATTAAAAATGTGTGCAATATTTCTAAAACTCATTCATGCATGTTCATTTTCAAGATCCCATAAAGTATGTATACTCATAATCAGGATAAACAGAGATGAGTCGAATTAACGTTCCTTATTTCTGCCAGACTGACTGTAGGAATGCAAAATTATCTCTCACGTTTGATGTAATTTGCAATGGACTGTTTCAAAAATTTCAAATATATTTTAGAAAACAGTTTACAATAGAGACACGCAGATTTATCGATTCATCTAAGTAAATAAATTAAATATTAAATTGAAATAAATTCGCTTTAGAATAATGTGGTTGGCTTCAGTGCTTAAACGGAATTAATTCTTTATATAATAGAGCACGGATTACAATAATGCCACATGCATAAGTCGGTAAGAGCCTGATATACGATAATATAAACCTACCATGATTTTAAAATACTGTTAATGTTTTTTGCTTATCGGAAATAAGTTTATATTTATGATAATCTAAGATGGCTTAGTCGGAAAATTCATGTTACAAGACTCCAGTTACCAGTGAGTTGATTATTTTTATTTGTTTAAAATAGCGTGTCGAGCATATTTAACTTGCTTAATTGCTTATCATTTGAATGAAGTTGGTTTTCACATATATATACTCTTCTTGGTCGCCTTGTCTTGAACTAGGTTGATATCTTACTGTAGTAAAAGTTCAGTTACCTTTCTTCGATTGAGTAATCAAAATGCCTGAAAACCTATGCACATCATTTCTTTCCCTGACAAACCAATCTAGGCCTTCTCTGCTCGTGATTTTCTACATTTGCGATTGTTATTTGGTGTCAGCAATAGATTAAGCAAAGTCGACTGAATTCAGATTTCCTCGTAAGCAACACTTTAAATAAGATGTTTCCCAATTATGTACTTGTATGTGCACATATTACAACTAATTTAATCGCGTGGACATTTGGGAAACTTGTGGCAGAATGCGGCCAGTGCGTATCCCATGGATATAACATAAAAATTAATTACACAAGCAGCTGTTATAACTTGAAGCGTCTGCCCGTCTACTCGGTTCGTCTGGGAGGCAGCTAATTGTAGACTTGTGCAAGTCGTTTCATTGATTTATGGCTGCTAATTTCTACGCACGACGTAAAAAGTATTAAATAATAAACTCCTAACGCGGTGTCCTGCCTCGAAAACCGTGCTGCTCCCGAGATCTTGCCCATCCCTTAGCCTGCTTACACACACACGCACACACACACTCGCACATGGACACGTGAAACACACAGACGCAGACACAGACAAGGCAGCATCCCGCTGAGTTGCAATGGCGTCAACAGCGGCGTCATGGAATACGAGCTGCCTCTCCGCTAGCTGCGACTCCAGCTCATTTTGCGTTCCTCTCGCTTGCTCTCTCTTGCGCGCTTTGTTTGTCTCTGTCTGGCTTTACAAGTGTTTTGTTCTATTTTATGGGCTACTGACGCTGCGTGTGGTCCTTGCTGCCATCCCTCAACTCTTCTGGCAAGCACCCCCTCGGTAACCCCCTCGGCGAGTTGTCGCCCAGCTCGTTGGCATGTAATGAAATTAAAGGCGTAATGTAATACAGCTGCAAAGTTTTCGTAGCGGTTATTTTCATGGCTGGTAGCGGGTAGCCTGCTCCCTACACACCATGTCCCATCCTGAGGGTCTTCCTGCCCTGCAGCAAGACATTAAATTTAATCAATTTAAGTGGAAACGCAAAAACTGTATATCGTTATTGTGAATCGATAATTTCCTTGAGTTAACTGTCATATTTTATTACACTCAGTGAAATATTTTTTTCGACATCATAGAGAGCCTGAAAGTCATATTTTCCTAATTTATCATACAGTAGACCTTGTTTGAAACCTATCTAGTGAAACATAGACAAATCATACTTTCAAAAACATATTCCCTATCAGACAAGAAACAATCAACGAAACATTAAGATGAAATCCCTACTGGCCGTTACTACTTTCAATAAAGCCGTAATCCCCGATACATCGGCCAATATGACCGCCTCTACCTCAGGTACGACCGCCTCTACCGCAGATACGACCGGTATCCAAACACCAGTTGCAGTGGAAAGCGAGAACAATAGTTTGGCTCTAGTCAAAGTTGAACAGGAAAGTGAGAGGCACTCCGTACATCCCATGATAACCCGTAGCTACCGCCAGATTTCCGGGAGGCGACCGCTACACTCGCCTCTAACCAAGAAGTCCCAAGGATCATCCAATGTAACACCCAAGAAGCGCACCCCAAAAAATGGAGTATCCAAAAAATATATACCAAAGGGGAGAGCCCGCGTAACACCCGTGACTCCAAAAACCCCAAAGGCCAAAAAAACCCCAAAGCAAACACCCAGGGTAGGGTCACGCTCCACAGGGACTTGCAGCCCGGAGCAATGTAATCATATGCCTGGTCCGGTAGCTCGACGTCGCTCGCTGTACACAGGCAGTTTGAAAGGAGCCGAGAAGAGAAAAGTGTAAGTAATGTTAGTATTATGATGGCATTAATTTGACTTTGTAACCGTAGTCAGGAAGATTCTGCAGTGAATCCAAATGAAGCCGAAGACTTGGCACCTTCGCCATTTAAGAGAGTGCGTTACAGTCCAAACCCAAATCCAAGTCCGAATCCAATTCAAGCTGCCAGTGGAAGCCAAAGTGCTGCGGATTTGGTTGAAGAGGTTGCACCTCTGGAAACTAATCACGTTAATGTTCTGGGAAATTCTGAAAACGAAGTGCAGCCCGAGGAGTCTCAAGATGAATTGTGGAGTGACTTGAATAACATGCAAAATGCTGAGGAGGAATCTACCGATCCTACGGAGGAGAGTATTAATGATGTAACTCTGGTAGAACAGCCAATTGACTTAGAGGCGATTGTCAATAGATTTATTATGGACCAAGCTAGGGCAGAGTCTTCATTCGACGACTCTAGCTCAGGCCGAACACTCCATAGGACCTCTCCTTGCAGCGATATTAGCGTTTCAATCGATCCAGAAGAGATAGCGGAAGTAACTGTCCAGAAGAAGACTTCGCCGAAGACTAAGAAGACCAGTTGTAATCTCATGTAGTCACACCTTAGGACCCGAGCTGAGTTCCAGTTCAAAAAGATGAACTCAGTGCTCTCCCTTAGTTGTTTTTCTAGTTGTTTTACATTTAAGAAAATCGAAGAACATCGGAAACACCTTGCATTATAGTAATCGGGATCGGAAGAGAGGCAGAGCGGCGGGGTAAGAGGGACGGAACCAAAGCCGCAACATGGGTGATAAATTTGAGAATGGGAATGAGTGTAAAGTATTTGCGAAATATGCATACGTACATACAACTAATTTCCAGGGCCCTAAACATATACTTGTATGTACGCGAAGCACTCTCGAACTGGAACTAAAGACAACGTTTCTGCTGTTGGCGAGAAGAGGGAAACGAACTGCCTGCAACTTTTCATGCACACAGCCGGGCGTGGAACACAAACAAAAACCAAGCTACAACAACAATGACACAAAACTTCAGCTGACAAGAAAACAAGGACAAGGCTAACAACAGACACAGCAGGCCGGCCGGGGAGGCTAAGACGCAGCCCGAGCGGGTGGCGAGGCAACTGGGTGACGGACAGGAAGAGCAGCAATCGTAGGGCAACTGCTGGCATGTTGGAAGCACGCAGCGAGACGGTTACAGCATGGCAAACACGATGAGATCGACTTGGAGGAATGAAGGAATGGGACTCTGAGTAGGCAAGTGCGAGTGCTACTGCGAGTACTGAGCGAATACGAGTGTGAGTACCCATGCTCGGCATCGGCTGCTGGGAAACTTCTACAACTAATCCTGACTGATGTTGCGACAATATATAGAAAAGCACAACATATGCTACAGCCGTTTCGCAGCTACGCTTTGCTGCCTCCTGGCTGCCTGTTTGCCCGACTCGTCCTCTCGCTACCCTGCCCAGACGTAGCGCCCTTTCCCCCGCTCATTTCCTTCGTGTTTGTTATTTCTCTGCAAGATTTATGCCCTAGCGCAAAAGTTGCATTCCAAATAGATCTGAAAAAGCGTAAAAACAAAAAAACTATGTTCGCAGAGAAGGCTAAATAAATATATAATATCTTTTATATAGTATAGGAAGCAATAATTGGATTGGAAAATAATCAGTTAGACCTCTACGGCAAGTATAACTATAGAACTAAACTATATATCTAAGATTTATTTTTGTTGAATTATTAAATAAACATGGCTCATTCGGTAACAGCAATCGAAAAGGTGAATTATATGTTTACTGAGAGGTTTATTTAATATCGATATCGCAATCAAACGTAACACATCAACTTTTCTCCAAATTTTATCAAAATCTGGCCACATTTTATTATATTTAGGTACAATCTTCGAAAACGATTAATGAATAAAATATATAACATAAAGCGAATCATTTTTAGAGACTACAGAAAAAACCTGCTTGGGTATAAAACCTTTCCTTTTAGTTTTCTAGTTGGAAAAACTTCTTGTTGTAACTACAGAAATGATTCCCCCGCGAGAAAAACTGTTTATCGATAGTTCAGTTATTTTAAAGTGGTCGTGTCGAGATCTGAGATGAAAACACATGTGATAGAGGCTACGAATTCCGAAAATACGAAGCGAAAGTGACGTTACATGAGACTGTGGGCATTTCGGAGTACTTAAAATACTTGTACTGCACATTATTATTTTAAAGGCCATCGGGTTGGTAAATTAAATTCAATTGCGCTGAAAGTGTGAAACACTTAACGGCACCGCGTGCAGAATGCTTAACTCAGCAAGTGACACGACCGCCTGCTGAGCCGAGACAGGCCGCCCACGTGGCTTGTACGCAATGTGTATGGTAAGCATTTGTGTTGCCAAAGGCGGTGGCACCGCAAAATTCAATCAATATAATTGCAACACTTTAGTTAAGAACTTTTGCCAAGGCAGCAACAAAAGTAGCATAATTGACACCCACACACACACTTGCAGGCAACTATGACAAAGTACGTAAACAAAGTAAAGCGTTTCGAATTTATACGTGAACCTCAAAAAAGTTGGCCCCTCTGGAGAACAAGGAATATCGTCAACTGATGACGAGCATGTGAACCTGCACGAGAGAGAGGATCCGAGAGAGAGAGAGAAAGAGCAACTGTATTTATGCTTAGAAGTTTATGCACTTAATTAAGCCTCTAAAAACTTACGTGCGTGTGAGTTGTGCAATGTGCCGAGCCGACCTGGCCAACAACAACAATAAGGAAAAGGAGTATAAGTAGGAGTAGGAGATCGGCAGCTGCAGGGCGAACAATGTTGTATACCTCTGGGCGCCTCGAGGAGCTTGGCAACTAGTTTGTCATTGCTTTAGAGTGGGCGGATATTTCAGGACATTGAGTTTTGTGCGTCACTGGAAATTTTGCAACTCGAACTTTTTCGACATCAGCACGGTGCGGCGGGAAGGGGAAGGGGTCGGTGTTTTGCAACTGCCGCAGCTGTGACTTTGAAATACATTCAATCATTTTAGAAACTCATGGAAAACATGAGCATAGCTCGAAGTTTTCCCGAGGATAAATGGCAATTGGGTCCAGGAAACTTGGCATGCAACCGAAGCCTTAACTTCACAATAAATAAGAAATAGAGCAATTAAATAACTCGCTATCGGTATCTCTTATTTCTTTTTCATTCATGTGATAATTGTTTTTAAAATTCCACACATTCATTAATTTGTTAATTACGACACATATATTTGAAAGTTGTTTTCATTGTTGAGCACAATTAAAATTGCTCATTTGATTGGCCTGATTTGATACATTTTAAGCATAATTTGCTTAATGAGCGTAATCACGATTTACGCCTAATTAAAAAACTTAATTAGTCGAACGTTTTGTGGCGTTCAGCGGTAAATGAATAAATATTGCTATAGTTGTTTTGTGTTTTTGTAAATGACGTGTAAACAAACAAGATTGTTTAATTAATGGACACACAAATATTGGTATTGAATATCAAAATTATGGTGCGAAAAATTCTAAACATTTCTTATTTATTTGGAAAGTCCCCCTTTTTAGAAAATACTCAGAACTATATTTAGTATGTCGGCATTAGACGTAATATTCTTCTTGTTAAGATGATTCCACAGGCTAATATATTACGGGTTTCGAATATTTAGTCAAAATTTGGATTTAAAGAAATGCAAGGTCTATTGTGTTTGTCGCAATATGTGTAACAGGCAGAAGGAGACATGTGTGACCCCTCAAAGTCGAGTCCATTTAGTCATGTCTGTCTGTACGAGTGCCTAGTTCTCAGCCATTAAAAAAATAAAGAGGCTCCAGATTTGGTATAAAGATTTCTGACCAACAAAAATTTTAGCCCAAGCCTTTCACATAACATTCTTAAAGAATATTTTTACGAGAGCAGAGGGCGTGGCACCCAAAATTTATTTACGAATACCATAACGGAATCCGAATTTGGTGGCTTTTGTTCTTATCGTTGTTATGATCGTCGCGTTTATCCAAACGGATTTGACTAAACTGACTTTGGCATTATTCTTGAGCACGTATATATGTACATATTCTGTATATAGTATACATTTTCGATAATGCTCATTGATTTCATTAGACTTGCTTGAGAAACCCTTACTCTTTACCACGTTACCACGACAACTTTTGCTAATAATATGTGCCGGGTGATAAATGTAGCATTGCTATCCAAATGTCGCGCAGGGTAGAAACAAGTCGTCGATACTTTAGAATTTATGTGCCAATAAATTTGTAAAAATGTTTTGCAAGCCGAAATAAATTGTCAGCGCAATCAAAATGTAATATTTTTCACAAATAATTCGTATATTTAATTTACAAATTTTCGCCTTTTGTTTGTTCGCAGCAAACTCTCGGAGCACCTGGGCGAAAATGTTCATTGTTTTGGCAACAGAGTGCCCGCAGAGTGAGAGAGAGAGGGGAAGAAATGGGGTGAGAGAGAGCACGCTCGCGTCTGACATGATGTGACATTTGGCCGAAAATCAACAAACAATTTTATAATTTGGCCATCAGCTGAATGCGCACGCCGAGTATTCCGTGTTTCGCAATTTTCTAATTAAAATTTTTGGCAATAAATTTTGTCATGTGGCTGACAGCTTTCGGCTGCTGCCAACTGAAACAAAACGACAACGCCGAGAAGCAAATTGAAAAAAAAAGAATGTAGAGTCAAAAAATAATGATAATATTTGCAGAACGCCCGCCAGGCGGAACAGAATTTGCATATTCTCAGGTGAATGTGTGTGTGTTTGACACACAGCACAATATGCCGGAGTTCCGTTGACAGACACCGTAAATACGGTACACAAATAAATTAACTGCATTTCCTGCAGATCGGCAGCATATTTGGTTAATTTCTAAATAGGCTTCCAGCGCCAATGCCAGCACCAGCGCCAGCTGCCAATATGCAAATTTTCCCAGTAAACGCACAAAAGTCTGCAACAATTTCATTAAATAAGCTGCTCAAATATTTACAACTAATGCACAGTTAAAACTCGAAACGACTAGCTAAATACACTGGAATATAATTTTAGAAATCTCAAATAGTTACTCAAACTACGAATAATAATCGATTCGTTGCCTCTGATCAGAGGCGGATGCGATTCGATTTTTAACTGAGCTTTCTGTAGTAGCAATTATAAAACTCAAGTATATTAAAAGTTATTAATAACCGAAATAAATTCTGTGTGAACCTGTGCAACACTTAAACACAAATTGATATTTCGATAAGCCGATTAAATCTGTGCCTTTGGAGAAAAAAATCTAATCATTTCAAGCTCATCCTCTGATTCAAGGCAATGCTGCCAACTCCGTTTTTTGACCAACTGCGGAAAAAATTTAAGAATTGCGAGAAGTGGGAACTTTGGATTTTATTTATATAACGTTAGATATTTTTCATAAAATTACTTTTTTGTGATCATTTTAATATTTGTTGCATTATTTTAATTTTCAAGATATTATAATTTTAGTTTTTTCACATTTTATAAAAAATGCTTTAGCTCTTCTCCGCTTTTTATATTTACATTTTTTGTTTAGCTTTTTTATACATTGTTGCACGTCAAAAACAGCTTTTTTCCCAAAAGTTGGCAGTATTGATTCTAGGTATAACGCGAATTTATTTCTTTTTCAATCATTTACAGTTTTCTTGTGCTCAGTGCCAGATACTCTTCCCAAATAATATACCCTCCAGGGACTTGATTGCATTTTAGCTTGATATTTGCATAGGTCGCGTGTTTTGTGATTCACGGTATGGCAAATAGGTTTCCAGGAAGGCATGTGCGTATGTGTGAGTGGGCCGGTGTATTTGTGCTTGTGCAGAATAGTTCATTGTATACCTCAATAATTACATTGTATTTATTTGTATCGAGTTCGATAGCTGCCGCCATGCTGCGGGGCATGCCGCGTGCCTGGCTCAACCGTTTCCAGCATAATTATTGCAATTTATTTTGTTGCCAAAATCTGTGCAAACTATTTACGCACACAGCGTGTGTGTTACTATGAGTTTGTGTGTGTTTGATTTGCAGCAATTTGCATGGAGAGTTTGCTTATCGGTCGCACTTCATTATATAGTCGTATAAAGCATTGATGTACTGCCAGCCCCAGCTAATCAATCAAAATGCGAAATGCAAAATGCATGAACTGCATTTGTTGTGTTTGCCGTTTGATTATGGTGCAGGTTTGCGTTACACCACACCTTTCCTACTGCCAAGGGGCTCTTTCAATAGACACATGTTAAGCGCAATACCGTTTATGGCCAATAACTGTTCATAAACACCCGTCGGCGGGGTGTGAGAGCATACCTGCAGTTGAGTGCAATAAAAGAGGCCTCGAGGGTGAACTCTAGAAGTACTTTTACACCTTTCGATCATTGAACACAGTAGGGACGGAAATAACCTCACTGTGCATACGGCAAGCGGGCTAAGCTATAATTTTGAATGTCGCAGCACCACTGTGAAATATGAAAAACTTCTACGTTTAGAGTTTCATCAGACTAAAAAAATATGTAAAGCTACTTTCAAGCCGAACATTAAAATAGCCTTTGAATTTTTCAGTTTCCAATTTGGAGGAAGAGTAGTTCAGTAAGCACTTATACCAGAGAATAGCTACGGTTATACACAAATGAGAAAACCCGCTTTATACTGGTTCGCACACCGAACCAAAAACGGTATATCAAAAAATGATGTGGCGCCTTTTCACTCAAATCATCAACTTATTTTGATGATTTTTGGGCGGTTTTCCCTTTAGATTTCGTACAGATTATACTTAATCAATTTGTAATTAGTGTAATCGGTTTTGATTTGACGGATCAATTAACTAAATTCATGTCGATTGCTTATTAACCTTACAGCATTTGAATATCACAACAATTTTATATTTTGAGTTGTGTGAGAGCTGGACGCGGCTCACAAAATTTAAAATAAACTTGTTTTGCGTCTGACATATAAAAGTCTTCATGCAAAATTTTGAATCTCTGGCTTTTATAATAGCTGAGATCTATGTATTCATACTGACTGATCCTAAGCCTGAAATATTTACTTTGTGCACTGTGCCATGCCTCTTTTAGCTTGTTACATACATGTTCACAAATTTAATATACAACTTTTAAATAAGTTTTAGAAGCGATAATTAAAGAGTATTGATAAAAAGGGAATTTATTTATTGTTAAAATTTAAGTAAATTCAATTTGCATTTTTTACTTTGTATTTACGACCATTGTCAGAATATTTAATTAAAATCCTCGCCTAATCCATTAAATGGCCCAAACAGACAAGGAAGAGGGTTGAGTGCGAAAGAGAGAAAGAGAGAGAGAGAGAGAGAGAGAGAGAGAGAGAGAGGAGGAGAGAGGACAGACAGAGAACTTTTTAGTGGCATCCATTCGGGCGTTTAGTTGTGAAAAAAGCGTGTTGGAAATTTATGCGACTTAGCTTAGCACGCGAAAGTTTTTAGGCTCAAGGTAAGCCACACTTTTAGGGACACTGTCACACACACACAGAAATAACAGACAAACAGACACACACACACACATGATGACACCTTTAAAGTTTCTGCTGGCCAGATAAGACTCGACTCGAGTCGACGAAAGTTTCACATTCATTTGAAAATTAATTAAATGTTCGCCCCACCCGGGCGCGGTATCTGAAATATCGTCTTAAGTTTGAGCAGGTTAGACAAAACTTAACTGCAACTCGATTGGGCCAAAACAGAAAGCCAACAATTTAATTGCGAGACCAATAATAATTGGCCAAAGCGGCTTTGCCTGCACGAAAACATAAATCCCACGAGTTTCTCCAGGTAGCACATCGATCTAAAGCCCTCGGTAAGTACTGTCCAACCGAGATGCAATGATATAGTGACAGGATCCGAGGAAGACAGAGGGCGTGGCAAAAATATTGCCGCTGTGGCGTGCGGTGCTTTGTCTGAGGCGGCTTTCAAAAGTTTTCTCAGACGTACTTAAAGATTCGCTAATGCCAGTTAGTGTCCATCTCTCTTTTTCTCCTTCTCTCCCACGTACACTTTCTATCGCCCTGTCCCTTTTCCATCCGTTGGGGAGCTTTAAACGGTTCATCGGCTGCTTGCAGTACCCTACACCCTACACCATTCCGTTAGCGGGCGGGTTTCCTTTTGTGTTGTGGCTCTGGCGCATTACATTAAGCGGCTTAGGTATTATGTGTGTGTGTGTGTATGTTTGCGTGTGTCTGTGTGTGTGAGTGTGTGTGCTGCGTATGTTGTTGCCTGTCTGCGCTTACATTGTAAGCCATGTAATGGACAGTTGTGGCATTGATACGACATAATCAAAATTTGGTTGGGTTTCTAAACAACTCGGAGCAGTAAGCAAGCGGATTCACGAGCATTTGTGACCGTGCGGTTAACTTGTGAAGCATATCAAAATATATATTTATTTCATGTATTGTCTTCAGTTTTACTTATAAAACAAGTTCGAGTGCCACCACAGTCAAGTGAGCTCAACCAAAAATAAAATCGAAATATTTTGTGTTGCATACTTTTGAGTGCTGCTGGGCTAGGCTAACCCGCTAAATTAAAATAGTAAATAACTCGTATGTTTATTATCCGATCGTAAGTAAATTTGCAGAAGTCATTCGGGTGGTGATTTTGATTGTACATAACAAGACTAAATATTTTGGGTTTTATTTTACGCTTGAAATTCGATTTTTTTGATATTCAGCAACATAAGGGGTAATGATTAAATTCAATGACATGCATGCAACAATAAGACATATTATCGCCAAATTTAAGATCTGGGCTATATCGACTCGGATGACACTGATCAAGTATATATACTATGTGGGGTTGGAGATACCTCCATTTGCCTGTTACATAGATTTTCATTTATTACAATGTTATAATACCCTCATTCTCTAGTGTCGGTTTCTCTTTCTCTCAAACTAGTCCATTAATTAGTTTATCAATATCTTAATCTATTTAACTTACAAAAATAAGTTGACTATGGATACACTTTATTATCAGAAAAATATGTAACTGACAATATTGTTAATTATGCTGTGTCTAGGCTGCAGTTTCGACTTAATATTGATGCGATATTTTATCGACTGTTTTGCCTCAGCATTTGTGCTGACCAACCAAATGGAGCGTTATGCCAGCGAGAGCAACAACACGGATATTAACAACAACTTTGTCAAGCATAATAATGTTAACCAGGCTACTTCAGGAACAGTTTGACTTTCATTACCGAAACGACACGAACATCGATGAGCTGCGTGAACAGGAAAGGCGGCTGTGGGTATTGGACAGGGCAGAGCAGTCCTTTTTCTCTCGATATCTCGGCTGGTCGGGACATTAAGGTGCGGGAAGGGGGGGGGGTGCAGGGAGTGAAGAGCGGGGCCAGACAGCTGAGCTGAGCTGCAGAGCACATACTTGACAAGTGCAAGAGCAGCTGCACTGTCAGCTGAGCTGCTTCGCAGTCCGATTGCGTCGTAGTCATCATCATTAGGCAGCGTGGGCAACTATGCCAGAGCATCAACATCATCATCAGCATGGACATCGTGAACGTTGTGAGCTGTCGATGATGCTCTCTGGCAAGAAAGCCAGCGAGGCAAATTGTTTTTAATTAAAAGCAAACAATATCAATTCATTCGACAGTTATCCAGTTATGCTGCTGACACTGCTCCTGCTCCGCTCCATCGACACAGCAGTGGCTCATGGCCTGCTCCTAAGCTGTCTGCAGTTGCATTGTTTACCAGGGATTAGGAAAAACGTAGTGCCCGGGCCGGGAGGGAGTGACTGCCTGCCCCGCATTGACATGGGTCGAGCGAGCGCTGTCCATTTTCATCCTGCGCCACGTCGGGGCAAACATCTCTTGGCCATCTTTTTAATTTCGACCATTATTAATTGTCTACTTCGCCGGCGCTTGGCGCTAGCTTAATGTTGCAGCAAACGGAATTATTTGAAAGTTGTTCCCCCTAACCTACCCTCTTATCCCCTCGCATTTTATTGCGCGCAACTTTGTGCACTTGTTTTATGCATTTTCATGGCGCTTTTTCTGCTGCTGCTGTTGCTTAACTTTTTGTACTTTTAATTGGTCTCAAACTATCCGAAGTTTGTTTTATGATTTTATTTATTTTCTGATTTGCTCTGCGCGAATTGATAAAGCGAATCAGAAACCCAAAAAAGGAGCATGATATTGTTTGCAACTTACGCGATATTCTTGAGCAATTTTTTTTGCTAAAGCTTCGCCAGTTTAAAGATAACTGAATGCTTTGTGTATACAATATTGTGCCCTGTGAACAATAAGAAGTATCAAAAAAGGGAAAACTAACATTGTAGTAGTGAGTTTACTCCTCAATTGAGACATTTCAGACCGTCTGTCTGAACTTCGGCCTGTTCTCTGACTTTATGAATACGCAGATCTCAGCTATTTTAATAAGCTGAAATATCGAATTTGTCATGAAGGTTACTGTATGTCATAAATTCCTAGTAAATATTTTTATTTTGGATGCCACGCCTATTGCCGCCTTAAATCGATAGTTTGAAATTATTAGCAAAGTCTTGGGCTCTTAACTTTCTGCTTCGACATACACAAGCAACGCTATTTAGCTGAATTTTGTCATAAACCATGAGCCAAAATACACTCCGATCAGACCATAAACACATAAGTTATTTTAGTTTGCTTTTTCCCTTGTTTCGAGCAGGGCTGCCAGCGATGCTGCTTGTGTCAGTGGAATTGTCAAGGCAATAATTAGTAGAACAATTTCTGCAAAAGGGTAACCCAATGACGATCGACTTTAGCTTTCGTTTGATGCTTTAAAATGTTCTGCATTTGCTGGAGTTTTAAATTAGAGATCTCTGTCCTAGTTCTCTCGTCTTCTCTTCATCAAGTGCTCTTGAGGCAACACAAGCTCGAGCAAAAATTAGTTACGTCTCTAATAACATCTAGTACACGCACTGCATAAGTATATGGCAGGTTGGGGCGGGTAAGGCGTCAGGTCCCTGCCGACACAGAGTTGCCCCCGTCATCGTCATCATTATGATTTCGGGTAGCAAAATTCTGTGCTGACTGCTCCAGTGTTTGGTGAAAGGAAATACATACGTGCGCATTCATTTCATTTCCGCTTTGTGTCGCAATGTGGAGCCGGGTGGGTTGGGGTCATGGGGCGTTGCTATGCACAGTCATAGTCGACTATAACTGCCTGTGCCCGTTACAGTTGTCTGCTCGTCTATGGCTGGGTGTATGCGTGTGTGTGTGCGGGTGTCCAACTATTTATTTTTATGACATAATGTAGCTACAGTTGCGATTGCCTTCCCCCCTGCAGCCAACGCCCCTGCGTGCTTCTGTGAATGTTGCCATCTAAATATGTGAAAATTGCTCATTTGAAATGTTACCAAAGCGATGCGCAGGCATGTGGCTGGAAAATGCAAAGTGGGCGAGACAAGGTGGGGCAGGGGCGGCACACCCGGTAGGTAGGGAATTTCTAGGCAAATTGCCTGTCAAAAATTTGTAGGCAATTTGTTTGTGTTTCGCTACATTTTTGCCTGATGCTTATCGCAAGTGCCTAACACAATTGTGAACAACATTTGTTTCTATCGAGAAAATGGAATAAAACATGTATTTGAAATCGAGCTGTGAAATTTAGAATTTAATATAGATCATTGAATCTTGCCATAGTCCATGTAAAAAGCAACTATAGTTCCATAGATTGCACTCATGCCTTACTCTGCCAGCCGTACTGAGAAGTGAACGAAGGTATATACCAGCTGGGATTTGTGTAGAGAGATTCTAGTTTCTGGTGAATCCAGGACTGCAGCTTAAACACATCCGTAAACAGCAAGTGGCCAGTCAAGTTCCTGCTTACAATACCCTGCAGATAGTACTGACCGGAGTGATCCTCTGAGGGACAGAAGAGAGGCCAACCAACTACCCTGCTGGCAACCGCATCGGCTACCTTGTCTAGTCCGGCACATCCCAGCGATGCGACCTCGAGGTCGTCCAAATCTTCTTCACATTGGATCAAGTCAATGATCGATACTTCGGCTTTAATCGGAATCATACCAGTCTGTAACTGGGAAAACCGTGTTCGGTCCCAGCCAACTATAAGGCAGGGCCGGAAGTTGTAAAACTCGTACTTGCGAGGCAGACAAACGGACTTCACGTATTTATAGAAGTTCATTCCTGGTGCTGTTATCGTCAGCAGGGCGATATCGTTGATTCTGTCTCTTGCAATAATATTCTCGTGTACGATCACGTCGGCAACAGTGTAATTTCTAGACGGATACTGCTCGACAGACCCACTGCATTCTCGGAGGATAGAATGTGTGCTGGTGCCAGCACTACGGTTGGTGCCAGGATCGACCCAGTTCCGATGAACGAGTCACCTCTATATATCACCACAAGCCATGGGAATTCGCCGAACTTGGTTTGCTCCTCATTATTGTTCTTACCATATCCGCAATTGTTATCAGGTATTGAATCTGTCTGTGAAAAGAAGATGGTTTTTAAAAATGCTTCTAATTGAAGTCATTGCCTAATGAACTTACATTTGTATTTCGAGCATGCACCATTATTTTATTTTCAATTTCGCAGGCATTTCCAATACGAGACACATGTGTAATCGACCAAAAAAGAAGCAGAAATGAAGGTTTTGTACAAAGAGCTATTTATCCTTTACCTTAACAAACTGAAAACTATTTTGAAAGGCTTCTGTTGAGCACGTCAGACTGTAATATATCCTTCGCCCAATTTTAAAAATACGTTGCATATAAGAAAACTCATTTTGGACGATTTTTCCTGAGGTTAAATGTTATAGTAGTCCGATTTTTTTTGAAATCTTATTGATATAGATACAGGTGTTTGTATTAAGGTTTATTATGATATTTTCAAAAATAACAAAAATTGAACGATAAGTTCTAGGGCAGTTATACGATATATATTTGTCCGATCTGACTTTTTTCCGATACATGTATATAGCCTAGAGCAATGTGAAGCATGTGTGCCAAATTAAGTTTTATATAAATATATACTACACTAATGTAAAAACATTGTTTATATTATAGAACACTCTGTTTAAGCGAAAAAATCTCTGTAAATTACAGTTATCAAGCCATTTACTCATTGTCGCCAGATAGATTATAATCAAATACATATGAAATTGATAATGATGAGACAAATTCGACCTCAAAGACCTAGTGCACAGATAATAAAGAAAAGTGTGACAGCTCCAAATTTATAAAAAAACAAGTCGGAAAGGCTGCAGTCGAGCTGACTCGACTGTGATATACCCGCTACAATTCTTCGGAAAAACACGTGCCAAATGTGAACAATGCGTTCTTGCTTTTTATTTCTTTCCGTCTCTAATTTGTTTTGCCTATGCAAGTTCCACTCGATTCTTATTGAATGTTGCCCTTTGCTTTTATTACTTTGCAGTTATAACTCAGCAGAGGGCTTTAAATTATGCATGTGTGAAAGAGACGCCTATACATCCATACATATATGGTGCCTCACAATACATCTCAACATATCTAATTAGATTTGTCGTTTGTTTTTTGTGGTGCTGCTCAATGTCTCTTTCGATTCTAAGTGGCTTTAATTATACTCAAAATTTATTTTGAATTTTGCAACACACTATAAAATAAAAAAAATATAAGATACAAAAAAAATAAATATAAGTCGACGCGGCACCCAGGAGTTGAACTCCGGACCTCTCGCTTAATATTGTTGTCTGCCGTTGGAGTTGAACTCGGGTACTGACATTAGGAAAAACCGACATAAGCACATGGCCACAGTGCAATACTATTTCTTGAATATCTTCCTTATTTATCGGCCGATCTTATTGAAACACACCCAACACACCCGCATGGTGGTTTTTATCACATGTACGAAGATTACTGTAGATCTATATTTGCAGATACAATCGACTTTTTTTCGATTTATGGGGGCGGATGGAGGCGTGGCAAATATCCAAAATAAACTTGATCTGCGTGCAGAATTAACACATATTGTCTCCAAATTTGGTAGCTCTAGCTCTTATAATAGCTGAGATCTAGGTTTTCATACGGACGGACAGACAGACAGACGGACAGACGGACATGGCTATATCGACTCGGCTATTCATGCTGATTCAGAATATATATACTTTATGGGGTCGGAGATTTCTCCTTCTGCCTGTTACAAACATTTTCGGTTGGCACAAAGCTACCTTATACTCTTCGAGTAGCGGGTATAAAATCAAAGATCGGAATGGAGCTTCCCACATTTGATAACTTGCGCTTGTGTGAACTCGATGAAAAAGTAATAAAGCTATGTAATTATTATTTAGTAAAACTTTATCAAAACATAAAACATAGAATGTTTTGAAAATAATTTAAAAAATACGTATAATGTATTTACATAATTAATAACTATCCGTTTTTACCTGCACTGACGTAACAAATTAGAAGAAACACGTGAAGGACATTAACCATTTCGATCCAGTTTTAAAATATAAATTTTTTAAAATTTGCACTAAATAATTAATTTGGACTAGTAATGCGTCTTAAATGAAATCGACAAAGTAGCACGTTCGAGCGAGAAGGCGGCCGCGATAAGAATGTTTGGCCATTGGATGAGCTCTGATGGTTTACTGAGTTATCGGTGAAATAACATAAGTGAATGGAGTGTGCTAGACTTTTGTATACCCTGCTTTCATCTTTTTCGCAATAAAACTTGTTAACTATTACTGTAGGCCTCTGCATTACCCATTTTCAAACTAAATCAATTTGCCATTTATTATGCAGACGTAATCAAATTTTCGAAAATGTTGAAAAAAGGACAATGTGATATCAAGAGATATTGTGTTCAAGTTTTCTTGCCCTATCTGTTAAACTAGGTATTCATACTGAGATGCCTTCTGCTGCCTCTTTCTCACATTACTCACGTTACTTGTTGGTACTGCCGATTAGAGTACTGCGTACTTAATATATAATTTAGATTGGCAATAAAAGCACAGACTCAACAATTAAATAAATAAGAAAGTCAGTTCTTGAGAATACCCAGAATAATCTTGATAAAAAATTGAATTCTATGAAGTACATTATACAGTTTTGTATACTATAATATATTTTATTATTTTATTTGTGGAGAGACGGAATGATTCGTAAAGAACTAACAGAACCTAAAATCGCTCGAGAAGGTTCTATAGCTGAATTACTTTAGGTTTGCGCAGTAGAAAATTTCAAGTTAGTTTTTATGTATATGAGAAAGTAATTTTCATCTCAAATTCGGTGTCTCCCGATGTTATAATTATAGAGATCGCAACGGACATGACTTTGGCTTTGCCAAATATAAAACTCTGGATGTTTTGTGTGGTCTTTCACGACGTCTGCCTTTACACACAGTTGCACAAAGTTAGTATACCCTTTTTCATATTCGTCAAAGCTTATAAAATCTTCCCACCTCACCTATAATATCAGCCCACTTCGCATTCGCATTAAAATGCAAATAATGCGAAATATGTAAGTAGAACTCGCAGACGTCTGGGAAAACAAACTAATGAGTAACAGTCAAAAATTATGAATTAAATAACCAAATGATGATGAATGTGAGCAAATAATGGCAACTTTTTGTGCTGACTTTAAAGAGCGCTCTGGCAGTATTTGAAATGTATGGAATTTCCCCAAGGACAAAAGTTTCCCCTGACTGTCATTTTCTATGCCCAACTTGTGGCTTGGACTTGTATAAAGAATTCACAGTATGTGCAAATACCCTTTCAACGAGATAGTTGATTTATTTATGAGCATACATTTGAATTGGGTAACCTAGAAGTGTAGAGTTGTTATCTAAAAACTTGGATTTGTTTTCATAGTTCCGAAAAAGTATTCGAGCTTCGTTATGAGTGAAAAGATTTTTCTTGTTTTTCCCCTCTAGTCTCAGGGTACATTTCGCCTGCTTGGTATGCAGTATGTGCTATCAGTTGTTGGATTTCAATAGACGAGTGCACTTTTGTGCCTCAACAAGCCCCGAAAGTAACACTCGACTCTCTCCAATTGCTCCCTCCACTTCAACCCACCTTCCACTCTGCTGCAGGTGGTAATATTATCAACAGGCGACTGAGGCTGCTAAAAAAACAAATATTTTTAAATGCGGAGCAGCCTGTCGGGGCATGTCTTGCATGGGCTGTGCAACGATTCTTGTGGCCCAGTTTGGATTGATGGCGCAAAAGGGTTTTAAAGCCGGCCAAGCTCTTGTCTTTGGCTGGGCTCTTGCGCAACTTGTCGCAGGGCTGACATTATGACAGGGCCTGCACTTGTGGGTCGCCAGGCCCGCCTAACTAACTTCCTGAACATAGCTGATGACTTGTATGTGCCTGCTGCAGCCTCCTCAATCTTTTGTCTCTCGGTCCATACACGCTGTCATTGCCACACGAGTTGTACTCCGCCAAATGGCTACATCGACGTTGTTAACAGGCACAAGCGGAAGGGAAACATTGGATAGAGGGATGGGAGAAGGGAGCGTGGCTCAGAGATATCGTACAGTGATATGTCGTGGCTTGGTGGCCCCTGTTTTTGTGCACATGGATCAATCCGGTAACGTGCCACTTGTTAACGCACAATGGACGCTTTCATAAGACTGATTGATGCAGTCGTCGGACTTTTTTGGCCCAGTTACAGAAGTAGGAGCCTCAATTTCTTGAGTACCTAATTGGGAACCTGATATAAACGAAGATGGAAAATCGGCATGAAATGGAATCGAAAAAGTATCTTAATCTTTTAACAGGCATCTGCTTCTAAACTTGCAAACATATTTTCCGATTGACATTAACTACATTTTTCCAAGCAGTACAGGTAATATTTATCCTTTTTTACTGGTTAAGATTATTTTAACCTATTCCTTTATTAGCCCAACCAAATATGAACTATAGTATGAGCTAATACAAATAACTACCTAGCGAATTTTCTAGACATTTAAGGTTGGATGGTTATGTATATGTATATGGCCATTTCAGTACATCTGTTTAGGAAAAACTTAACAAGCCCCATTAGAATGAAATTTCAAATGTATTTATACAATAGCAATCAAAACAATCAGTTTTCTTCTTGACGCCACTAGAATTCCTAACTAGTTCTCGCAGCGTGGAGTTGAAAGGCGTCTTCGATCAAGTTGACAACGTCGTGAAAGAATTCTACATTCGAGCGAGCGTGACAGCTTGAGCTTGTGTATGTCGAAGAGTCATCAGGATGCCCTTCTTCCTCTTCTCTACTTATGTCTTTGTCGGCGCAACGTTTTCTAGCGCGTGAGCGAGGCATGTCTGTTATGCGCAATGATCGAAAACTGACTGTACTCTGTCCTTTACACAAAAATCGTATATGTGCGTAGTTCTCTACTCTACACGCAATACCAACGTAATGTGTAGAGTTATTCTATGCTGCATACACTAATACCAATGCACACTTTGCATTTTCCTCTTTGCTTCTCTTTTTCGTACAGACATCTACTTCCCCCCGCTCCTAACCGCGACCAGACTACGTTCGGCAGAAACTCTAACGGTTGTCTGCCGCGCATTAAAAGAATAGAAAAGGCGCCTGCATGGCGCGTGCCAAGCAGAAACACGAAATTGCTAGAAATGTCGTTAAATTTAAATGATCTGCGACATGTACTTGTAGTGTTTAAAATGTCGGATAGATAAGATATGCTGCATAAATCGAATACATACTCACATTGGCCTTGAGTTGGCTACATTTACTAAGTTTATGTAGAAACTTTAAAGATTATTTTATATTTGTCTCTACTTCGCCCTTCTACATATATATCTCAGTGTTGCCAGGTAAGCTTTTTATACCCTTGCAGAGGGTATATTAATTTTAGCCAGAAGTTTGCAACGCACCTTAGGAGACATCTCCGACCCTATAAAGTATATATATTCTGAATCAGCATCACCAGAGGAGTCGAAAAATGGATGTCCGTCTGTCCGTCCGTCCGTCCATCCGTCCGTCCGTCTGTTGCAACGCAAACTAGTCTCTCAGTTTTTGAGCTATCTTCATGAAACTTGGCATACAAGCTTCTTATTGCTGTAGACTGTAAATAAGTCGGAACGAGCCAGATCGGACCGATATATCGTATAGCTGTCATAGAAGCTATCGGCCGATTTTTGTTGTTTTTCAAGATATTGCAACAAGATTTGGCAAATCCTATTCTTATTACGTTCTTAATGTGCTGTCAAAATTGTATCAAAATCGGACCACTATAACATATAGCTGCCATAGGAACAATCGGCTGAAATCACGGTTTTTGTATGCAAACCTGTTTTGTTTTTGGAAATACCGCACATTATCAATACTTTTTAATGTTATACAGTAACACGCCCTTAGTTTTTCCATTTAAATATCTTAGACGTTTATATTCTATAGCTGTTATAGGAACAATCAGTCAGTCCGTCTGTCTGTTGCAACTCAAATTAGTCCCCCAGTTATTGAGCTATCTTCATGAAACTTGGCACACAAGCTTATTATTGCTGTAGGCTGTAAATAAGTCGGAAAGAGCCAGATCGCACCGATATATCGTATAGCTGTCATAGAAGCTATCGGCCGATTTTTGTTGTTTTTCAAGATATTGCAACAAGATTTGGCAAATCCTATTCCTATTACGTTCTTAATGTGCTGTCAAAATTGTATCAAAATCGGACCACTATAACATGTAGCTGCCATAGGAACAATCGGCTGAAATCAAGGTTTTTGTATGCAAACCTGTTTTGTTTTTGGAAATACCGCACATTATCAATACTTTTTAATGTTATACAGTAACCCGCCCTTAGTTTCTCCATTTAAATATCTCAGACGTTTATATTCTATAGCTGTTATAGGAACACTCAGTCAGTCCGCGTGTCTGTTGCAACTCAAATTAGTCCCCTAGTTATTGAGCTATCTTCATGAAACTTTGCTCATAAGCTTCTTATTTCTGCCCTCTTTAAATAAGTCGGAATGGGCCAGATCGGACTGATATATCGTATAGCTGTCATGGAGCCTACGGCCGATTTTCGTTATATTTCAAGATATAGCTATCAGGCTTATCACATCCAAATCTAAGTGTGTCCCTAATAATAAAGTTCGAAATCGAACTTTTATAACTTATAACGATCAACGATCGGCCTAATGAAGGTTCATGTTGCAATTTTATGGAAACCTGAGTACTATTACATATAGCTGTTAAACAAAAAATCATATAGCTGTTATTCAAACGCATTTTTGAATGAGAACTTTCCAAATTTATTTATATTTTATGACCAACAGATCCTTTACAACACAAAGACATTTCCTCATAACATTTTGTGTTAAGTATATAAGAAATCCAGGTATGTACAAAAGCATTAAAAGGTAGAATTATTTTTTTTCGAAGCAGGTGTTTGATTCATAGCCTTAATCATGTAAAAATCTGGACTTCCTGTACTGTTATAATTGTTCAATAAATACCACAGAAACCAGCAGCAATCCAAATATATTTTATATTTTGTATAACTGCAAGGGTATGAAACCTTCGGCACGCCGAAGGTAGCCTTGCTTTCTTTCAAACACCTGCTTCGAAAAAAAATAATTCTACCTTTTTAATGCTCTTGTATATACCTGGATTTCTTATATACTTAACACAAAATGTTATGAGGAAATGTCTTTGTGTTGTAAAGGATCTGTTGGTCATAAAATATAAATAAGTTTGGAAAGTTCTCATTCAAAAATGCGTTTGAATAACAGCTACATGATTTTTTGTTTAACAGCTATATGTAATAGTACTGAGATTTCCATAAAATTGCAACATGAACCTTCATTAGGCCGATCGTTGATCGTTATATGTTATAAAAGTTCGATTTCGAACTTTATTATTAGGGACACACTTAGATTTGGATGTGGTAAGCCTGATAGCTATATCTTGAAAAATAACGAAAATCGGCCGATAGGCTTCATGACAGCTATACGATATATCAGTCCGATCTGGCCCGTTCCGACTTATTTAAAGAGGGCAGAAATAAGAAGCTTGTGAGCAAAGTTTCATGAAGATAGCTCAATAACTGGGGGACTAATTTGAGTTGCAACAGACAGACGGACTGACTGATTGTTCCTATAACAGCTATAGAATATAAACGTCTGAGATATTTAAATGGAAAAACTAAGGGCGGGTTACTGTATAACATTAAAAAGTATTGATAATGTGCGGTATTTCCAAAAACAAAACAGGTTTGCATACAAAAACCCTGATTTCAGCCGATTGTTCCTATGGCAGCTATATGTTATAGTGGTCCGATTTTTGATACAATTTTGACAGCACATTAAGAACGTAATATGAATAGGATTTGCCAAATCTTGTTGCAATATTTTGAAAAAGAACAAAAATCGGCCGATAGCTTCTATGACAGCTATACGATATATCGGTCCGATCTGGCTCGTTCCGACTTATTTACAGCCTACAGCAATAAGAAGCTTGTGTGCCAAGTTTCATGAAGATAGCTCAAAAACTGAGAAACTAGTTTGCGTTGCAACAGACGGACGGACGGACGGACGGACGGACGGACAGACGGACATCCATTTTTCGACTCCTCTGGTGATGCTGATTCAGAATATATATACTTTATAGGGTCGGAGATGTCTCCTAAGGTGCGTTGCAAACTTCTGGCTAAAATTAATATACCCTCTGCAAGGGTATAAAAATCTGTGAAATTTATTCAAGAAATGCAACTCTGTACATAATTATCGAAGAAAATTAAAAAGTGATTTGAAAAGACGTTTATAATGAGTGTTTTGAAACTAGCAATAATTGGATCTGACGACAAATATAATAATAAAGATGATGACGTCATTGATGGCATATTTAAGTTTTAATTTACTATTACTAATTTAAGTAGTTTCTCTATAATTAAATAAATTCTGTTTTTGATTTTGTTAAAAAATAGTATTAACTTTTTTTTCAGCTTTTTGTTAATAATTTCAGCTTCTTTTTTAACTAATCTAGCTTTTCTTCGCTTCAAAATTCGAACATAGCAGCACTGAAGATCTATAAAATTAAAAACATGTTTATCCCATTCTCTGCTTTTCTGCTTCTCTACTCCTCTGATCCCCTTTCTAAACACTACTCGAGACCTTCGTGTTTTTAGCGTCCGCTTACATCACTTTCGGGTCGCACTTTTTGGCAAATTGTTGATAAAATATTGACACAGCTATTATGCAGCGTGTTCAAATTAATAGCAATGGCTAGGCAAACACTGGCACACTCGAAACACACTCTTCCACACATACGCACGAGTACACAACTGCAACGCTACGAGGAGGGAGGGCACATTCATTCACACATCGAGCGAATGCTATTCAGTTGGCATTCGCTCTAGCGAAATCTCTTGAATGCTGTTTACATGTTTGTACGTGTCTTTGTTGGCAAATTAACACACACACACACACCCCCATGTATACACATGTTTTCACGCACACACTCGAATCCTACACAAACATATACATAGGCTGCGCAAACAAAGAGCGTTGCCTACCTTTGCGGGTGGCGTATTTATTTACGCCTTTGAGTGTGGCCCATGCCCCGTTTACAAGTGCGTCTCCCCATCCCGCCTGACGGACCCTTTTTTATCTACAACCACAGAGTGTCGCTCCTTTATAAGGCAACATTTCAGCAAACATTTAATCGTTGTTTTCTTGGTTAATCGATTTGCAGAGCGCGCTGCAGAACTATCACCTAGCCTATTTGCACTACTCATATGTATATTACGACCAAAAAAAGGCTGCCAATGTACCGGTAAAAACCTGCTACGAATTCTACGGTCACCTTACGAAAAGATACCCTTTGCACAAATTTAAAATTAATTCATTTTTAAATATAAATTTTGTAAGACACACATGCAGGCAAGAGTTTTCTTAAGGGGTGCGTTACTAGTCAAAATTAATATACTCCCGGCAGGGGTATAAATATGTTAGAAACTTCGAAACATAAATATATTGTAATATTGCTAAAGATCAATGGCCTAGTCGATTGAGACATGTCTGTTTATATATTTGGCATTTTAGAGGGGGCCAAATCTCCAGCTCTATAATTTTAAAAGCAACTTCAGACATTCAGTCTGACAATGCGTCTTAGGCACTTGACCTTGTATCTCATAGCAACGTTGTGACGTACGCACGTCATTCCTACTGATCCAAAACGGCTTATTTTGGATACTTTAGAAGATATAACACTTCCCAATGGTCTCGTGGGTTTTTCCCAATGTAATTAATTAATTAATTAATTAATTAATGATGCATTTTTTAACGACAAATGCAGCTTTGTTGCAGGGGTACATGCATACAATCCTACTTTACAAAGGCGTCTCGGTACAGTTTCAGTACTTATTAAGGAACAGTTCCTTCTCAGTGAGCCAATTCACACCTAACATATTCGATAGTTTTAAGCCGGTTTCCCATATTATAACGCTTCAGGAAATGATCTCCCTTATTGGTAGTTTTATCCTGCCTTCCTAACCTAGGGTTTCAATTCAAGATTTAATTTTTTTAAAAATTCTTTAAAAATTCACAAATAGATGATTTAATGTAACCAACTTTAGAAGTAAGATTACGGAGACCCGAGTTTTTCGACCGCAAATTGTATCCCTGTTGGCTTACCTTATATTCGACATCTGCACGAATTTCAATTTTATTATTTTACAGTAAGATTAAAGAAATCAAAATATTTAAAGCCACTTTTAAATTACTGCAAATAATACTGAAACTTAAGGTTCGCATAAAAGGGTGTTCGGTTTTTTGTACACTAATGTACAAGTATTAATCCCAGACAACTGCACGAGTCTTTGGTACTGCGTATCGTGATTTGCATACAATTTGCGTTTCTTTCATATTAAAGAGCTGGCCATCTGAACCAACCGTAAATGAGCTGTAGCTGAAGTAGCTTTAAACCCCGCTGCACCCCTCTTCATTCACCAGCAGACACCCTTTGGCAGTCGTTGTTTTTGTTGCAGCCGCTGCAGCTGCTCTTGTTGCTGTTTCCTATCTGAGCGGATAACATAACCTTAAATATAATCTGCCACCTGGCAGGCGTCAGCTAATTAAGCGCGCTGAAAAGAAGCCAAGTTAATGGGAGCGCAGGTCGCGGGGTCAGTTGGCAGTTGGCAGCCTGCAGAGCGCAGTGCCGTGCTGTGAATTTAGCTAGTTTGCCCGTTCGCCCGTTTGGCGGCTAATGAAGTTACCACAAAGTGAAAGACGGCCAGACGAACGTTCCAGGCGCTAATTAATTAGAACAGCAGTTTTTTCCCCACTTTTTTCTATAATCTTCATTTTTATTTTCATTTTCGTTTTCGTTTTCATATTCATTTAGTTTTTCTCTTTCTGTGCAGCGTGAGTTACCCTAATGTTGGTCACGCGCTAATGAGACGAGCGCCCGGCAAAGTGGGTCACAATTTTCTCGGGAAATAGACAAGTTTACAGAGGCAACTCGGATGTGAATGTATATACAATGCACGCTCTCATGTTTTTGCATAGACCAAGCGTCAGCTGGCCAAAACAGAACTGGAACGGAATGGACGAGGATGAGAGAGAGAGAAACAGAAGTTTTCTGCACAATATTTTGATGGCAAACTTTTTACCCGCTTACAAAATCAATATAAATCGCAATTTATGCAAATGTTTTCCAAAATGTTGTGCTATGCGATATGAAATGAAATAATTGCACAATCCAAAGCAGGGAACACAAAGCTGCGAGCTGAGAGCGGAGCAGAACATGAGCTAAACAATAAACTTTTGGCAGCGACTGTGCTCGTGTTGTTTGGCATTTTCGGGCTGACGCACCTGCTCGGCGAACAGCAACGGGTGTAGCAACAAATACTGCATTTAAAATATTACAACACCTTCCCGAAAGTTGCCTTTGTTTTTTGGTTACTTTGGCTACAGTTGGCGCCGAGGCTTGTGTGCAGCAGCAGCAACCCGAAAGAGTTGGATTCCCTCGAGCTACCTATCCGATGATAAAACCTGCCTGCCCGCCTGACGTTTTCCCGGCTAGAATAACCAAATCAAATTGCAAAACAATTTGCATTTTATAAAATAAAGTTTTGTGTTTTTCTCCCAAGCAGGAATGTTAATTGAAATTCGAAATGGCGGCTTGAAAAGCAATAAAGTTTCGAAAACTGAAAGTCAACATGTGGCTGAAATAAATCTGAAAAATTAAGAATTCAAAATTAAGAGCAGAGAAAGAGAGTTATATACATTCATATATACACTGGGCACATACGTTTACACTTCTGAGAATGATCCGATTTTATATTTATGAAACACATTACAGTCTAACTTTTTATACCCACTACTTATGGAATAGAAAAGAAAGTAGGAAATATATGTAATAGGCAAGAGAATTCACATTATATATACATTCTTGATCAATATCCATAACCAAATCGAAATTGCAAAGTAGATCTCAGCTTGTATAACTTGTAGGACATCAAACTTGGTATATCCCGAAAGTTGAGTTTGATTTATAATTTAGCCAATCGACAAAAACTATAAAAGGTAGCCTAATTTTGAAGGTAAAGTATTTATTTTCGGTGTGTACCAGCTCTCTAAATTTGAATACAATTGGATAATAAACACAGAGGTTATTGAATATATTTATTTAGTGCAGCAAAGTAGGCAACAAAAAATAGAATTTAGTTGAGCTGCGTGGCCTGTAGTTTTCCTACTTGTTTCTGTATCAAAAAAGGCAAAGAAATATATGCACATATCTAAAATAAGTATGAAAAAAGCCGCATGAAAATATATTCTACCTTTTTACTTATTCTTGTACATATTCGGCTGGGTTCCTCAGCTTTGTCCTTGCTTAGAACGCATTCTTCAAGCCAGACAACAAAGAGTTAACCTTCAAAGGAGCAACAAAAGCAACACTCGACACGAGATGCCTACACACACATACTTGCATTTATAGACAATGCAGAAGTTGGGAAATAAGAGGAAAAACAATAACAATGGCTAAGCCGGAGCTCAATCTTGATAACAAAGTAAATAATACAAATTCTCGCAATTTTTCTGTAATTAACACATCCCCCAACAACACAGCAGTCAAAAGGCACACACACACACCCCTCCGCCCCTCCACACACACACACACACACACACACACGTGCCACTAGCCTGGGTTAGTGTGTGCGTGTGAGTGTTGACTGAAAGCATGACAGGATTGCGTGCTGCAGGCATGAAACGAAAGCGGTTATGTAGGGGGCGCTTTAGCAGCGTGTTGGTTCGGGGCGAGAAGGGGAGCGTGCGAGCTATCCGCCTGCAGCTTTCGCATTTACAACTCATACAAAAGTGTTGTCAGCTCGCATTTTTATGAGCTGTGTGTGTGTGTGTGGAAGGACATGCAACCTGTGTTTGTTTATGAGCTCATGTCAAGTTTAAGTGGCGTCTCTCAGCGTCGCTTGCTCCCTCTGTCCCTCTCTCCTACTGCCCCCGCTCCGCATGTCCGTCTTGCTTTCTTAAATGCCAAATTGGCACGTCACTTTCATTGTCTTTTGTTGTGCGTGTGTGTCTGTGTGCCTGGGTGTGTGTGTGGAGTGTGCTTAGTGTGTGCAATTTGTCAGTGGGCAAGTGTGAAAAAATTAAATGCGTGTAAATCATGTAAAAAGCAATTAAAACAAAGCTCGCCCAACTTTTTGTTTCCTGCCATCCCCCTGCATGTGAAATAAATCGAGACCAGATCTGACAACGGACTCCAACTGAGCAATAACAACATCGACTACAGCTACAACAACTGCCACAACAATAACAATAATAATTTCATTAAATAAATTGAATACTGATTGATGAGTGCGTCGGACAGTTGTGACATTTATTTGTGTTATTCATGTTCGCGCTCATGCGTGAAAGTCTATAAATTAATTGCTATAAAAATGACAACAGACTCCGCCCATCTGCTGGGCAAGGCGTGGCAGTCACGACCTCGTTATATCGACCTACTAGCGAGCGCTTTTGGGATCGCTGAAAATCTTTGAATTGATTTTTAATATCACGAGTGCTCCAGGCAAAGCAGGAAAGCAAACTTCACTCAGTTTTAAAAATCCTTACAGTTTTCAACAGGAAATTCTATTCCAATTCGTTTGTCATCTTCTGCTCTTTCGTTTAACTCTTACCCACAAAGAAATATCGAAAAGCTGCCATTATAAATTCTGTGCGATTTTTCCAGTTTCGACACATAAATTAAATGCATCATATTGTACTTTATTCCATATACGTATTATATTTCCATGATTCTAAATCTTGTATTCCGAACATTATGGTACTATTATTTGCTAAGCCACTTTTCAACTTTATTATAACTTTTATAAATGGAAATGTCTGTCGATCTAATATTTGTTATAAAAAACTAATGCATCAAGTATATCTAATGTCGCTGACGAGAAAATCAATCCAATAAACAAGCTCGTCACTTTATGTTGTGCTTGCTAAAGCAGTTGCACTTAATTTGATACATAACTGCTTTATTTAATATTCAAACCACTGATTGTAGCTTATTTATTTAAATAAAGCACCTCACTTTCTTTATATTCAATATTCTTAGCTTTCTCAAAACTAAGTTACGTTAGATCTGATGGCTTATAGAAAATGTTGCGTTACGTCGATAATTGAGGAAAAAAAGTTAACGGAAACTTAACCCAAAAATTAAAAAAAACAAGAAAGCAAGGCTACCTTCGGCTTGCCGAAGGTTTCATACCCTTGCAGTTATACAAAATATAAATTATATTTGGATTGCTGGTTTCTGTGGTATTTATTGAACAATTATAACAGTACTGGAAGTCAAGATTTTTACCTGATTAAGGCTATGAATCAAACACCTGCTTCGAAAAAAAATAATTCTACCTTTTTAATGCTCTTGTATATACCTGGATTTCTTATATACTTAACACAAAATGTTATGAGGAAATGTCTTTGTGTTGTAAAGGATCTGTTGGTCATAAAATATAAATAAGTTTGGAAAGTTCTCATTCAAAAATGCGTTTGAATAACAGCTACATGATTTTTTGTTTAACAGCTATATGTAATAGTACTGAGATTTCCATAAAATTGCAACATGAACCTTCATTAGGCCGATCGTTGATCGTTATATGTTATAAAAGTTCGATTTCGAACTTTATTATTAGGGACACACTTAGATTTGGATGTGGTAAGCCTGATAGCTATATCTTGAAAAATAACGAAAATCGGCCGATAGGCTTCATGACAGCTATACGATATATCAGTCCGATCTGGCCCGTTCCGACTTATTTAAAGAGGGCAGAAATAAGAAGCTTGTGAGCAAAGTTTCATGAAGATAGCTCAATAACTGGGGGACTAATTTGAGTTGCAACAGACAGACGGAGTGACTGATTGTTCCTATAACAGCTATAGAATATAAACGTCTGAGATATTTAAATGGAAAAACTAAGGGCGGGTTACTGTATAACATTAAAAAGTATTGATAATGTGCGGTATTTCCAAAAACAAAACAGGTTTGCATACAAAAACCCTGATTTCAGCCGATTGTTCCTATGGCAGCTATATGTTATAGTGGTCCGATTTTGATACAATTTTGACAGCACATTAAGAACGTAATATGAATAGGATTTGCCAAATCTTGTTGCAATATTTTGAAAAAGAACAAAAATCGGCCGATAGCTTCTATGACAGCTATACGATATATCGGTCCGATCTGGCTCGTTCCGACTTATTTACAGCCTACAGCAATAAGAAGCTTGTGTGCCAAGTTTCATGAAGATAGCTCAAAAACTGAGAGACTAGTTTGCGTTGCAACAGACGGACGGACGACGGACGGACGGACGGACGGACAGACGGACATCCATTTTTCGACTCCTCTGGTGATGCTGATTCAGAATATATATACTTTATAGGGTCGGAGATGTCTCCTAAGGTGCGTTGCAAACTTCTGGCTAAAATTAATATACCCTCTGCAAGGGTATAAATATTTTAGATGGAATACTATATCCAGAGGTGAACTATTAGAATAAAATCTGAGCAATCCGTAAAACTATGTATATGAACGAAATATTATGAAGTTATGAATTTAGTTTGAGACCCAAAAGCAGTGCAGAGAGCCAAAAAGGAATCGATTAAGAATGAAGCTGAAGAGATCGAAATCACTTTCTTTCTTCTTATTTTCGAATGCCAACTATACAGAAATCTCGAGTTTCTAAACGGGAAATTGATGGATTTTAGTTGCCATTCGCTTTATGTTTTCCACAATCGACATGATGCCATAAATGGCGGCAATTTTCATCTAGATTTGTTTTCCCAGGCATTTCGAGTTGAATCGCTTTGTTGCTTTAACTGTCTCCGCTTTCTGCCTATTCTGTTTTAATTGTCTTTGGCTGTGGTATTGTGATGGTATTGCCTGCTCTTGCTCTTGCTCTTGCTCTTGTTATTGCTGTTGTTGCTGTTTCTGTTGCTTTTGTTGTTGCTGCATTCCTTTGCTTTGGTTGCTTTTCATTGGTTTTCGTGGCGCGTAAATAAATTTCATATCATGACATTTATTACTGACCCTTAAGCCGGCAACCCACAGCCGAACCGAAGGCATTCCCAGGCGAATGTGTGTGAGTGCACGGGTGAGTGTGCGTGTGTGTGTGTGTGGGAGGGTGTGACCATGCAGATTATCCCGCGCACCCCTCTGGATCCGCGTTGGCAACAATTTTCATTTAAGATTTGTTTTGCTCCTCGTATTGCTTCTTTTTATGTTTTGCTCCACGTTCTTTGGCCTCGCATTTTGATTTATTTCGGCACTCAATGGTATCGTACCGGGCACCAGGATCTGTGAACTGGGCACCGAGAACTGGGTGTGTCCCAGTGAAATGTGCGAACAATGAGGAGGCCAAACAGCGCCAAGAAAATGAAGGCGGCTCGAGATGACTGATTGTGAGGAGAGAGACAGAGCAAAGGCGAATGAATGTGAACAAATGCCGAGATGAAGATTAAATGTGAGTGGACGGCAGGCCTAGAAAAAAGGGAGACAGAGAGAGAAAGAGGGGGAAAACAATTGTAGTTAATTTACGCGTAGAGAAATGCATAAGAAATTAATGAAAATGAAAACGCAAAAGAATTGCAAAAATTGCTTGCCCACCGGCCTCTCTGCGAGGACCTCATCGCGTATCTTTTAAAGTGAAGTTGACTGTGAAATAAGCCGAGCAAACACCGAGCGCATTGTCTTTGTTCTGTGTCTGCATAATTTATTTATGTTTTCATTTTTGCCCCGAAAACGAAAACGAATGAAGAAAAATAAAAGCCGAATTAAAAGCGGTAAATGCCAGCAGTTTCAGCTGAGCAAATAATTACAAGCTTAATAACAAATTTAATATTGTTCGGCCAACGCTGCGTCGAGACCTTTTTCACTATTTGTTTTTCGTTGCTTATCGTCTCGAAAGGGTGCCCCCTTCTGCAGCCTCTTCAACTGTTGATTTCCCATACGTTTTAATGAGTCGGCTGCGATGTCTGTTTGCGCCCCGATATGTATGTACCTTACGCCTTATGTGTGTACCGACCCCTTGGCAGGCGACTCGCACAGTGCCTGCCATTAAAATATGCACGTTTGTCACCTGCCCAGCTACCCAGCTACCCAGCTGCCGGGCTGCTCTGCGCAGCTTTAAGTCGTCTCAAGCATCATTGTCCTTGCAATTAGTTGAAGCTTCTGAGCTCGGCCTCCCACTTGCTCCCTCCTGCTCCCTTGTGCTCTCAGCCAGCTGCATCCTTTGTTTGTGAGGGCTCTTCAGAGTTGTCGAGAAACTTGAAACACGAGCAAGACAAAACGATGTTCTGGCTAATTGCGCACGAGTCGTTGCGTATCTTGCCGGAAACTGTCGAAAAGATTCAAACGTCAAACAGAATCTCTAACAAAATTGCTTTCCATCTGGACATGAGCTTGACCCTATCGAATTAAATTGATTGAAAATTAAATTTCTTGTACGCTGAAGTTATATTTTATACAAAACATGGGTAAACATGGCTGTACTTAAACTCAGTATATAGTACTGTGATCCATTCTTCTCCTGGCAGAATTCAAGGTAGACAAGGGTCCTTTGGAGCTGGATCCGCCGCTCTTTGTGCGGTGCGATGCGGAGGACGACAAGGAAGCCGGAGCCTGCCCGGAACAAAAGTTGAGTGCACAGGACGAGATCAGTGTGTCGAGTATAATATCTGCCCTCATACGACCCATCGAGGAGTCAGACGATCTATACAGGACGTGCGATTGGGGCATCGATCCCAAGAAGTTTCTACCCGTCAAGGAGGCGGTCATCTTTAGTGAACAACTCTTCATATCGAAGCTGCGCAACACCAACTGCAAGCTGAGCGAAAACCTCAAGATCTTCTTCGAACGCGAGCTGCAGCAGATCGGCAAGTTCTGCTTGAGAGTGGAGGAGGCATTCGACGGGTACGTGATCTACAGCAGCAGCAAAATGAAGAAGGGCAAAGGCATCACCGAGTGTGGCCACCAGCTGAAGGGCAAGTACACTGACAAGTTTCTACTGATCTGCGAGAAGCGCACCGAGTTCGACCGCATCGATCACGCTACCGTCGAAAAGACCCTCGAGGTAAGGAACCACGGTGATCGATATCTGACGGCCATACGAGAGACCAAGATCAACGAGGAGTCGCAGAAGTTCAAGGCTACAATCGACATCAAGGATCGCGATCACACCTTCGTACTCGACGGCGGAATCATGCTGCTGATGCGGCACCTGGTATGCCACAACTTCGTGGGCACCTTCGAGTACTACACCATGAACTTGTACGGTCGTGTGCTGCAGTGCAACCTGATCGTACACAAGGAACGCAAGCTGGTCCGCATTTTCTATCGCACCTACAAGAACACCATACACATTGTGACCCAGCAGTGCTTCAATGGGGAGCTGCAGGATGTGTCGGAGAGCTTCATGACGCCCGAGGGTCGCATTGTGCTGCACTTCTGGCGGGGCTATAACTATCTGCTGCACGCCGCCTGCGCGCCGCCCAAGAAAAAGGAAATGATCTTGCCGAAAATGGAGCTGATGTGGCGACAGGAGAAGATACTTAAACGCAAGTTCAGGGAGCTCAAGGCCCTCAACTATGAGAACACCACCAAGTACCTGGAGTCGAACTCCGTGCTGGCGGATTTCATGCAGGATTATGTGCTGAATGTGTTGCGCTACAAGCCCAGCAATGTGCTCGAGTTCTCCATAATGTTCTTCCAGAATATGGCGAAAGCGTAGAGCTGGATCTTTATGCAAAACCTCAAATTATAAGGCTGTATCAATAAGTTTCGAATCGAATTAGATTAAAGCATCAGTCTATAATCAATTTATTCTAGAACACGTCTCCAGAGTAACCATTTTGTAACCAAGCTACCAAGCTACCCAAGCTATCTAAGCTACCCAAGCAACCCGGCTTAGTATGTTTACAACCCCCCAACAGGCGCTACAAATTGTTTAGTTACAGTTCGAGTTCCGTTTACAACATTGCCCTGTGCTTAGGAAGTTTCGAAAAGTATTGTTTTTTCACTATACTCACTAAGAAATTAGGAATTTGTTGTCCATTGAGTTAAGATGACTCAGGTGGTTGGATGCTGCAAAGAGAAGGATCTGTTCGAGGGCGCTGGTGACTGCCAGGCCACTGCCATCGAACTGCATCCGACTTCAGCATGTCCAGCTCCATTGATTTGTCCGCCGCCCCCGGACATGGGACCCATTCGGCGGCGGAAATGGAATGAGATTACCCCGATGCCTCTGGTGCCCAACACGGAGGCCATACAGCGTGAGCTGCAGGAGCATGCCAAGCAGACTGTGATTGATCCCGCCCAGGAGCACATGCAGGTGCAGGTGGAGCTCAAGGCAGGCGTCGATGAGCAGCAGCACAAGCTGGCCGAGATGCGCAACGAACAAGCGCAGAAGCCTCTCAAAACGGAGGAGGTTCAATTCGCAGTAGGTGGGCACGTCCATAACGAGGCATCTGTCGTTCAGCAAGCTTCTCTTTCAGCGCTCCATCAATCCGGAGGCAGACAATCTGCAGAATCCACCCTGTTATTTGCCTCAGGCTGGCGACGATCTGCCGCACAAGGACGCTATGACGCCCATGGGACCCATTGGGCCCTGGGCAACAGGCAAGGTCGACTGGAGTCCCATGGCTGGACTGACCGGCACGCGACCCGTGGTCGATAGGTATTCGATAACACGCTTCAGCCCGAACGAGTGGCGCGCCAGGAACCAGCAGACGGTGCAGCACACTAATAGCGTGCTCGACAAGGCGGACAAGTAAGTCGGCGAAGGAGAAGAGGCTTTTGCTCGATACGAATAACTCCTCTTCTCTCTCCCAATCCGTGCAGAAACCGTTTTAGCGCCACCACCGAGTTTCAGCGCCTGACGGCGACCGTGAACAAGACGCAGGCCGAAACTTCGGGGAAGCTGCGCCAGCGGGCTCAGGTTATTTGCAAGTGGAAGAGCACCCTGGAGACTGCCATCAAGGCGATGACGGATGAGGTCTTCCTGATCGACGAGGAGCGCAACAAACTGCGCAAGACCCTGGTCGTGCTGGGTGTGCCCGAGTCCATTGTGAAGGAGTGCATCGAAAAGCGCTGCGGCCGCCCAGATATTGAGCTTGTACGGGACACTGCGGAGGAGGAGCTGATCAATGAGCTGGCCCTGATAGCTGAGATCAAGCGGCAGTTAAACAAGACCCTGGAGGATTTTGAGACCCAGCAGACGGAGAATCGTGCTGCCAAGCAGCGTCTCGAGTTCGACTGGAGCGACAAGCAGGAGGCCTACGATATCGATGCCATCAACCTGGGCCTGAATAACTATTCACGTACGATAATGTTCCACGTGGGCGCCATACGACAGCCCCTGGAGCAGTCTTCGGAAAAGTACTGGGAACACTTCAGCCTCGAGACGCTGGAGGAGTGCGAGAAGTGTCGACAGCGCTCGATGGCGCTCCGTAGCACACTGAACACGATCCTGGTGAACGGAGCACGGGACTTGCGCAGCCAGGCGGACATAGTCGAGAAGTCGCTGACGGCACGCATCAACTGCACCCAGGAAGCGGTCACGCGTTTCGAGAACGATCTGAAGCGCGTTCTGCAAGATCTGGCCGAGTGTGAGGGACGCGTCGAGACGCTGCACAGTCGCATTCGCAGCTTCGATGCGGCCATGAAGGTGGTCCAGACGCGCATGTACAATCGCAACTTCCGCCCCAACGTCGAGAACTGCCGCGATGTAGCCCAGCAGAGTCTCATTGACGAGGCGCACATCATCCAGAGCAGCGTGACGGCCATGCTGCACGAGCTGACCGCTGCGGAGGAAACCAAGGACGCGCTGGTCGGAGCGCGCAACAATCTCGAGCGCGAGATAATGCTCAAGCGTCGCACCCTCTTCATGGACCGCGAGCGCTGCATGGTGCTGCGTTCCCACTACCCCTCCACCAGCGCCCTCACAGGATCAGGCAATTTCTAGTCGCGCTCCACTCGCCCACACAAGCATCCAAAATTACAAGTCCGAAATTGTATGTCCCTAAACTTCTTCATGAGTCCTATATGTGGCAAACTTTTTCGCGTAATAAATCGGAAGAGTCTTATTTTCATCGGAAGCAGACTTGGGTTGTCCTTTATCGAACCTATGATAGGTGGGAAAGGGTTCTCCTAAACTTCTCTCAGTTGCGCTCTTATGAGGAATTAACCAGAAAATGTCCTCTGTAAATAAATCAGAAATGACTTGCTCTTCACCGGAAGCAGAAGTCTTATCTTTAGTCGAACTATCATAGGTAGGAAACGGCTCTTGAAGACTTATTTCAGCTGCTCTCTATCTATAAATTAACGATAATACTGTAAACAGTTCTCAGCATAGGCTCTTCGCTGGTTTCTGTACTCCTTTCTGTGTCAATAAATCAGTAAGGTCTTGTTCTTTATCAGAATTGAACTATCATAGATCTGAAAAGGTTTTTAAAGACATCTCAGCTGTTATTGCATCTTGTAATCTACTAGATATTGTAAGCTATCCTCGGCTAAGCTCTCACCTGGTTTCTATAGTCTTCACTGGCAATAAATCAGAAAAGTCTTGCTCTTTATCGGAGTAGTTGCAGTAAAGTCTTGGAAAACGTCTCGTAATGGCTTCTTCAAGCTGTCCTATATCTTGACAGAAAACTACAAATCAAGAGTGGTCTTAGCTTAAGCACTTAACTGTTTTCTACTCTGTTCTCTCTGTCTCTCTCTATCCATCTGTTCAATCGGGCAAATTTCCCTGACCTTGCCCACGCATTACCCACTTAGCCCAGAGGGACGACTTCAGGATTTGCGTAACAATTGCGGATGCGCTGCGGGCTGAGAAACAACACGTGGTACAATAATAAATCTTGTCCGGCAAGAGTTTTGCACGTATGCGGAAGACAAGGGAAG
Source organism: Zaprionus inermis (assembly GCA_018151445.1). Lineage (NCBI taxonomy): Eukaryota > Metazoa > Arthropoda > Insecta > Diptera > Drosophilidae > Zaprionus > Zaprionus inermis. The sequence goes on along the minus strand of JAECXD010000869.1, from coordinate 26,713 downwards.
ACCGAGCCCCTCCCATTCCCTGAGCTTTCCCTTTCCCTTGAAGAGGAGAAATAAGGAAACAGTAACCGAAACTGGAACAGATAAAAGCCGCTTGAAAGGAGCTGTGTGACGTGGGGATGTTTTGACTTGGGATCACAGTCGGTCTGGCCGCAGCACGTGTCGTATGAGCTATGTCGTCTGACCTTCGGCCTGGCCAGGAATTGTTGCGAAAAATACGACAAATATTTGAAGTAAAAGATAAAATAACTTCAATATGTTGTCAGACTGTGTGTGCTGCGAAACTTGTTTGAGCAATTTTAAACTGTTGACTTTCATTTTGAGAATTCCTCTAGTTGCATACTCCTCCCTGCAGCTCCCTCCCTCTTCGCTTCGTATGCATTCTTGCTTTCTTTTTGGCTGTGCGTGTAATTTATTGTCCTTAAGCGGACAGTCTGTTATGGCACAAAGTGCGGACGAACAGACCGGCTAACTGTCCTTATAGGATCTGCTGCACTAAGTTCCCAGCTACTTGCCCCCACTCTTCCTCTCTCGCATGTTTCTCGCTCGGCCCTCGTGTATCTCTAAATTGAGTACGTGTTGTTCTGGCTGCTGAACGTGTTTGGTAAATAATAAGTCCACGTGTTTGTGTGTGGTGTGTGCGAGCGTGTGTGCGGTTGTGTGTTGCTCTCAAGTTGGCAACATATTTCCACTTTTATGGATTTCCAAACGTGTCTGATTGCCATCTAATGTCGCTTAGTTGATTTCGTTTTATTGCTTTTATTTCGATGAATTTTTATCCGCATGCGTTAGGTGAAAATTTTAAATCAATTTATAAATTCGGTAAGAGCTTCAATAGGACTAGAAGGGTTCTTATTGCTTTGTACTTTACTTGGGTTTATCAATTGCGAAGACTCTTTCTTTCCTTTTTATGGTTTCTCTTTTATACTTGAATCTAGATTGTTATATCAATAGGATGACCGATAGCTTTATTTATATAACTACAGAATCTTTTTAGACTGTATTTATAACTTAATAATATAATGACATATTCCTCTTGTTGATTTGCATTTGTTTCAGGGTTTAGGATCATTCGTTCTATTTTCGAAGAACTTAATTTGATCTTTCTTGGTTCCTTTAATCTTTCGAATCGTAACATCAAATCTTGTACTTTAAATAGAATAACTTTGGCGATTAGCTTAAACAAATTTCTGCTAACTGAACTATACAACTCTATATAATATAACTTAGCATGACTTCGTCTTAATAGCCTTCAATTCAAGTTTCATTCAAGTTTATTCCCAAACGACTTTCGTGTTCATTCATTATGGAGTCAATTTTATTCGTTAGTTAAGTTATTCATATTGTGCCATTCTGCATGCAATAATTCTTTAAATGCCAGCTGGGAACTACCCAATAAATATTTTCCATCTACTTTGCTTTAAGGTGCCAATTCGTTGCGCGAAAACACGCTCCATCCATCTCTGTTGCCTCCCCTACCCGCGATGGGCCGCCTTTTTTCGTTCCCCTCAGCAATGTCGCTCTATTTTTAACTCCATTACCATTTCTCTTGCTATGCATGCCACATGCGGTGTCGTTTTTCGCATTTGCGTTGTTAATATTTCGTAATGCCGGTAAAAATCACAGCATGTGGCAAGAAAGCAAAACAAGAGGTAAATGTTGCGGTGGCCATGTCGACTGTTTTATACCCTTATACCCATGCCAGCCCCAGGATTTAGGTGCTAAATTATATTGAAATGGAATATTACACTAAATTCGAAATAAATTAGTTGTTGCATATATGCATAATCGGATAGATCTCTGGACATATGTATAAGCAAAACTTGATCAACTTGTTTGCGGATCATAATTATAATTATAATAATTATAATTAATTATAATTATGATTATAATCTAAATGGGCCGAAATCATTCCTTTTGAGCTCCGCAAACGAATGATTGAATTGAAAGTACCCTCAGCAAGGCAGTAAATTAAGAGTAAAAAACAAAATTGTGCATGAATGTACATGTGTGTATCACACACACACACGCACTCGCACACACTCACACACGCAGAGTACATTGTGCTGCTGACGGCGCGGCACATGCAAAATCGGCGGCTCTTTCGCGTGGCACAGCCCATTGCGCTCGCCGGCTTTTTGTTTGCTTTGTTGGCACCATGCGGCGAGTTTTGCTAAGAAAAAATCTGTTGCATACTTTGCGGACAGCAAAAAAGACGGCTGTGCTCGCAGACATCCCGCCATGCCAAAACATAAAAGCAAAAGTAAAAACATAAATAAAAACGGATGTGTGCAAAATGGCATTTTAAAAGTTGTTGCATTGCTTTGATAAATTAATGGATTGCGTAGCGGCTTGTTTAAAGTTCTCTGCTCGAGCCGAACACCTATTTGAGGTACACACACTCCCAGAACTCCCAGAAAGAGAGAGAGAGAGAGAGAAAGAGAAAGAGAGAGAGAGAGAGAGATAGAGAGAGAGAAAGAGAAAGAGAAAGAGAGAGAGAGAGAGAGAGAGAGAGAGAGAGGGAGGGACATAGAGCCAGTGTGTGTGTACACCTTAGCAGCTCAGCTCGAGGCAATAATTTAACTTCAACGCAGCAAGACATGCAATTTAATTTTAACAAAACCTGACATTATCACACGAGCCAAACGGTCCAAGAGTAGGCACCGCCAGATGAGAAGCTGTGGAGAGAGGAGGGAGAGAGGGAGAAGGGTTAGCAGACGTTGAGGATACGACGCGGGGCTCGAAACGGTGCAACACAAAGTTGGTAACATAATAAGTAGCAATTTTCGGTTTCCGTTTTCCGGGCCAAGCGGCAGCGGCAACCTACCATAAAAATACTTAAAATTGCGCCAGAAATAAAACCAGCCAAAGCAGACGCAGATGTAGAGAAATTGTGTAGAGGAGAGCAGAAAAGGGGAGCGGGCAGTAAAAGAAGCCAAAGGGCAGAGGCAGTGGCAACTGCCTGCAGCCTTCGTGGCGGCCGAGGGGCGTGTCTGGCTGCCAAGAAAGTCGTCGCGCATGCAGAGTAAATTGCAATTTTATAGTTGCAACTTCTGCAGAAGCTCATCTGGCAAAGGTGCAACTCGCCTGCAGCAGGCTCCGCCGCCGAAAAAGTCGAAATGCGCCGAGGGTTGTGCTGGGGTGTTCTGGAAAATGGCAAAACTATGAGTAGTAGGAAACGTATAACTAGAAGTAGATGGAAAAGTAAGGGAAGAAGAGAAAGTAGAAAATGTAGTTAAAGTAGTAGAAGTAGTAGAAGTAGTAGAAGTAGTAGAAGTAGTAGAAGTAGTAGAAGTAGTAGAAGTAGTAGAAGTAGTAGAAGTAGTAGAAGTAGTAGAAGTAGTAGAAGTAGTAGAAGTAGTAGAAGTAGTAGAAGTAGTAAAATAGTAGAAGTAGTAGAAAAATTAGAAATATTGGATGTCGCAGTAGAAGAGGTAGAAGAATTCGAAGTACGAGTAGAAGGAGCGATATTCAAGCTGCGTTTGAACGACATTCCCTGTTGGAATAACCCACTGGGGCGATGAAGAGGCCTTCCCTGCCCCACCCTGCTGCAAATGCAGCTAAATTAGTTGCAGACCACAAAGCAGGAACAGGAGCTGAAAGTTGCTCAAAGCCACTAGCACGACGAGGACAACAAAGGTTGTCATTCGCCTGGGCTCGTTAGCATTTTACAACACTGGCGCAGTCATCGCATCTCGTGTACCCGCCTCTGCCCTTCTCATCCCTCCTACTCCCAGGCAGCCTTGCCCCGTCCACGCCCCAGCCTCCTGCTCCAAGATGATTTGTGACCAGCTGCAACTTTTTGCCGACGCCCCCGGCAGCCATTTTTGATATTATTTCTACGCTGCCGCTGCACTTCCGCTTCCGCTGTGCCGGCAACTCGCAGCGTTGCATGTAAATGTAGTTTTTTGATCGCTTATCGCAGTGTGTGTGCAAGTGGCGTGGGAGGCGGGATGGTAAGGGGCGTGGACATAATGTGGGGTGACTGTTGATTTCATCTTTGTTGCTGACTCGTTGACATTGCCGGGTTAACTGTTGAAATGTTTATGACTTCATTGTGCTAATAAAAGATACGATGTTCGTGCTGCAGAAGTGGGAACGGAGACGGAGTCGCTGTCTGAGTGCCGGTGTCACGTGTCCGTAAGGCAGGTGCAAATGAAGAGCTTTTCCACTTTTATGAACTTTTGCCTCTGCATTTTTACACGTTGATTTGTTTGCAGTCAGCTTTCTGTAATTCTCTCTGCCCGCTTCGCACATATTCTCTCTGCCGAATAATCAGATTAGCATACGTTTAGCTCGCAGTCCCGGCCAAGCCGGGAAGCCGCCAATCCTGCAAGCCGCCAAAACCGAGCTGGAAAGCAACAGCGCACGGGAAATCAGTCGGTCGTGTCAAACGCATCAACCGATGCCGGCAACAAACAACGCGGCGTATACGCAACGCAATGCAACGAACGCATTTTGGGTTTTTGCAAGCTTGCGGCGCGCTTAGCCAACTCCCTCGATTCCCTCGCCGCCCTCTCTTGCCACGTATGCCTCGCCTGGTCAGCAGCTAATGCGGCGTGAATATGCAACGCTGACTGGCGACCTGCGGCCGCATCCACGTTATCATCATCAATGCACGATGCCTGCGCTGCGTTTGCACTGCAGCCCTGTTTCTCGCTCCCTCTCTCCCTCTTCCTCTTCCTCTCCCTCTCCCACATCGCCCATCTCCCATCTCCCTTGCTTGCATGCCACAGGCTGTGCTAATGTGCGGTCTGGCGGTCGTCGAAAGATTAGCCACGGCCTCATCTCTGCGCGGCTCCCTTCGGTTCCGTGTCGCAGCTGTCTCTCGCCGTTTCTTTTACCACCTCTCTCCCACCTTCTCTATTGCTCATGCTCTCACTCTCTTTCCTACCCCCCTCCCACACGTCGGCTGTGTTTTGGGCTGAAAAATCAAAATTCCAGCACGCGCAGATTGTCTGGCATTTTATTACCTGGAATGTTGACGCTGAAGCTGTAGAAATGATTGAGATTGAATGACATGCCAACGCAGATGACAGGCCGGAGACAGAGACTTGCTTCGACACACACACACACACACCCAGACATACACACGGACACGCACACGCTCACTTAAAATATGCAGAAAGAAGCGTTGCGAAAAGGTTAAAAAGAAAATGCCATTTAAATGCAAAGCATATTTTTGGCAGCCAAAATGAGTGAAAAGGTGCACAAGTCATTGCGTGTGGCAAGCGGAGAGTGGCAAGGTGCAGATGGCAAGTGGAAAGTGGCAAGTGGCAGTTGCCAGGTGCCATGTGGCAGCTGGGGAGTGGCAAGTGGGAGCTCCGCTCCGCACGCCTGTAAATAATCAAGTTGAATGTTGACACGCGTAAGCTACCCACACAAAAGTATACACGCACTCGCACACGCACACACATACGCAGCCACACCCACTCTCTGAAAGGGGCATAACATATGGCAACTGCTATGCGATTCCTCAACTCGTGCACAAGATTTTTACAGTCCACTCATGGGAAAATTCCACAGATACCCTGGATTTAACAATACAAATATTGAAATCAAGCAAGTACGATTTTCAATGTAGGTATCAGATATCACTTGGGTATTTATAATTATTGTATACATCAAAAACGAAGGTTCCGGCCAGGGGGGTCAATTATAATTCTAAATCAAAATTGAAGTCACTGCATACGATTTTTCACAATATTTGATAGCTGTAGGTCTAACAGCTTCGGAGATTCAGGCGTTCATACAGAGAGACCGATAGAGAGATAGACAGACAAACGGATAGTCAGATGGAGAGACAGACGGATATATAGACAATCCAACGAAATGACAAACGAATGTCCGTCTATCTGGAAAGATAGAGAGTATGATGGACAGATAGACAGAGAGAAAAACAGACAGATGGAGAGATGGATGGATTGACGTATAGATAGACAGACAGAACAACAGAAATATATACGGTTCAAAATTAAATGAAATAAAAATCTCATAGGAATCTCCATAAATAAAGAAAATAAGCCAAGTGAAAGAACACCCAAATTGCCAACTAATAGCCCCTTTGCCCATGCCATGCAGGGTATTTAGAAAGAATGAAAACTGCGCCTCAGATGTCGCTGACTTTTGAGCTGTCAGAAACTTTTGGTGCTTTCGCAAAATGTTCCCACGCCTTTCCACGCTCTGCAGCATGAATGGGCGTGTGTGTGTGTGTGCAGCATGTGTGTGTGTGTGTGTCTACATGTGTGTGTGCTGGGAATGTCTCTGTCTCTGTGCGCCGGCATTGAGCTGTTTGTCTTTTAATTGTTTGCACTTAAGTAGAATTTGGCGTCTGCTTTTCGCTTCCTTTGCGACTGTTTGTCGCTTTGCTTGCCCCGCCTCCTTTCTCGCTCTTACTCGCTAACTCCATTTCTCTCTTTTTGTCTCTTTCGCCTTGCAGGCTATGACTCTTGCGAAAAGTCGTTAAGACTGCGCTCAAGTAAAATTACAGCTACAAAGTGTGATCCGCAGGAGCGTAGTGCTGCTAGAGAAGGTGAGCGCGAAGTGCGAGCCAGAGTGGGTCGTATACCCTTACCCGCTTGCAACCCTTCAGCTGATTCGAACCTGTGCCGAAAATTCACTTCAATCCCAATCCCATTCCACATTATCCTATCTGGCATATTCAATGCTCTTAGAAGCATGCTTATGTGGGCTCCTCAAGCAAATGTTTCGCTTGCCATTGAAATAACAGATTCTCAAAATAATTGCCAAATTATTTAAAGTGCGTCGAAAGACCCTTCGCCCGCCCCACCCTATATCCCTTTTGCACTCTTCAATGCAGAATAAAATGCTTGAAAAACAGGTCACACACACTCGCACATACACGGTCGCATGAACGAATCCACCTGCAATCGGATAGAATGGCAATTGACTTATCTGTGCGGTCAGGCAACAGCAACAGCAGCAACAACAACAACATGTTTGTCTTGGCAAACATTACAATCTGAAACGTTCGAATAGCAATCCCAAAATGCAATCGGATCGCAGCCAGTCTTGGATTTGGTAAATTGATACACACATCAACGATGAAGGCTGCGTTGCGACGTTGCACGTTGCACATTGCAATAGCCGCAAATCTTTGCGTAAATCAAGCAAAATGCAAATTTTACTAAAAGCAACAAAAAAAGACGAGGCAAAAAAGCAGAAGAACAAGATGAAGAAGAGCTCGCAAACCCAAACGAAAACGAGTTGCAAGTGGAGACCACAAAGAGTTGGCTAGTGGGTAATGCAGAGGGAGCGGGGAGGGAAGTCGCTGCGCAGGCAGCATCACGTGGCAAGGCCAGTCGAGGCCAGGGAGCACGGCAGCCGCCCGCCGGGTAAAATGGCGACAAGGTGGACGACGAAAGCGCCGCAAAGTATGCAACGTTTTGCAAAGCAAAGTTTCGACCCACAAAACCTTATTTATCACACGCAACGGTAAAGGCAAAGGTAACTGTAACTGTAACTGTGACTGCGTTCGATTTGCATCTCACTCTCTCTCTCTCTCTCTATCTATCTGCCTCCCTCTGTCTCTCTGGCCCCGCTCTGCCATTGAGAGTTTTCGAGCCCATTTTGGTTTCTGAAATCGCATGCGAGTGCCGGCCAATTGGATTTGGTTAGTCTGTGTGCAATCCAGCACCTGGCTGCAGCCTGCCCCTCTCCCTCCCTCCCTCCTTCTCTCTCTCTCTCTCTCTCTCTCTCTGGGTTTGGATTACTCAATCCCCTCGGAGCCACCCGTCGAGACGACATGTTCATGCCGTGAAAAGTGGCAAACGCATTTCGCACCTTTCGCAATTTCGGGCAAAACATTCGCGCCGACTCGCTCCCGGTTCGATTAGGTTTGGTTTTCGGAATTGGATGCGAAATGTGACACCCACTCGATGGGGCAAAAAGATAGAAAGAAGCGGGAACAGGGTGGCAGGGTGGCAGGTTGGCTGCTTCAATTCGTAGCCACAAATCGGTTGCACGCGGAATCTCAAGTGCCGCACACGCTTCTCCCCCAAGCCAAATGCAGTTATTAATTCGCAGCTCGCTGGTCGCCAATTAAACCGTTGACTAAACCGTTGCCAGTTCGAGCTAGTTAGTGCTCTGTGCTCTGGCATGTGCAACCTTCTTCGAGCAACCTCTGTTTAGCTTCAGCTTAGCTTTCCTCATTTAAGTTGCCGCCCAACGTTCAACGCGATTTCGCGTGAAAATTTAAGCAATGAAATTTTCCTGAAATTGCTGCCCGGCAAGTTTTGCCTCATTCAATTAGCTGTGCGGGCAGGGGCAAGGAGGTAGAGAAAGGTCTACCCATTGCAGTTGCCATGTTATATTTCAATTAGTTAGACGCGGCACAAGGAACTGCCACTGAGTGGTTGCGCTACGGCCGAACCGAACCGAACCGAACCGAACCGGTCCGAGTCGAGCCGTGGCGAAGGCGTTGCAGGAACCTGTGCAAATTAATTAACTGCATGCAACAATTTGCATGCCACGCCTAACTGGCAGCAGTGGCAACTGGCAACTGGCAACCGGCAACCGGCAATCGAGAGTGACAGACGAGGGTCGACGGCTCGTAGTGACTGCGGGGAGGGTGGAGGAGGAGCACGCTGCCTTTGAACGCGTTGAGCCTGAGCAGCAAAGTGAAAATCTGCATTTAATTTATTGATGCAACAACAACGCGTGCAGCAACAATTGACAGCAACAAGGCAACTTTGGTTCGCCGTGCGGTGCCGCGCCGCGATGGCGCCTAAATGTATGCAGCGTAAATTGTTAAACGCGCGCTTAATCTACATACGGCAACGTGTTGTCCATTGCGCGTTTTTGGCTTCGGTCTGCACTTGGGGCGGGCAGTCGGGCAGTCGGGCAGGCGGGAAGTCGGGCAGACGGGCTGTTCCGTATTGGTAGCTCAGTTTCGGATCTGCCGGCAACGGAATTGTTTCATTTGCCCATTAAAATGTACGAGAGAGAGCGAGGCGCAAATTTAAGCATTTTATTGCGTTTTTCGTTACGCCCCTGCACAGCACACGCCACATGCACCACCCCGCACCTCAGACACACCTTGCCTCACATGCCTCACATGCCCCAAGTCCCACCCCCATGACTGCGGCTGTTTGCCGCGTTTGCATATCTGTTTTCCATGTTCACAATCGCTAATCGTTAACGTCTGCCGCCTTGCCGAGTATCGCAGTATCGTTTCGGTCTATGCCTGCGTCTGCCCCCCACCCCCACCCCCGCCAGACTGCTCAACGGCCATTTAGCTGTCTGTGTCTAGTCTGCCACAGTGGCACGTTAAGGTCGTCAGCTGTTTCAAATGGGTTCAGGTTACACCTTTAATTTATAACACGTAAAGAAATGCTCAAATTGATCATGGGGTATCGATGTCCAGGCTGTCAACGAACGATCATAGCGCATCGATTTTGCGTGATTCGATTCTACAAAAATATCGACTTAATCGATTAACCGCCTTTGACTAATTTTAGATTTTATTATGCGAGATTGCAGGCTTACATTCGTACCCTGCAACTAATACATAGCGATATATCGATTCAGTAACATTTTTATCAAAGTTTTGAGCTGTCAAATTATATCAAAAATCAAATTAAAATTCTGTTCTTGATAAAACTAATACAGTAAGGGAATTCCTTTGTTGATACTCCACGAAACTAATTCTAACAGGAACCTATCAGCAACCGGTTAGGTCCCGAAGCTTTTACCGATAAAGTAAGCGGTCTACGGACGATGTTTTCATCAATAATTGCATTTATATTTATTATCAGTTATCGTTAGGCTTTCAGCAAGCAAAAGAACTTATAAATTCTCTGGCTTTACGATGAACCAGTTTGCTACCCAGGAGGGATCTCCCCATCTTCCCATGTAGCCACTAGACGGGCAACTATATAGCTAAGAGTCCTCCTCTAACTGACATAATTTTCAAAGAATATGTCGAAACCACCGCATGTACCCTACTAATCTGTAGCTTTGATGTGGAGCCGGAGGAAGCATTTTGTAGAAGGAATCATCCCCATTCGGAACTTTGACTTACCCACTATACATTCAGGAAGATTTTAGGTATCTAGAATCCTCTATATCCTCGTCTAAATACATTAAATCCAACATTTCATAGATCTCTGACAACCCGATTCCATAACTGTGCTCCCACGTTCATTCCAGTATTATCCATTCATAACATATATTATACAATTCGCTGATGTCATCCATCAACTATTTTTGGTCTCGACTGTGCAACGTTTGTTTACTTTATTTCTCTTCGGCTCATTCGGCTGAGCCTCGTCACAGTCGCAGGCCTTGACGCTGTTGGTTTTGGCAGGCGGCCAGAGAGCATTTTTGAAAACAACTACAACTACAGCTGGAAGAACACAACTTAAGCAACAACAACAACTACTAGCATCCATATATATCTATGGGCGCGTTGTCCCGACTCCATTTCAGGTCGCATCGGGTCGTCCTTTTGATTAGATTACGCAACGTAAAACTGGTTTGCAAATTGAATAAATGACTTTTGTGTTGCCAATATAAAACGTGTTTGCAATTTTTGATTAGTAAACAGAAAGCGTGGAAGCATCTGCCCCACTCCCGCTCCCAGTTCCGACACAAGGCACAGAAATCAGAAAAACAACACAGTTTCCAGCCTAAATTTTTGGCACTGGCCTAAGGACTCTTTCGGGTCCCGGCGCAATGTCATTTGTCAATTTGGTTGGGGTCATTTTGGTTGCCGCGGCCGATGGTCGCTTTGTGGTGTACGTGAGCGATTGTTGCTGTTGTTTGGGCAACTGGACCAATTAAAATTCATTAAACGTAAATTAACATTGAAGTCGGAGTGTGGCGAGGTAAGGGTGAGGCAGGGGTACGGCATTATAAATTAGGTATACCAGATAACGCCCCACCGAAACGCTGCGCACTGCAGGCAGAATGTGAAATTAGCGCAAATTGAAGTGACAGTCAATTTCAGATTGTTTCGTATTGGCCCGATTTGGCAGATAACAAAGTCTATTAGGTTGCCCGTTGCCCCCAATTCCGCGCACTGGAATCGATGAAGTTCCCCAGATCACAAAAGGCTGTTTCAGTCGAATTCAATTCAGAAACAGCAAATGGTCAGTTAATTGGCATGTCAGCGAATCGGAGAAACTTAAGCTTAAATTTTATGTCCTTAGGAAGAGGGTAAGGGGATAAGCTGAAATATTTGAAATAACTATGATATACTTGTATGTATTTGCCTGCTTAGTCTATATGCCTTTTTTTAAGCACATGTCTTTCCTATCCCTACCATTCATGTCCTTAGCAACCCGTAGGGTAACTGAGATAGCAACTAGATAGCGTAGCCGAGAGGATTGAGGCCCAGACTGGAGCTTATTGGGCTCGAATCCGAGTCCCAATTCTGGCAGTAGTTTGAACCTGCTACTTAGAAGAGTATTCCAGCTTTGTGCTAGCCGAAAATGTATAAAACAGGCAACACAAATTAAATCTATTCGAGATCGCAGTCAACAGCCTTGCCTATAAGCGCACGAGCGTCTAGACAATATCCAATATCCTAATGCAATTTAAGAATTGTCTAAAAACGCAATCATATCTAGTTTGCTTTCGAATTTGGCCACGGTTATATAAGTCGAGTAAAAATCCAACTGCAATCATTATATAGTAACTAAAACGTCTAGGGTGAAATCATTTTGGTAAAAATGATTGTTTGTTAAAGGTAAATACCATAAAACAGTCGAATTTCTTACTTACCCTATAATATGTCAAATGTCATATACTCAAGGTATACCCCTTTCTCGGCTTCTGTAAATATCCAATTCTCTGTTCAGTCTCTGACTCCCTTTCAATTCCCTACACTGCCTTTTTCTTTTTTAAACTCCCCTCTACAACCCTTCCAGCTGCACGCCCACCATCAACTCGAAACCCTTCCGGATATGTTCCACAGCCGCCCAGAGCACGCCCTCCGGCGAGGCTGCCAAGTTTCTCTGCAGCGTTAAAATCCAATTCGGACTTAATGAGCTGTGTAATATTTGCATTTCGTTCACACGCTTAACACTAATTTGTTCGCGATTGTGCCAAAACTGGGCAGCGATTTTTATTTTTCTTGGCAAAGTGCCGCAGAGCGGAAGCGAGTGGACACAAATTGTCGGACTGCGGCAACTGATTCCATTTTGAATTGGGACATTTTGCAATTTGCTTGTCCGACAGAGTATTGCCAGAATAATACGAAGGAGAGCAACACAGAGGAAGAGAGAGAGATGGAGAGAGGGGGAACTGTAATATCAGTAAAAGAGTTTTGCATGTTGGATTAGTTCGGTCGTCAATCGCCTGACATACGTAAATCTATTAGGGAAAGCGGAGAGCGCAAGAGCGAATGGAGAAATCAAAAGCCATAATTCAATATTAAATCACTCATACGCCAGGTTAAACCAATTTCTCCAGCTCGAGCAGCAGTCGAGCAATGAATTGGAGATTTCGATCACACACTCACACGCACACAGCTTGGAACAAGCAGAACAATTAGTGTGTCAGTCGGAGTTATGAGAAATGAATGTGTTGGGTTCTTGGAACGGCTTTTAGTCAAATGAAAACCTCAAATGCCTCACAAACTTCGCTTCGCTCCTGCCTCAATCATCGTTGCTTGGCTTGGGAAAATCTTCCGGCCAAAATCAACAAAATATTTCAAAATAACAAATGTGTCCTTCGGTGCCCGGTGCCCGGTCCCGGTGCCAGCTGACCGGCTGGCCAGTTCTTCTCTCTGGGATGACAAAGTGCTTGCAAACGCACAATATTTGTCTAGGTCATGCATATCGCCATCGTTGGGCGCCCGCTCGACTCGCTCGCCTCGCTGCTGGCTTACCAGTTAAATGCAAACAGAAATGCACAAAACACAAGACGTATTAATCAGCGAGGAGTCTGGCAAGGGGGAGGAGCTGGGCTGGAAGCAATTTTAGCTTTAGTTTTGGTCTGAAAACAAATAAATTGCAATTTGTGTAATTCCAACACCTCGAGGCAAAAATCAATGTACGCCATGTCGCAGTGTCTCTTTCCTTATCTAACATGCACTCTCCAGCTCTCTCTCTATCTCACCTGACATGTGTTTGCTTATTTGTGCGTGGTGTCAGGTGTGTGTGAAAATATTTACAATTAAACACAATAGCTTGCATACGGAATCGGTTTGTCGAGCATGCTGAGGTTTCACCTGCCTGCATCTCTCTCACTCTCTCTCTCTCTCTCTCTCTCTCTCTCACACTCTCTCTCTCTCTCTCTCTCACTTTCTCTCACTCTAACCCTCTCCCTCCCTCCATGTGTGAGCTGCGTATTTGCCTGAATTTCGGCCAAGTACGTGCATTGTTTGCCAGTCCCCTGTGTCGGTGCGAAGCGAAATCTGAGGCATCTTTGAAGTCAGATATTTGATTTTAATTACATTAAATGTATTTGCCAACTGATTTTTGGGCAAAGATCGGGCACACATGGCTCAACACTTACAGCATTTGCAGAAAGAATCGGCACAAATATTTACCAGATGTGTATTTCTTTGTTTGTCTAGCATATTGCAAATGTCTCTGTATTTACTTTCCATCTATGAGATCCGTCTAATTCTGCACTGGCACAAATCACGTGTCAGACAGCTGGATAAGTTTCGAAAGTGTCCCCGGAACAGATTGAGCTCTCAATCCCCTCTCCTTTCGCATCTGTCTTTGTAGCTCAATGGCAGCCCGGTTGACACTGGGGTATATCACTTACGACCTGAACGAGTCAACTGCGACGCTTGACTGGCTGAGTTGGGTTCAGGTTTGGGGCAGGTTCGCTGGGAATTTACATTTGCTTCTGTTTAATCAATTTAAAAGACTCGAAATGGACTCGCCATAGCCATAAAATATTGACCAGGCCGCAATTAAAGTAGCCGCTAAGAGCTTTTCAAAGGATCGTGGGGGGTCGGGGCTGTAGTCTGGCCAGGAGCTTATAAAGCCATCAGCACTGCACATCAATGGCCAAGACAAATTCGGTGCAGGCCCCAAAAGGGGTGGGGCTGGCCTGGCATTAAGATGAGCTGCCAGATGCCCCAAGGGGCTCAGCGCACTGCTTAGTGCCAAAGCACTCATGATGAATGCCGGCGGGCCAAGGGGTAGGTGCCCCGGCTTAACCCTAAAAGCACAGTTTTAAGCAATTTTAAAGGTACTCTCTGTCCCACTTCCCCGCCCCCTCTCTCACTCTCTCTCGCTTTCTAGTCGCCTTTCATAGCGGCTAAAAGGCTTTAAAGGAATTTATGGCGCGGCCCTAGAAAAACACTTTAAGACTTTTTTCTTTTATTGTGCTCCGGCGTAAAGAAATTATACGGCTGGGCGTAAAGTGAAAGCAACTAAAATAATAACAAGCTCCAGAAGAAGTGACTGCATTAGTTTGGGTGTTGTCAGACCGGCAGATATCCTGCAGTGTTGCAAATTATTCGACTTTTTGCCTTTTCGATTCTAGTCCCCAGTACAATCGATTCAATCGTTTAATAGAATGCGTTGAATCTCATTTCATTTGTTATTAAATATTAAAATACTCAACTTTTTTAAACGCCGCTTCATTAATATGCTCTTTAAAAATGTGAATTTATCAAAAAGTCACTATTCTATGAAATTATTCAACAAGAACTGTAATTGTTGTGTTATTTTGTATATATTTTATATTCAAAAATTTCTCAAATAATTAAAATCGCTTTCTTACCTCTAAAAATTAAACGATTTGAAATCTAATCGCTTTAAACTCTAGTGAAAAATGATCTATAAATTTGCAAATACATATTATGGTTTAATTAAAGATATGCTTATATTTAAGAATATAAAAATTTCATATATTTGATTTCGAATTGTAAATAAAATATGGAATCAAATTAATAATTTATAATAATAATAATAATAAATAACTTAAAATTAAGTGCTATAAATATTTATGTTATATATTTATTATATATTTATATTTTATATTTTATATTATTACTATTTAGCATAATTGATATATAATTTAGTTTTTAAGTTTTAATAAAGTATAATAAATATTTAAACTTAGCTTAGTTTGTAGATTTACACAGTTCTATTAATGCTAATTACAGGATATTGACTAACCGAGTAAGAAAGTGTGTGGAGACATGAGCAGCAGTCGCCGCCATTAGAACTGGCTTCATAGTCCGCACGTGCTACGCGTAGGTATGTGTATGTGTGTGTATTGTAGGAGTATGTGTGTGTGTGTGCGCTTCTGTGTGGGTAACACATTATTTACAAAAAGAATTTCATGGCGAAAGCAACGTCTGGCCGGGAATCCTTTGGCTCCTTTGGCCGCTGCCCGTGGAGCTCGTTCACACGGCAATAACTTTCCCAGCTAGGCCGGCAGAAGCGTTGTAGCTGTTGCTGATGCTGTTGTTGCTGCTCTTGCTGCTGCTGCTGCTGTGACTGTTGCTGCAACTAGGAGTGCCATTAGATTTGGCTAGCTGTAAGCAAGCTTTCAATATTATCACACTTTTGTTTTAGTTGTAAGTGGCAGTTGCAATGCTTTTTCCCTCGTTTCCTTGCGAGTTTTGTCTCTCAAAAATGCAATACAATTACACATACATACATACGCGCACACACACACACTCACTCGTACCAAGCATGTGTTGAAAGTAGATTGCCTTCGGCTTGCTCTCCTCCAGAAAAAGGGCAACTGCAAGTGTAACGAGGGCGTGCCCACGACAAAGCAGCTCAAAGAACACCCTGCCGCCAGCCCTGGGCACAAACTATTTGCTGTCCTTTGCCTGCCTGGCCGAATGTATGCCTGGCTGTAAAATATGGCCTGTGGTTGTTGTGCTCCCCAGAATTTATGTAGCCCTAGCCCTGGTCCTCGCGCTCGCCCTGCCCTGTGTAGCAGCACAGGGTCGTATATTGTTTTAAATACAATTGTTTTAAGTTTTTCATTTGCTGCAATAGAATGCGTCCGGGCCGGGCTGAGAGGTGTTAAATACTTCGGTTTTCGGCACTCCATCAAGCGTGAATTCATTTGAATACATTCACAAATTGTTAAGTCCGGCTGGGTAAATGACTCAGGGCACTAGACAACAAATGCTTCGTCCATAATCCCTAGCAACAATGGCGATTGACGTCATTGAGTTCGCGCAATTTGCAGAAAATGAATTACTAATAATGTCATCGCAAATACAGCTCTGCAGTATATAGATATAGATATAGTAATATATGCTTTTCATTAAAATATTTTATTTCTATATATTGTAGCTGTAGCTTAATTAATTTTCACGCTTTCACTTGGTTCGTGATGAAGCATAAAATATTTATAATGAAAACTTACAGAGCCCTTATGTAGCATACAAACTAATTATTTATTAGCAAAAAAAATGGACAAAAACAAATGTTCAACCAGAAAAACAATGCATATTATTTTGAACATTTCAATTTGTCTTTTTTATATTCTGATCAGAATATTCTGTATGCGTTTTATCCAAATTTTGCATTGAAAGTTAACAATTTCCATGGCATAGGTCAGTTGGACAAACGTCTCTCTCTCTCTCTCGCTCTCTCACTGACGAACCTACTGGAAGTACTATTACGTTTATGCCACGTAAGCGTGCTTCATGAATTCTTCAATATGCGAAATCATTTAAGTGAAAGAAATTAATATATATATATATATATGTAACGATGGTTATCGATATGCAATGATCGATGGTCATCGCAAGGGCGTCGTGAGCGCAGGCAGAAGAAGAGGAGTCAGTCGAGAAAGAAAAGAGCGTGTTGAAAGTTGTGCCATAAGAAAAAGATCGTCAAGCCGAAAAGTCGTTGTGTCCGGAGTAAGGCAAAGTTGTGTAGTCGTCGTATGTCCGGAGATCAAGAAGTGTTGGCAGGAGTCATCTTTTTATTAAATACCAAATAAATTAAGCAAACTATTATAATATCAAAATGTTACTAAGATAAACAATTGTGTTAAACAATAAATATCCTATATATATATATATATATATATATATATATATATATATATATATATATATATATATATATATATATATATATACATATTTGGTAAAGTTGTAAAATTAAGTACGACTATTTGCAGCCAGCTGATATTGTGAAATGATTCCTTTATTATTAAAAATTGTATAATTATAATCGAATCGCTGAGTGAAGACACAAAGATCAACTCTTGTTTTTGGCTCAATTGGCTGATTTTTATTTATCAACGTCCGCTTAGATTCTACGCTCGTTGTTGCCACCTAATTTAATCGAGTTAAGTTGGTTGCGCCTCACCACTTCATGCATTCAAGTTGAATTCATGATACAATTTGTAAACAAACCAATGCATGAATTTGGTGCATCTGCACACGATTATCAGTCGAATTCATAAAATGATTTCATGTAATGGGCTTCGCAAAAATTCAGTATATACTATATGCCTGAAGGGAGGCAGAAGCAGCCCATTGTCGCGGCGTTGCCCCAATTAATGTCGCCCGAGTGTTGGGCAAACAGTTTTACAAATGACATTTCGATTGATTTATGTTAATTAATGTTTAACAGAACACGCCCGACTGATTACTAAATTGATTTCAAATAAAATGCAAAGAGGAGAAGAGCAAAGCAAACCTTAATCGGTAAACAGACGTTGATAATGATTATCTATTTTCCTGTTGATTGACATCAAACATAGTTGAATGGATAATGCTGCGGCTAGGTGTACGGTGGGCAACGCACAGTTAAAATAAAAAATCTGAGATTATCAACCTAAGCTGATCTCGAATGTTTCATTTTATTGTTGCAAATTCGTGTTAATTAACTTGACAAGTTTATAAGTTTGATTTAATTTTGGGAAACTTTCTCTTATCGAAGATTGAAACTTACTAAGTGTACGATGCGTGCTTCCTTTATTCCTGCAGTAAAAACTTATTTCATGCAATCGTAAGAGAAAATAATGTCCTTAGGTTTCCTTCAACCTTTTGCTCATTTTATGAAATGTGCATCGCATAAACGCAGTATCTCGCTTATGAAAGATTGAAGCGAAGTGATTTTAGTAAGCACTAAGAGAGAGACAGACCCTTTTTAAATATTTCACAACAGTGAGTGATTTCATGATGTTGGTTACAAGGCTTTTTCGACCTTTTCTGCTTATAATTATGTAAGGAAAATTCGAGTTGTTTATTAGTAATCATAATAATATGAAGAAATTTAGCCCATTTTAAACATGTCGAGGCCACAGTAGTCATTCAGTGTATTCGAATCTCCTACAACTCCCCTGTTCATTCTGTTGAGTTCTCCAGTTTTCTGTTTGTACTTCGCTTTAAAACAGTTTGCAGTTCAATTACACGCCTTTTATCGTCAATTTGTTTGCACGCTTCTTAGTTTTTTGCCACACTCCATTTCTACCTCGATTACCTGGACCTGCTTGTGGCTATTGACGCGAAAGAAGTCACTTGTTAACAGAACTGTAAGTTGTCTGGAAAAACACTGAAAAGTTAAAAAAAAATATGATAATCAATGTGCCTATTCCAGCCCTCCATCCCACTGAGGTGATTATTAACAGCACATTTAGAGCGCTTTGTGCAGCAAACGGAGGTCACATTAGGCTATTAATTTCATGTTGATCGCAATCAGCAATTAGATGCCTTCCCTATAATTCAACTATGCTACAATAGGACAGGTTGTCGTGGGTCATCGGATATTGAGTCGTTGTTGCTGCGGTCTCGACTGTCAGCTGCAGTCAAAGCGCGAGGCGAGACATACGCGAACCACGAAGATGTCTGGCCAGGGCCTATCAATGTCCTCTTTAAGACAGGCCGACGGCCCCAACAACAACTTATGTACAATCGCCTTTGGCCAGCCATGCAGGCAGTACATGCATCGGGTCTGTGTGTAGGCCTGAGCAAGTGTGTGAGTGGATGTGTGTGTCTGTACATGTGTGTGTGTTTTGGGTACATGCCAACACACAAAACATGCCATAAATCCACAGGCAGCGTATAATTAATAAGGATTAATTGTGCAGCAAGGCCTGCGTACCCTGCGCGGGAGCCAAACTCAAAATTTAATTAATTAATAGAACAATGTAAGGCATGCATGTATGCACTATGGACAGAAAGACACTTTCTGTGACCTGAATTAATAACTCAAGAACGAAACGCAATTCTTTATTTACCTTATCTTTTGTAACGCCGGATCGGGCGAAAATATCGTATTGCTGCCCAAACTCAGTATACCTGTTTTTACAGTCAATGCCCAAAGGACCTACTTTTTCCAATACTAACACTTTGAGGGTATAACATTGTCAGAAGGAGATTGTCTTGGGTATCTCTCATATGTATTGTATAGAGCTAAGATCGCTCTAGCTTATTTACTAAGGCAGGAGGGGCAAATTAAAACAAGTAGCGAGGGCAACAGTCGAGCTAGCTCGACAGAAATTTACCCTGTGCCCAATTGTAAAAATTCGGTAAATTTGTAAGCACGCATATTAATTCAAACGGAATAGCCTGCGCAAGTTATTCTACCAAGTATTGCCTACTCTCTCTCATCTGCTTAAAGCAATTACCATCAAATGGAAAGTTATTTTATAAAATGTGTGATTTGCACTGCCTTATTTTATTCAGGACGCGTCGATGTCAACTACTCAATAAGCGTGCAGATAGCTACTCTCACCCTACATTTGTACTGAAAACGCTAAGTTTATATCGTAGAATAGGTTTTGAAGGATAGGTCCTTGTGGCATTCTTCTATATTCGTCTGATCTTTGAAATAAACTTAATCAGCCTATGATATACAGAAACCTTCATGCCAAATTTGATGTCTTTAGCTTTTATAATAGCAGAGATCTGTTGTCTCAAACAGACAGACGGACATAGTTCAATCGACTTGGCTAGTGATCCTGAGGAAGAACATAAATACTGTGTGGAGTCTGGGTCTGTGTCTGGCTACATATGAGTACCCACTTCAACACTCAGCAACTTACGGTGAATTTCCCTGGATGATTCGATAGCAGGAGTTCCAGTGCACAATTCATGTTGCTTTAATGGTTACTTGGGGGGAGGTACTTTGATTTCCGTTACTGTACTGACTGCGGCCCACAAAGTAGTTGACAATTATACAAGAGATCTAATTTCTGTAGAGGCCACTATGGAAGTCAACAAGGAGATACAGAACTTTTCTAGAGAGAGCACCGGTCTGCTCCTTGACCTGCCGCATCCCTGGACGGAAGTGAAAGTAGCGTTCAATCATCTTGTCAGCTCCAGTTTTCATAAGGGATGAAACGGTTGACAGTCCCTCACCACATAATGGATAAGGATCATGTAATGGGTCTACGGCCGCTTGACTGTCAGGAAAACTACGGCCAACTTACCCATAGCAATTATGCGCTGACGGTGAAGATATCAACATCTTAGGCGATTTTCAATTAATTTACCTTTGGCTCCGATTATAGCTGACTGCATGTTCATAAATAGAAGATACAGAGAGTTTAGTTATGGATTCTTGCTTAATAATAATTATATGGCGACAGTTTCCATAGCAGCTATTCGATACATTGGTCTGATTGGGCGTGTGGCCCATTTCTTGGAAACACCCATAGATGTGTATCTATGCATAGTTTGTTTTAGCTTATGAAGATGATCAAGGCGTGGTGAATCTTTCAATGGAAATGTAGAAATATCCTCGAACAATATAGAACTACTATTTAAGGAGTTTCACTCTACATTTTATTTTACGATTTTAAGTATATAAATGCAATATTGGACCTTGCAATTATTTCATATGTTAGGTAATGTAAGACTCGATCCAGGGTTGCACCTTTGTCACATTGACAAACACAGCCGGCACATTCAATTCGTTGCAGGCGGCTCCAAAGGCAACAGTTGCGGCCAGCTGGTAATGATTCGGGAAGCCTTCTATGGGACACATAAGTGGGGCTCCACCGTCGCCGACGCAAATGTTATCACCCTCACCTCCAGCACAGATAAAGCTCTCATTCAGCTCAAAGTATTGACCGAACCTCGTGTTTCGAAGTTCATTCTCACATGTCTCTCTGTCCACAACCGGTACCTCGATTTTTTTCAGTATACGCGAGAACTCCGTGTCATTCGCGTGACTTTTACCCCATCCTGCCACTATACAGCGAGCATTATCGAAGTACACGTTTGCTTCGGGCAAGCAGATGGTGCGAATGCTCGGGCTCAGTGAGAAGCTTGACTCCAGTTTGAGTATAGCAATGTCGAAGTACAACCCGACATCTTCGAAACTTGGATGAATAATCCTTTGTAGGACCTTGCGATCCACATGTGGGAACCGTTCCATCGCTGTTCGCGTGTGCCATTCGCCAGCTCTTACCCATAGGTTGGACTCAGTTGCTTTGAGGGTACTATGGGCAATAGTCACTACGACATTTGGTGCTACTAGGCTGCCGGCACACAGGGTTTTCACTTTAAAAGCGTTTTTCTCGAAAGTTTTCTCCAGGATTTGCACTACCCATGGGAACTCGCCAAATTTCGACTTGCCCGTGATCCTGCTGCCCTGGTCCAGACCTTTCGGATTGCTCTTGCCACACTTCAGCGTCGCAGATGATTCAGGAGCATGAGTACTTTCTACCTGGCAAGAAAATTGCAATAATTAATTTTTTTTTGCATACTTAATGAAAGCAACTGTCGAGCGCACACGACAGTAAGATACTATCCGATCACAATGCAATTTCAGACAACATTTCTTCATATTCAGAAAATGTCCGGGATAACCCTGCCATCCAAAATCGAAGTGAACTTAATCTGCGGGCTGTTTTGCCAAATTTTGTGTATCTAATATTCGGAGAGAATACAGACTGGCATGGCTTAGTAGACTTGACTACTGATCGAGACTATATGATGAACATTATTCAACCAAATATTGCTACAAAACCAAAACAGAGATGCCACTATAATTCGCCGATGAGGTAAGTTAGGATGATTATTAATTCGAATAATGACAAATGTATTCATCAAAAACAACTGACTTTGTGCAGAATTCTCTGATTAAGATTATAATTGTGGTTATACTTGTATGTTTGTAACGGATTTTCAAAAATGGGTATTTTAGTGTCGGTTGCGTTCGACTGAATCCTTACCGACTTCTTCAATTTGTAGATTGAGTGTAATTTCAAAATATAAATTAAAAAAAAAAAAAATATATTAAGAGAATTCAGATCGAAGCTTGTCGGAAGGTCTACAGACAAGTTCTGACTGTATAAGGTCGAACGAAAATTTCTTACCTGACCAGCATGGAGGCAACAGACCTGATCCCCTATGCATGTTTGCTTTCCAGAGAAGGGTATCAACATATTCGATGCACTGTTATCTACAGTGCCTCCGATGCACAGGTCCTTACGCACACATACCATTCCATTACCTGAACAAATCTCATTATTGGGGAATGTGTTCGGTCTTAGAGAGACCTGGGGAGAGACCAATTAAAACGATTTTTAAGTCATTTGATCCAAAGGCCATTAATGATATTCTTTACAAAATCGTATACTTTTTCTTTCACAAAACAGTATTTATTTAACATAATGTGTACTTTGGAAGCGGTTATCACTAATACTTTTGATACCCTCCGACCATTAAAATGGTCAACAAAGGATACCCTTTTGTATATACTAACTTTGTGCAAATGTATGTAACAGTCATGAGGAGGCATGGTAGACCCCACAAAGTATTTATAATCTTCCTCAGGATCACTAGCCTAGTCGATTGAGCCATGTCTGTCGGTCTCTGTTATAAAAGCTATAGACATCAAATTTAGCATGAAGGTTCATGAATATTATTGGCAGATTAAGTTTATTGCAGAGTGCAGATCCTATGCCCACCGCGCCAGCAAATCGGTAATTTGCGATTATTAAGCAAAGTATTAAAGTTTTAATCTTCTGCTTTGGTATATACATAGATTGATACTATATGAATCCGACTTCCATATAACAATCCGATCGGATCAATAACAGAGAAGTTATTCAAGTTAACGTTTTCAGTACAAATTTCAATACGGGCAGCAGCCTGCGCGTTGACGTCGCCGCCGACGTCGCGACGCGTCGCTTCACTTTGGCGCGCGTGTCTATTGTGTGAGTGAGAGCGAGTAAGAAATAGTTGGTAGAATGATTTGTGCAGAATTCTCTGGTAAAAATTAGTTTTGTATCGGATTTTCAAATTTGGGCAGTCGGTATATTACTGTCGACTTTCTCTATTTATACATTAAGTGTAATTTGAAAATATAAATTAAATAAATTTAAATATATTAGGTGAAGTCAGACCGAAGCTTGTCGGAAAGGTCAAGAACAGCTACGCGTTGTGACGTCAACGTTCTACGCTACTCATAGAAAAGGAAAGTACAAATTTTTTAAATCAACGGCCTAAAGAGCTCATCAATTTAAATTGACATATAGACAATGTTTCAAAGTAATACTTACATGACCAGCATGGAGGCAGCAAACCTGATCCCCTATGCATGCTTGTTTTCCAGAGAAGGGTATCAACATTTTCGATGCACTGTTATCTACAGTGCCTCCGATGCACAAGTCCTTATGCACACATACCATTCCATTACTTGAACAGATCGCATCATTGGAGTATGTATTCGATCTTAGTGGGACCTGGGGAGAGACCAATTAAAAAAATTTTGAAGCCATTTTATCCAATGGCCATTGCTGAATTTCATAACAAAATCGTTTACTTTTTCTTTCACAAAACAGCATTTCTCATTGGCTTGGCAATTAAAATTAAGTATACTTTGAAAGCGGTTATCATCTATACTTTTTCCGACGCTATTTTCGTCGCACAATTCAGTACGCACACACTGCATCCCATTGCCACACGAAGTTTCATTTTTTAAAAAAGTATCATTTATAATGTCCGTCAAAGTATCACATAGAACGGCGTCAAAACTTAAGTATAGATAAAGCACGCATAACACGTATTTTGTATAGGAAACCATATTCGAACCGAACTGCCTTGCTCGAGCTAAGCGTGATAACTGATCTGGCTTCGCCCATGACTTCGTATTTATGGACGGAACTGAATTAACATGCTCCACTGATAAGACGGCAGCCCACATATAGCAAGTTACATGTGAAAAGAATGTATTTCCAAAGGTTTCTATTATATTTTTATACAATTTTCTTATTCGACATGAAGGGAGAAATCAATCTATCAATTTACATGGAAAAAGCTAGACCCAAGCAAAATATATTATTTCACATATATGTCGTTGAATAAGATAATGCTTACTAACTTACTACATCTGTATTTTCGAATTAAATATAATATATTTGAGGCGAAAGGGGTGTGATCAAATTCTTTAGTTAGCTGAATTGATACTAATTAAGAATGAGTCTCTAAACAAAAAAAAAACACAATGCACCATGTGTTTTTGAAATAAACATATAGTCGCATGAATTATTAAGTGCATAATAGCTATATATTACGATGTGTACGTTTCGTCATCAAATAACATACGATGTTCTCACAAAATATTAAAAATATAATATTCATTAATTTCACTGAGAAATATTTACGAGATCTGCAAGATTATTAAGCCTTCAGCCTTTTGTTGGCAACCTTTGCAATCTATTATCTGAAGCAAAGTAATCAGTGACAATCAATCAATCAATCTTTATCAGCATTAAAAGACGAGTCGATGTCTGAATATCTGTATGATAGCCTAGATCTTACCTACTATAAGAGCTAATTCCACCAAAATCGGTGATAATATGTGTTAATACTATGTACGCTGATCAAATTTATTTTGGATTTTTGCCACGCCTCGATTCACCTCATAAATCGAAATCGATTGTAGCCGCAAATATAACTCTGCAGAAAACTTTTTGATAAATATTCGATAAAAATATTTCAATCAGATCGGCCCATAAATATTTTCTAAGCTCCCGTGGTTGACAGTCGAGCGCGAAGAAAAATAATCGTCAGAATAGTATCGAAGTATCGAAATCTCTTTTTTCCGACACTGAGCATTACAATGGTTTAGTCTCAGTCCAATCGCACTACAACACGGTTCGTGTTTAGCCACAGTTCGGAAGGGTTACGCAGAGTAATAACATAGGTCTTATCGGCTACTTATGCATAGCGAGCATACTTATGGTATGTATCTACGTACATGCGAATAAATATTCAAATATACATTTATAATATAAATCAACAAAGTATGAAAAAACCGACGCTTAAAGAGCCTGTTATAAGTTTAAAAAAAAATAGCGGATGCTTGAACTTGATGTATATAAGTATGTACGAGTTACGAAGGAACGAAGTCAGACTTTCTTGAATACCGGGGTCATTCCACGAACTATCAGCTCGTTTTGAGCTGGATACACCAAAGAAGGCCAAGAATGTATACGTTAGTATCAATAATAATATGCTTTTATCAAGCTATACTGTGACTTCTTCCAGAAATTACTTACTCTGGTCATAGTTCTCTATCTCTACTTAAGTACTGTGTAAACATGAAGCAGTCGTGGCAACCGATAAATATAAAAAAAATTGTATTTCTTATTTTAAAATTTCAACATATCAAAAGTAAAACCTATGGGTTTTAATACACCTAAAAAAGCAGATAAACAATTTGTTTGCAGCTCTTATTTACTTCCGTTTCCCGGGGAGATTAGTTTTATATAATTCGTTGTTGACGTCTTACATATATTCATATCAAGTTACATATAAAAAGCTGACTTGACCAGCCGTTAGCATTCTTGTACACTGCTCAAGATATCGAAAGAAGTCTCTGCCTATTTTGGTTATACATTTATTTTTGTGTCCTATAATTGTATTAAAATCAAAATCTCAAAAATTGTCCAACCCACTACTCAAGATACAGTTTCTGTTGAAGATTGATTGAAACTAAAACTGCAACTGATTTGAACCTTCATCTCCAGGCTTACGAAGATGCTAATCCCAAGAATTTGGATTATACTACTATTTGTACTACTACTATTTACTGTATGCCCAACTAGAGCAGATGATATAGCAAACAACAAAAATGTGAAAGATACTGAGTGGAAAGTGACTTTTACGGAGGCTAACAGAACTCGAATCGACCGCAGAGTGCAAGCCATTTGGGAAATGTTGGGAGAAAACTATACTAATATAAATCTAACTTCTGATATCCAGAAGAAGGCTTCTTCTGGATATTAAGTCTATACTGTTAAGTATTGAACCATCAGAACTACCAACATCTACCACAATAACTACCACAAAAATAACCACAACAACAATCTCAACAAGAGCCGCGTCAACTCCAATCACTAAAGTGTGAACCGCCACCAATATAACGGCAAGCTGCACCACACCAACTGAACCACCTACAACCACCTCAACAACATCAGTAAAATGTAATATTACTGGAAAATATATAAATGAAATATATCCTCTTCCGACTGTTTGCTCTTACTTGTTTGTATCCATGTCTTCTCGTAGAGTAGAAGGGTATTATAGCTCTATGGCAATCATTATACCCGCTACTCGAAGAGTATAAGGGTATTATAGCTTTGTGCCAACCGAAAATATTTGTAACAAGCAGAAGGAGACATCTCCGACCCCATAAAGATATATATATTCTGAATCAGCATGAACAGCCGAGTCGATATAGCCATGTCCGTCTGTCCGTCCGTCTGTCTGTCTGTCTGTCCGTCCGTATGAAAACCCAGATCTCAGCTATTATAAGAGCTAGAGCTACCAAATGGAGACAATATG